>OX382331.1:122500-1343862 GCA_947507615.1 Hemithea aestivaria
ATTCGTTGTAGGTTAGCCTTTGCCCACGATATGTCTGATCTTAAGTGACGATGCGTCCGTAGATGGGAGCAGATTAAACCTAGAAGGCGGGATAATTCCTCCCTGGCTTTTATACATTATTACGGCATATACATATATTATGGCATTATTATTGGGATTTTATACAATATTTACCATTGACTGCAAATGTAACTTTGTAATCCTATATATTTATATGGGATTACAAAGTTATTTATGCAGTTTATGTATCTCGAAAACTAGATCGAAATTGCATGTTTTTTTAGTTTTCCTATGGTTTATGCAATAAACTCTAAGTATGTACCAAGTTTGAAGCTTCTATTCTATGTTTGCTAGAAGTGCCTTAGACTTTTGATGATCGGTCAGTGAGTGAGTGACAAAATTACAATACTTTGACTAGTTATAATTCTTAAACTACTGGTTCAAATTGAATGAAATTTGGAACAAACCGTGTTTATACACTGCATATTCGGTTTAAAAAAATTTAAGCCTCTAGTTTTATCCACAACAAAGTTATAGGGGGTCGAAAATGGTCTGAACTGGTTCCAGAAAAGGATGGTACGGCCGTGCCGCTTTTTAAGCTCGACTTGGCGGGAGCACTGCCGTGACCCTAGATAAAAGGAAAGAGTGACCGATTGACTGACTGATTGATCTATCAACGCACAGCCCAAACCGCTGGACGGATTGGGTTGAAATTTGGAATATATATATAGGATTTATGACTTAGACCTCCGCTAAGAAAGGATTTTACCATGCGGGCAAAGCCGCGAGCATAAACTAGTATAAAATAAAGTCGCTTCCCGCGCCTGTCTGTCCCTATGTATGCTTATATATATATTTCTTTAAAACTATGTAGGTAACAGATTTTAATGCCATTTTCATTAATAGATAGAGTGATTCCACAGGAAGGTTCATCAGTGTAATAGAAACACTCATAATATTGTATGAAGCGTGACGAAGTGCGCGCGGGTCTACTTGTTTCAAATAAAAGCAGAGTAGTATACA
Organism: Hemithea aestivaria; assembly: GCA_947507615.1. Lineage (NCBI taxonomy): Eukaryota > Metazoa > Arthropoda > Insecta > Lepidoptera > Geometridae > Hemithea > Hemithea aestivaria. The sequence goes on from OX382331.1 coordinate 123,524, forward strand.
ATATATGTTACATGTGTGCATTTATCCACTTTTATCAGCATACATATTTAATGTAGCCAAAAACTGAACTAAAGAACAAATTAACAAGAAAACTGAAGGACTTTCTATTTAAGAGGTCAAGACACTAAACACACAAAACACTGTCTCGCTCGCACTGTTTCATACATTTTGCTATATTAATTCATATAATACAGGTAATTAACTGTTTGACAATTCCTCATGAGAAGCCCAGCTAACATTGCACACATTTTAAAATGTATTTCTAGTTTTATATATTACAAAATGGCACATGGAGATTGTTTTTACAGCTGGTTGGATAGGTTTCTGGGCATCTTTGCCTTCTGTGCATTGGCTAATTTTAACAAGTGAAATTTTAAAAAACTTTTTAAAAACAAGCTTTTATTATTATTACCATAAAGTACTCGTCAAGACGAATCAAATGAGCCCAAACTCGATGGGGTTACGTCGTTTAATAATTACGGAGTTCCTATGGCCACCTTCCCGCTCCATCATCAGATCAGCTCCATGTCACACTGTGTGTGTGTGTGTGTGTGTGTGATGTGTGTGTGTGTGTGTGTGTGTGTGTGTGTCTAGGTAACACTGTACTGATTATGGGCAGCCGTTATCTCTTAACATCAGGAGAGCGTCTTGCTCGTCTTCTACTTCATTACAAAAAAAAAAAAAAAAATGTCATAATAATATTGCATTGTCATCCGATTTATGCACGCATGCATAATTTCAGCTCAATCTGACATCGGGAAGTGGGTCAAATTTAACTTGTAAGATTTGATTACAGACAGACAGACAACAGACAAGTGAAAGTAAATAAAAGCTTGTAAAATAGGCTTTCTTTTGCAATGTTTTTAACACGGCTTTTGAATTATTTTTCCTCCTGTGAGCCCCGTTATTTCCCTAGGGATTTTATTATAATAAAAAAATTGCAAAATGTATCAAATAGTGCGAGCAAGACAGTAAATGGTATAAGTGCGCTTAAGAGGACTATTCACTACTTTACAATTTGCATTAGCATGTTAGTAGTCAACTCTGTAACAAGCCTGCGCAAGGAATGTGTTAAAATCATTGACCTAAATCCCTACACCTTATTTTATATTCATTCCTTATCATATCTAAACATGTGTAATAATAAAAGTAAGGACTAACTGACTGATCTAACCCACAGTGTAAAACAGATTTGGTTGAAATACTGATGGATTTTACAAAGGAAACACCACTAACTGCCTTATTACAAAACGCAGACTTACACTAGTTCAGGAATTAACTAATGTGATTTGTTGGCTTAGTACCTGGTTTAATCCTGGTACAAACATTAGTCCACGTTACTAAACCCTATCTATAATTATTCTAGTGAAAAAGCAATAAGAAGGCATAATAATAAGAAAATTATAATCATTATTGTAAAGTCCTTTTATGACAAAAACTGTCTATTGAACTATCACAAAACTATAAGCATAATATATATACCTATATATGAGGTTATATCCATGTCTGTCTGGAACTGTGTACTAATAATATATCAGATTTAACTATACACTCCTAGAAACTACGGCAGTATCGATGAATACCATGAAAGCCGGTAGTTCAATAGGTACCTAGTTAAAGTACTTGTCGAGCCTGAAGTTGTCGCTTACACTCACAGGAAAGGTTGGTCCCGGATAAGGTCTGGGCGGCATCGGCGAGCCCGGGGGCTGCGCCGGGCCCGGGTAGCGCTGCTGCGGCGGCATGGGGCCCGCGCCCGGCGGCGGAGCGCCCGTCGCCCCGCCTGACGCCGCGCCGCTTGGGAACCGTTGAGCCATCACTGCGATACCTTCACACTCTAATGAATCATCACAGCTTGTTAATCTTACTCATAATACTTATTGTAATGACAAATCACAAAGATTACATTAATTAGACAACAAATTATTGGATATTTTGCATGAAATGAAAATTATTCCTGGGTTTGTTTCTTGTTTATATTTCAAGGTGTGCACAGATAAGACTTTTTTTTTTTTTTTTTTTTTAATTTATTCTGACCATGGATACAAGTCCTTCAGTCGAAATCTTTATTATAATTTTAAGTTCATTGTTTATTGAAGAGGATATTCCCTCCAATATTCGATAAAGAGTGGGCGTTTATCGAATCACATCGATTCATTTTGTGACGATTCTTGAAAATAGCAGACTGTTGAACTTTTTTCCATTCTTCGACAGTAAATCACATTCACAAACACTCAACGTTTATTAAACCCACTATTAATACGCGTTTAGCACTTATTGCAAAATTATTATCCAAGAACGCAACAAATTTCATCCGCTTTCCAAAAGCGCGGCAAAATGAATCCCTGCACAGATAAGACATGACAGCAGTGTTGCCAGTGTCTTATCTTCAAAAGTAACCTTATCAAGTACAAAAAGTAACGTTTTAGCAAGAAAAGTAACGCATTTTTAATTTTTTTATATTTTTATACAATATACACACTTGCTAGAAGTTATACACTTACTTATTCAAATACTTCTGTTATTATTTCCTAATTTTTCAGTCTATTTAATTAAGAGGTGGCAAATAAAAATATACCTACAGATAATAGGCAATAGTTATACGAAATTGCCTTAATATTTTATCTCTGCTAAATCAAATTAACTATTACTTAACATTACAAGGAAAAGGTGTTCATATATAAATAAATTTAAAATAAAGATCATTGTCCTGAAAAGTAACGTAAAAGTAACCTATCTAAACAAGTAACGCAAAGGTAACGCAAGGGGTCGAAAAGTAACGTAAAACGTTACAAAAGTAACGTTCTGGCAACGCTGCAAGACAGAGTACAGATACCACAGATAAAAGATCTGTGACAGAGACAGATATCCACAGAATACAGAACAATATATGGCTCGTCCACATATACCGGGCAATGATTCGCCGAGTCGTTGGCCCACTGTTCGCCCTAGCGCACAGATTATATATTATATGCACTTGGGGCACAGATTATATAAATAAAAAAATAAAAAAAATTAAATATAGTGCATTCCGTAGACAGAGAAAGAACTATAGACTTTGGGATGTGTTCTATCTCATTCGCACGAGAAAGAGAACAACTTATGCGAAAGCTGTGTAAAAGAAAGAAATAGAATGATGCTATTTTTTGTTTCATACAGCGTGCCGCTTTTTTCGTGTTTCGCAAAGTAGTTTGCGAAACAAATTTTGACAGCTAGCTGCAAAATATTGTAGTCGTCTTGATTAAAATATAAATTACTGATTTTCAGCAAAGATTTTGTAGGTGCACTACACTACATACCTACAAGTACCTTACCTTACCACGTACCTCAAGATCAATACCTGCGATGTACCTCACCATGTCCACAATATACCCGGACATGGCTACAACATACCTTACAACACAGCACCAATACCTACAAGTTACCAGGGAAGAAAGAAAACACAACACTCAAGCACTTCACTTCATTTATTTCACAACGTTCGTGTATGCAGATCTTCAAGAAACAATAGAAAACCATCGCCTTGAAAAGGGCGGTTTTTCTGCTGTTCAAACTACAAACAAGACGCCTTGAAAAGGGCGGTTTTGTTGATGTTCAATTCGGAGAAGAAACAAGTGACACTCTCGTTGAACACACGTCGCTGCAGTCCAGACTTCACACACGTCGCTGCAGTCCAGACTTCACACACGTCGCTGCAGTCCAGACTTCACACACGTCGCTCCAGTCTAGACTTCACACTTGTCACTACTACACTTGTCGTCTAGAATCTAGACTTCTTCACAACACTTCGATGAGCTGGGGCGCACACGTGAACACGTGTGAGCGGCGAGGCGACGTCCGGGCGAATGAAGAGGCCAACTCCCGCGCGCTGTATTTACGAGAGCCGCAACATATATACCCTGCGCACATCGATCTGCGCATCAGTTTTATATCACTATTTCTATCTCTTTCATGTAAATATTTCTTCTCTTTCTAATTTCTCATCAAACTTTCTTTTGTATACGCTAGTTGTAAGGTATTTGTTTATATATAGGTAGGCTCATTTTTTCATTCCATATTTTACCTTCTGATTTAGTGTTTCACTTACACTACCTACTTCAGTAAGACACCAAGAACGCCTAAAGTGGTGACCCTCGCCGTTGAATACTGTTCACCGCCGCTACCTGAAATCAAGAACGAAGCTCTGCCCGACGACCACGCAGAATCCACCATGGAGACCACTGCCGCAGCCGCCGCCGCTTCGACCTCCTCAGCGTCCACCACCTCGCAAGAGCTCACCGCCATCGCTCTCACCATGCGCATCCCGAAATTTTGGCGCGACAAGCCACGCCTATGGTTTCTCCAATTTGAGGCCGCCACCGCCGACTCGCACCGCAGCCAGACGCAGCTAGCCCAAATGGTCGTCGCACAACTAGACAAAGGCGACATCGAGCAAATCAGCGATCTTCTGTACAACCCGCCAGACGAGAAGATATATGAAGCTCTCAAAAATCGTCTCATCGCCGTCTACGAAGAATCCGACAACAAGCAGTTCCAAAAATTGCTCTCCGAGATGGAACTCGGGGACCAGAAGCCGTCACAACTGCTGCGCAAAATGAGAAGCCTGGCGCGAGATAAGGTTCCTGACACTACTCTGCGACTTATGTGGACCAACCATCTACCAGCCCACGTACGATCCGTCCTTGCCGTTAGCGAAACGTTCCAGACGAAGACAGCGCTCGACGAACTCGCGCTACTCGCTGACAAGATGATCGAGACGAGCAGTTCACAAATCGCAGCTGTAAACACGCCGCCGCCAACGCAATCGCAAGAAAACTCCGACACACGCTACCTTATAGAAGAAATCCGCAAGCTTACATTTGAAATTGCCGCCATAAAATCCGAGCAACAGCGATTCAACAATAATTTCAACAATTACCGCGGAAGATCGACGAGCCGCAATAATAACAACAATAACAACAGATCAAGAAGTTCCAGTAACACATCTTCGCCGCACTGTTATTACCACCGTCGATTTGGCGCACAAGCGCGCCGCTGCACTACGCCGTGTACCTACAAAAAAGAAAATGAGAAGTCGGAAAACTAGAAAATACGTTGGCCGAGGCGGAACCCAGCGTAGAAGAAAATTCTTACCGCCTATTCGTCGTTGACAAGAATTCTCAACACAAGTTCCTCATCGACACCGGCGCCAATATCTCCGTTTTACCGCGACCAAAAGGAGCGCAACCTAAACCGCTCGATTTCCAACTGTACGCTGCAAATAACACCGTCATACCTACATACGGGGAGAAGACAATCACGCTCGACCTCAATTTACGAAGACCGTTCCAGTGGACCTTCATCGTCGCTGACGTGGGAAAGCCAATAATCGGCGCTGATTTCCTGCGACACCATCAGTTAATCGTTGATCTACCTAAACGACGATTAATCGACGGTAAAACCAGCCTCACTGCGATCTCCACTATTCAAGCCTGCAACATGCCTACAATCAAGACGATCGACGACACACAGAGCTACCACGCGATACTCGCCGAGTTTCCCGGTATCACCCGTCTCACTCCCACACCGAACGCAATCGAGCCGAACGTCGAACACTACATCGAAACGAGCGGACCGCCTGTATACTGTCGCGCACGTCCAATCGCACCGCATCGCTACGAAGCCGTTCGCAAAGAGTTCCAGCACATGATCGAACAGGGAATATGCCGTCCAAGCAAAAGTCCCTGGGCATCACCGCTACACATCGTTCCTAAAAAAGACGGAAGCATTCGTGTATGTGGCGACTACAGAAGACTTAACGCCTGCACGAAACCTGATCGCTACCCGATTCCACGAGTGAAAGATTTCACATTCCAACTCACCGACAAGAAAATATTCAGCGTGATCGACTTAAACCGTGCATACTCACAACTGCGAACGCGCGAACAAGACATCGAGAAGACTGCAATCATCACACCGATGGGTCTATTCGAGTTCCCGCGAATGGTACCCGGACTCAAGAACGCCGGCCAAACGTTTCAACGTTTCATTCACGAAGTACTGCGCGGACTCGACTACGTATTCCCGTTCGTCGACGATGTCATGATCGCTTCTACAGACGAAACTACGCATCAACAACACCTTCGCACTGTACTACAAAGACTTGAAGACAACGGCATCACTATTAATCCCGCCAAATGTGTCCTAGGCCAGCCGCAAGTAAAATTCCTAGGATACACAGTTTCAAGAGAAGGAATCTTACCGCCTGCTGAAAAAGTGACAGCAATCACGAACTACACTAAGCCGAACACTATTGAAGAATTAAGGCGCTTTCTCGGAATGATGAATTTCTATCGAGATCACCTTTCGAACGCCGCTACAATTCAAGCACCGCTAAATGCCTATCTGCACTCCGTGAAAAAGCGAGACAAGACTGAAATACAATGGAACGACGAAGCGACATCTGCATTTGAAGCCTGCAAAAATGCGATTAAAAACGCAGCTTTGCTCGCTCATCCATCGCACACCGCGCCGATCGCTATTTTCACCGACGCCTCAGACAAATCCGCCGGAGCAGTACTACAACAGTACATCGATGAAAAATGGCAACCTCTCGGCTATTTTTCAAAGAAATTCAGCGACGCACAACGACAGTACAGCACATTCGACAGAGAGTTACTGGCTATCTACATGTCAGTAAAACACTTCCGCAAAATGTTTGAAGGCCGAAACATCATCATTTTCACCGATCACAAGCCTCTAACCTACGTACTGCAGAAGCCGCCATCACCATCTGAGACACCACGCCGTGCAAGACAGCTGATTTTCATTAGCGAATTTACCACTGATATTCGCCACATCAGCGGCAAAGACAATATCGTAGCCGACGCACTCAGCAGAGTCGAAACAATTACGTGCCCAACAACACTCGACTACAACAAGATCGCAGCCGCGCAAGAACGAGACATCACTACAATACACAAGCTCAGCCAACAAAGTAATTTGGCGCTCAAACCAATTACTTTGCCTGGAACGTCGAAGCCTGTGTACTGCGAGACATCTACACCGTCCATCCGACCATACCTACCAGAAGAATTTCGCCGCGACGCATTCGACGCCGTCCACAACATCAGTCACCCTGGTATACGCACCACACGCAAGCTGATCACTGAAAAATTCTTCTGGCCTTCAATCAACGCCGACGTCGCTGCCTGGGCGAGACAATGTATTCGATGTCAACAATGCAAAATCACACGACACACTTGGAGCGAAGTTTCAAAATTCCCGCCAACCGACCGCTTCCAACACATACACGTCGATATAGTCGGACCACTGCCTACATCATCGCACGGACATCGATATCTAGTTACTATGATCGACCGAGTGACTAGATGGCCCGAAGCTATACCTACTGAAGACATCTCAGCCGAATCCGTCGCAAAAATAGTCTACGAAAATTGGATTACTCGATTTGGGTGCCCAATGTACCTAACGAGTGATCAAGGCCGCCAGTTCGAGAGTCAGCTGTTCGCCAAACTACTCGCCGCAATGGGGATCAAACGAAACCGCACAACGCCGTATCACCCACAATCAAACGGCATGGTCGAACGCTGGCATCGCACACTCAAGACCGCGCTCAAGACACGACTTCAAAACTCTACGTGGATCGACGAGCTACCTACAGTCCTTATGGGTCTACGCGCCGCCGCTCGAAGTGATACGGGCGTAAGCGCCGCCGAGGTTACCTACGGCCAAAACCTACGCCTACCGAGCGATTTTTTGGCCGCGCCGTCCATCACATCATCCTGCGACATGGACTACGACTTCGTTGATCGCCTGCGCAACTCTATCGCTGCCGTGAAGCCTGCGCAACCTACAACGCCGCATAGCAACAGCCGACCCATATTCGTCAACCAAGATCTCAAGACCTGCGAGTACGTTTTCGTACGCACGGACGCAGTTAAGAAGCCGCTGCAACCTGCGTACGAAGGGCCGTACAAAGTCGTCGAGCGGAACGATAAAACGTTCCTACTAAAAGTTCCTGAGAATCGATCGCCCACTATATCGATCGATCGCCTGAAACCTGCCTACACGATCAACCTCGACACTGACGTCGATGCACCCGCTAATACCACAGACAGCGCAGCTACTCCGTCATCGAGTGATCTACATATACCTACAGCATCCGTACCTGCTACGAAGCAATCAAGATCCGGCCGCAATATAAAACTGCCGGTACGCTTCGCTTGAGGGGGAGTACTGTAGGTGCACTACACTACATACCTACAAGTACCTTACCTTACCACGTACCTCAAGATCAATACCTGCGATGTACCTCACCATGTCCACAATATACCCGGACATGGCTACAACATACCTTACAACACAGCACCAATACCTACAAGTTACCAGGGAAGAAAGAAAACACAACACTCAAGCACTTCACTTCATTTATTTCACAACGTTCGTGTATGCAGATCTTCAAGAAACAATAGAAAACCATCGCCTTGAAAAGGGCGGTTTTTCTGCTGTTCAAACTACAAACAAGACGCCTTGAAAAGGGCGGTTTTGTTGATGTTCAATTCGGAGAAGAAACAAGTGACACTCTCGTTGAACACACGTCGCTGCAGTCCAGACTTCACACACGTCGCTGCAGTCCAGACTTCACACACGTCGCTGCAGTCCAGACTTCACACACGTCGCTCCAGTCTAGACTTCACACTTGTCACTACTACACTTGTCGTCTAGAATCTAGACTTCTTCACAACACTTCGATGAGCTGGGGCGCACACGTGAACACGTGTGAGCGGCGAGGCGACGTCCGGGCGAATGAAGAGGCCAACTCCCGCGCGCTGTATTTACGAGAGCCGCAACATATATACCCTGCGCACATCGATCTGCGCATCAGTTTTATATCACTATTTCTATCTCTTTCATGTAAATATTTCTTCTCTTTCTAATTTCTCATCAAACTTTCTTTTGTATACGCTAGTTGTAAGGTATTTGTTTATATATAGGTAGGCTCATTTTTTCATTCCATATTTTACCTTCTGATTTAGTGTTTCACTTACACTACCTACTTCAGTAAGGCACCAATAATCGCCTAAAATTTTTTTAATGAAATTACTTGTAAACGATTAAGACTGAATATATCTACAATTTAGGTTAAAAAATGGTGCGGTGTAGCGTGATAGGGTGTAAAAGTGATAGTGGAAAGAAAATGTTCGGATTGTCTTTTCATTCGTAAGTATTATACTATTTTTTTAATACAAGCATTTCGTAACAAAAGTTTTAATCATTAGTAATTGTGTTGTATGCACTCTAGACGTAACTTAGGCTTTATAAAAAGCTAAAATATAAAAAATAATTATTATTATAACCTCAAAACTGAAAACGCTTGTGTTGCCAACTTTTTTTATAAATATAAGACATTCATTGAAAAATAATGGCTTGACTTATTATTTATAATGTATATAGTAGTCAACTCGAACACGAGGGTGTGCTATCGGCCGTCTGAAAAAACCGTAGACAGAGGAAACTAAAACAATAAAGATAAAATAAAAAAAAGATGTTTTGACTAAGTTTTTTGGTCCATGAAGTCATCAAAATCCGTAATAAATATGATTAAATTTACATCAGGTATTAAAAATACCCAGGACTACCTTTTTTTTTGCCCTTGTCAATATTCCTATTCATAACAATAATTGACTTGAACGAGTGGCTGGGGCCCTGGCTTCCTGTCACATGTGGCGCAGTGGCGCAGATAGTGGCTTGTGGGTCGTACACTAGCATTTAGAATTTTTGGATTGAGTGCTTTTCACGAAAGGAGTCCCGCGAAATTTAAAGGAACTAAATAGGTATTTCTACGTTTATACCTCAACGACGTTTTTTTATTTATAAGTAGTATTTAAATCATTGCCTAATAGTTAGGTGATGTAAATACTTTTTCATAGTTGGTTTAATCTTAAATACATATATAAAATATTGAAGAAATAAATGCTTGTAAATAAACAAGTGAAATTTAAAAAAAAACTTAATAAAAACAAGCTTTTATTATTATTATTACCATCTAGCACCAAAGTATTCGCCAAGACGAATCAAATGAGCCCAAACTCGATAGGGTTGCGTCGTTTAATTACGGAGTTCCTATGGCCACCTTCCAGTTCTATCATCAGATCAGCTCCTCGTCATAATAATATTGCATTGTCATCCGATTTATATATGGTTGCAAAATTTCAGCTCTATCGGAAACCGGGAGTGGATCTAATTAAATTTGCAAGATTTGATTACAGACAGACAGACAACAGACAGGTGAAAGTAAATAAAAGCTTACAATAAAAAGGTTATCTCTTAAAATTATAAATTATAACCAAATACCATCCCATATAAAAAATGTAGACTCATTTCCCGTGTTTAAAAAACAGCTTACATAATATCTTACCTCTATATTGTACCAACGAGTTATATATTGTAGAAAATAAATTTCTTATATGTTTAACTCAAACATTTAAAATTATAGGAATATATATATTTGAATTTATCTCATATATTTTGTATCATGGCAAATATAGTTGATAATATTATAACCTTTCTGACCTGAAAATTATCTTTGTTTTTGAAACGAAGTATAGTAACTACCTTTTTTCCCCCCAGGAAAATGCGTTACCCGCGCATTGTCACCCAGCGCCGAGGGGCGCAGGGTGGTATGTGGGACCCCCCGCCGAAGATGTGTGTGGCGAGGATAACCATTAAAAAACATGGGGGTGTTCCTGCGGAATGCCATATCACCGGGGCTGCGGGTACACCGAAGCACTCGTCCGCGGCAACTAATAATATCTACCCTATCTTGTAATCTTATTATTTAAGTTTTATTTAACTCGATGATTGTGACGACTAACGAAATAATAATTGTTATGTACCTAAGTGTGTCTTTGTTGATAACTCACTTGTAGTCTAACTCACAGAGTACATTTTATATATAGTAAGTCTACCTCGTATTTTACTAAATAAATAGTTAGGTACGTATTTCTAATAAATAAAGGAACATGCACAAATTTTGGCTTAATTTTCTTCGTATGGTAACCCGAAATATCGTGACGTAATATTTATTGTCCCTTTCAGCGGCACGCGTTGTGAGGGTCTACAGTATTATCCGTTTACGAGTGCATTCACAGTTATTTTACCTCTGACAGATGTCAAAATTATTTTCTTTATGTTGCATTCTTGTCAAATTGTTGCCAGAACGTTACTTTTTGACCCTTTGCGTTACTTTTGCTTTCATGTATAAAGATGACTTTTACGTTACTTTTCAAGATCTTTATTTTAAATGGAACCCTATAATAAATGAATCTTTTGTAATGATATAGAAAATAATAGTTGACTATAATTATTTGACTATTATACTGGACTCCACTCCCCCTCAAACTTGAACTTAGGTTAGGTTACGAAAGAGGTCCGCCTGCGGGAATGGCTCAGCACGACGCCATTTCCGGGCCCCTCCTTGATGGGAGGGGCGTGAAGGCCCCGCTGTAAAGGCGGGCCGTCGTCGGTGGGGGACTGGATGTAAAGGCTCTGCCGGTTTCCCAGTCCTCCACCATAAAGACGAAGCGGGAAGTGCCGCTGGGTTTTTTAGTGGGTATCCCTGCCGCGCCCATCTTCGGTAGGGGAGTCCCACATACCACCCTTCGCCCCCCGACGTAGGGTGACGATGCGTAAAGCATTTTCCCAGCGCAAAAAAAAAAAAAAAAAAGGTTACGAAAGAGGTTGCAGCGGATGAATGCTTCGGCGTACCCGTTGCCCCGGCACAATGGCGTCCCGCAGGACACCCCCAGGTTTTTTAGTGGGTATCCCCGCCGCTCCCATCGTTGGCGGGGGAGTCCCACATACCGCCCGCACCCCCCGGCGTGGGGTGATGATGCGTAACGCATTTTTCCTGGGTCAAAAAAAAAAAGGTTACGAAAGAGGTGCCGCGGATGAGTGCTTCGGCGTACCCGTTGCCCCGGCATTATGGCGTCCCGCAGGAACACCCCCAGGTTTTTTAGTGGGTATCCTCGCCGCTCCCATCTTTGGCGGGGGAGTCCCACATACCACCCCGCGCCCCCCGGCATGGGGTGATGATGCGTAACGCATTTTTCCTGGGATATAAAAAAAAAAAAAAGGTTACGAAAGAGGTCCCGCGGAATTTTCGGAACTATATAAATTAAATTTTTTCGATAATTACTGCACTTCATATCCTAAATATTTTTTATTTGTTAGATAAAATAAATACATATTTAATCCATATCCATACATATAATAAGAATGGAAATTTCTCCCCATTCATTGTGATCCTTTACTAAGGTGAACTGTGAACAGTGGCGGATTTGCCCTAAGACCCAGTAGGCCCGGGCCTAGGGCGGCCAGATATTAGGGGCGGCCAATCGTGACAAAAAAATCACTGATGACAAGAAATAAATTAAAGTACGTAAATATTTTAAAGGCATGGCCCCTTGCCATGGGTTTTTCTCGGCGGCTCTGCTCTAAAATAAGAATATTTATTTTCTCAGCGCTCGGAACACATCTTTTGTAGCCTGAAATATAAATTTTCTCGGCACTCGCAGCTAGCTGCTCGCACAATTATAAATAGAATATTATGTATTTTGCTCACCACTCAGAACGAGCTCATTGCACATTGCACACAGTACCGGTGTTAGGGTGGGGCGCGGTTGGGCGACCGCCCAGGGCGCCGGATAAAAGGGGCGCCACAGGCTCTATAATGGGGCGCCCGTGGCGCCCCATTCGTTCTGAAAAATTCAATATTCTCGGTGCTCGTAGCAAGCTGCTCGCGCTTTTATAAGAACATTTAGTTTCTTTGCCACTCGAAGGAAGATAAACGCACATCATTCGTGCCTCGGCGCTCGCAGCGAGCTGCTCGCGCTTTTATAAATGAGAAAATTTACTTTCTTTGCCATTCGAAGCAAGATAAACGCACATCATTCGTGCTGAAAAATTCAATTTTTTTTCGGCACTCGCAGCGTAGCGAATTACTCGCGCTTTTATAAATGAGAACATTTACTTTCTTTGCCACTCGAAGCAAGCTTAACGCACATCATTCGTGCTGAAAAATTCAAAATTTTCTCGGCGCTCGCGCTTTTATAAATAAGGACATTTAGTTTCTTTGCCACTCGAAGCAAGCTAAACGCACATCATTCGTGTTGAACAAATCTAAATTTTCGCGGCGCTCGCAGCGAGCAGCTCGCTGCGAGCGCCGCGAAAATTTAGATTTGCTCGCGCTTTTATAAATAAGAATACTTTTTTTTTGCCATTTCTATCGAAAGTCCTTGAGGCCGAGGTGCATAGACAAGTGACTGATTACCTTTGCACTAGTAACCTGAACAATCCCTTTCAGTCAGGTTTCAGAACTGGTCACAGCACAACAACTGCCCTGCTAAAAGTCACAGAAGATGTGCGGTTGAACATGGAGAACAAGCTTGTTACTGTTCTTGTTCTAATCGATTTCAGTAACGCCTTTAATGCCGTTGACCATGACTTTCTTCTTGCAATTCTACCTCGCTTAAATTTTTCAAATTCTTCCATTTCATGGTTCTCTTCATATCTAGATAAGCGTCGTCAAATCATTCGCAATGGTCAAAACTTCTCGAATTTGCTTGAAGTGGAAACTGGTGTCCCTCAAGGCGGTATCCTATCACCTCTCCTTTTTTCTCTTTTTATAAATCTTCTTTCTGACCATCTAGTGTGTAGTTATCATTTATACGCCGACGACTTACAACTCTATTTCGCCGCTCCTGCTGCTGAACTTAGCAGGGCAGTTGCTGCGCTTAATGCAGACCTCTCTCGTCTTCGTAATTGGTCTAATAGCTTTGGTATCTCTGTGAATCCGAGCAAATGCCAGGCGATTATGATAGGCAGCTCTCGCCAATTAGCTAAACTTAGCATGAGTAACCTCCCAAATTTATATTTTGATAATGTCATTATTCCTTTTTCCCCTACTGTCAAAGACCTTGGCGTCATCATTGACTCCAAACTGTGCTGGTCAGAGCATGTGAAAGAAATATCTCGAAAATTCTACGCGACCTTCCACTCTATCATTCGTCTGAAAAAATTTCTTCCTATCAAAACAAAAATTTGTCTCGTTACTTCTTTACTACTCCCCATCTTAGACTATGCTGACGTTTGTTTTTTAGATTTAAATTGTGATCTTCTAAACAAACTTGACCGGCTTCTAAACACCTGCATTAAATTTATCTTTGGCCTCAAAAAATTCGATCATGTTTCTGAATTCCGCGAAAAACTTAAATGGCTACCTATCCGCGAGCGAAGAGATGTTCATATCCTCAATCTCCTTTACTCTATTCTTAATGATCCTCACACGCCTAGGTACCTGAAAGATCGGTTCACTTATCTCAAGGACAACAACGTTCGTTCACTTAGGTCTTGCTATACCCATTTCCTGATCATGCCTCCGCACACCACCTGTTTCACAGACAATTCCTTCACTGTTGAGGCTGTCAGGCTTTGGAATGCGCTGCCAATGAAGATAAAATCTGCGACGTCTAAACAATTATTCAAAAAACGTGTTCGAGAGCATTACGTTAAAAAAGTTCACCCGAATGTATAACTCTAATATAAGAACTTGTGATCCCTGCTTATTATCTTAAATTTCCCCTTAGTCTTCTGTGATTCAGTTATGGCATTCCCTTATACAATTCCAGGATAACATCATATATCTATATATATATATATTTATTTATAATATGAATAATATTATGTTTAACGTATCTATTTGGTTATAGTTTATATATTTATAGGTAATATGTATTATTTATTGTATGTATTATGTAATATTTATGTAAGTATTAATAATCATATGAAAATGAAAATGAAAATGAAAATATATTTATTTAACATGATGAGCAAACAATAATGTGAGTACTAGTGGTCCTCACACTAGACGTGAGTCTGTGTCGTGAGGGCCGAAATGACGATTAACAAGTGTACGAATTATATGCTAAGTTGACTATATCTAAACATGATTTCGTTTTTAACTTAATACCTAAAATAAAACTTTTAATACTAAACAGTTTTTAAAACGATTTGATGAAGGTAAACTATTAAAGAAATATAAGAAACATAACCTAATTTTGATGTAAAACCTAAGTGAAATAAACATCCCTTATGATAATATGGAATAAATATAGCACAATAAAAATAAATAAATTATATAGTATACTATACATAATAATATATTTGTAATGATTAAATACATTATAATATTCAATATTATATGATATAATATAAATATTTGTATATATATATATATATATATATATAATATAATACATACCTAGATATATATTTACAGGTAAGCTTAGATCCATTTTTGGTTTTTAGTATATTATAAAGGGTGTGATCATTGGGTGGGTATAGTATACATGTATCGATTTAAGTTTAGGATATATGTTTAAATAAATTTTCTGTTTCGTCATAATTAAAAGCGGTTAACCAATTGATGATTACGTTCTTAACTTCAAAGACAGAGCGATTTTTAATTTCACAGTGAAGTAGAATTTTATTATACAACCGCGTTTCAACGTAAGGGCTGAATCTTCGTGCGAAAACTGAATTAACATGCGGTATATTAAATTGGATAATATTGTATTATATTATTAGTTTTAGCATTAATAATTAATCAAAGCTTTAGATTTAATAATTTTTTGTAAGTATATATGACTGCTTGTAGTGGTAGTAGGTACTTAATTTGAAACTAAATGTTAGTTTTAAGATTGCGTTATTTCCCTAACATTGTCTGCACTCCTCCCATTGTCCATTACGTTTTTCTCCAGTTACAGGGCAACTGGTAGAAAATGCTACTTTAGCATTAAGTTAGTCCTAGCGTTGTGCTGAATAATAAAATAAATAAATACTTATTTAGTTTCTTTGCCACTCGGTGCAAGCTAAACGCACATCATTCGTGCTGAAAAATTCAAAATTTTCTCGGAACTCGCAGCACGCTGGAAAGGTGGATTTTTTTCTAGATACGCCCATGATTTTGCCCATCGGAATCGGCCCAGAAAAAAATCCTGGAATTTTTTCCTTTTTAGTATGGGTTTGAATTGCTTTTTAGGGGGCGCCGTAGAAATCTCGCCCAGGGCGCTGGTAATGTTAAAACCGGCTCTGATTGCACATCTTTTGTAGTCTGAAACGTAAAATTTTCTCGCCGCTCGCAGCAAGCTGCTCGCGCATTACAAGGTTTTTAAAATTTTATTCTATTCGGAACGAGTTTAACGCACACGTTCTTGTCAGAGATATAACATTTCCTATTTTAGAGATTCAAATTGTAGGTAAACGTTGAAATGTACAAACCTACCTTGTTCACAAGAAAAAAAATTCTGGATCCGCCACTGTTTAAGGAGTAAGTAGGAGTAGACATGTTATAACATGTCTACTCCTACTTACTCCTCGCTCCTCGCTCCTCGTATATATACGACGTAGGTGCAGGTATTACATGGACTGGGGCCTAGGGCGGTCTAGACTGTAAATCCGCCACTGACTGTGAAAATACGCATATGAACAAAACGACGCGAAAAAGTCGCTTGCGCGATCTAGATCGTAAAACATTTTGTCAATTTTTCCTAGGGAAACGTAAAATAAAATAATAAAATAAATAATAATCATTTATATCGGACACATCGCCCCTAATTTACATCAAAATTTCGAAGTAAAAGTAATAGAATATAACGTAAATTCAATTCAAAAAAATCAAAAAGCAAAAAGTGCGACAAACTAAAAATACGCCATCTATCGATGTGGCCATAAACGAAAATTTACCAGAGTAGTTTTATTAGGCTTAATTTGTAAAAAGGTTATTACTTATGTGTGATAAAACGGCACAACCGAATTGTATGCAGTTTTCGCTAAAACGTTGCAAATTTCTCTAATTTGTAAATAGTATTGGTTTTATTTAAATCGGTTTTTAAATAAAAGAGTTATATCTATCTAAAGATTTACTTATCTATTATATAAAATCGTTCGTACACTTTTGTTCTATCAACGCACAGCCCAAACGGCTGGACGGATTGAGCTGAAATTTGGACAGCGTATTCGTAAGAAGATTTCATCGTGCAATAAGAAGCGATTTTTTAAAATTCCCTCAGGAACAGGAATTATTCCCGAAAAACGAATGTATGCAAATCCGTAACCGCTGAACCGATTAAGCCGAAATTTTGTAAAACGATAGTTGGGATTGTGATTAGAAACATCAAATAGTTTTTTTGTCAGAAATTTACTTTTAAGGGGGGTAAAGGGGGGTCGAAGTTTGTATGGAAAATTTAGAACCGCTGACCCTATTGAGCTGAAATTTGGTACAGAGATAGATTGAGTCCTAAAAAATTGAATGGTATACTTTTTATTCCAAAAATCAACCTCTAAGGCGGGATAAAGGAGGTCAAAGTTAGAATAGGAAATCGGTAACCGCTTCTTTGTTTAAGCTGAAATTTAAACCAGCGTGTTCTTTAGGTAACGAAGGCGACGTATAAAAAGGGATTTTTGCAAAATTCTTCCGGGAACGGGAATTATTCCCGAAAAACGTTTGTATGCAAATCCGTAACCGCTGAACCGATTAAGCTGAAATTTTGTAAAACGATTGTTTAGATTGTGTTTAACTAACTAACTAAGACGGCGCAGCGACCCAAACTGAGTCTTGGCCTCCGACACAAGAATACGCCATTCCTGCCTGTCCTGCGCTGTCGCTTCCCAAGACTCAGCTTGGAGCGCTCTCAGGTCCTTCAGTACTTCGTCCTTCCAGCGGTACTTTGGACGCCCCACCGGCCGCTTGCCGGTCGCTCGTCCCAAGTATGCTCTTTTCACTCCCCGATCCTCCCCCATTCGCTCTACGTGGCCGAGCCAGCGAAGTCTGTGAGATTTTATCTCGCCGATGATGTTAGGCTCGGCCACTAGTTCTTCAATTTCTGCATTTCTTCTGATTCGCCATGAACCATCTACTTCTTTTATGGGTCCCAGAATCTTCAGCAACACCTTCCTTTCTGTAACAAGAAGTTTATTCTCTTCCTTCTGTGTTAGTGTCCACGCTTCACATCCGTACATTAGGATAGGTCGAATTACCGTTTTATATATGCGTATCTTCGTGCTTCTGCTGAGTAGCTTGGACACTAACACTTTGTGAAGGGCGGCACTGCAGCGTAGGGTGTTCTGTACACGAATTTCAATTTCGTCCTCCCTCGTATTGGTGTCCGTAACAGTGCAGCCGAGATATCTAAATTTTGCCGTTCCTTTATAAGTAGTGTCGTCGACGTTTAAACATTCTCTTGGTATTCTGGTATTCTTGTAACGCTTCATGTGTATTATATTCTGTCTTATCTACGTTGATTCTGAGACCCACTCTCCTAGCTTCAGTAGCCAAGCACTTCACGGCTTCCTGAACATCAATTTTCTTCTCCCCTATCAGAGCCAAATCATCGGCATACCCTATCACCCTATGCTGCCCGTTCAACTGCACCCCACCGTCTAGTTCAAGTACCTGTCTAATGACGTGCTCTAGCGCTATATTGAACAGCATGGGTGACAGGGCATCCCCCTGCTTTAATCCTGTTTCTATGTCAAACTGCTCGGACAAATCTATTCCCACCCTCACAACTGCTCTACTTTTAGAAGTAGCAACTTGGATCATTCTCACTAATTTACATGGAATGTCAAAGTTTCTCAAAATGGTATACAAAGAATTTCGGTCTATACTATCATATGCCTTCGCGAAGTCTACGAACAGTACGTGAAGACTCTGTGCATACTCCCATCTTTTCTCCATTAGTTGTTTTAGGAGAAAAATTTGATCGACTGTACTACGGTTACGTCTAAAACCACACTGGTAGTCCCCTATCAATACCTCTGCGTATGGTTCCAATCTTTTGAGCAACACGTAGGACAGGATCTTGTATGCCGTCGGAAGCAGTGTTATTCCTCGATAGTTCGAACATTTCTTCCTAGACCCTTTTTTGTGTATAGGACATATGATTCCTGTATTCCATTGAGTTGGCAGTCTTTCCTCATTCCAGATTTTGAGTATAAGGTCGTAAAGTTTTAATTGAACAGTCTCTCCGCTGTGTTTCCATAATTCTGATGGTATGTTATCAAAGCCAGGTGATTTATTGTTCTTTAATCTAAGAATGGCGCCTCTTACTTCTTGAAAACTTAGCAACAGATAAGAGCTTAGTAACAGATTTAGGGATTTAGAAGTGTCTGATAACATAGATGAAAGTTGGGACGCGTTTTTTTTTTTTTTTTTTTTTTTTCTCCTTTTTTCTTGCGATCTGCCTTGATGAGCATTGAGCGAGAGTTTGGTAGAGGACAAATCATGTCCCAAGTCGTGAGTGGTCTGTGCCCAGTGGCCCAACCAGCAAGTAATATTCAGTTCTTTCTCTTCTAAATTCTACTCCTTAATTATATCTTGGGGAGCTCTTCTCCTAATTCTCGAGAAAGTGACTGTGTTAGGATTCATGAGGTCAGAGGCTAGCTCATTAGGATGGCGATCCATGCGCTTGGCGTATGATTTCAGTCGTGATGATATTTCTTCTCGGACAGTAGGTATTGATAGATCACGGTGTAGCTGATCGTTCGTTATATACCACGGTGCGTTTGCGATCATGCGTAGTGTTTTCGATTGGAATCTTTGGATTATATCAATGTTTGAATTTGATGCAGTACCCCAAAGTTCGGCACCATACGACCATATTGGTTTTAGAATGGATTTGTAGAGGAGAAGTTTATTATTTAGTGACAGTTTAGATTTGCGTGCGAGTAAACATTGTAATTTGCGGAGTTGAGTACATAGAGCTTTCCTTTTGGTGAAGATGTGTTTTCTCCAAGTAAGTCGTCTGTCGAGGTATATACCTAAATAACGTACGTCGTCTTGCTGTGGAATTTGTATTCCGTTTAGTTTAATTGGAGGACAAGAGTCGTGTTTAAGTGTAAAAGTGACCTGTACAGATTTGCTTTCGTTCGCTCTTATTCGCCAATCTTTGAGCCAGTTGGATACAAGGTCGAGACTTTCTTGAAGTATTTTGGATGCCACTACCGCATTGGGATGAGACGCAATCAGTGCTGTATCATCTGCGAAAGTCCCCACTAGTACATCGTCTAACGTCGGTAAGTCTAACGTGTAGATAAGATACAGTACAGGCCCCATGACACTCCCCTGGGGGACACCTGCTCGAAGAGAATGAAGTCCAGTTCTATCTTCACCTTTTTTGACATAAAAGTGTCGTTCACTAAGGTAGGATTTAATTAACAAAAAGTGATTTATTGGTAGGGCTTTCAGAATTTTATAAAGTAGGCCTTCGTGCCATACTCGGTCGAAAGCCTGGGAGATATCTAAAAATGCGGCGGAGCAGTATTTTTTGTGTTCAAAGGCATCATTTATTTTGGTTATTAAACGGTGGACCTGTTCGATAGTACCATGTGCTGCACGGAAGCCAAATTGATGGGAAGGAATGAGGTTCGATTTGACCAGTTCTGGTGTCAGTCTTTTCATGAACAATATTTCAAAAACTTTGGATATAACCGGTAGAAGACTAATTGGGCGGTAGGATGTTACATTTTCTGGGTCTTTTCCTGGTTTAGGGATTAGAATGATCTCCGCAACTTTCCATTGCTCGGGAACGAATACACGTCGCAATGCTGCATTAAATATAGCAGTTATTTGTAAGATACCTGAGCTCGGTAGTTCTTTCAAGACCTTGGCTGTTATCAAGTCGTAGCCAGGTGCTTTGTTAAGCTTCAGATTTCTAATCACTCTAATGACTTCGCTTTTTGTGATTTTTTTGAGCGGTGGGTCGAGTTGATAGGGTATGCTCAGGCTTTCGATAATTTCCCTTGTTCTTGTTGAGCCGGTGTCAGGATTTGGCGTAAACACGTTGGATAAATGCTCTGCGAATAATTCAGCTTTATCGGTGTCACTACGGGCCCAGGTTCCATCTGTTTTTCTAAGAGGTGATTCATAAGTAATTGGGTTTTTAATAGATTTTACAGCCTTCCACAATGAGTACTCAGTGGCTGCAGTCGCGTCAAGATTTGTTAGTACGTTTTCCAGGTCCTTGTTTTCAATGTCTTCAAAGATTTTCTTCAACTTTTTCACCCATCTATTGAAGGTTTTCTTATCTCGAGGGCTTCGGGTGGTTTGCCATTGCTTTCTAGATTTCCTTTTCTTTTGGACAACGTCAGTAACCACTTGCGGGAAGGTCGGTATACTAGCGGTGGAGTGGTCTGGTGTTGCCTGCCATGCCGCTGATTGGATACATGTTGTAAAATTTTCTACTGCCTCAGTTATGTCATCATTTGTCTTTAATGGAGTATATATGTCAATATTATTTTCTACCAGTTCCCGGAAATAGGGCCAATCTGTTTTTTTATTGTGGGTTTTACATGGTTTAGTCACTTCGATGCTGTCATTATGCAGTTTGGCTATTATAGCTGTGTGATCAGATGACAAATCATAGGTGGAGTAGCAACGCAAAGAACAGTTGGGCAGTCCTTTGGTTACGAAAAAGTCAACCAAATCGGGTCTCTTTTTTACATCACTTGGCCAATAAGTTGGCTCACCAGTGGAGTAGATCTTAAGATTGAGTTTTTGTACAGACTTTGAGAGCTCCCGTCCCTTCGTGGTCGTGGTTCTGGATCCCCAGTCTACATGTTTGGCATTGTAGTCTCCACCAGCTATAAATTTGTTGCTCAGTTGCTTAAAGAAGGAAGAGTATGCTTCACATTTTAAATTGTGTTTTGGAGGCATATAGAGAGCCGTTATCTGTAAGGGGCCAATTAGGCTTTCAATGATAATGTTAGTAGCCTGGATCTCATGGGTGCAATAAGGGTTTGATGCGTGGTGCTTTATTTTTTCCTTTACAATAATGGCCGACCCTCCATGGGCAGTTCCATCAGGATGATTGGTAAAGTAGATTTTATACCTAGGTATTTCAATGTGCGTTTTCGTTGTAAAGTGAGTTTCAGACACTAACATGAAGTCTATGTCATTGGCATACAGGAATGATTTTACTTCGGATACGTGTTTTGATAGCCCATTGGCATTCCACAATGCAAGAGTCAACGGTTTGCATTGCCGCGAGGGGGGCAAGGTGGGCCGCCTCCCACCCGCCTGGACAAAATCCTGGACACTGTTTTGGGAGATTTGTGGTCTTAGGTCTGTTATTAGGTTAAGGAGTAGGTTTGTCATGGTGTTCATCTGCTGCATCATTTGTTTGAACATTTCCATAAGTTCCCCGAAATTATTTGAGTCATTGTTTACTTTTTCATTACTTTGTTTTGGTTCTTGGAGCGTTTTGTTATGACCTAAGATGCTTGCGAAACTTTTATTTTGACTGCTTATTTGTTGAGGCTGACTTGACATATTATCTATAATTATTTGTTTGTTTGGTTCATTCAGTTCGTGTTGATTGTTTTTTGGGTTCTTGCTTTGTGCGAAGATCTTATTGCGTAAGGGGGGAAACTTTTGTTTCTGCAATTCTTTGTAGACAGAACATCCTTTGTAGTTCGCTGGGTGGTTTCCATCACACAATGCACACTTGACATTATCGGATTTTTCTTTCCTAGAACAGTCTGCGGAGGCGTGGTAACCCGCGCATTTAATGCATCTCGGTTTACGACGGCAATATGCTTTAGTATGTCCATAAGATTGGCAATTTGCGCACTGTGGAATGGTTCGCTTAGGCCTAGGTGGTTCAAACTTTACAACACAGTGTAACAGGTTCCTCACTTTGTATATGTCTTTGTTGTTTGATTTTGGTTCTAGTTCTATAACAAACATGTGTAAAGGGTTGCCGGTTTGTGTCTGTTTCATATTCCAGACGTTTCTAGTTGTATGGTCAAGAGCAGCCAAGGCCTCTTTAATGTCTGCTGTGTTCGTGGATGGATGTAAGTATTTTAGAATAACTTTGAAGCTTCTTTCCTGTTTAGGTTTATAGGTATAGTACTCTGTGTTTTTTTTGTCTAATTCCTTGACAATGATTCTAAACGCGTCCCCTGTCGCAGGCTGTATTCTCACCCGGTTTCCAGGCAGTATTTTAACTACAAAGAGCCCTGGTACATGTTCCGTTAGTAGTTGGACTAGAGGTGAAATATTGGCCACTTTGTCGATAAATATTGGCGGGGCTTTTGGTTGTCTCTCAGTTTGAGACTTGTCTTCTACGTCCTCCAGCTCTGAAAAAGAGTTACTAGTAGGGACTGGTTGGCTTAACCAATATGAGCCAAGTTTGGTCTGCTTTTGGCCTCTGTCACTTTCAGGGCTGTTACGTTGCCTTTTACGGTTTGGTACCTGTGTCCATTCTGATGTTGAGGATTCTGCAGCGATGTTTGTCTGGATATCTTCACAAGGCTGGTCATCGTTTGATCTGAAGTCAGATAATGACTGGGACCTAGTTCGGTTAAATAGGCTAGGATGAAAAATCTGTTGCGTTAATATTTTGTTAGTTGGTTTGTGTTGTTGATTAGGTGATTGATTTAAGGATTGCATGATGTTCCCACGAGTAGGGTCGATTTCAAAGGTCACACATGAGGTAACGCCCATTCTCATGTGAAGGCTGATACTACAATGTTTGCCATGTCCATTGAAGTTGGCACTAGTGACTGAGCTATCCTATCAGCCAAGCATCCATCTCTTTGGCATGTTCCCACCATGAGATTTAGGGTAAATTTTTATAGAGGCTTTCTACCTCGTAGTCCAGGCAATGAAGCCAAGACCGCCATCCCCGCAAAACATGACCACGGGATTACGGTGGTGAAGATTGGTATCATCGTTTAAAACAAATATTATCGAAGTAGGATTTAAAGTATTGGGCCGTAGGAAAAAACAAAAGAAACGAAGATGGATTACAGATAAATGTAAAGAAATAATTGAAAAGAGAAGGAATTACAAAATATTAGTAGAACAGGATGAAAAATTTATTTCCGAATACAAGAAACTACAGAACAAATCGAAAAATGAAATCAAATCTGCCAAACGTAAGCATATGGAAGGCCTGGTTAAAAACATGGAAACACTTATCAGAGCCAATGAATCAAGGAAATTCTACAAAGAAGTAAGAGCCGCACGAAAAGGGTTCCAACCTGACACACATTTGCTTGAAGATGATTGTGGTAACCTTGTGACAGACGTACATAACATTAAAGACCTTTGGAAAGAATAATTTAAAGAGTTATTAAATTGCCCCGCATCAGAGCATCCATTAGAAGAGTCTAGAATAGAAAACAATATAGAGATAGATACACTAAGATTGTGTTTAGGAACATTAATTTTTTTTTTTGACGAAAATTAACATTTAAGGGGGGGTAAAGGGGGGTCGAAATTTGTATGGAAAATTTAAAACCGCTGACCCTATTGAGCTGAAATTTGGTACAGAGGTAGATAGAGTCCTAAAAAATTGTATGGTATACTTTTTATTCCAAAAATCAACCTCTAAGGCGGGATAAAGGAGGTCAAAGTTAGAATAGGAAATCGGTAACAGCTTCTTTGTTTAAGCTGAAATTTAAACCAGCGTGTTCTTTAGGTAACGAAGGCGACCTATAAAAAGGGATTTTTGCAAAATTCCTCCGGGAACGGGAATTATTCCCGAAAAATGTTTGTATGCAAATCCGTAACCGCTGAACCGATTGAGCTGAAATTTTGTAAAACGTTTGTTTAGATCGTGTTTAGGAACATTAATTTTTTTTTGACGAAAATTAACTTTTAAGGGGGGGTAAAGGGGGGTCGAAATTTGTATGGAAAATTTAAAACCGCTGACCCCATTGAGCTGAAATTTGGTACAGTGGGAGATTGAGTCCTAAAAAATGATATGGGATACTTTTTATCCCAGAAATCAACCTTGAAGGGGGAAGAGGGGGGGGGGGGGGGTAGAAGTTTGAGTAGAAAATCAGTAACCGGCCATCTTTTAAAGCTCAAATTTGAACAGCGTATTTTTTATGTAACGTAGATGACCGATAAAAAGGGATTTTGCAAAATTTCCACGGGAACGGGAATTAATTCTAAAAAACGTTTGTATCCAAATCTGTAACCGCTGAACTGATTGAGCTGATATTTTGTAAAACGATTGTCTGAAGTGTGTTTAGGAACATTGAATAGTTTTTATGTCAGAAATTAACTTTTAAGGGGGGTAAAGGGGGGGTCAAAGTTTGTATGGGAAATTTAGAACCGCTGACCCTATTGAGCTTAAATTTGGTACAGCGGTAGATCTAATCCTAAAAAATGATATGCAATACTTTTTTCCCAGAAATCAACTTTTAAGGGAAAAAAGGGGGGTGCAAGTTTGTGTAAAAAATCGTTAGCCGCTTCTTTGTTTTTGCTGAAATTTGGACAGCGTGTTCTTAGTTACATAAACTAAGACGACCGATAAAAAGGGATTTTGTGAAATTCTTACAGGAACGGGAATTATTCCCAAAAAACTTTTGTGTGCAAATCCGTAACCGCTAAAACAATTAAGCTGAAATTTTGTAAAATGATGGTTTGAGTTTTGTTAAGGAAATTTTTAATAGTTTTTATATCAGAAATTAACTTATAAGGGGGGGTCAAAGTTTGTATGGGAAATTTAGAACCGCTGCGCTGACCCTATTCAGCTTAAATTAATTTAGTGCAGAGGTTGATTGAGTCCTAAAAAATGGGATACTTTTTATCCCAGAAATCTACATTAAAGAGGAGGAAAGGGGGGGGGGGGGGTGCAAGTTTGCGTAAGAAATCGTTAACCGCTTCTTTATTTGAGCTGAAATTTGGATAGCGTGTTTTTAGGTGGTTTTGGCGACTCACGAGAAGGGCTTTTGCTAAATTCCCACTGGAACGGGATTTATTTACAAAAAACAATTGTATGCAAATCCGTAACAACTAAACCGATTGAATCGAAATTTTGTAAAATCATGGTTTGAGTTGTGTTTAGGAACATTAAATATTTATTTTGACAGAAATTAATGGGAAATTTAGAACCGCTGACCCTATTGCGCTTAAATTTGATACAAAGGTAGATTAAGTCTTAAAAAAGATATGGGATACTTTTTATCCCAGAAATCAACCTTTGAGGGGAGGAAAGAGGGATCCAGTTTGTGTAGGAAAGGTAACCGCTTCTTCGTTTTAGCTAAAATTTGGACAACGTATTCTTTATGTAACGTAGGCGACCGATAAGAAGGGATTTTGTGAAATTCTCACCAGAACAGGAATTTTTTCACAAAAACGTTTGCATGGAAATTAGTAACCGCTGAACCGAAAATGAGCTGATATTTTGTTAAGTTCTGTTAATGAATAGTTTTTTTATGTCAAAAATTAACTTTAAGGAGACTAAGTATTAAAGGAGGGGGAAGGAGGATCAGAGATTTAATGGGAATTCAGGAACCATGGAATTGATTTGAGTCGCGGGAAGGATGGTGTGAGAAATTAGTAACGAATAATAATTTAGCTGAGGTACATTACAGTAGAGATAAGTTAAAGAGTTACCGGGAAAGGACCACAAATAGTTTTAATTTTTTTTTTTTTTTTTTTATGTTATGAAGTAGAAGACGAGCAAGACGCTCTCCTGATGTTAAGAGATAACGGCTGCCCATAATCAGTACAGTGTAACCTAGGATTTCACAATTATGTGAAATTCTAGGAGCACTGCACCAACGCTTCTTACTCAAGAGTCATAAGATGTTAAGACTCTTTAGCCCAGTAATTTCCCTAGCTACAGTGCCCTCCTACCGGAGCACAGTAATGCTTGCACATCACTGCTCAGGCGGTAGAATAACTGGCACTGTTGGGGTACCCACCTAGACGACCTCCTGCAAAGGAAGTCTACCCCCGGTAAAAATTCCTGAAAAGAGGCGTGAAAATTTATGAAGGCGATAAACTACCGCTCAACTGAGATAATTTGACCTCTGGGAAAGGACATAGGATTGGTATCTACGGTAGCGAACAAAACTGCATAGAAATACCCAACCCGATATTCTTCGCTACCCACAGCGGGAGCAAATAATATATAGCCATGCCTTATTTTACACTTACAAAGTCACGGGGATGGAAATACTATCATAGTGAACATAGCAGCACCAAATTCGCTTTATTAATTGACTCTCACGCGCAACGAAGTGCGCGCGGGTCAGCTAGTTATAAATATGAGAAATTATGAGGCGTTAAAAAGTTAAAGACGTTAACTTTTAAAATTTGCGATAGTGGCGCCCCGAAAAAGGACTCCTTTCGTGAAAAGCACTCTATTTTATTATCTGATCAGTGTTTCAAATTTCAAGATGGCTGGAAAATTATCATATCTTTTTTTGTGTCTTTAAAACATCATGCAAGTTAAATTTGATCCACTTCCCAGTTTCTGATTGAGCTGAAATATTGCATGCATATATGTATAAATCGGATGACAATGCAATTATTATTATGACATGGGGCTGATCTGATGATGGAGCTGGAAGGTGGCCATAGAAACTCCGTAATTAAACAACGCAACCCCCTCGAATTTGGGCTAATTTGATTCGTCTTGACGAGTACTTTGGTGCCAGATGGTAATAATAAGATAAGCTTGTTTTTATTAGTTAATATTTAGTGATAATAATAACTAATAACATTAAATATTAACTAATAATTGTTGTGATGGATTTCCGCAAAGTAACGCCTAGTTCCATTAATTAAGCTTGTTTTTAAAAAGTTTTAAAATTTCTCTTGTTCCATACCCAAAACGATGAGATTACTATTCACAATAATTTACAGTGATTGGTACTACGGACATTAAAGTGGTGAAAATATTTATATTAATTATTTATTTTCCGATTTTATAATAATTATGTACTTGTATCTCAATAACATGACCCTTTGCCATGTTACTTAACATACGGCGGTCCGTGCAGCAATGTACAGCGATTTTATGTGGTGGCAAAATTTCCCATTCCTCACCCGGTGACCAATAGGAATTTATTCCCACTTGCCACCTGGGGACAAAACACGTGGGGACCAATGGGAATATACCCTCAAAATGATGCCTGACTGCAGATCGCTGGCTCTTGGGACTACATATATGCCTTTTGAGTTGAAGTGTAATAATAAAATTAATCAATATAGTAGACTATTATACTCCAATAATAATAAAAATACCATTTATATAATACAACATAACATTTATTATATAATACACAGCAGGGTCAAATATAGGACATGTCATATTGTATGTACATAATATAACAGATATACCTATAATATGGCATGAGAGGGTTACGTTATCGCATATGTTCGGGCGAGGAGGTTATCGTGGCTCCAGTCGCTTGCCAGCATACATACTTGTGTCGCCAGGCTCGTCTCGTATACTTACCTAAACCACTACTTACAGATGTATCCAAAACATTATTATATAGAAGGTACCTTAGGAGCCGGCTTGGCGTGTGAATAGACACCTATCATGCTACTATAAGGATATTACCAAGCGTGTGAGTTAAATTTGAGCTCAACGGTCTTGGAGCCGGGTAATGGGGAATCAAGTGCAAAGCAAGTGAAGTTTAAAAAAAACCTTTTTAAAAACAAGCTTTTATTATTATTACCATCTAGCGCCAAAGTAGGTAAGTACTTGTCAAGACGAATCAAATGAGCACAAACTCGATGGGGTTGCGTCGTTTAATTACGAAGTTCTTATGGCCACCTTCTGCTCCATCATCAAATCAGCTCCGTGTCATAATAATATTGCATTGTCATCCGATTTATTTATTTATTTTAGGACATCCAACCGAGGAAACACATTACAATTAAATCTTAGGGCTAATAGTTTTAAATCTGTGTGCTCCTACAATTAAAGGATGCCACAGCATGCACAACTAAACTTTACAACATTAACAGCTAGAACCATGTTAATAAAAATTTAAAAACAAAACATTAACACCAAGTGAAATGAAATTAAATTAAATTTGTCTTCTACATAATAAAATAAAATGAAATATAAACTTAAATATATATGTTTAACAAAAAAATCAGTAATAAAGGTTTAAAACAAAACCTTAACACCAAATGCAATGAAATCAAATTAAATCCTTCTTCTACATAATTAAATAAAAATATAAATATGTATTAATAAAAATCAGATAACTTAATTAAGACAATATAGCCTGTTTAAGTGACTTATACCTACATGCATGCAAAATTTCAACTCAATCGGAAACCGGGAAGTGGGTCAAATATAACTTGCAAGATTTGATTACAGACAGACAGACAACGGACAGGTGAAAGTAAATAAAAGCTTATAAAATATAAATCACAAAATGATTACTTATATTATAGTTGGTTTTGTTAGACCTAGATGGCGCTGCATGTCGATAAAACACTGAGCGTGTTCTGAAACAAAGCAGTTCAGAACAATTTGCAATTAATATATATTGTAATCCGAATCAGAACAAAGTTTAGAAAGAAGTTGTTAATACGTGGCGTTTCAAGCTGAAAAAATATACACACTTTCACACAAACTATAACCTACTCTCTCTTAAGGCTTCTAAACAAATACAAACTTAAAAAGATAAGTATACGTAGATAGGTACTTATCTGTAAACTAAGTACATTACTCTATAAGTACTTAATCTTCTAAATATATAAAAGGAAAGAGTGACTGACTGATCTATCAACGAACAGTCTAAACCACTGGACGGATTGGGTTGAAATTTGGAACATAGATATGTTTTATGACGTAGACCTCCGCTAAGAAAAGATTTTCCCATGCGGGCAAAGTCGCGAGTCGCGAGCTAGTAATGTATAAAGCAATAGTGTATTTTTATACACTATTGCATATTTGTTACATATTTCAAGTCGGTTTATTATAATGTTATTATATTATAATATAATAACATTATAATAAACCGACTTGAAGCCTGCTTTCAATAAGCGAGGTCGAGGCCCGAGGCTCACGTTATAATTATTCATTACTTAAAAATTGCTCGATCGATTTAAAAACCACCTAATGGGACTACCTCAGAAGCGCAGTAAAACTAATTTCCAAATCGGTTCACTCGCACGTTACATATTATATTCAGTAGAAAATATATTATATATTACCTATAGAGAAGATTGCAAACCTTTCGCACATTTACTGTGTGGCCAGTGGTGCTCACTACAACAGTCCGATCGCCATCTTAAAAATTCTAATGACTGCTGTAGTGCGAAAGATGTTATTTAATTTTTTTTTTAGGCTTCCGTAGTCAACAAGGAAGCCTTGGGTTTAATTTAATTTGGGTTTATAATTTATACTCCAACAGAACAGGTTACCCTTCTTACACTGTCGGAGTCAAATCACAATTTATAGGTTGTGTGGCCAACCTATATGTTGCAGTTTCAGGCCGCCAAGATTCCTACAAGGCCTCCAACACGACCTAACGACTGCCTCCTACATATCTTATAGGAAACAGCCGGGATCCACAGTTTTACGCGGCGCGCCGAAACACGAACTAGGTACTTATAGTTTCGCTTTGTCTGTCCGTCCGTCCGCGGCTTTGCGGAATAACTATAAATCCTAGAACGCTGTAATTGGAGAGGGTAATGATAAGGGTAAGAGAACGGCAACTAAAAATAATTTTAAATTAATTTAGGGTACCTTCCGTGCACGTAAGGTGGGGATGATTTTTTTCTGGCTGATCCCACCATGAAAGAAATTTAAGTTAAATTTTTTTTAGCGTCCCATGTCCCTTCTAAAATCTAAAATACTTACCTGCTTGCTTTTAAGCCATGAAAAAAAAATCAAGGATATAGTTTCAAACGTGAATTTTCCAGGAAATGAAATGAAATTTATTCCACGTTTATTCATAAAAAATTGGTCCTCCTTGCGGCGTACAACTATTAAATGTTCCTATTTTATAGTCGAATTAATAATAATATATCGATCTTCTTATCTTATCTTATCTTCTATAGGGGGCTGACGAAGTCAGCAACACATCGACCCATTGGGATCTATTGTGTTCACCCCTTGCCTACCGTTTCTTACTCCTCGAAGAAGTGGTTTATTAGAGTGGTGATCCCACTAAGGGAAAGAAACCTGTACTCCTCCGGTTTGGGGTACGCTGTCCCAAGGAGGCTCATGCGTTTCGTAGCTAGTACGTCGCATTCGCATAAAATATGCTCCATGGTTTCTGTACCCTCGCCACAGGCTCTACAATCGTTTGTTGTAGTGAGCCTCATTTTGAACAGCATGTCGTTGGTTTCATAATGCCCAGTTAAGGCACCAATGATTGCTCTTCCTTTGTTTCTTCCATTATTCAGAATGAATTTAGAAGCACCTTTGTAGCTGTTACCTAGGAATTTCTTCGAATGTCTCAGCCCTTGACTGTTTTCCCACTCTTGCGTGTGTCTTAAATCAGCATATTCCTTTATGGCCATATTGATGGTGCATGTAGGCAAGCCCATACTAGGTTCAGGTCCATGCATAGCATTTGCTGATCCCCTTCTAGCAAGCTCATCAGCCTTCTCATTCCCTTCTATACCTACATGGCCAGGTACCCAAACTAGTCGTACTGTGTTGCTGCGGCCTAATTTATTAAGGGCCTTCACAGCATCCAGGACCAGCTTCGAGCTGACTCTGCAGGAATTTAGGGCCTTTAGTGACGCTTGACTGTCACTGAGAATGTAGATGATCTTATCTTTTACATTCCTCCGTATGTTTTCTTTAGCGCATGCTATAATAGCATACATCTCTGTCTGAAAGACGGTAGTGTATTGACCCAGACTGTTCCAGAGTTGGATAGTTTCCGAGTATATACCTGCCCCTGTACCGGATCCGGTTTTTGAACCATCCGTGTACCATATGCAGCATTCTGCGTCTTGTGTGCGTAGTTGCTGCTTCCAGTCTTCCCTTGAGGGAACATGTATTTTGAAATTCCTTTTGAAGATTTTAATGTGCGGCATTACGTCGCTGATCATACTCATCTTCCTTTGTAGCTCTTCATTGAGCTTCATTTTTGTATGCCTTGTTGTTGGCATATTAAAGTCATGAACTCCTGTAGCTTGGAGTCTGTATAAGGCTTTGATTGCCTCCTGTTGAATGATTAGATGAAGAGGTTTAAGGTTTAGGATTCTATCTAGCGCCTTACTGGGCGTAGTCTTAAACGCTCCTGTGATAGCCACAGTGGCCATCCTTTGAATTTTGCCTAGTTCCCTTTTACAAACCGTAAGTTCGGTTCTAGGCCACCATACTACGCTGCCGTATGTTAGTATTGGGCGCACCATTGAAGTGTAGATGAAGTTAAGTACCTTGGGCTTAAGTCCCCAGGTCTTGCCATATGCTGATCTACACATATTGAAAACTCTCATAGCTTTTTCTGTCACCTTTTTGGCGTGCAGATTCCATGTGAGCTCCTTGTCTAAGGTCATACCGAGATATTTTACTTCGGTAGCCCATTCTAGCTCTGTGCCAAATAAACGTAACTTTTTCAAATTACCTAGCTTCCTCTTCCTTGTAAAAGGAAGAATCGTAGTTTTGCTCGGATTTATGGAAAGATGGTTAATATCACACCATTCTTCCACTATCTTTAAAGCCTTTTGCAAAAGTTCCGATACTATTTCCGGAAATTTGCCATTGATCATTACTACTACATCATCTGCATATCCTACAGCATAGCATGCTCCTCTGTTTAATTTCGTAAGAAGGGAGTTTGCCACCAGACACCAAAGTGTTGGTGACAATACCCCTCCCTGAGGACAGCCTTTAGTAGTTGTCGCATAAATTTCATCCCCTAGTAAAGAGGATCCTATTCTCCTTCCCCTCAGCATGAAATCAATCCATTTGCATAGGGTACGGTTAATGCCGTGTTCATTGGCGGCCTTCATAATCGATTCAAAAGTTGTGCGGTCAAATGCTCCCTCAATATCTAGGAATGCCGCCGCGCAAATCTCTTGACCGTCAATAGCTTGTTCTGCTCTAGTGACTACGTAGTGCAATGCGGTTTCAGTAGATTTCCCGGATTGGTAGGCACATTGTAGCTTATGAAATGGTTTCTTTGTCAGAGGACCATCCCTTATGTATTCATCTACAAGTTTCTCCAGGGTTTTTAGTAGAAAAGATGAGAGACTTATTGGACGAAAAGCCTTAGCCTCTTCATAGCTTTCTTTACCTGGCTTAGGAATGTATGTTACCTTTACTTCTCTCCATATCTTTGGAATAAACCCAAAGGCTATGCAGGCCTTAAAGAGCCGCATGAGATGCGGGCCTATTGTGGGAAGACCCCGTTGTAGTAGTATTGGGTATATGCCATCTGGTCCCGGTGCTTTGAACGGTTGGAAATTTTGCACAACCCAATTAAGTTTTCGTTCTTCTACTACCTTTTTAGCAGTGTCCCAGTCTGCTTTCACTGTTCTCAGATTCTGTTCTGATGCAGGCATGTGATCATCTGTATCCGTAGTATCATGAATTCTGCAGTCTGGGAAATGCGTCTCTGTCATGATCCTTAGCGTTTCTATACCTGTTTCCGTTAGTTTCCCATCCTTGGTCCTAACAGCGTTTAGAGTTATGCTCTTGCTTGCAGATATTGCCTTAACTAAGCTTTCAGGGACTGTATTAATGTCCTGACAATGAGATTGCCACGATTTTCTGTATGCCTTGCGTACCGCCAGATTGTACTCAGTTAGCGCTCGTGAATATTCTTTGAAGCACTTTTTAGACTTTGCCTCATTGAAGACTTGGCGAGTAGTCTGTCTTTTCTTTTTTAGTTCTGGCGTCCACCATGGAACCTTTACTCCTTTTGCTACCTTCTCTGGGCAGCTTGCGTACCATGCTGTGTTGATGGCTCTGTTGATTCTTTCAGCTTCAAGCTCTATATCAACCGTAGAGTTTAACTTACCTTTGACCGATCCGAGTTCATGTTTAAGTTCTCTAGTGTACACCTTCCAGTCAGTGTGTCTGGGATTTCTTCTGCGTACACTAGGGATCGAGTCCTCTGTAACATATCTAAAGCAGATATACCTGTGATCAGATCCACTAACTTCGTCAGATACACGCCAGTTAGTGATTCTCCTATATATACCATTAGTGGCCATAGTTATATCTATAATTTCAGCACGCCTTGAGTCCACGAAAGTAGGCTCATTGCCGTTGTTTAGTAAATGAATTGAAGAACTTACCAGGTACTCATATAGTTCTTCTCCTCGACTATTTGTGTCCGAGCTCCCCCAGATGATGTTGTGCGCATTTGCGTCGCACCCCATCACTAACTCCAGGTTCTCTCGACCGCAAAACTCTACGAGTTCCTTCATTGCCCTCATGCAGGAGGGCCTTTCCTCAGTTGGGTATGCGAGATAAACCGAAGCCATTACGACGGCCTTTCGATTACCTTCCCCTGTAATTACCTTGACGGCTGTAAGGTCCCTGGAACATAGATCAGGCAAGGGCATGACGTCGATTCCATTTCTGACATACACACAAGTCCTTGCCCTTTCATTAGTATAGTGGAAAATAGATCCCCCTTTACCTAGACCTGAAACAACACCTTTTGTACTAACATATGGGTCTTGTATCAGGGCAATATCGAAATTAAGTTCCTTGAGGTGACGGCTGAGTAAGGCCATCGCCGCTTTACAGTGATGTAGATTTATTTGTACACACCTTATTCCCGCCATTGGTGATCTTGAATGGGGGTTTCGGCAGTCGATTATTGACTGCCGCCTGCGTCCTTGTCTTCCACCGTCGTCTCCATGTCGGGGAGAGGAGACGACAGGAGCAGATCGCCGATTTCACCCAGCAGGTCTTCGGTGAGCTGGGATGTGGCCGGTGAGGGAACTGGGCAGTCCCCGATGGTAGTCAGCTGTTGGCTGCCCGTCGCCCCTCCGTCGCTTGTTGAGCCCTGTGGAGCAAGTGGCGGGGCCACTGCCCCTGCGCTGGCGGCGCCTATATCCCCCGACTGACTTTCGTCTTCCAGCAGCTTAAAATAGCTTTTGTCGACGCCAGCGTAGAGGCAGTAGTCCTGAGCCTTTATAAAGTCCGCAGAAGTTTTGTCCATAAGGACAATCCTTCTCACGCCAGACGCCTCGATGACAGTGTCTACTACCTTCCAGTCACTTGTCCTTAGCGCAGGATTCAAGCGCTGCAACATCGACAGAACGCTGGGTAGATCTGTGATCCACACGTTCTTGGACTTCCACGCCATCTTCACCGGTTTAGGCAGATCTTTGGCACTAACGACTTTCAGTGTTAGGCTGCCGATCGTCCTTCCAGTGAGTCCGGCGATCCAGTCTGCCGACTCTTGATCCTCGCAGAACACATGTAGTGCCCCCGCGATGACCGTCCCGACGCTGAATCGGGGCAGCGGATCTTGTTGACCGATCATCCTCTGCCACAGGGCGCTTACGATCGGTCCTACGTCATCATTAGTGATCTGGGATGCCGGGAAGTCCTGCGGGATTACTGCCATCCTGCATCCCGAGAGCGCGTCCCTAAACGTTCTGTTCAGGTTCGGTTTCTTGGGTGCATTGCATGGCTGCTCCTCGCTGGACTCCCTGGCTCTTTTCGCGGCTGCGATAGTCGCACCTGCCGTCCCTGCAGTTGCCCCGGCTGGTGCACTCTGCCCTGAGAATGTGCGGGTCTGCTTAGCAAGCAACATTTTGCGCCTGGCTGCCCCGCTCATTCTCTTGGAAATAGCTCCTCGATGCTTGCCTCCCGAAACATTCGTCCCGACGGTCAAGCCCGGCTGGATGCCAGGCAGCCCGACGGTCCCCTGCACGGTACGACCTGCATGAGTGCTCTCCTGAATGTTGGCAACTGGCTGGGCGTCTCCCGTACCAGTCGTCCCAGCGGGTATGCATGGCTGTCTGCCACACTGCCCACTAGTCCCCTGTCCGGAATGACCCTGCCTTTGCCCATTCGTAGTGCGGTCGGTTGCCCTCCCGCCTAATGACATATTGTCCTTTTTGACGCCCTTGCGGTCATCCTGTTTTATGGTTTTTTTGTTGATTTTGCTATCCATAAAACTTGTATAAAAATTTTCGCCGGATTGGCTCCCCACCCTCCACGGAGTCCTCAACACTGGGGATGCCTATATAGACACCAGGGCTACCAATCCAGTATAGCATTCAAGAAAAGAGTGCCCACGAGACCGCACGGCACGAGACAGTCGACATCTAACCAAGACATCGAAAGCCGCGCACCGCCGCCTGCGGACCCCTCCTTTCCCGAACACTCGCCTAGCGGCCGTCTGACCGGACGCCTCAGCCGATTGATCGCAGGTGGCTAGTCTGCGACCTCCCGTTTCAGAAGAATTCAGGGCCAAAGAGGAGTGTTGCAGAGCACAACGACAACCACCGCGCTGTACACTGCTCAGCCACCAGGATCCCTTCCTCCTTCCTTACGGGTCTCCACGCACGGCACAAACACGCGGGTGACCTCCCCTCCCTCCGCGTCCCCCCCCCCCCCTCCCTAACCTGATCCGACCCTCACATATTTTAGTGTGAGTCGCCGCCTCAGAGCACAGTCACATATGCCCCTTGGACCGACCAGGTTTTTATTACGCGGGTGGCCTCCCCGTACCAACCCCCCACCCCTCCCTAAATAAAGATTCCCCCCCAATTTTGCCCCCCTACCGACCCTCACAGGTTTTTAGTGTGAGTCGTGCCACCGGACACAGCCACTGATGCCCTGTGGTCTTCACGTCAGGAGATTTCAGTTCTGTCTATTTCTGATGGAATTAGACCAATAGCAGGTGGCACCACGGGCAGGTAATCCCTCTGACTTGTCTTAGGGATCTACATGACTGTTGCACTCTCCCCTAAGACCGTTGTGCTCCTAGGTGATCAGAAGGATCACTTAGGAAGGCTTAAACTAACGCTACACCTACAGCTAAGCAATGGAAGAATGCAGAGCATGTAAGCGGGGGGATTGTCACAACCCTGAAAGCGTAAGCGTAAGCCCCACCCAAAACCCACCCAAAAATCGATCTTAAAATTACAATTGAAATCAATTAATTAGTTTAAATTAAAATATATCAAAATAGTAGAAATTATTCAGTCAGAAACAATGAATTTAGGTTTATTATCGAAGAACTCACGAATAGAATAGAAAGAGAAGTGCAAAAGCCATTTGTGAAGTGCATTTTTAAATTTATTAAGCGGTAAATCTCGTATGTCAACTGGTATTTTGTTATAGATTTTTATTGCCATACAGTAGGTAGGCATTATTTTTAAAAATATTTAAATTACACGCGGGGTACATAAAATTCTTAGCATATCGAGAGGGGCGTTGTTGCACATCTCCTTTTACAGTGAAAAAGTACCTATTGGTTTCGTTTGATAAATAGACAGATTTCTTCTATGTAGAGACTCGGCAGCCCCGCATCTAGGAATTTTTCGAGGCGGGGCAAACATAAAAATCGCCGCCCCTCTCCTTAGGGTCTTCTTCTTAGTCGTTTTCTTCACGAAGTGAAGGTCGTGTCTAGTCTGCAGGATTTGCCATCACTCTTCGAATAACACTCTGCCAGGTTGTTCTATCTGTCGCTGATCTCATGGCCTGAGCCACTGGCATGCCGGTAAGGGATTTTATTTGGTCCGTCCATCGCATCGGAGACCGTCCGCGAGTTCTCTTTCCCTCAACCTTACCGACTACCAACAACTTTTCGAGGTTGTCTGGATCTCTCCGAGCAATGTGGCCAAAGTAACTCAGGATATGTTGGGAACAGATACTAGAGAGCCTTGCGGTGATTTTCAGCTGGTTGAGAACAGATACGTTGGTCCTACGGGCTGTCCATGGTATACGCAACTTGCGCCGCCAACACCACATCTCAAGCGCGTCACTTCCTGTCACTTGTTCTAATCGTCCAGGACTCCACACCGTAGAAGAATATAGAGAAGACCAGTGCCCGCACCAGTCTCACCTTCGTTGTATTAGATATATTTCGATCTTTCCATATCCGGGTGAGTTTTGTCATAGCTGCAATGCAATGCAAAACAAAATTTTATATATTTTGCAACGAAAAGAGTGCGATTAACTTGCTTCAAGCGGTAGAAAAATTAGAATATTCCTCCTATTTTAGCGCGAGCAGCATGCTGCGAGCGGCGAGAAATTTTATATATTTATAGAAAAAAATGCGGTTAACTTGGTTTGAGCCGTAGGAAAATTAAAATATTCCAAGTAGCTCGATGCGAGCGCCGAGAAAAATTAAATTTTTGACAACGAAAAGAGGGTCTTTCTTGCTTTGAGCGATAGAAAAAAATATATTCTTCATAATATAGACTCGCGCTATATTATGAAGAATATATTTTTTGTTGTTTGTTTTCTGCGAGTTTGCTGCGAGCGCCGAGAAAATTAGTATTTTTGACAAAAAAAACGAAAAAAGTGCGCTTAACTCGATTCGGGCGGTACTAAAATTAAAGTATTCCTCCTTAAAATAGCGCGAGCAGCTTGCTGCCAGTGCCGAGAAAATTTTATATTTTTGACAATGAAAAGGTTGTGGTTAACTTTGCTTCGAGTGGTAGGAAAATTAAAATAAAAAGAGGGATCCTTAAAACAGCGTCAGCCACTTGCTGCGAGCGCCAAGAAAATTTTATATTTTTCACAACGAAAAGAGTGCGGTTTACGTTCTTGAGCGGTTAGAGATTTAAATAAATATTCTCGCTTATAAGAGCGCGTACAGCTTCCTGCGAGCGCTTAGTATTTTTCCGAGTGGGGAGAAATTTAAAATAAGCTCATTTTGAGCTCGGGGCGCTATAACTGAAATATTCTTATAAACACATGCACGAGCAGCAGTAAGATTTTATTAATTCTTACTTATTTTCACGCGAGCTGCTTGCTGCGAGCGCGGAGAAAATTTTAAAATTCGGCGTACAAAGAGTGTGTAATCGGCTTTGTCAGATCGAGCAAGAAAATTTTATTATACTGATCATTCAAGTTACAATCAAAGCTCAATTAAGGATCAGAGCGCAACGAAAACTTAGTATACTACTTATTAATGTTTGCACGAGCAGATTGCTGTGAGCACCGAAATATTATTTAATCCAGAGTGTGTGATAGAAAGAAAAATCGACATTCTAATCTTTTAACCCCAATTCAAAGTAGATTCGGAAATTATCTTATTTTAGCGTACGATGGATGATACATAATAATATTGTTTCACTATTCGCAGCTGTTGAGCTATGGCTACGCGCCCCGCGAAGATTTGACTATTCCGAACTGCCCTCCTATAGATCCGGCCCTGAGACTCGGTACTGGTAAGATTTTTAACTCTCTAAATAATGGCCGACATGAGATGACATGAGTCCCGATATCCTGCGAGACACAACGCACGCATACAT
This sequence comes from Hemithea aestivaria, assembly GCA_947507615.1. NCBI lineage: Eukaryota > Metazoa > Arthropoda > Insecta > Lepidoptera > Geometridae > Hemithea > Hemithea aestivaria. The sequence goes on from OX382331.1 coordinate 162,771, forward strand.
TTTTTTTGAGCCCTAAACGCTCTTTCTACATCTACCGAGTTACCCCAGTTAATCAATCCATATCTCAGCACCGAACCTACATACCCGTAGTACGCCGAGAGTGCAGGCTGTAGCGAGACCACTTTACGTATACCTACGTGTAAGGGCGAAGATGAATTTATTTATTTTACAACAAACTGCGCCCACGTGAGGTTTCCATGAGCAGTGTTGATCTAGTGTCACACCCAAAATATACAACTATCCACCCTCTCTACCTTCTGGCCACAGGACAAACTATTTATTAGTTTTGGAGAGATTGTCAAGTTAATACATTTGATTTGCCAGTACCACGGAAGCCTACAGTGCGCGTAGTCCGACTAAAGCTTGGCCCATTTATTTTTCTACGGCTAGGCTAAGGTTTCGGATCAAAAGTGCAAAAGGTCTCTAAAGTGTGCCCCGACCGCCATCCGTCGCACAGCAGACCTCCTCCAGGTGGACAGTGACACGGGCGCGGCGCCGCGGCCAGAGGACGCGGTGAGTGCCGCGGCCGTGGTGCTCCGCGCCAGCCAGGGCCAGGCGGGCGCGGTGTCGCGGGGCGGGGCGGCGCCGCCTCTCCGCGGCCGGCGCCGGCTCCCGCGCCGCGCCACCAGTCCGCGCCCGGCGCCGCCGCCGTCACCACGCGTCTCCGCGCGCGCGCTCCGACCGGCGTGTCTCCACTCTCCACGCCTCGACTTCTTCCCACCTCGCTTCGTACGGAGTGGCGGTTCGCATCTTACCGGGCAGCATTAGAGTCATGTCGCTATTTTCTAATACTGTCAGGTAAAGATGTCGTCCGCGCTCCACGTTCGTCGTTCCGCAAGAAGCAGTGGCGGGCTCCCCGGCAGGGCTGCGCGTGAGACCGCCGCGGAAGAGACGGCGGCGGCGCGGGAGAGCGCCGGGCGGCAGGCGGCAGGCAGCAGGCGCAGGCGGCAGGCGCAGGCGGCACGCGCAGGCGGCAGGAGCCAGGTGAGGCCGCGTGGTGTAGCGCGGACGTGGCGCGCGGCCCGAACCTCGCGAGGTTGCGCCACATGTCGTGTCGGACCGGTCCGGAATCAATTTTGTAATCGGTCACCCGAATGTTTGGAGTGGTCGGTGGCGACCGGTTCGACGAGCACGACGATGGCGAAACCTCGTTCGAGTCCGAGTCGCTCCGGGCGCTGCATCGCTCGCGGAGTACATTCTGCGGCGGCGGTTGTATCCTCGCCGAGTGTCGGCCGCGGCGTTCTGCACGCGGCGACATAACCGGTCCCCTCGCCACCTCGCCACCTCGCCATCTCGCCTCCTGCGCACGACTCCTACTTGCGTACCTCTCTACTAGGTATCGATCATAAATATATACCTATTAGGTACCTACTATATTGCTACCTTGCCGATACACACATATTGTCCAAATAACAAGTAGGAACAACCGTGATAAATATGACGTGTTCCAGCACAAGGATCCTCGTCGGTGAGAGGTGTTCCTGAGGGTTGCTTAACTCTGTCCAAATAAGTTATTGAGGCAGAAGTTATCTTCAGATTAACGACACCTTAAAGAGACTGATCGCGATTCTTTGTTTTTCCTTGTTGCTTAGATTTACACCGAGTGCTAGTATCATGTATGCTGGCGTAGGCGAGCGAGGATACTGTCGTAGGTGAAATCGGACTCAAATCCAGAAATCGCAAGGATCACCTAAAGCGTGTTACCGACCAGTATGGGAGTAGGTATAGGTACCTCTTAGGAGTCGGTCGCTAACACTATACCTACAATACAGAACTTGTTTAGTTAGTTCAGTTACTCGTAAATTCCAATCAACGGTTAATACTGTGGTGATAATGCTTATACGAGTACCTTTCTAGGCTCATATTAAAATATAATATTGCTGTTTATTATACTTATGTTATCAAAAATCAACGAGTGACTCAGTTAGACAGTTGATTGTTGCATACTGAATGAGCCCTGCAGATGTTCCGCTAGCTCTGGTAAAACGTCTAAAACAGACGTTAAGGGTATTCCTACCTATTTTCACCTACCTATTTTCACAAGACAGATTGTTGGGTCTAGCAAAATACTTAAATGAAATACTATATAACACCTAGGTATTTATTTATTATGACAATAACAGCAGACATGTCAAGGATGATGATGATAATATTCATTATTGATTAGTGCGGTTTTCTAAAAAAATCAAGAATTCCTTAGTTCCGAACTTGCAGAGGATTAAAGAACTAAAGGTTCCGAAACTCTGAAAGAAGTCAGGCAAGGCGTGCTAAGAGTCCCATTGTCCGATGCCCTCAGGGATCCATATTACCAAGTGGAAATTATTATCAACCGTAACTTTCGTTGCGGTTGACACGCTGGACACTATAATTATGTGTTATTGTAGAGTCTGAGCTACCTATGTGATGAAATATTAATAGAAATAAATATATTATCTATACTTTCAAAAGGAAAAGAGGACTCAAAAAGTTCCGTTATTTACAAATCCTCAAAGCAATCCTTAAAAGTTTTCTATCAACTTTACATACAATAACCTGTTCTTTTGGAGTAATACTTATAAACCCCTTATTTTAGTTATTTACTATTAAAACACATTGAATTGATGACCCCCGTTTGTTTAAGTTGGTTAATAATTAGTATATTAAACATAGTATCTACGTGTATTAACTGTAGGTACGAGGCTAAATAAAGAATTTTATTATCAAAAAAATATATATCACCTACGTATGGAACCGTTATTAGGCCGCTATTTCATGGATCATTTTGATAAACAAGTGCAATTCAAAAACGACTTGTTGCTTTCGATAAGCGAGCTGCGAGGGCGAGACACACATGTGTTAATTCATAACCTGTAAAGCGCTTGGCTGATATTGATAATATTAAAATGGGATTAATATACTTTAAACAGAAATAAGATCTTACAAATCGGTTTAAGCGTCTTCGAGTAATCGGTGTAAATACAAAAAATAAATAGGCCAAGCGCTATTCGGGCTACGCGCAACACTGTTACAGGCTTCCGTAGTCCGTAGTACTGGCAAATTGAATATTAACAGCCTTAACTTTCACCAACGATATTCTATAACACCGATAAAGCTAAACAAGCCAGGCCATCTTAACCTCCTATAGTTTTTCTGGAAAGTTCACGGTTGATACTATATTCGTGATTTTTTGCAGAGCTTTTTAGAACTTTTTAGAACTTATAGTTTCCCCCTAAAGCCTCGGACGGACAGACGGACAAAGCGGACCTTGTTGACTACGGAAGCCTAAACAACGAAAAAAATAAAGATTCAGAAGAATTCGATATTATTACAGCTTTGTTATAGTTTTGATACTTATCAAAAAGCATATTCAAATAGATCACAGAGGAGCACTTTGCAATTTAATTACTTATTACAAGTAAGTAGGTAGGTTAGGTAGAGATAGGACGCCTGACTAGCTGCAGAACAGTGGCCGGTAACTGGTAACCAATGATAGCTTGGTCACGATAAAGAGATTGGTGTTTAACTCACAGTCTCACAGGAGTGGAGCTGACAGTCGGGAGTCGCGAGGGAGGTGATATATTATATACTATCTCCATAATCCTCGCACTGTTGCGTTTGGTCGTCGGCTCACGTAACCCACTTAACTAATTAAAATTCCTCGTGTCGGACAATGAGCATGCGTTTTCGACTCATTAAATGGTGAGGCGCGGCGGTTGACCGCTCGCCGGTGGCTCCTGCGGTCACTCGCACCCATCATCTGAATGCTTCTTTGCTCTATTACAGCGAAAACCATAGCGACCTATCCGTAGAACAAACTCACATCTGTTAAATCCCTACTTTAAACAAGACCAATCATTTAAAGGTTTCTTTCCTTCTTTTCAGTTTTCTATTCGTACCTATACCTAAGTATATTATTTTGTGTTTGATGTTCTGAGAAGTAGGTATCTTATCAAATGGAAATATACGTAGATATGTGGTGTGTGTGTGTATGTGTATTTCACATTAATTTTCCAATCTTTATCCGTTATTTAATTAATTGTGCTCGTTTCGAGTTCATGTACTTTCAGTTTATATATTTTCTAGTAGGTACAATAATAGAGATGGACATAATATTATAAAATTAAATAAAAATAAATAAATAAAAAGCAATTTATTGACAGTAGAAAAACAGAAAAAATAAACATGAAAAAAGTAAACAATTTGAACAATTCTATTATTGTCAAATGGGATAGACTCAGCTTTTTATACACATCTTTATTTCTTTAAAGGATTCTATCTCCGAACACCATAAGTTACGATATCGCAATAACTAAGTTGTTGCTGTGTAGTGTGTGTATTTAATGTATTTTCTTTCTTTTCTTTCTTTTCTATGATGTGTACGAACCTCTAAGCTGTTCCACAAGGTCCACTACCATCGGATTAACCTTCTCTTTGAATATTATTTTGTCGAGGGATGTGACTTGTGACACATCAAAACTTTCGCATATCGAGGTATACCTACTCCCACGTGACAAGTCGTCGTTTGCCAGTCGTTCTCAAAAATGTCTTGATTATTCATAAAGCGGGTGGAAAGTTTTGGCTTTCAGAAATATATAAAGATAATGTGTGTCAAGGCCCAGCAGCAGCGACGCGACACGACGCGTTTGCGACCACTTTCTGACCATTTAAATGCAACCTCATTTTTTGGATTTTTAATTAATGTGCACACTTCCGCCTTTCACGTGGAATGTTCGGTCGCATCGGTACCTCTCTGCATCACCCGCTACACCCGCGGCTCTCGCGACCTGACGGACAGGACCTGACGCCTCACCCGGACGCTCCACACCAGACCACTCGCCGACTGCTGCGCAGAGGGGCTGTTATACGGGCGAGGAGGGCGCGCCCAGATTCGATCATCGCTTTTACAACGTCACTCTCCCAAGCCGGAATCTTAAACATTTCAAGTGTCAATAGAGTTTCAGTACGAAATTGTAAAGTGCCCGTGGTGATGCGATTACAGGATATAATAATGTCTACCTATAAGGTACGAGCAGATCGGTCCCCATGTTGACATTATTATGATTAAAAGTATACGATTAGGATAAACGATTTTCACTTGAAATAAATTTGCGAACACCTAAGCTCTTTGGCGAACACTCAGCCCGGTATACTCGTAGCGTTCGACCTCTCGCTTGACACAGAAGGATGATTGATCTGACTGTAACAGAACCTTACAATGGAGACCTATTAAGATCACGTTGACATCGATATCTATATAACATACCTACCCCAGTAGAGATCATCCCGAGCGAAGTAAAGCAATATAGTGTAGGTTATAAGAGTGGACGTAACATAGAGTAGTCAGCAGGCAGCCAGCAGGGCTCGTGGGGGCGCTCCCGGCGCACGCGACCCTCCAGGGAGCGCCGCACTATTCTAATAATTCACATTCAGACGTACCTACCTGCTACCTATCTACCAATACTTGTATAAGCGTCGTCCTGACGACACACGACTGGCCAATTAATGTAATAACTCATTGGCAATATTATAAATTAATTTAGAAAGATATCTATATATTAGTGAAATTAAAATTGTTTTTACAAGCTTTATCCGTTGTTTGTCTATCTGTAACCAAATCTTGCAAGTTAAATTTGATCCACTTCCGAGTTTCCGATTGAGCTGAAATTTTGCATTTATGTATAAGTCGGATGACAATGCAATATTATTATCTATGACATCGAGGTGATCTGATGATGGAGCCGGAAGGTGGGCATAGGAACTCCTGTCCCCTGCTCCGGCGCGTGCTGCTGTCACCAACAGTGCAGTGGTGGTGTCGGAGCTCACACCTGGCTACTTGCTGGCGGTACCTACTCTTATTGGATATTATTAGTTGTACAGTTCGACACCATCATATTGCAAGTCACCCCAGTGACTTAGGACCACTGCATGCCAGACTGGTGCAATGAAAACTATCCATGAGGGTACAGACGAGGAGCCTCCGATGCCTAATAGTGGCAGGTCCGGGTGACACATGACGTGAGTCGTCCGCAGGGGCAGGCCGAGTGGCTGCCCACGGCACTTCTGGGAATACAACATGTACTGGGACATTATAATGCTAATAATGATTATAACTTATTAACATTATGTTGTACCTACTATTCGTATGTAATTGTACCTTAGATCTTACCTAAGTACTTACATATGTGTCGATTCGCGTGCGAACGCTTACGGTGCGGCTCACGGACGCTTACGTGTATCTGCTGAAGGGCCGCAGCGGGAGCGAGGCGCGTGTCGCGCGGTGTGTCGCGGTGTGCGACGGTCCGGGGCGGGCGCGAGCGGCGCGGCGCGGGTGTCGGCGCGGCGCGGGAGTCGGCGCGCGGTGAAAGCCGCCGTGCATTCATCGCTCAGGTGGATTCCGCTTTCGAATTGAATTTTTATCGGCGAGGTGTCGTCGGAGTCGGGACCGGTTCTTAATTTCGTATGGGTGTTGTGAGCGCGTCTATTTCGGGAGCGGTGGGAGCGGAGGTCCGGCGCGGCGCGGGTGGTGACGTCACGGCCGCGCGACACGGACCCGGGACCTGCCTAATCGAGCCGTAATGTTATTAATAAGCCGGGGGCGGGTCGGGGCTCGCCTTCGCATAAACCACGTTTATGGGCCATCGGACGCATGCGATCCACCTCACAAATATGACAGGCGGCGAGTGGATCACGCACACGGCCCGGCCTGTTATAATTATATAAGTGTAGTGGAGGCTCCCCTCGAGCCTGCCACGCGCGCCTACAAAAGACATCAACGACCGCTCGCCGTGGGTGCCCGACACTAACTCCTCGTATGAAGCACATTATATTGAATAGGTACAATCATTGAGTGTGATGTTTGTACAGTATGATCACCTCTGGTGGGTGAGCTGCGTAGTCACCAGTGACAGCGGGTAGAAGACTTGTCCTGCAGAGCAAGGCAAGGCATCGTATGTAGACAGGTGGTCGCTCCACACCAGCGTGCGTAACGAACACCTGTCTATATCTATCTATGTACTATATTATAGAACCATTATGTGTATTCATACACATAAGGTATAATATCTTTAACTATCGCCACGTATAAACACTGTATAGAAATGGTGTTGGTGTACCGACTCGTATAAGGTTAGCGATCGCCGCACTACAAATAGGTATATCTACCATAATATTGTGCCACTTCCGCTAATATTTTGTTAGGTATATTAAGAAGAAGAAAAAATATATTGAAAATACTTTAACTCCAGCAAAAAAGAAACAAAATTCCTCATGAAGTAACCTAGTTGACATCATAACACATTATTGCCACAAGTGGTACCAAGTCAGCGTGGTTTAGGCGCTATTCGTCGAAAGCGCATTTCGTCAAAGGAGCAGATCGTCCAAAGCGCATAATTTGGTCAAATGAAAAAGCGCAATTGGTCAATGTTTTTTTTATGTCTGTGTAGTTTAGATGAGTAGGTATGTTAGTCATTTATTTTCGCTAAAAATACTGCACCGATGTACTGTATTTTTAACTTAGATGAAATACATGATTTCAGGATCGCTTACTGAAAGCGAGCTTGTATTGAAGCCGGATCAATATAAGTAGATAATATTATAATCTTTTTCAATTCCACCTGTGCATGTGTTGACAGTATACTCGTATGGTTATACCAATAAAGATGGTTATAATGAACACCGAGTGAGCGTTGCCTTATGTACTCGTACTAGAGAACTAAGGTGTCAGATGGTAAGTTTCCATAGTCTGCCAAGTCAGCGCATATATTTTATGTAGGTACAGCTTACGCCCTCAGTTTCGCTCCCGTCAAGCAATCCTTTCTTAGTTGTCCACGTCACAATATCATATCATATCTCTGTGCCTAATTGATCTTAATTCATTCAGCGATTGAAGCTGTATGTTTATTGATAGATTGTATACAATCGGTCAAGTTTTCTTTCATCATCGTGTACACCTATTGAATAGTTTACTGAGCTGTCACTGTCATCCTATATGTTCAGGAATTAAATGTTCCAACCATGATATAGTTTTCGAAAGATGGAGATTCTTCAGCCGACGTTATAAAGCTGTTATACAATAGTTTGGTATTTTATGTTTCTGTAAACTTTAGGTCCCCATAAAATTTGAAACTTTTTTGTTTGTTTTAATCCAGTGTTGTGTGGCTCGTCAGATTATCTTTTAACCACAGGGAGTGCAGCTGAGATGCCGGGTCGTTGAGTAATACATAATAAGTATAATGTTAGATAAGGCGGTCTGTACGAGCAGCAGTGGCAGCTACGAGCGCACCTGCAGCGGTGCAGCCTGCAGCGGGCACGAGACCAGCCACGGGAGGCTCCCGGCGCGAGCCACTCCACGCCGCGCCGGTGCGGTGCCGGCCGCCGGGTGAACGGTTCCTATTGACAGCGGGTACACGTGCGCGATGCTCCGGTCAAACGATTATTAGCGTATTATATTTAGCCGGTGCGGTGCGTGACTATTGTAGTGTGTTGTTTGTTTACACGAGCGCGCGCGTGTGTGCGTGCCAGAGACACCGATCGACACTAAAAATACGCCGCGTTGTCGCACTGTCCGCGAAAGAATGCTTTTCATTTTACCTCGGCTATTATCGCCGCGTGAGAACGTAATGAAAGCGATCGTCTTGCTACTTGTATTGTGGCCGTAGTGTGCTCTCGCTGAGTATAGTTGCTGCTCATCTCAGCCGAGACGAGAGGGGCTAGTGATACCATTTCATATTAGTAGCAGTAGTAGTTATAAACTACTAGTTCGGTAGATGGTAAAGTTATTTCAATACGTTCCTACAGCGAGCGGTTGCACCAGCTCGGCTCGAAATCATCTCTTGTGAACGTTAGGAAGTATTTATTATCTTCATATTAGAACTCGTAGCTTTAGTATACCCATCTCGTAATCTGCACTATACTGTGTTAGGTATATGCTCGTACTACATAATATAAACGGGGACGAGCACAGCGCGTGGCGGGGTTCAATTTGTCGTAGATTATTAAATGCGTACTTTATTATAACAAGGCGGGTATAGTTGTTTAATCGAAGTATTTATGATAGTGGTGTAAGTAATGGGTAGCATTATCCCTGTTGAGCTCCACAGTGGAGTGGGCATGGCGTCGCAGTGAACAGGAGCGAGCACATACTTTACTATATCAATGAGTTTCAATACATATTTATTGTAAACACCCTTTTCAGACCAAATGCAAAAGTGGTCTGTGGTTTTCATTTTTTCATAATCATAAATTCGTTTACACCTACCTATATCTAAAATCAAACGCATATCTATTGAAATAGATTGCTACAATAATGCGGCGCTTTTGCAAGTCAATATTTATATTATAGTACAGAATTATAATTTAAGACTCTGCCCAAGGAAAGTAGGTAATTTCTTATGTATATGAAAAGATCGGGCGAGAAACTCATAGCTCTTGGCGTCGTACAAGTCACAGCGCAGCACATAACATCACGTATCGGACATTTGCAGCTTATCGCGCTATAATCGCTGCGTTATCGCCGCGATTACGCAGGGTTTAGGGTGAACGGTAGTATCTATCGCTAATTTCAGATAGGGACCTACTTCGACTTTACGCTGACGACGATTTGCTTATCACAGTGATAGCTGGTAACCTACCTAATTTGATAAGTGATTATAGAATTCTATTAAAAGCGTCAACCTCAATGCTGGAATGAGATAAGGAAGTAGTTCGCGGGCACAGTACCGCGCTACTTCCTGATGCGCTGCCGACTGCCGACTGCAAGCAAGGACCGCTGGCCCGCGTGGGCTCTCCCGCCGACCGCTTTAAATGTTGGTACACTCCCGCGCACACCTGGCGAGGGACGGTAAAGACGTTTTTATGCAGTAAGCTTCCGAATAATGGTTGTGAATTAGTAAAAATATCACAAAGTATTCAATTCTGTTTGATATTTTGAGTAATTTTCAATAATAACTCCTATTCGGCACCTCGCTGCCTACCGAACCCTACCCAAATCGTTGCAAACTCGCGCGACATTGAGTTCAAGGGCTTCTAGGGAGTCACATTACTGTACCTATATCTCTTTACCGTGGCTGAGAGTACGTATGAATATGTGTCAGTACGGGGTAGGTATATCGTGGTTGGATTGCTAATCCTCTGTAGTCTGGTGGCCATCGACTAATAATGCAATAGGTACATTATAATCTATAATTACTGATAGATAACGTTTCACAAAATTGGTGATTTTGACTAACTAAAAAGTTATGATAATTTATTTTCGTTACACGTGTTTTCTGAAACCAATATGTACCTATAGGTACCTATGTATTTTGAATATTTAAATGGCTAACGGCGATCTAAGCTGAATCATGGTTTCCTGCTGGAAATATAAGGCAGCGTCCGTACGTACATGATGCCGAATGAAGCCTCTCAGGCTCGCGGGTCTTGGATACTATCAGAACTATATTTTTCATATAAATTTAATATGTTTAAATAAATTAAACCCCAATTCTATATAATGTATAAAATTTGATATTTACGTATGGTGCATTATAAATTACGTATGCTGTGTCCGCCTCAAGAAGGCCATACACATTGTTAATCCTAAGACTGTTGTTATGTAACTTGAAATACTTATTTTTAGTGTATTGTCCGGTTAAGTGGAGCTAATAAAAAAAAAGAACGAGATTCAACCGTTTAATGCCTTAATCTCACTGTCACAATATAACATTTTATAATAGAATATCTTGTAAAATCAAATCACATCACACTCACACTAATATTGTAAATGCGAAAGTTTGTGAGTGAGTGTGTATGTTTGCTACTTCTTCACGCCTAAACGGGTGGACTGATTGAGCTGAAATTTGGTATAGAGATAGCTTAGACTCTGGAATAACACAAAGGCTACAGCGGGTAAAACTGCTGGGCGCAGCTAGTAATACAATAATCAACGAAATAACTTAATTGAGGCATACTTAATACTCGTATAATATAGGCGGTCAAGTGAGGTGAAATCGGAGCAGTGAGTGTGTAACACACGAGTAGCACGAGTGCAATAACGCTGCGTTATGTAAGTGCTCGCTAGTTGCTACCGCCGGCGCTGCGTGCCGTGCCGGACCCGTGCTCCGGACCGTACCGTGCCGTGCCGGGCCGTGCTTGCCAGGTCCGTGGTCCGTGCCGTGCCGGGCCCGTGGTCCGTGCCGGACCGTGCTCGCCGCGCATGGTGGCGCCGCGCCGGGCATCGCTCTCGTCCGTTGTTAACATATTTAATATGCTAGGTGCCAGGTGCTCATACATCGAATTAATATTGTAAACCTGAGAGCATGGCTACGTGTGAGTGCGTTTGTTACGTGGCCACATCTATACGAATGAACCAATTTGGCTGATTTTATTCAGAAACTATTCAGTATTTCATAGTTTCAGCGTATGAAACCGCAGACTACAGCAGCTAGGACATATATTAGTATACATATAGCTTGTAGCACCTACATATATAGGTACGAGATGAGTGAGCCCTGGGCCTGCATCGGTGCCGGCAGGTTGTGGCCGGTACCGTTACGTTTCTTGCTTTCAGATCTCGTTTGGTTCTCAATTCTTGTTTTAAAATGCGGCTGCGCGGCGTCGGCGACACACACACACTACTCTGTACACGTGTATGTACACGCACACACACACCACTGCGCGTGCTCCACCTGCACCCTCACACCTACATCATACATGTACGTCATATTAGTATTATAGTACACCTAGACCACTGCGCCTGCGCATCCTAGCATTATAGGTACCTACACATCTACTGGTATAATGTTGAGAAAACACTATTTCTAGCAAAGGTAAGTAAACAAATGTTGATAAAAATTAAAACGATTATATCATAATAATTATATTATGTGCGTACAGCACTAGAATAATTAGTATATTTAGTCTATCGCCCAAAATATCTGCGCAGGGGATTATTAAACGTTTCGTATAGTTGTAGAGTATCACAATGTTGATGCATCGTTGGACACGAGTCACGACCCTTCATAGGGCCACCGCTAGAACCAGCTCCTCGCCAGGACTGCAACTATTCCTGACCATTCCTACGTCATCGTCAAACATTTACACATGTGGATTCTACGTATGATATGTTGCAGTCAAGTATGAGCCAAGTGGTATAGTGTCGCACGGGTAGGTACGTGTGAGAGGGCCGTGTTACGGCGGCGCGGCGTGCGTGTGACCGTGCAAGCCGTCGATATCCGAGCATACGTCGCATCGTTAATATGTTAATGTAAGTGACCGAGATCACTTTCGTGGCTTTTTCCATTCGCTGCCAACGGCACCATAAAATATAAATACTAGTTTGAAACGGAGCCGTGAAACTGGCATAGTTTGCATAATTATTGTGAAATAGAAGACACGTCGGTGTCGCAGCCGCGGCGCACCACTAGCGCCCGTCGCCACTGCTGGCCACTGGTCATCACTAGCGCCGGTCACCGACCAACGCAACGTGGCCAGCTACTGTTGAGGCTATTTATAGCGTGCGCGAGTATGTGTGCGCCGACAGGTGCCCGGTGCAGCCTCCCTCCCTTGGCTATACCACCTCACTGAATGAAAGTGAATACTTAGAATAGTTCAGTATAAAGTGAACCGTATTGTTGTATAATGGTCAGTAACTGCAGAGTGTAGAGCAGCAGCCGCCCTCAGTAAAGACATCAACGCGCGCGTCCGCCTCTCGCACCCGTTTGACGAACATCACCGCGCTCGCATCATCGTGCTCTCATTCCTTGCACATCGCTGCCCACTACATATAATTTTATTAACTCGTACGTAACCAATACACCTACATACCTACTTAATTTGTGTCCATAACTAATATCGGGATATCGGTACAATCAGGTTTATAACAATTGTTTGTATACACGCCAGAAACAATACTGTAATATAAAACAATATGTAATACAGAGTACATCTCACGAAGTAGATCCCTTGTAGGCGAACAATTCATTCTATGTATGTACATAATAATGGAGTTTAGCTACAGTTATTGAAATTATTTTTATATGGCAGTTCATACCTTTTATGAGAAGCGTCAACGAACGTCCTTAAAGGACTCTTTAAAAAGATAATATTTTAACTTCACCGTACCGTACTTTGTAACTTGTATATATCTATAAAAACATTATGTTTACTTAAATAAATTAAATACTGAAAATCATAGTTTTATTACTAGAAATAAGAATGAGTTACCTGTACCTATAATAAGTACTCAGTTTCAGAATGTCTAAAACCAATTAAAGATCATTCTTAGTGAGTTGAGTGACACAACAACACGGACACAACTTGTGTTCGATCTTAGATACTATCCCTAAAGACATAACGAGGCTCACAGGAGGTAAATGCAAAAGCCACGTCAAAGTAATTTCATTAAAGAAAGATATTATTATAAAGAACCTAGACGACAAAGATGCCTGGAAACGTTTGCATGATACTGTCAGGCCTGGTACCTATCAAACTAATAAATCTATGTAAACACATAGGTACATATTTAGTAAAAATGCTTTTGGATTCGATACAACCAGGTACAGTTACCTAGGTACAGGTGAATCTGACTTCGTATTCAGTTTGCTAATTTGCGAAAATAGAATTCATAATGCAGACACTGTTTCATATTATTCTGGTAATTATACCAGAGACATACCAGTCTCTGGTCAATGTTCTCATGCGCTTCGATAAATACGAAATTCCAAATAACGAGCGTGTTCACTGTTCATGACAAATTGTACGCGTCATGAGTCATGTTCGATGAATCGTAGAGCTGCTTTATAACTCTACGATTGGAGAGAACTCAACGGAATCGATGCAGTAAGAACAGCAGCGGAGAGATGGAGTGAGGGAGGCAATTAGAAGATAAACTAATTAACATCAGTAATCAGTAGGTACATTAGCAGCGGCCGGTGAAATATCGCCGCGATACCATCTCCAGCCACCTGCCACCGAGCCGGGCCGAGTCGAGCCGAGCCGGCGACCGTTCACCGTTGCACACCTATTTTTATAAATCTCGTTTTGAATTAGTTGTAGTATTAGTTTAGATGTCGCGACAAATACGAAAGAATGCCATAAAATAGCTTCATAATTAATAAGCGTGTGAGTCTCTGTGTGTGAGCTTCTTACAAATAACAATAACTATACGTACATTAGTTTTGACGGACGTAATATAACGACACGGCCCTGATGAACAAGTGAAATTAAAAAAAACTTTTTGAAAACAAGATTTTATTATTATTACTATCTAGCACCAATGTATTCGTCAAGAAGAATCAAATGAGCCCAAAATCGATGGAGTTGCGTCGTTTAATTACGGAGTTCTTATGGCCACCTTCCAGCTCCATCATCAGATCAGCACTGTGTCATAAAAAATGCATTGTCGTTATACATGTATGCAAATTTTCAGCTCAATCGGAAACTGAGAAGTGAATCAAATTAATCTTGCAAGATTTAATTTCAGACAGACAACAGACAGGTGAAAGTAAATAAAAGTTTGTAAAAAAAAAGCAATGGTCCCGAGTACCGATAAGTGCCTACGTGGCTTTAGTATAAACCTGTCGAGTGAGTGTTGTCGCAGCGGTCGGGCGCGCGCGTGTAACGGTGTCCTGCAGCACCCGCCGCGCCTGTGTGCGCCGACCCTTATGACCTATAAGGGTACGCTACATTGTAACAACAAGGTTCCACGGTGAAAGCTGGCCGCCGTCCGCTGAACAAGGCTGCTTTAATTCGACAACATATTCCACAGTTACTTGTTGCCGTTTCAGCGCTAGGAGGCTATGGAGACGGTGTCGCTCTGTGCTCGGGACCACAAACCCACTGCCGTGGTCCTCGTTGCCCACCTCCCTGATGTTACATCTCCTCAACTAGTAGCTAATCCAGTGCATGTTTCTACTATGTGGTCAGCTTCAACTGCGTCGTGGTGTGTAGTGTGGAGGTGCAGCTGCTTGTATAGGAGTGGTTCGCAAGGAGCGGGGCCGGGGCCGGGGCCGGGGCTGCAGGGAGCGGCCGGAGGGGCGCGCGCGGGGGCAGGCGGGGGCGGCCGAGGGGTGGCATTTCACTAATTAACTCGTTGGGTGCGCCGCCACTCCATTACAGACTGTTTATTGTGACAATTATTGTAGGTACCCACCCTCACCGCCCGCTCCGTGCCTGCTAACGCCGCACGCCACCCTGCCTAAATTCTAATTCGTAGATATGTGTATTATTATTCGTCATCTACCGGACACTGCTGTTTATAAATTTTATTGTTATTTTTCACAGAAGTTCAAACTTGGGCGCGGTGATTGTTGAGATATAATAACCTACATATACCAGTGAGCTCTACTATCAGTCCCCTGGTCGCACCCCGGTCGAGTACAGTGACGTCACCGGGCACGGGCCGTCGCCAGCCTCCGCCCTCAGCCTGCCTCCTGCGGCTCTCCACTACTCTTCACACTACGAGCTCAACGATCCCACTAGACAAGTATTATTACATGAATAAATAGTCTACAATAGCGTTACAACGTGTGTTACATGGTGTCGAATATGGCACATGTGTGACACCACATGATGCACACTTGACTGGTAATTGCTTCTAATTCCGGCTCGTGTCCCGCCGCCCGCGCCGGCCGCGCCGCGTTCCTACCAACACACTCATTGTTAACCTAACTTATTAACTATCTCTGGTCATATACATACATACATTTCCAATTAAATGATCTGTAACATTTCAAGTCATTATCTACGCTGAGGAATTTCATAAGATATAGTCGTTGCAAGTGATACATTGGAGGGAGTATGTGTGTGCGAGATAGGAGCCGCGACCCGGATCCCGGGCCACGGGGTGGCGGGTTATCTGGCGGAGTGATGTGCGCGCTGATTGCCTGACGAGTGACGCCTCGGTACTGACGGCAGCCGGGGCAGATGTACCTAGTACCTACTGATGTACAGCTCACGGCGGCGGGCGGTCGAGCATGTTGGACACTCGAGAGGCCGGCTCCACTGCTGGTGAGCGGTCACCAACACCAGTCATTTCCGTCTATCTGCCGACTAAACTAAACATCGCATCGTGTCGAAACACAGTCATATTGATTTCTTAGTGACACAATTTTGACCAGGCACAGCTGAACCCTATGCCACCAGTAACTTTGATGAGTAGGTACCTATATATTATTTGTTCGTGTGCTACATTGATACTCGATCATATTCAGATAGTAGTTGTAGGACATATCGACAGTGCACATGGATACAAGCCGGGCCGGGCGGTGCGTGTGTGTGTGTGATAAGAGGTCAGGCGATAACCCGCGCCGCCACCGCCGCGACGCCGCGAGCCGCCACCGCCGACACAACTTGTCATCCTTCATCATCACCGTTACATTGTTAAACAATTCGCGCGCACCGCGCAACGCAACGCATGGCAGGATTTAGAAACATCACATTTTGTACAAAGTTTGCCTAGACCCAAACTCAATACAAAGAATGGACTTTTAGAAATTCATCTCCCAAAATGTTTAAGAGTCTAGGATAATATGGAATGTGAAGATGAACCTTTATATTTTAGGTGGAGAAAGCCAGCTCGTCACGTGAATGTGTGTAGGTGCAGTGGAAGCAGCCTGCCTCACACAGGAGCGAGGTGAAGGTCGCGCGAGAGGTGCAGCGCGCGTGACGTCACACTCTGCTCCTGCCGGCGCACACTTGTGTGACGTCACTCGTGCTCGTCCCCCGGTCGGTTCATCGAGTGTGCATCTGCACTGAGTGTCTTTTTTTTGAAGTATCAGTAAAAAATCTGAAATTTACAGGGGAGTTAGTAAAAATATAGTAAAAAATAATGCACAGGGTCTCGAATTTCTAAAACTTGAATTGAACGAGATATGACCAAAAGATTAGGACACTCAATCCTGATGCGCCGCTAAATACGAATATTTTCAAAAGTATTGACCCTAGGATTATAATTTTTAGTTCTGGAGTTAGTAAAAAATTTCTAAAAACTTTTGGGAAATTTTCAAATCAATAGAATGTGTCGTTACAGATTTATAACGGTTTAACTAGGACACTCAGTTCTTACGCCGTAAGGATTGAGTGTCCTGCTAAATATGGGTTTATTGGAATAAATACATAAAAATAACATTACCATCTTGTAGTCTGACCCTCAAAACAATTTCTAAAAGAGAAACTATGTCGAAAAAGCCTACCCTTTTAAAATAAATGAAAGATTTCATTTTTACGAAACGTCTGTACTGAGTGTCTTTTATTTTTGAAAAAAAAGGGTCAAATAGTAGTTTTAGAAATTTGGCACTTGGTGCAAAAGTTTTTACTAATTGAATACTAAAACATGATATATAATTTGTTTTTCTAAATTGTATATTTTTAGAGTAAATCCACTTTTTGCGGTTTTCTGTGAGTGTCTTTTTTTTTTCGAGGTTGAGCAAAATTAATGAAATTCACAGGGGAGTTAGTAAAAAATTAGTAAAAACTTTTGTAGTAAGTGGCGAATTTCTAAAACTTAAATTGAATTTTTTATGAGCAAAATACTAGGACACTCAATCCTTACGTTTTAAAAAAGTGAAAAACCTCGATATTTCGGTAGGTATTAACTTTATTTTCAGGATTTTTTTTTCTAGAGTTAGTAAAGAATTTCTAAAAACTTTGTAAAAAAAATATACAGGCTAACACGTGGTGTTACTGAGTTATAGTGGTTTAATTAGTTAAACCTCGTAGATAAAAACAACTTATATCCGCGAGTTTTACTAATTTTTTACTAACTCTGGATATAAAATTCATTTTTGTAAGTTTTATATTTTTTGAGAAAAACCACATTTTCATGTTTTTCACTGAGTGTCCCATTTTTTTCAAAATATCAAAATGATTTTTTCAGGAGAGTTAGTAAAACATTAGTTACAACGTTTGCACTAGGTGTCGAATTTCTAAAACTAAAATTATTCTTTTTATGATCAAATAACTACAGTCCAGACGCTCGAAAAACATGAAAAACCTCGATATCTCGATAAATATTAACTTTTTTCCTAGGATTTTTTTTTTCAGTAGTTAGTAAAAAATTAGTAAAATCTTTTGCACTAGGTGCCGAATTTCTAAAACTGAAATCAAATTTTTTATAATCAAAAAACTAGGACACTCAATCCTTACGTTTTAAAAAAGTGAAAAACCTCGATATCTCGGTAAGTATTAACTTTTTTTTCAGGATTTTTTTTCCAGTAGTTAGTAATGAATTTCTAAAAACTTTTACAAAAAAAACCAACAGGCTAACATGTGTTGTTACTGATTTATAGCGAATAATTAGTTTCACTGAGCGTAAGAACTGAGTGTCCTAGTTAAACGGCTCTACAGACAAAATTAAACATCGTAGATAAAAACAACTTAGATCCACGAGTTTTACTAATTTTTTACTAACTCTGGATATAAAATTCATTTTTGTAAGTTTTATATTTTTTGAGAAAAACCACATTTTCATGTTTTTCACTGAGTGTCCCATTTTTTTCAAAATATCAAAATGATTTTTTCAGGAGAGTTAGTAAAACATTAGTTACAACGTTTGCACTAGGTGTCGAATTTCTAAAACTAAAATTATTCATTTTATGATCAAATAACTACAGTCCAGACGCTCGAAAAACATGAAAAACCTTGATATCTCGATAAATATCAACTTTTTTCTTAGGATTTTTTTTTCAGTAGTTAGTAACGAATTTCTAAAAACTTTTACAAAAAAAACCAACAGGCTAACAAGTGTTGTTACTGATTTATAGCGGTTAATTAATTCTGTTTTACGGAGCGAGCTAAATGAATAAAGCCGTGAGTTGTTCTCACCATGAATAATTCTTATACCTAGGCACTATTATTCAACTGACCACTATTTAATTTGTTGGCAATACTTTCTCTCTGATAACATACACGTTCAAACACTTGGCTGCCTCCCGACTCCCGGTGCCCAACTTTTACGAGGCTGCTGACTTTGGGAAGATCAACTTTTGCACACAGAATTAACACACTCTCACACACGCACATACACACACACTAACACACATAATACACCTAGTGAGCTGTTTAATTGGATAAGAAGGAGGGCGCCGGCAACTGCAACATAGTTTTATAAACTATCGCAATTTCCAACGTTCATGGCGTTTAAGATCAACGTGTATTTTAAGCGCAAATAAAGATTTATTATTTATATTAAGGGGTACTACTGGAAAAAAAATCCTGAAAAAAAAGTTAATACTTACCGAGATATCGAGGTTTTTCACTTTTTTAAAACGTAAGGATTGAGTGTCCTAGTTTTTTGATTATAAAAAATTTGATTTCAGTTTTAGAAATTCGGCACCTAGTGCAAAAGATTTTACTAATTTTTTACTAACTACTGAAAAAAAAATCCTAGGAAAAAAGTTAATATTTATCGAGATATCGAGGTTTTTCATATTTTTCGAGCGTCTGGACTGTAGTTATTTGATCATAAAAAGAATAATTTTAGTTTTAGAAATTCGACACCTAGTGCAAACGTTGTAACTAATGTTTTACTAACACTCCTGAAAAAATCATTTTGATATTTTGAAAAAAAATGGGACACTCAGTGAAAAACATGAAAATGTGGTTTTTCTCAAAAAATATAAAACTTACAAAAATGAATTTTATATCCAGAGTTAGTAAAAAATTAGTAAAAATCGTGGATATAAGTTGTTTTTATCTACGAGGTTTAGTTTTATCTGTAGAGCCGTTTAACTAGGACACTCAGTTCTTACGCTCAGTGAAACTAATTAAACCGCTATAACTCAGTAACACCACGTGTTAGCCTGTATATTTTTTTTTACAAAGTTTTTAGAAATTCTTTACTAACTCTAGAAAAAAAAATCCTGAAAAAAAAGTTAATACCTACCGAAATATCGAGGTTTTTCACTTTTTTAAAACGTAAGGATTGAGTGTCCTAGTATTTTGCTCATAAAAAATTCAATTTAAGTTTTAGAAATTCGCCACTTACTACAAAAGTTTTTACTAATTTTTTACTAACTCCCCTGTGAATTTCATTAATTTTGCTCAACCTCGAAAAAAAAAAGACACTCACAGAAAACCGCAAAAAGTGGATTTACTCTAAAAATATACAATTTAGAAAAACAAATTATATATCATATTTTAGTATTCAATTAGTAAAAACTTTTGCACCAAGTGCCAAATTTCTAAAACTACTATTTGACCCTTTTTTTTCAAAAATAAAAGACACTCAGTACAGACGTTTCGTAAAAATGAAATCTTTCATTTATTTTAAAAGGGTAGGCTTTTTCGACATAGTTTCTCTTTTAGAAATTGTTTTGAGGGTCAGACTACAAGATGGTAATGTTATTTTTATGTATTTATTCCAATAAACCCATATTTAGCAGGACACTCAATCCTTACGGCGTAAGAACTGAGTGTCCTAGTTAAACCGTTATAAATCTGTAACGACACATTCTATTGATTTGAAAATTTCCCAAAAGTTTTTAGAAATTTTTTACTAACTCCAGAACTAAAAATTATAATCCTAGGGTCAATACTTTTGAAAATATTCGTATTTAGCGGCGCATCAGGATTGAGTGTCCTAATCTTTTGGTCATATCTCGTTCAATTCAAGTTTTAGAAATTCGAGACCCTGTGCATTATTTTTTACTATATTTTTACTAACTCCCCTGTAAATTTCAGATTTTTTACTGATACTTCAAAAAAAAGACACTCAGTGCAGATGCACACGTTCATCGACACCACCCTGAACAGCTGCAACAATCTTCACTACCTACATAATCTATACTACAGACCTAGAACACAGAACTATGTATTTTTTACTGATATAAACTGACCACAAAATTTTGTAAAATAAAGGAAATAAACTTATAAACGGTTTTTATTTGATGAGCGCTTTGATGTGCAGTAGGCTGTGTAGGTATATGTGTTCATCCGGTGGATCGGACGAGTGATCTATAACACTGTTACTGGATTTTTTACTTTTCAAGTAATTAGCTCTAGTGTCCAGTTTTTATTAAAAGGCACTCATTCTTAGTAATATTATTATCTACGTTGATGGCGTAGTGTTTCGTGGCGTGGCGTGGAGTGGAGTGGCGTGACACGGCGTGGCGTGGAGGAGAGCGGCGTGTCGTGGCGGACAGCAACAGCGAGGCGCACATGTCGCTCGACTCAACCAATATTACCTAATTAACATTTAACATAGATTAAAGAGGCACCGGTGCGCGGCAACCACGCGGCCTTACATGCAACCCATCACTATACATACATATACACTACACACACGCGAGCTGTGTGTGTGCGTGCCGACCTCTGCCTTCTATTCCTGTTGTATTACTGACTTATTGTTACTAGTGAGTACCGTATAGGTATAACTTATATGTACAAGTAGGGAGTACATGTGATGGCCGTGGTAACGAGAGTGGTAGGCACGCCCTTTAAACCCTGTGCGTGGGGGAAGGTCACCAGCAGCACGCCGAGGGGTTGTTGGCGCAAACGTCCCCGATAACTACCATGTACATGTACATGTGGTGTCAGTAATGAAAAGTTCTGAGGGAGTGAGCATCTACCTGAGGTGAGATGTCTTCAGTGCATGAATGTGCGCCAGGTTGGTGGGGCAGAGCTCACAGCAGTGCCGCCCTGGCCTCGTGGGGCTCTAGTCACACTGGTATAATGTACGAGGCGGCCTCGGTACATCACATTCATGCACTGAAGACATCTGACCTCAGATAGATGCTCATTCCCTCCAAACTTATTCACTTTTCATTACTGATACCACATGAAATGAGGCGCTCGCCCCGACACCTGTTTGCCGCCCTCTCTAATGATGTCACCGCGACTACAATATGCTCCCCATCGAGCCGAGTTCTTGTTATAACGAGCACTCCCTCATCGACACACACTTTCATGTCAAATCAGCTGATCCAATTTAGCGAAAGAAGTTAAGTTCAATTTTATGAGAAACATGCCACCCTCCTAGGTGACCTTTTGTTACACATTTTATCGTCCAAATATAGCGGCGAGCGGTTCCTATCCACCGTCCTACATTAAAGTGCAAAGTGATCAAGTTCCAATAATATGTTGATTAGATATATGTAGAATATAGAATGTAGGCAGGTACTCCTTCCTTCCTCCCTTCCTTTGCAGGAGGTCGTCTAGGTGGGTACCCCAACAGTGCCAGTTATTCTACCGCCTGAGCAGTGATGTGCAAATATCACTGTGCTCCGGTAGGAGGGCACTGTAGCTAGTGAAATTACTGGACTAAAGAGTCTTAACATCTCATGACTCTTGAGTAAGAAGCGTTGGTGCAGTGCTCCTAGAATTTCACATAATTGTGAAATCCTAGGTAACACTGTACTGATTATGGGCAACCGTTATCTCTTAACATCAGGAGAGCGTCTTGCTCGTCTTCTACTTCATCACAAAAAAAAAAAAAAAGGTAGCACTCCGGGAGTGCCGGCAGAAGTGAAAACTTCAATATTAACGTTGTGTTTAATTATAAGTATAAAAATACTATCATTTATGAGGTAGAATACAATGTTTATTTATTGCGCTATCGTACACAAATATGACAATTTATATGTTGTTATTTATAATATTATATCGTTATTTATATATAACATTAAATTTTATCTCTCAGAAAAATCAACTTCCATCCATAATTTCGACGACTTTTACACCATCGTTATTATCAGTCACCGTCGTTATCATCATCGCAAATTTTTACAACTGATACAATTGGTTTATGATAACTTAAGTAAGAAACAAACAGTTTTGATTCGAACCTATTTAATTGTCTAATAAAAAAAATATAAAATATAAAATATAAAAAAAAATATCGGGCGCGCGCTTGTCTAAGCCCCCTGTGCCGCCTAAACAGAGCAGCACACTCAGGCACGGTAGAAAGAGTGGGAGATACTAGTTCCTCTCCCTTCCCCTCGATCTTACGCTTTTTCGATCAGCATCACGTGACCCTGACGCGAGTTTGAAAGTTTTTACCCATACAAAAAAGTGCTCAGCGCCGCTAAAGAAGTTTTCACTTCAAAAAAAACTACGAGTATAATGTATTTATATGTACATAATATAGTCGCGGTGAAATTATACGACATGTAGTGGTAGTGAGCAGTGAGTCGACTTTTATTGGAGGTCAGCCGAGCCGGACTGTGGACTTACACACACACACACACATATTTATACGTGTAGGTACATGAGCTTAGTGTCACACACATTGCACCCTCATCTTCTTTCAGTCAGCATCGATGTACCAGCGCTCGAATCATACTATACTAGCATAGTATGATGAATGATGCGAGCAACTACTACAGTACTATACTATATAGTATACTAAATACTATACTATAATATATAGTCATTCACTCAGTAACAAAGCCACGTTACCGCTGTGCATATTTTGGCTTCGGTATTTAGTAGGCGAGCGGAGCATATCTACTGCTCAACTTCATACTAGGTACTTATAGAAAAAGACAGAAAACAACGAAATTGCATAGTGTGATAAAACCGCCGATTGTTAACCTAGCGTTAATTAGTTTAGTAAGTTGTTTTGTAAATTGGTTATCAATAGTGTGTTGTTCTATTCTGTTACAATGTTAACAACATACAATCATGTCGCCTGGATGAGAGGCCGTCAGTTCAGCAGTAGTTGTTGATAATGAATGTGCGACAGGGCGGCAGTGGTGGCGGCGGTGGCGTGATGATGGAGCGTCCGGGGCGCGGGCCGGGGCGCGCCACAGGTGCCGGCCACAGGTGTGTCTCCCGGGGGCGGGGGAGGGCGCGGCTGGCCCGGGGGGAGGGGGGGGGCGCCCTGTTCATGCTAACACTATTATACCTACCTTGCACACAAACACTTTCATTACTACTCTAATGAAGCACCCATTGTGACCCGAATCACTTGCATACATAGGAACACTCACACATTGCAGTCTACCTTCTATATTTATGCACGAGTATGTACGAGTACGAGGCTGTAGTACTGTTTTCTTTTTATAAAATTAGTAAGATTATAATGAACTTTCGGTAGATTGCAAACCGAAAATAAAATTGAAAAAATTACGTTTGAATTTTAGTGAGTTTGTAAACTAACCCTCGGCCGGTGACCAGAGAGCTCACTGTAGGTGCCTCAATGTATCGCGAGCTCCGTCCAGCTATGTTAGCATGTTTAGTAGTCCAGTAAATGCTGTGACACCGCACACCGGGGTGACGGGTGGAGGGTCGCGGGGCACACGCCCTCGCTGACGGCTCATTACGACCTATTTGATAACGCATTATGGTGATGAAAGGGTTGCCACTTGGAACGATATGCCGACTGTTGGACATACATCCATTATAGCTCAACAAGGTCAATATTGCTACAGTAATAGTACCTCTTTATGCAGTAAAGTTTATTTAATCATTTTAGGAATACCTCGCCTGTTAGTTTATAACTTGCGGCCAACCTATTTGTTGCAGTTTCAGGTCGCCGATATACAAGGCCTGCAACATGTCCTATATGACTGCCTCCTACATATCTTACAGACAGAAACAGTTGGAAGACTCGTAAAAGGAGGACTAAACAGGAGCAACACTTTGACATGGCATGTGTTACGAAACACCGCACCATAAGTGTCCAGGGGGAAATAATACGACACTACTCTTGTTCCTCTGTACTCTGTACCTATCTGAGGACTGGTGGTCATTAACGACATTCACGTATTTTATGGTCAGTAATAACGAATGATTGTGTGAGAAGGGTAACAATCAACTAATTTGTTCTGCATCTTCTAAACTGTACCTCAATTGAATAAAGTTAGATATACGCGGAAGACAAGGATGCCTGGAAACTTCTGCATGATAAAACAGCTGACGCCATCCAAACGAACAATGGAATATGTAGCCAAGATAAAAGGTGTTATAATACATATTAATAAAAAAAACAATCCCTATGAATTTTTTGCTCGTTCTTCTCATAGAGGTGTTTTTCGAGCGAGTCTCAAAATAACACTAAATATCTGTAAAAAGCTATGAGATTACGATCCGGACATATTCCACTTAATAAATTCGGATTTATGATAGGCAAAAAAAAATCCCCAAATTGCGATCAATGTGGCAAGCTAGAGTGATGAGATGATAGTTTTTGGCAAGTGGGTGGTTGCAACAGTTACTTATCAGAGCCCTATTCCGAGAAGGCAATGCAAATATAAGTTGTACCAAGAATGCGTTAAGAACAGGACATATTTGTTATATGCACCTAATTAAGGTTTTTTTTTTAAATTTTGTACATTGTGATTATTATGTATACTGTTGTTGTAACAAGGGTGACATGTTCTTGTAGAACAAAGCATGTTTAAATAAATAAAGAAAAAACAAATTGTAAAGTTGACTTGCAAAAGTGGTCCATTGTAGTCTATTCGAATTAATGAATGTTAAGTGTTAGTTTACTGTTTTCTCATTTTTAACACTTTAGTTAAATAAATTTAGTTATCTATAAACGTTATCGGCGTTTATAATAATAGAATAACAACGGTCCAAGCAACGGTTTAAATCCAAACTCCTGAGTGCGAGTTCAATGTGTATCCATCAGGTTCCTCGAACCAACAGTAACTGTCCGTTATCTACGAGTATCTAAGTTTTGATAGTCAAGTCAGTGATAACAAACTTAAATAATACTAATGTAAAACTGCATACGTAGCTGACGAAATGTAACTGCGATTTGTAATTAGTTAACGATAATGAACAAATGGTTAAACTCGGTAACACTATGTACAGATAGTTTCATTGAAAATAAAGTCCAAAATGCAAATGGTTTGCGTCAGAAGCGTCGCGGGCGCATAACATTGAACGAATTCGTCCCCCCCCCCCCTCCCCCCCCTCCCCCCTCCCGCGGACGGCGCGTTATCGCTCATACACATTACAGTGAATATGATTACAGTGGGTGATGGGTGTTACATCAGCACAATAATAATATAACAACAGGCAACAAGTAGCGCAGCGACCGCCGGGACTCGGTACCATCGCATCGGTTTCTAATATTGACCCTCTTCAGGGGGTCAAACTACAATACTTTATTAATACATACGAATACAATACTATGATAGTAGTATGACCTGTTCTGTTGGAGTATAATAAATCCCCAATTATTATAATTATTTCCATAGAATATTTTTACCGAGGATGTTTAGAATTATTCGTTTGAACAAGCTTTTATTTACTTTCACCTGTCCGTTGTCCAATGTTTATCTGTCTGTCTGTAATCAAATCTTGCAAGTTTAATTTGATCCACTGCATACAAAAAAAATAGGTACTACACATCTATGATCAGGTTGTGCTGGTATGAATAAGTACGAGTATGCTCGTAATAATAATAAAACGGTAGAGTAAACAATTATAAAATAGTAGCTAGAGCTAGTATCCGCTAAAATGTCAGCATGTGGTGACTGCCAGATGCACAGTAAGGACAGTCGGACGATATCAAACGTGAAGTGTCCATACTGCTAGTGTAGTACGAGTGGCTTCCAAATGTGCGTACGCGCAGGTTGGCTGTTTCTTCACTATTCACTGCATTACACCGTTTGGGACCTTGGCCGCTTATTAACATTTACATTGTTGTATTTTAAATAAGTTAACACGAGTACCACTATATTATATATTATTAAAAAAACTAGCTCATGCTCGCGGCTTTGCACACATTGGAAAATACTTTCTTAGCGGAAGTTTTCATATTATGTATCCCTAATCCCTGTGTTAAATTTCAACCTAATCCGTTCAGCGCAGCGGTTTGATTTGTGCGTTGATGAATCAGTCAGCCAGTCACGTTTTCCTTTTATATATATGTACATATAATGCAATATGTCCAGGCGGTCCGGTTTATATTCAAGTGGTCACAAACACGCTGGACATATTCGCTCGATATTATAATATATTTATAAGTTTGTCTAAATGTCTCATTTCTTATTCAAATGTGTCGCAGGCGAGTTCGCGACTAGCTCGTGTATTCTTTTAATAATATGTTATAATATATTATTATATGGTTCATATATGTATTAACGTGTATTTAATGATTGTATATCAGTTATAGGCCGTATAGGTACCATTTGTATTTGCAATATGTGGTAACGGTTTTCTATATTATAATGATTTTAAACCTAAGTCTTCGTTGTAGACTGTCTGTTTCATTGCAATTAAGCCACGTCACAGGTTTAGATTTATACGAATATTTACTGTTATATGGTGAAGGTTCTAAAACATTGCAAAATGTGTAAAACATAATGTTATAAATATAATGTAGTCAGTTGTATAATAAGTATAAGAGGTGTAAACACATGATATAACAATCGCTCGGAACAGTCGCTCGCGGCGAGACTGTGTTGTCAGGTTATCGACTCTACGCACCTATATACACAAGTACATAATGATCGCTAACGATTCTCTATATACCTACCTATTATACGGTTACATATTAACAACTATTCATAAATGGTACGTTATATGAAGGAATGCAAAAAGGTGTAGATCTCCTAGCAATAAATGAGGCGGCGCCGTCCCTTGACAGCTCGGCTCGCACGCACACTCGCGCTCCTACCGGCCGCGGTGTGGGCTCGTGGCGCTGATTGCTGTGCGCGGGAGACAACTTCCCTGCGACCGACCTGTAGTTCCATCACCGGCCGCGTCTGTGACGATCGTGGCCGACGTACATGTACGTAGATATTTATATAAAACTAGCTGACCCGCGCGCACTTCGTAGCGCGTGACAGTCAATTAATAAAGCGAAAATTTGGTGCTGCCATTTAGTCTGCGATGTTTGTTTAGACTGCGATTGTATTTCCATCCCCGCGACTTTGTAAGTGTAAATTAGGTATAGGTATAGCCCATGTTATATTATTATTTATTATACCATGGCTATAATAATTGCTCCCACTCTGGGTAGTGCAGAATATCGAGATGGGTATTTCTACGCAGTTTTGTTCGCTACCGTAAAAATAAATCCATCTCTCCATAGTTAATTACAACTTAATCGGTTTTGCGGTTGTTGAAAGCCTTCACAAACTTACACGCCTCTTTTCAGGAATTAAAACAATTGGTCGTCCTTTCCCGGTAACTCTTTAACTTATCTGTACTTGTCTGTGTAATGTATAATATT
The DNA here is from genome assembly GCA_947507615.1 of Hemithea aestivaria. Lineage (NCBI taxonomy): Eukaryota > Metazoa > Arthropoda > Insecta > Lepidoptera > Geometridae > Hemithea > Hemithea aestivaria. Next base: position 190,855 of record OX382331.1, read on the forward strand.
TTTATTATTTTTTGTTACTTATTTCTCACACTATCCTTTCCGCAACCTTTCCCGCGACTCAAATCAATTCCGTGGTTCGTGAATTCCCAATAAAACTCTGACCCTCCTTTCCTCATACTGGTTCACCCTAAAAATTAATTTCTGACATAAAAAAAACAGCTCATTAATAGAACTTAAACTATCATTTAACAAAAAATCAGCTTAATCGGTCTAGCGGTTAATGATTTAAATGAAAACGTTTTTCGAAAATAAATCCCGTTCTTGTGGGAATTTCACAAAACTCCTTATTATCGGTGGCCTACGTTACATAAAGCAGCTAAAACAAAAAAGCGGTTACCGATATCCTACACAAACTGCACCCCCCTTCACTCTTCTTAAAGGTTGATTTCTGGAATAAAAAATATCCCATATCATTTTCTATGACGCAATCTACTACCTATGTATCAAATTTTAATTTAATCGGCTCAGCGTTTCTAAATTTCCCATACAAACTTTGACCAAGATTTACACCACCCTCCTCCTTAAAAAAATGATGTTCCTAAATACAACTCAAGTACTAATCGTAGTAGTCGTGGTAGTATAGTAATCGTTTCCCAAAATTTCAGGGCAATCAGTTCAGCGGTAACGGATTTGCATTCAAAGGTTTTTTGGGAATCATTCCTGTGCCTGTGGAAATTTCGAAAAATCCCGTTTTATCGGTCGCTTACATTACCTAAAGAATACACTATCCAAATTTCAGCTAAAACAAAGAAGCAGTGAACGATTCGTAACATGTGTCAACATCCCTATTTAACCTCAAATTCACGATCCACATAATTTACACAGTTCAACTTACCACCTTAAAGACAAATGCCTGCTGTTGAAATTTAATAAAAATTTGTCCAAGATCACGCTTTATTTTGTATTCATCCAAGGAGAGCCATGGGCTACTACGTTGCCAGTATTAATTCGAAATAAGGTTGCAATAAAACTTATCAATATCCTCCGCGCCGACACGGCCATTACCACCTTAAAGACAAATGCCTGCTGTTGACATTTGCCCAATACGCGCGTGGTTTCCAATTGAATAACTTATTTTTTTTACTTTTTTTTCATTTCTTTTGAAATTTTTCCTGAATTTTCTTTGCTATAAACCTCGCGGAGCCCGAGACCTTTCCAACGAATGCAAAACCGTGGAAATCGGTTCGTTCGTTCTTGAGTTATAGCGTCAGGGAGGAAAACCCGACTTATTTTTATATAGTAGATTAAAAGTTTTCAGATTTTTTCCCGTATTTAAAATATATGTTAAGGTATGCCAAATTTCATAAACATAGGGTAACGGCAAGTTCTCTATGAATATTGATTTATTCAGAGGGTCAAAACATTTTTTGAAGGATAAACGGGTGTATTTTTTCGACTTAAAGTTAAAGTTCTTGTATTAGGATATTTTAAAAAAAGTCTAAGGTCTAAAGTCTAAGGCTTAACGGAAATTGGGCCGCGAGGTCCCAGTTTGAAGCGGAACCCAAAGAACTTGAACTGTTGGGAACTTTGGGTTTGGGTTTGGGCGTTTGGTTCTGCGGATCATTATGTGATTTTTTTGTGTAATCACATTTTAACGTTAAATCCTTTCTTTTTTAATATTAGGTATTAAAAATAGAATAATAATAATATAAAAGACCATGTAACGACGAAATTCGACAAAAATACAAATTCGCCTTATTATAATTTAAGTTTTAGCAATATAAAATGATATCGTGTAATAATGCTAACTTTAAATTACGTGGTTCCTGTTACCACCTTTCAGCTCCATTATCAGACCCTGGTTACTATATCGTATCAAAGTACTCCTCGAGACGAATCAAAGGAGCCCAAACTCGATGGGTTTTGACTTTTAATCACGGAGTTCCTATGGCTGCCTTCCAGCTCCATCATCAGACCCTGGTTTCTATATAGTATCAAAGTACTCGTCAAGACGAATCAAATGAACCCAAATTCGAAGGGGTTTTGACTTTTAATCACGGAGTTCCTATGGCTGCCTTCCAGCTCCATCATCAGACCCTGGTTTCTATATAGTATCAAAGTACTCGTCAAGACGAATCAAATGAGCCCAAACTCGATGGATTTTGTCTTTTAATTACGCGTTTTCTGTTACCACCTTCCAGCTCCATTATCAGACCCTGGTTACTATATCTTATCAAAGTACTCATCAAGACAAATCAAATGAGCCCAAACTCGATGGGGTTTTGTCTTTTTATCATGGAGTTCCTATGGCCACCTTCCAGCTCCATCATCAGACCCTGGTTACTATGTCGTATCAAAGTACTCGTCAAGACGAATCGAATAAGCTCAAACTCGATGGGTTTTGTCTTTTAATTACGCGTTTCCTGTTACCACCTTCCAGCTCCATCATCAGACCCTCGTTACTATATCTTATCAAAGTACTCATCAAGACGAATCAAATGAGCAAAAACTCGATGGGGTTTTGTTTTTTTATCATGGAGTTCCTATAGCCACCTTTCAGCTCCATCATCAGACCTGGTTACTATATCGTTCATAGGAAGCGTAAGGTCCAGCCAATGGTGTGACGTCACGCGCTCTGATTAGCGTTCATTTATTTTATTTATTTTCATCCCTATTTAACCTCAAATTCACGATCCACATAATTTACACAGTTCAACTTACCACCTTAAAGACAAATGCCTGCTGTTGAAATTTAATAAAAATTTGCCCAAGAACACGCTTTTTTTTTTGTATTCATCCAAGGAGAGCCATTGGCTGCTACGTTGCCAGTATTAATTCGAAATAAGGTTGCAATAAAACTTATCAATATCCTCCGCGCCGACACGGCCATTACCACCTTAAAGACAAATGCCTGCTGTTGACATTTGCCCAATACGCGCGTGGTTTCCAATTGAATATTATTATAATATTATTTTTACTTTTTTTATTTCTTTTGAAATTTTTCCTGAATTTTCTTTGCTATAAACCTCGCGGAGCCCGAGACCTTTCCAACGAATGCAAAACCGTGGAAATCGGTTCATGCGTTCTAGAGTTATAACGTCAGGGAGGAAAACCCGACTTATTTTTATATAGTAGATATAGGTAAATGCCACTCGTAACGAGATCCGCGGACAGGAAATACCGGTAGTGCTGATTATCACTTTTAATAATACACCTCGCCTCCCGCGACACCGCCGACTCCTACATATCATTATAATATGCTAACATAATATATTAGTATAAAATAGAAATGGAAGCGTCGGTTAGTATCGGGCGCGAGTTGGACAATTTATTAATGTATTCAACATATTATTAGGTTCGAGGCATGTCGACACGTTGCCACTGAGGTTGCCATATCCGGCTGCTTCGATATACGGCGGCTTCACTGCGCATTCTTTCCTATTTTTTTGGTTGGAAATGGATCACGGTATCGGTGGATACAACCAAGCGCAGTTTCCATTTCAATCTGATCCCGGTATCCGCGATCAAGATACCCAATTACCTACCAACTACATTAAATGTTGTAACACTAACCAGACTCCAGACCTAGAGATAGGAAGCTATTATCTCTGTAAAGTAACCTGCAGGACGGAAGGCAAGAGACTTCCGTAGCGAGGTGGATTCGATGTTCACAAACGAATGATCTTTGAGGCTCAATGTACTTACTGTGTGCTGTGATCGTCAAGTTCTTACAAAAGAATATCGCTTGGACGCTATCGTATTTCGGAAGGCATATAAAACTGTGGGGTCCCTGATGTTTCTTGTTAGATATGAAAACATGGCCTGACGATTGTCAAGCTTGATATTGAAAAGTCTAGGTTGGCGACACAACCTACCATTGTGATGTGTAATTAAAGGGTGGCTTGTTCTGTTGGAATATAAATCCCAATTCATCGTTATTATCAGCCTATATACATTCGTTCAATACTAGACATAGGGCTTCCACATGACACTCCTCATCTCACATTCAGATACTTATATATTATGTACTCCATCTAGGCTAGTTGATTCCGAATAGCGTAAAACTGCTGTTGTTTGTTATAAAATCAGTTTATAATAACCTGTGCTCAGCGGTTTTAACTTTAACCGTTGAGAAGTAGTCTAGGTGTTATGTCAGCATCCATACATCGCAATTATAATATTAGTATGATGTGTGTGCATGATAAGTGTCCATATTATAATGTAGAAGTGAGGGCGCGGCGGGAGCGGTCGCCATTTGTGAGTCAATGCGAGCGTGCCACCGCCACAGTTCCACTGGACATCGATTATAACATACGAGTTGGGGCTCACTTCGTTAATATACTTGTACTACAATATTACTATAGCTAATAGCTAACAACTCTACGGTTTCAATGATAGACGTACCCACATCACCTCGATCAATCCCTTTAATCGAGGTGAACTACGCTCCTGACTCCTGGAGGCGTGCACCATGGATTCAAGCGACAAACAGCTGCAGCAGCTGAAGTATTGTACCAGGATGGCAATAATTGCTGTCGGTCGTTCGTTGTTCCACAACGATTGCTATCTCCATGTTTTAGCGTCAGTCAGTCATCACCTACCAGTAGTTAGTACAAATGATTTGAGCTTGGCTTATCTACCTACCTAGTTCTATGTATTGATACAATATTAAACAATCCTCTAACGATTTAATTCGTTGACACATTAAAACTAGTTTGAATTAATGAAATATGTCGATGAATGCACAACATGATATACATAATACATTCAACCTACTGACTTATATAGATAGCTATTTGATGATTTGGTAACAATTGCGTCGTAAACCTAAATGCCATGTATGTACCTATTACATACATAACAGTTACTATAAATATAACATATAAGTATATACAATCGTTGACTATAAATTACCGGATAGAGCTTGCTAAAAAAATTAAGGCACCCATATTAAGCCCACTACCTTGTGTACATAGATATGTTGCGGCTAAAGTCCGAAGTTCGTTATAAAAACGTTTTGTTCACACCTAACTTTAACTGCGGTCGGCTACACCTAGGTTTAACTGGCTAAACCTAGGTGTAGCCGCACATCGGACTTTAGCCGTAACAGATGCATACTCACGTGAGCACGCAAACTTACACTGTTCGCACACTATACCTTAATGACACTGTACTTGGGGATTACTCTTCTTCCTCCTGCCCTTATACCACAGTAGGTAGGGTCGGTCCAACATGTTTTTCTCCTCTATTCTGCTCTATCATACGTCATATTATCTGCATCCACTCCCCTAGCACGCATATTATCCTCCTTCACACAGTTCATCTAACCCCCCCCCGGATTACCACCTATCATTATATTCATGGACTTTTAACTAGGATGAAATCATGTCAAAACGACTTCGAGTCGCTCGTTGTCAGTTAGAAAAAAAATATTAAAAAGAGAGCAACACTACAGCGACGTCAAAACAATTTGGTTGCAGAATCCACGTCCCCAGCACGTATGGGCGTACTATGTGTGCTTCATTTGTATTGAAACTACTTATAGATTGTTTTAATTGTTTGGGAATACATAAAATATTATGAATGGAGTAGGTACTTAATCGACGTGCATACTATTCGTAAGTACCTATATAGTTGCTTACGTATACTAATTAAAATACATACATAGTTACAGAGTAGATAATTTATGATGGGATTAATGCTGAAATTACAAAGCCTCATAAAAAGTATCTCATCGCGTGGAGCCGACGCAACGCTGCAGCGGCCCCGATGAGAACCGACGCTCACTGGAGGCTAACCGTCGTTGAGAGTTGGGACTGCGCAACACTACGCCCTGTTCATTATATTATTGTTTCATATGCTCCACGCTCACTAATTAATTATACTTTTATATCAACAGTAACAATAAGTGCCGCGAGTCTCGCGATATTATATTAAAACTGTCGCAAAATAAGCACACATGCACGCAAAAAGTATGTGTGTGTGAGTGTAGAACACAACGAGACCTGTTCCTCGCGCACCATGCTCACACCTGTCACCCACACACACACGTGTCTGAAGCTAGACACCTATAGTCTATAGTACAAGTGTACTCGTGGACGAAAGTAATTAATGGACGAAACTCGCTCAAAGATATTATGAAAACGCACACATCGCTAGCACACACACGCTCGAACACTTAACTTATTGTAAGCAAACACCGGTAACCCGATTTATGTGTTTGTGTCTCGCGACTCGCGAGGATGCATCATAATTTCGTTGATCGAGCACTGTTCTGTCAATTGCTTCACCCGTGGTGACTATTGAATTATAATTGGTAGTGAGTAGTGAGCATCAATTACCAAAAGGAACACGTATATTATGGAGACGGCAAGCCATAATGATATATTAGTGAACAGCAGATGTGAGACCTAACAGTTGACTGCACCGCGACTGCCAAGGGTGCTTATAGCAGATACCATCTTACTAATATTATAAACGTGAAAGTTTGTAAGAATAATGGATGTCTGGGTGTCCAGATGTTTGTTACTCCTTCACGCTTAAACGGGTGGACCAATTGAGCTGAAATTTTGTATAGAGATGGCTTATACTCTGGAATAACGTATAGGCTATATAAGTACCTACTGCGGGTAAAACCACTGGGCGCAGCTAGTAGTTAACAAGTACTTGTTACTATGTAGTGAGTCGGTGAGTGTTGGAGAGGTACCGCCGGTGGGCAGCGACGTCGGAGCGTCGGAGCCGAGCTTGGCTCAGCTGTAGCTGTATTATAATCGAGGTGGAGGTCGGCAGGTCGGTGTCAGTGCGCGTGTTGTAATTAAACATAACACATCGGCGCTCGCTGCCGGCCGGCGGAGGCTCGGAAGGCAAACCGCGCCATTAACACTCGCCACCAAATACTGACTTCATACTGGTTGGCTCACTATAATAAAAACACGATTTCTCTAACTTACTATGATAGGTAGGTACAGTTAATCAATCTGCTGATTGCTTGAAATTAGTGTAATTTTTTTAAAATTGAAATACATTCTTTTCAAGAATTCTTAGAATTGGATGACTCCTAATTAGCATACCAAGTTACAAGAAATAGTTGACATGAAAAGGCAAACAATTAGAGATCTTATCGCATAAGACAATTTCTTAATGACACACAGTTCTGTTCACGCATATTACAACTCTGTTAGTTTGACCGAATGGCACCAAACTATCAATTGTTGTAATTAGGTGGTGGTGGTATGATACCAGTGCAGTGGTAGAATCGGTCGTGCGACGCGACGGGTCGCAGTCGCAGTGTCGGTCGTGCGTCGGGTCGCAGTCGCAGTGTTTGCTCGACAAACTGGAGCAACAGTCTGAACGCGGCGCGACACACATACAGTGTTTGGTCAAGTGCGCCCTCCGACCGCGCCCGCACCCGGCACCCCACCACCACATTCTATCAATATTGTACCCACTACACTACCCACCTTACACATACCTAAATACCTGCATGTAGAATCTCAAAAACATAAGACGATGGACGATGGTGCACCAAAACGAAACGCATTTGCCTTTAAAATCCCTAACCTTTAAAATTTTAAACACATTTTTATTTTTTTATTTTGATAAACTCCACTTTAAAGTTTCCAAAAGGTGCAAAATAAAAGAAAAAGTTATGATTTTGTACTGGAATAGTAGTGCTTTTCAAGGTTTTATTTCTTTATTGTTTTTCAAGACATTTTTTCAGAATTTTGTGATAAAAAAAATTCAAGCAATAATTGTAGACGTGTATCTTATAAGTCATACACGTAATCTATCATAGAGCACTTCATTCTAGGTGTAACCAATATACGAGCACTTATTAAAAAGCAGTGAGTAATACTCGAAGCTTATACCAGCTGTATTATTGCATTACCTACATACTAATGAGTTATATTACAGTAGTAGAGTTTATTTATAGTACCTATCACCTAAGTAATGAAATATTTGAGAATAAAACTTACTCGTACATCGGTTCGATCGGTGAAGATGGTCGTAAGTTATCGTGTAACATTGTTGTTACGAGCTATACTCGGAGCGGTTCCTACTCATTGTATCGATTGCATAATAACTATTGATAATTGGAAGCAGCGCGTATAAATCATAAAGACAATCTTCTACTTGTAAATATATATAAAAGGAAAACGTGACTGATTGACTGACCTATCAACGCCCATTTCAAACAGTTGAACGGATTGCGTTGAAATTTGCAACACAAGTAGGTTTTATTACGTAGGTTCGTTGGTAAGAAAGTATTTTGCCACGTAGGCAAAGTTGCTAGCACAAGCTAGTTATAAATCTAGTTTATAAATTTATTTGTATTTATACTATGTAGACACGCGGTAGCGTATCAAGCCGTATCAGTCAATGATGATGTATGTTGTTTTTTATGATTTGAAATATTTTACCTATTGAAACTTAAAAATTGTTGTATTTTCATAGCGTGGAAGGATGCTGCAGTCAGTCAATCAGTTAATCAGTCAGTCAGTGATGCGATGGCAGGCGACAGCGGCGTGGCCCCGCGACCCGTCGATAGCGAGCGTTCTTGAGATAACGCGCCTTCTGGAAGGCACGGGTCACGGGGCTGCGGTTATCAACACTGCCTTGTCGACCTAATATGGACCCTACTTATTCCTACAGTGGGTTCAATATCGTGTAGCGGCGGCAACAGGTCGCAGGTCGGCCGGCTATCTGCGACGGTTCGTTATTTTCCGATTGTGAAGTATAAATATTGGTCTATTTGTGTCGGAGGGCGGCGGAGGAGCTTCGATAACGAAGCTTATCGCACTTGTTTGTCCACGCTGTGGCTGTCGCTGCGGGGCGATGGTCACGTGACCACACCAACACCACACCAACACCACACCAACACACTCACCACTCACCGCGCGACATCACTTTACCATGAGTATTGTTTGCTCCAACACTAGTTATTGGCAGAAATGCCTCAAGTTAACAAGGAATGCCATGCAGTGTTTACTTTGTCACGTTGGTAAAGAAGGTTTTCTACCATTTTATGTGAATACTAGCTGACTCGCGCAACTTCGTCTGCGTAAGTTGAAAAAAACTTTACAACCATATTCAGTATTTTTATACTATACCTGCACACAAAAAAACAAAAATCGGTCATTTCGTTTGAAGGACATCAATAACAAAATACTGAGACTCAATGTTCACGTTATGGTAATAATTAAATTAAATTTAAGACAAAATGTATCTAATATTAAAGATATTATCTTGTAATATTAATGGTTAAATAAATAAATGAATTAGATAGAGTGTTGCTACGGGCAGCAGTGTGTAGATCTATGCAAATATTGTCGTTGTTATGCAGAAATGTCAACTGGAGAGACATCGGTACTCCTGCACTCGACACTCAACGGTACCTCTTACCTCACATATTGATCACTTGTCACCATTACATACTATAAATATCATCTCAGAATGTCCTTATTGTACGGTGCAAGTTACTATAGCCAATGTAAAGCCACGTCTCCAGCTCCAACATGAACATGACAACATCCAAGAAAAATCTCGACTATTGATATTATTATGTTTTGTTGTACGTGCTTTCCATCGGATATGGAAAGCAAAATATATTGTTGGAGCGAACAAGACGTCAAAATCGCCGAGATTTTTTTTTGGATGTTGTCATGCTCATGTTGAATGTTTTAACCAAAACAAGAGCTGGAGACGCGGCTTTAGAGATAAAAGCACACACACACACACATACATACACATGCATATTACATTATATACACACATAAAATCCAAGTATAAAATAAAACAATTAAGTGGTTATCCACGTTTTTGTACCGATAAGTGCCGTAATCATGACATATTATTGTGTAATGTAGGTTTTGTGCGTTAATTAACTTTAGTAGTCAATTGATCTCGGCACTTAATGAATTATAACAGCTTGATGAGTGTTTAGATAATATACTTAGTACTATACTCGTATGTAATTAGTAGCTGGAAATAAGTAGATGCGATGTTCCCTGCGCATGTATTTGTATTTACAATTTTTATTACTGCAACCCGATCCTACCTCATTCTTTTGTCAATTTATGAAACAATGTTAAATCAACAAGAACAGTTACATAGTAAGTTTGACAAAATATTGCGTAGATTATAATAGATAGGTACATACACATATAATAAAATTGTTATCATCATATAACAAGCTAGCTTATACTCGCGGCTTTGCTCGCATCGCAAAATCCTTTCTTAGCGGACATCTACGTAATAAAACCTATCTATATTTCAGCGGTTTGAGCTGTGCGTTGATAGATCAGTTAGTCAGTCAATCAGTCATATCAAAACATGTGGACAACTTGTGTATTATGACGAAAGTGGACAAGTTGTTTATTAGTGACATCACTTGCGATGAAGTAGGTCAGAGGCTCCCGCCTATATAGACAGTTGACTCGTCACTAGTCACCCGCCGCGTTCTACTACTTAAACTGACGTATTCATAAAAAATTGGTTACCTCGTTCATCTAGCCTTAGAAATAAGCTGTAAAGAAGAAATGTACATAAGATGTAGAGTTTATTTTACGAATGTAGAGAAGTATACTATAGGTACAAGCACCAGCTTCCAGCAAGACAATGTCCGAATGTTTTCTCTTCACACAGCTCACAGCTTCTACAAAACTATAATATTCATACAGTTTGACGAGAAAACTGTACCTAAGTATAAGTACCTACTGAGGTTTTGGCATCTGACTCCGCTTGCTCTCAGATTCCGCTAGCCTTCAACACTAGCCTTCAAGTCTATAGGCTCTAGGTTATAGGCTCTAAATACTGTTGGAGACTTAGCTATAGTCTGTGAGTGGAGGCAGTCATTGCGCAGGCGAAGGTTACATTTCACCCACAACACATAATATTATGCAAATACGGCGATATCAATCATCAATCATAATATTCATTAATTCATTATGTTACTATGTAGCTTACTTAATCATTACATTTAATATTATTATTCTAGACTCTTATATAAATATACTAATATTATTATGCTTTCAATCTAAGTACTTATCTTAGGAATGGAAAGGGCCATTCCTCCCTTCGCATTCAAGAACGTCATAATTTATTTTTACATTATCACCAGCTATTAATATAATATGTAATACATAACATACAATAAGCATAGTATGGATGCTGTCATATAGATATCTACTCGTATAGTTATTTATAACAATATCCTGGTCCGAGAAGCAGGCCATGTATATGACGAGTCAAGCCAATAACATTACCCAAACATTTGTATTGTAGTGCACCGTTTACCGTACTACAGGTACACTATTCTATTCTTTGTAGTATGATGGGAGGGTATGCGTAACGCATTTTTTCCCGGCGTAACCAAAAAAAAAAAAAGTGACTTCCCATAGGACTATATTATGACATAAACTCAAATGAAATTCAAAAGTAACTTCAAGTTCTTTTAAGTCAAAGTTCCGAGTTCTCCATGTTTTTAGTTCTTCAAGTTGTTTTTACTTTTTCTTGAGTTTACAACTTTTCCAGCGGATGGAAGATGCAACGAGCGAGGCTAACCTATTAACGTTAAAAACTAGTACATTAGAAAATAAAAGTCAACTAATATGATAGTAACAGTACACCGAGGATCGATCTCCTGAGTCATGAGTACTGTACCCGCTGCACTGGCCTGCCTGCCAACTGCCAACTGTTGCATTAGGCTTCTTATTTCATTACACGTACAGGAATAATAGGTAGACAGCGTCCGGTTATATATGGTGTATATATAACCGGTTATCACTATTCCAACGATAGGAAAATGTAGAATGATTGAGTATCTCATAAAGTCCTTTTTACCGGGGGTAGACTTCCTTTGCAGGAGGTCGACTAGGTGGGTACCCCAACAGTATCATTTATTCTACCGCCTGAGCAGTGATGTGCAAACATTGCTGTGCTTCGGTAGGAGGGCACTGTAGCTAGTGAAATTACTGGGCTGAAGAGTCTTCACATCTTATGATTTTTAAGTAAGAAGCGTTGGCGCAGTGCACCCAGAATTTTACCTTTGTAAAATACTGGGTAGCACTGTACTAATTATGGGCAGCGTTATCTCTTATCATCAGGAGATCGTCTTGCTCTTCTTCTTACTTACTTGTATAAAAAAAGTCCGCTCTGCTTTATAACTGCAATGTCTTACCGTGTACGTCAGGCCATAGGCGGATTTAGGGGGGCCCAGGGGGCCATGGCCCCCCCCAGAAGCATTGTGGAGTTACGAATTTTGAACATATTTCATGGTCAAGATGATTTTTTTTCTCAGCGCTCGCAGCAAGCTGCTCGCGCTCTTATTATTAAGGGTATTTGAACTTTCAAACTGTTCAGAGCGAGCTAAACACACACTTTTTGGAGTAAAAATTATAATATTTTTGCCCGTCTGCATCTTGGCCCCCCCCCCAGAACCAAATCCTGAATCCGCCAGTGCGTCAGGCTACAAACATCTACTCTCGTTGATCAGTTGTCGCGCCCTAGTGTGGAGCAGCCTTACAGTTTAAAGGCAGTGCACACAATAGAGCGATCGTTCAGTGTGAAGTGTGGAGTCAATGAACAGCTGTCGGCCAGTAGTAAACACGTGCTAATCTAATCTGTATCTATGTACGTGTGATTACATAATACATAACTGACGTAGTAACCGGTAATGTACTGTTGTATATTGTTTGGTGCCTACCTACATGTAGTAGATATATAGTAAACATTGTGTGGGACGAGGCCCAAGAGTCGATGGAAACACGAAGAAGATAATTAAAATATTATGTAATACACTGATTTCAAGTTAGACAGTAAGCGAGGCGGACAGCGAGCGAGTTAGTTCAATAAGCGAGGGCTAAACGTACGTTTTAATTCATAAATCGAATTGAAATTCGCTCGACCGAACACCATCTAATAAAATTCAAAGGCTTCACACTTCACACGTCTTCGAGTGATCGCTGTACTTCTTTCATAAAACAAATACAAATATATTTATTTCCATAAAAATACAATACAAACAAAAGCATTTCTAATGGAATCCACACTAGGTCAAGCCTGTCTCGTGGGGCCCAGTTTACAAAAATTTAATTAAAAAAATCTTTAGTTTTATGAATTGTACACTTACTTCTTTTTTAAGTTGTTTGAAAAAGACCCTACTCACTACTCCATGCTTAGTATTGGCAGGTGACCGCAAAAGAGACAGCAGTGGCGCCTTCTATTTGTAGAAGCCAAGAGGACAAGACAGTTTGGGTCACTGCGCCATATGTTTAGTATAATTTGTACCAAAGTTTTAGTACATGCGATTTTTTTGTGGATTATAATATACTAGCTTATGCTCGCGGCTTTGCTCGCGTGCCAAAATCCTTTCTTAGCGGACGTCTACGGAATACAACCTATGTTTCAAATTCGATCAACGCGATCCATTCAGCGATTTGAGCTGTGCGTTGATAGATCAGTCAGTCAGTAACTCTTTCCTCTTATATATTTAGTTAACTTGTGTTATAAGTATAGTCGCAACATAATATTAAAATGGACTAAGTATAATAATATGTCGCAGTGACCGAGATTGGTACACAGCGCCATTTAGATTAGGTTATACGAATACATTAGAACAGTGTGACACTTCAATAATGACATTAATGATATGTATACAGATCATGCGATGAGACACTGGCGCTCGCCGACCTACATTATAACGAATAACGATACTAGCAGCGCACGGCGGTTGTACTCGCTTAATATATATGTAGCTAATCTATTTTCAGCTCAATCGCTTCAGTCGTCTAGGCGTAAAGTACACACACACATAATCAACCACAATAAAGTTTGGTTACTTACACTTTTTTTTACACACATCCTTTTTTTGCATTTATATAGATAATATTAGTAGAACATCTGGCTTCGTTATAGTATTATGTTAGCAATTAAAAGCTAGCTGTGCGCAGCGGTATTACTCGCTTATTACTTATTATATGAGCTTTTGTGTTATTTCGCAGCGGCTCGTCCAAGTTGCAGTTCAATCGTCGTCGTCGTCGTCGTCGTCGTCGTTTAGGCGTGAAGAAGTATAATAAACATACGTTTGTTACCTCTTCTTCCTCCAATTCATCCCTTAGTATATTTACAAAATTAGAAAATTTTAGTCAACGGCTCTCTATAAGTTATCGTAACATATTTAAACAATAAACATATTATGTATATATAAGAGATACACACTAGGAACATTGCATATGTTATACGAGGATACTACAATAATAATATTATAATACATTGTTAATCATACATTGTTAATTTGTCCGAGTTGAAGCTTCGTTCGGATAACAAAGTGAAAGTGTGGAATATCGCTCGTGCTTAATACATAAGCAATAAGCACTAATATTTTAGTGCTTGTGTCAATATAAGTAGTATTCGATTCATAGACATAGGTTTTCTAATTAACCTAGTTTTTTTTTTATTAGCTATTTAGAATATTTTTATTATTATAGTAAAAAATACAAATACAATCAATATGAATAGCTCAAACTCCTTAATGTTCGATTCGGCTTCTAAACTCGGGTATATGAATAAGTGTGGCGATCTGTCAACGCATGGTTCAAGCTGAAAGGATAGATCTGGTATTGGACACGCAACGACACAGATAACTTAGAGAAGATAAAAGTTTTATGGCGTAGACATCCATAAAGAAAGGGTAGTGAAACCACGAGCGCAGGATATTCGTACTAGACTTTTACCTACCTAGATACAAAATTTCAGCCAAATTGGTTTTGTCATATAGCGTGAACGAGAAAATATAGAATAGCAACACAAACTTGCTATTCTAAATATATAAAAGGAAAGAGTAGAACCGATTGGGTTGAAATTTGGAATACAGATAGATTTTATGATATATTATTAAGACGTCCGCTAAGAAAGGATTTGGCCACGCGGGCAAAGCCGCGAGCATAAGCTAGTATAGTATAATCGTACAGTGCTTCCTATTTTGGTAACCGGACAATTAGACACACCTTCTATCTAGATAATATAATATGTAATGATGTAAGCGCAGTAGTGCAGTGAAAAGTAAGTCAGAAGTAGGTAACAGTTGGGATCCATTGTATGTAATGAGTGAACAAACAATGCGTGTCGGCGGGTCAGCAGTCAGTCAGTACTCGCCGCACTCCTCCTGTGAACTCCACACCTCGCAACTGTGGTGTCATCTGACAGACCTAACTAGGTACTGGTTTACGCTGATTCTACTCCTACACATCTATACAACACTATCATATCCTTCGAACCCTGCAATGCAAAAAAGTTCTCGTTTTTTGTTAAACTTTGCTGAGTTAATCAATGCTTTAGTAACTGCAGTGAAAAGGTAAAATAATATTGTCTCGACGATTATTTCACATGTAATAAAATTAAAAAATTAGCCCCCTCTCTGGTGTAGTTGATGATCTCACATAAATATCTCATAGTGCGTTTTTTCCTAGTATATACTGTCCTACTGCTGGGCAAAGACTTCGAAATCCCTCCACATCTCTATCCTACGCCACCTCTGGCCAGTCAGTCTTACGTTACTAATACAAATTATATTTAAATAACTGTACATAAATCAAATATAGCAGTTTAATCATGGACACAAATTAGTCCCTTCTTTGCTCTTTGATGTTGTCGTCCTAAGTCCTAATATCTATGTATGTGATAAATTTTGAAATCAAATCAATCAATACAGCAGTTTAAGCAGTGCGTTTAAAGGGTCAGTCAATAAGTCAGTCAGTCACATTATACTTTTATATTTGTGTAATATAATGTAGGTACCAATGTGAGGATAGTTGAAGACGTGTGGTGTAGTGGTGTAGCGACGGAGTGGCAGTGTTATCGCGCGCCGCAGAGGTCGCCAGCGCCGGCCGTCGGTAAATCACTGCCTGTACCTGTGTGTGTATGTGTGTAGTATGTGTGTGTATGGATGACAGTTGCTATACCTACACAGAGTACATGCCGCGATTTAACTGAATTGTGTAAAGTGTAGCAATCCTACTAATAGTCGCGGTAAAGTTTCGTACCACACATAGCAATCAAACAAGTGTTCAAACAAATAAAGCTAAATATAATAATATTATATTACTTAGGGCGAAAGTTAACTATTAACATTAACTACACTACTACACTTCTATTGTTTATTGCTCTTTCATGAAAAAAACACTGAACCGATTGCGACGTCTCTATTTCCTTCCAGGCAACTCGGTAGAACACTTAAGTACTCCGTGGTAAAAACTATCGAACAGAACTTTTGTTACATATTCATGTTTAAATCGGAAACAGAATCAGACGATAACATTTATTAGTTTTAAACATGGTTCGTATAATAAATTATATGGATCTTAATGAACTTAAAGGAAAGAAGGAACAATTATGAAAATGTCGGTTGGTAGAAACTAGAAACAGTGTGTCAGTGGCGGCATGTACTCTGCTTATGTGTCGGCCAGCTGGCGTCGTATCAGGAGTGATAAGGAGAGGTCACGGCCTCCCCCCTCCCCCTCCCGCCACCGCACCCCGCGTCCCGGCGTCCCGAGCGTACTATGTACCGCCACACGTGACCGCTCGCCTGCTGACCGCCGACCGCGGCCTGTTGCGTTACACACCACGCGGTCCCAACTGGCCCACTAGTAACTAACATAGCTGATGAAAACGTTTGTCATACTAATTATAATCGTTTAACGAAAGGAAAGGCGACCGGGAAACAAAGCCCTATCGCCCCACGGAGGAATGAGCTGATGTCACGGCTAAGCAATAAGAAATTATTCCATGATCATTCTGACAAATATTAGCCCTATCCATTGAGCGGTTTCAGCTGTGCGTTAATAGATCATTCGTTCAAAGAGTTTCACTTCCCTATTCTATAATTAGAAGATAATGTTATTTACACATTATAAGAAGGGGAAGACGGATAGAGAGATTTGTGTTTGGGAAAAGTGTTAAGCCAGCAGCAATTCTGGCTAAACTATCTTAGAAAAGTCCGGGCGTTTTCGCACTACATCAACTACATTCGATCCGAGTCCAAATTGTTAAACCCGTGAAATGATTGTGAATTGTAATGGTGTAGCGTACCCATAGAATACGGTGTATGTAGTTGTATGGTACCTAACTTACGCACTATTATAGCCATCCGAATTCTGGACTGGTTTTGAAGGACCGATAACGGATCGATAACTGGCCAGGGAGCTGTAGTAGTATTTGTACAAAAACTACTATGGCTACTTCCGTCCGATATCGGTCCATTACATGACGAATGATTGAATGATTCGGATCGTATGCAGTGTGGAAGCGTTCTTACAAATAATGCGAGTTTACACGATGGCGCTAGTGTATAACTGCAGGAATACACGAGTAATGTGTTGTTCAAGCTCATTACAGTAATTAATGCAATGTTGTACAACTGTTGGCACTCGCTTGTAATCTCATGTAGGTATTAGGTATGTACCTACCGCCTACCTATGACGTGTAACCTGCACACTGACTACTGACTGCTGTGGCAATGCTGAAGGATCTTAGAGGTAAATTAGCTGTTACTGTTTCTAAAATATTACACCTTAAGGTTAAGGTACCTTCTATAATTATTTTTTTTCAAGCCAAAATTGGCTACATAAGCCACATAAGAGCTAAACATTGAAGCTCAAACGATACGGTAACTTGAAGCAGAAGAGTCGCCATAGCCGAAATCAGCAAGGATGGCTATATCATTATTTGGACGCAACGATAAATTGTTAATTGCATAAATTTACTTTTAATTAAACACGAAGCTACTCCTATTATACTACACTATAAGTACGTAAAGATTTATTTTTAGCATCTATATATGATAATTTTCTTTCGTAAATTATACTCCTATGTAAAGTAGGCAGGCACTATAGTTATTAAAAGTGACGTAGGTAATAATAAAAATAATCGTGTATTAAAACATTAGCATATAATATTAAATTATCTACGTGATTATAATCTCAATGACTCCACGTTTTAATTATCTTCAACTGTGCTACAAATTAAAATAAAACGATCGTCTAGTTACTAGTAGCGCCATCTATTAGTTTAGGTATGAACTATCAACCAACATGAGCTATCTCGTAACATTGTGATACAAGTTTTGTTGTGGCGCCAGTGTCTGTGCATACGGTGGCGGCTCGAGATATCATTAGCAACTTGTGATACGACTGGACTGGACGTAGTTACCAATAAGTAGGCTAGGTGACGCTACTCTGCACAATTTTGATCACAGAGTAAATTCCTAAATCTATTATTTGGATTACATATACCTAATATTATTGTGTAACGAACTTCATTTAATATTAATAGATTAATTGAAAAATATTTTTTAATCAGACTTTTATTTAATTGCTCTAAAATGATGAAAATAAACTTTAAATCACAACAAATTCATATTAGTTATCTACTAGGTACTTTATAACTATATTTTAAACATAGTTTTTTATATCATAAAATTTGGACCCTTTGAATACAATTGATTTTCGCGTACATACATTACAAGTCAAATAAAAGCTTTTAAAAAAATATTTGCACACTTAATACGTTTTAAACTAAGTATAACTCAAGTATTATTATAATAAAATACCATTTGATTGAATTATTTATGAATAGTAGGAATTCTGTTAAATGAAGAGATATAATATTATGTAACGATTCAAAAAGTTTAAATATGACCTCGTTGATTCTTTTAACAACGTCTCTATAGTGGATTTGCATCCTCTCATCGTGATGATAATAGTGCTTGTGTGGCATCGTGATTAAATAATAATATGGCGCTTACTCGGCTTGTTGATATTATAAATTGATTTTAAAATATAATTTGTCACGATATTGTAGTACCTAAATTATCTACAAGTGACCGCTCCGAGCCGAGTCGAGCCTTCCTTGCTTCACTTCAAAAATCAATATAATACTTAAGCGCTCACTTTGTGTCTGTTCTTTTAATTAAATCCCGGCGCGGATCAAATTTAACTTTCCTCTGTTTATCCAACATTCGGGATTAATTACAACTTTCATGGCGAAATATCATTTGTTAAACGATAAGATAAGAATTATAATATATAGTGGAACATGTGAGTGCGGCCGCGGGGTGGAGCTAGTTCACATGATTATACATAGATACTGACAGTTGATATGAGTAAAGGGCGGTGAGATCAAACGGTGCTACGACGCGCTACGAATTATGGGGCTACGCTCGTGCCACTACGAGAGTGCTACGCGTCTATTTTGCATATTATGACACTGGTTGCACCCAGCGGTTTTACCCGATGAAAAATGGAGTTCAAAATGTTACGCCGTTTAGGCATGAAAGAGTAACAAACATCCATCCAATCGAAATTTGGATATTAGAATATTTTCAGGAAGCAAACACCAATAATTATAGTACCTATCATAAATAATGTTTATTCAAAACAATTATTATTTTAAGTACGAAAAGCAATCTAAATATAACATTCCTGATTTTCTATCTCCTACGAACAATGAAATGTTAACTAGTTTATGGATGGAGGCGAATAATTTAGCTTTAAGTGTTCGAGACAAAATAATTTCCATGACGCAATGAATGGGATTAATAACGCTGTAAAGTTCAGGAGACGTCATAAAACGATCACAGCGAGTCGCAAACACGATAAACAGAAACAAACATGATCTGACCGACTGCGAGACTATCACACTGACATTGTTATTCAATCAATAATAATATTATTCATATAATACGGCCCTAGGATTATACCGGCTGTATACCGGTGCCAATCATCTCAGTCTCGCTAACATTTTGTTTATCGCTTATAAATCGACTAGTTAATACTCACGGCTGTGTTCACATTAACAAATATCCTTTTTTAACGGATGTCTACGTATCCAACCGTCAGTCAAATTTCTCCCTAGCGCTTTGAGCTCTGCCTTGTTAGATTAATTAACTAATGATTAGTCAGACAAGATTTTTTTTTGTATTATATACTTAGACCTTGTCTAGGAAACGTAAATCAAGTCAGATAATATATTAGCGTCTGGGCAACTTGTATTGCGACGGACGCACAAGTAAGTAGGTACCTAAACACTCACGCATCAATTCGCGACCAATTCAATCATCTGAAAAGGTCTAACGCTAGTCCATGACGCGGTTGTCGATCGGTTGACGTGGAGCCATGCAAATATTGTGTTATGTGGTGACGTCACGCGTCTCATACATCATACAACTGATAGACCGCGACTATACCGGAGACACGTGTATAGATGGGACTAGATTCACTGTCGTGAGAGACCTATTACTGCAGGTCTTATTAAAAAGCCTAGTAATGCAGGACACCAGTGCCCCCACCTTAGAAATGATAGTTAATAAGCCATAGGTACCTAATAATGAGTAGCTTAGTGTACAAGTAGCTACCTAACGTCTCATTAAGATACAAGTGAAATTTAAAAATAAAATTAAAAACAAAATTTTACTATTTTATAATACATCCAGCACCAAAGTACTCGTCAAAACGAATCAAACGAATGAAATGAGCCCAAAACTCGATGGGGTTGCGTCATTTAATTACGGTGTTCCAATAGCTACCCGCTCCATCATCAGAACAGCTCGGTGTCATAATAATATTATTGCATTGTCATCCGATTTATACATGCATGCAAAATTTCAGCTCAATCGGATGCTCGGGATGTGGGTCAAATTAAACTTGCAAGATTTGATTATAGACAGACAGACAGCCAGACAGATAGACAAACAGACAACAGACAGGTGAAAGTAAATAAAAGCTTGTAATTAAGAGATTTCCATTCATGAAAGGTCCCGAGGTGTCAGTAAAGTTAAACAAGAACATCAGCCCAGATGAGGTGTTCAACGAGACGAGTTGGGAACTACCGCCTTAATACTCTCGCAACACAAATATTGGCTCACACTCCGCCCTATTCAGGGAGCATCAGGTACCTAGGCATTGAAGTATATGTATAATCTGCCTCCGTGCCTATTGGTTCTATAATTAACTGTGCCTAGCAGGATTGCTCACTTAAAACCATTGTTAAAATGGCTAGGTTCAGAAAAGGTAATCCGGATCTGTTTGATCTACTTGCGAATATAGACAAAAGGAAAATATATCATAATAAGTTATGCATTGTACCGTAAAAATATAGAATATTTTAAAAAAGTAATGTTGAACTTCTATGTTTATGTAGCAATTGCCGATTTTTTGCTCGACTTGGCGTGGGTACCTTTCTACTAAAACTAAAAATAAATTAGATAGGTACCTGGTACCTATTTGATATAATGTATCTGCTAGCAGTCCCGCGCGCAATTCGTAGCGCCTGACAGAAAATTATAATCAGTGTTGCTCTTCTATACCTATAAATAAAACTTCCTCTTGAATCACTATCTATTTAAAGAAACCACATAAAAATGGATTACGTAGTTTAAAAGATCTAAGCATAGCTGTTTTATACTATGCAATGATTACAAGGTATATTTTTTGTATTATTCCAGGTAGGTTATTAAAAATAAATTTTTATTTCTGGACGTGTTAGTGTTGAATTTAAGCAACCAAAAAAGTAGCACAACATCGTGAACAAATATTCTGTGATATTTTGAGCATTAACAATCATTATTCAAACGCTTACTGTGTAAAAACTTTACGACGTCCGTTTGTCACTGCGGGGCAACCGCGGCTGGACTGATGTTGATATTTTTTTATTCAATAAAGGTAAACGTTTGACCACGATCTCGTTTGATTTTAAGCGATGATGCGGCCACAAATAGCACCTAGAAGGCGGGATAATTCCCTTCCTGGCTTCACTGAACATCATGCCGGAACACGGTCACATGACCGCCTTGGCGGCGCAACATTGGCGACATGGTTTTGTACAGTCTAGGTAACTAGCCACGGCCGAAGCCTACCACAAGTACAGCGTGTGGAAAAACCGCACATTACTAATGAAAGTCATTGGTGCGGTGCCGGGATTCAAACTCAGTGGTCCAGATTTGCATCCGCACCACATGACCCCTAAGCCACCACCGCTTCCATATTTGCTTGTCGACCGGCCGTTACACCTACTGACTCCTGGTTCGGGCCGCTTCTATGGAGTTACATTACTGTATATCTCTTCTTTTCTTCTTTTATTCCTGTCTGTCTCTTTACCGTGGTATTAATAAATTAATATGATAGATTTAAAATTTGGACTTTAAGTTTGACTCTTAGGCGTAGAACTTTTTTCTCTTCCAGGCATCAACTCATTAAGCGATTTGGAAGAATGTACGATGATTGTATGAACTAATCATATTAGATAGGTGGCTCATTCTCATTTTACCTCAAATTTGATGGTCACACGGTTAAATTTCCTAAGCGGTTAAAGAAAGAGACATGAATTTTGGATAGGAGGATAAAACACATATTAAACTACAAAATAAATAAAGATTGTCATAATAGATAGACGCAAAAAATAAAACTAAAATTTTACATGAAAGGTCAAAAACGGGGCTATTTTTTGTATTCTCATGGTGTCGCACTTTCCGTTGCAGTGAAACATTTGGGCACTACTTTAACAAATTTCGGTGTATCTGTATATAATATATACCAAAATTTTCGCAAACAAATACACTTTACGGTATACAGTCTAAAAAAAGCCTTTCATTATTATTTTGAATTTAAAATGACATAATGTGGCGGTCACACGATTTTAGGTGCTTTAAATTTGCGTAGTTTAACGGCTGCTGTCAAACACAACATCAGCAATCCAATACAGAGTTCGATTCATTTCAATGATGGCCATGTTCTGCAATCGTAGAAGTAGGATCTAGGACTTATCGAGCCGTGGGAAAAAATATAATTGCTAAGTTTCAATTTATTCATGGGTCTACCGATCACTTGCATGGACAATATTTTTATGCATTGTATTTTAGTTATTTAAATCAAAGCTAGCTTTTCGAAACGTCAAAATGTGCGAGATAAAGATGTAGTATTTAATTTTATAGATTATACCTAAACTTTCCAGAATTTCACCATAAAGGGATATTTTCGTCACCAGCGTGGCATCACTTTCATAGCGTTTTTTACCATGAAGGTGATTTTTAAGCCACTAGAGTGATTTTTTATGATTGTTTTCTTTTGAAAGGGCCTTTTTACCAACTAAAAAGTATTTTATCTATTATGTTGGGGTTTTAAAACATACATACCAAATTTCTGACTAATAAAAAAGTAAAATGAAAAGTAAAGTAATATCTCAAATAACGCATATTTTCTTCTATAGTATGATTTGTTGTTACGTAGAATGTCGTTTTATTGTACATTTTTGGTAGACTTAATCTTTTAAAAGGATTTTACTTGAAATAGTTGTTAAAAAATAATGAGTGAATCACTTTCGTGGCGACGAAAATTTCAAAACTGTTTTTCTTAGAAATGAAACGTACGATTTAAATCATTTATATAAAAGTTTACTCGTATTATCCAGCTCTATACAATATTATACATAAACATTACAAATAAGCAATAAATAAGAATTGCCATGAAGGTGACGATGATTATCGATTCCATGAGAATGAGCCAGGTATGTACTTACTTCATTTATTAAACCTATTTCCACTCAGTAAAATAGGTTATAGGTATACTTACAAACTACAAACATAATATTAAAACATACCGCGCTGATTAATTATTAGTAAAAGCTGTGAAGCGATTGTTTGTTAGTATTGTTGAACGTGCGCAGAATTATTGTATTACTCGAGCATTACGAGCGTGTTTGCTCAGTACACAGTCAACAATATTGCGCGTACTTATTGTTCAATATCTATAGAAATAGAAATATTTATTGCATAAAATGTGGTGTATACAATAATAAGGTCTTAAAAATAAATAAATGTGCGCACATTTTGCCAAATTAACTTGACATGCAATGTTAAATTAATTCAGTACAATATTAAGTCAAAATTATATTAAACATAGCAAAAATAAAATAAAATGTTGTCGGTTACAATTATTAAAATGTCAATAATTATCTCAATGGTATTCGATTAAATTTCAAAATAATATAAAATACAAAAATATATCTGTCAAAATTCAATATTATGAATTATTTCAATATTATTCAATATTATTTCTACGTTTCCATATCTTAATAATACAACAATAGGGTAAAGAGCATACTTCTAGCAGCTTTTTTGTATCGCCCATGGCTCCGTACATCCGGTTTGTAATTCAGAGGCCTTGGGTTCAAGTATCAGTGTGTGGCAAGCTTTTCGCCAAGACGCTATTGTTCAGTTAATTAAAGCTGTTCAAAACATTAAATTTTATTTTTTTATTATAAATTCCTGTTAACATACACGCTGCGAAGGAGCCTATGTGTTAATTTAAGTGATGTACGTTTTCCTCTTCCATCATCTGTCAAATGTTCATTGAATAATCATATTATCAATTCTTATAGTTTACTAGCTTATGCTCGCAGTTTAGTCCGTGTGACGAAATCCTTTCTTAGCGGAGGTCTACGTCATAAAACCTATCTGTATTCCAAATTTGAACCCAATCCATTCAGTAGTTTGAGCTGTGCGTTGATAGATCAGTCAGTCAATCAGTCACTCTTTCCTTTTAGATTTACAATATCTTTCCGACAAGAACACTTACACGATATGAAATGTTAAACTCAATAGAAACCTCAGTGGATAGTCTGGGAGCATCTTCAGACGACATTTGAATGTAAAGCAGGCTCCGAGGGGAGCGCACCGTAGCCTGCGCGCCGTGTGAACCGCGGCCCGGTGTTACCCGCTCGTAACCGTCCATAACCGCCCGCAACCGGATCTAACCGGATAGAGGCAGGTACCTACTATGCATCCACTTATAACGTTGTACAGAGTCATACTGTAAATGTATCTATTCTAAAGATGTGACATTTAGTTCATTTTCTTTGCTAGTCTGTTGTATGCCACATTATAGTCTGGCAAAATGTCAAACGACATGAATTTTTTGGCAAGCCAGTTGAAGGCAATAGGGAAATTGATAAAAAAAATTGTACTATCATCAATACATAAGTAGATTTGTTAAAATACTCGTATATTTGACATGTATTTTTTTTTTATAATTTAGATAAAATATGTGAGAAAGCAAAAGTTGCTTGGTCGAGTACTAATTTTATATTATTGACCTTGTCAAGATCCCCATTGAAAAGTTGAAAAATCCTTATGAAAAACACGCGTTGCGGAAAGAAGGTCGCAAGTGGCCACATTCTAGATAAGTAAATATGTAGCTAAGTTGCTCATGTAAGTCAGCCTTAGTTGTTAAAATATGCCTAGTTATGTTGCTGAAACAAATGTACGTAGTGAAATGGGTGATATTTTTGACTGCCACGTTTCAGTTGCACAGCGCACACTATATTGCGAATCCAAGCTGCGATGGTGCAACATCTGCAATATTAAATTGTATATAGCTGTTTCATACTCGGAAGTATTTCCACTATTTCCATACAATAGTATCATATGTGGTCTGGGAGGTTAAAGTAGAAAACCTACTCGCTCTCGCTGCATTCTCGTAAATGTATTTTCTAATAGTAAAAATTTACATGCAAAAGTGCTCTATAGTACGTAGACTAGAATCGTAAATACTTTTTTTAGTTTGATTTTGTGTGCATACGTACTTTGAATACTACGAGTATCTATCTCTACATAGAAACGTTATATTATCGTATAAGTGCAGTGGTTTAATTATTCGGGAATAAGCTTGATAAAACCAAACCGCGGACGCGTAGAGAAGGGTCCGTGTTTGGGAAGGCACGTAACATTGTGGGGTCCTTGCTGTTTCCTATAGAATATGCAGGAAGCAGTCGTTAGCTGCTTGCTACAAGCCAGTAAGTAGGTAATCTTGGCGAACTGAAACTGAAACATATAGGTTAGCCACATAATCTATAATAGTTTTTTGAAGTGAAAACTTCTTTAGCGGCGCTGAGCACTTTTTTGTATGGGTAAAAACTTTCAAACTCGCGTCAGGGTCACGTGATGCTGATCGAAAAAGCGTAAGATCGAGGGGAAGGGAGAGGAACTAGTATCTCCCACTCTTTCTACCGTGCCTGAGTGTGCTGCTCTGTTTAGGCGGCACAGGGGGCTTAGACAAGCGCGCGCCCGATATTTTTTTTTAATATTTTATATTTATATTTTTATATTTTTTTTATTAGACACTTAAATAGGTTCGAATCAAAACTGTTTGTTTCTTACTTCAGTTATCATAAACCAATTGTATCAGTTGTAAAAATTTGCGATGATGATTCTGATAATAACGATGGTGTAAAAGTCGTCGAAATTATGGATGAAAGTTGAATTTTCTGAGAGATAAAATTTAATGTTATATATAAATAACGATATAATATTATAAATAACAACATATAAATTGTCATATTTGTGTACGATAGCGCAATAAATAAACATTGTATTCTACCTCATAAATGATAGTATTTTTATACTTATAATTAAACACAACGTTAATATTGAAGTTTTCACTTCTGCCGGCACTCCCGGAGTGCTACCTTTTTTTTTTTTTTTTATGTGATGAAGTAGAAGACGAGCTAGACGCTCTCCTGATGTTAAGAGATAAGGCTGCCCATGATCAGTACAGTGTTACCTAGGATTTCACAATTATGTGAAATTCTAGGAGCACTGCACCAACGCTTCTTACTCAAGAGTTATGAGATGTTAAGACTCTTTAGCCCAGTAATTTCACTAGCTACAGTGCCCTTCTACCGGAGCACAGTGATGTTTGCACATCACTGCTCAGGCGGTAGAATAACTGGCACTGTTCGGGTACCCACCTAGACGACCTCCTGCAAAGGAAGTCTACCCCTGGTAGTGATTGTGATTTGACTCTGACAGTATAAATAGGTTCTGTCGAAGTATAAACCCCCAATTATTTTTATAATTTTTTTTGTACTTTTTTTTATCCTGATACTTGTAGAGAATTTGTCAAGTTGGTTCAAAAAAGTTCCAGTTAAAAGTTAGCAAATGACGGAGAGTAGAACGAGACTCGACAACGAGAACGGACTCAAAGAGAATAATTTGTCTGACGGAGCAGTTTACTCAGTAGATGTTTGTATTTTTATGGAAACTAGAACGCAGCTGAATTATGTTTGAAAACTAGATTTTTTCCTAACGATTAAATAACAATTATGTTCTTTTTAAACATTTGTGATATATATAACAATTTCATCAAATTTGGGTAAGTTTGAAAAAGTTGTCGGTCTTTTTGAATTTTTCTATTTTCTTTTGCTATATTAAGTCACAAAAGTAATATACAAAGAACGCCCTTGATCTCTCAAATAAATTTCAACTACGAAAATATTAGCATACTTCGATAAAAGAGGCTGTAGATAAAGAGATATACCTCTAGTATTTGTGTGTATGAAGCGATAGTGTCTATTGAACACGTATATCACGCCGCGGGAGCCTTTTCTAATGTAGATTCAGATAAGCTAGCCGATACCAGACACGACCTATTGCCTAGACATTATACTCGTAGCTCGTAGGATATATTGCTTGAATTTCATATTGGTACGATATAGGTACACCACGGACAAAGAACTGTACTTTTTTATTATATTTTTATCCAGTGGAATAAAAAGTAGGATAAAAACTATTCCATATCCTTTCCTGAGACTCGAACTATGATTATACAATATATTATAGTTTAATTCAGTTCAGCGGTTTAACAGTGAAGAGGTAATAGACAGATAGACTGACAGACATACAGACTCATTTTTTTCGCATTCGCATTTATGTATAACTAGCTGCGCCCAGCGGTTTTACCCGCAGTACTTATGTAGCCTATGTGTTATTCCAGGGTCTAAGCTTTTTTTTTTATGTGGAGAAGTAAGAAGACGAGCAAGACGCTCTCCTGATGTTAAGAGACAACGCTGCCCATAATCAGTACAGTGCTACCCAGAATTTCACAATGATGTGCAATTCTAGGTGCACTGCACCAGCTACCAACGCTTCTTACTCAAGAGTCATAAGATGTTAAGACTCTTTAGCCCAGTAATTTCACTAGCTACAGTGCCCTCCTACCGAAGCACAGTAATGTTTGCACATTACTGCTCAGGCGGTAGAATAACTGGCACTGTTGGGGTACCCACCTAGACGACCTCCTGCAAAGGAAGTCTACCACCGGTAAAAAGCTATATCTATACCAAATTTCAGCTTAATCGGTCCACCAGTTTAGGCGTGAAAGAGTAACAAACATCCATCCAGACATCCATTCTTACAAACTTTCACGTTTATAATATTAGTAAAATATTAGAACGGTACATACAAACGTAAAAACATCTTAAATCAAGATTAATCTCAGGCTTTGAGAGCTCATCTATAGAACAGACATAGACAAACTTCAGCTAATCGTGCGTGGAAGTTTCGTCTCGTGACGTAAAAGTAAAAGACCCGCAAGGCACCGGCGGCTTACCGCAGGCTAAGCTGCCCATCACAGTGTCACGCGCTTATAAATAGCCTACATGTGCCTACATGTGCTATTTTAGGATATAAGCTGGGAGTTGATTGGTTCGGAAGTTTCGACGTCAAGAGATAACAAACTCACACACTAAGTGGAAACTTTTGCTTGGCTTGGGATCTGGTGGAATTCTATTAATATTATAAATGCGAAAGTATGTTCATGTGTGTCTGTGTGTGTCAACTCTTGCCATTGTCGCGCCTTATTGGCTGATCTTATGGAGCTGATATTAGAATAGAATAGAAATAAATTTATTTGCACACAAGATGATAATACAAAGCATAAGAGAAACATAGTATAAATATTTATAGAAAAATCATATCCTGCTGCAAAAAGGTACCAGCTCAGCATGTGTTGATCTTAGTTGTTATTAGGTACAGAGATAGGTATTGTGACTTGTGACGTAGACATCCGCTAAGGCTAGGAAGGATTACTTTACGAGAGCGAGCAGTTAGGCCTACTAAAATTATAAGAAAGTATGGATGTGTGTTTGTTACCTATTTACGCATAAGCTGTGTCGATTGAGCTGAAATTTAGTATACAAGTATATTGATATTTTAGACCCTGAAAAAACACATAGGCTACTGAAAAGCGCCCAGCAGTTTTACCTATAAAACCGTTGGGAGCAGCCAGTAATTTTACAATGAATAAAATAGAATAGAAAACACTTTAGTGTGTTTGTTAGAGTTTATTTCAGCGCCAGTCTAGTCGTGTAATCCGGATCATAGCTCAGGTGTGGGTTGCCAGTTGCCAGCGAGGAGTGAGCTCCGATGAGCGATGGGTGCTTTGTTCAGCTGCGGTGGCAGATGGAAGAATACATTACGAGCCTATTATCATTTATACTTGTCACGGCCATACGCCGCACTCTGGTTAACTAATGATTAATATGCGAGGACCGACGATTATTGCAGCTTGTTGGATGGATTGTGTACCGTGTACATATTCGTCTGATGTTAAACTTAGTCAGTGGCTGAGTTTATGTCATTAAAAAAATACAGAAGTTTTTGTGCACTTAAAAATGAATGTATTTCAAACACTCAAAATGTTTTGTACTTAATAATTTAATATTATTGCAAGTCAATGTTTGACTAATATTATCTTTTTCGTATTTTAAACTCTACCATTTTTTCTTTTAGTAAAAAGATGTGGTTAAACTGTGAAACAGTAAGTCCATAGTTTACCACAAATAAACTTTAGACCGTTAGATATAAGTTTTGATTTTCACTTTTCACTGTGTGTGTATAACTGTTAACTATAACTTTCCAATCACATTATGAAACTAAAACTTAAATAAAATTAAAATTAGATAAAAAATAATTATTTTTAAGAAATTATGTTGTGTTAAATATTGTGTAGATATAAATGAACGGTTTTCTATTGAATGTTAGTCTCAGCTGGTCTAGACCGTCCAATCGTTTTATTTCTGTGTTTTAAACTGAGAGCAAATCTAAAAACAACAAGTTATCGGTTCCACGCCATCTTGCTTTTAGTGTTAACCTGTTTGAAAAAGCACTTTATCTCTTAAGTGCTGTGTCAAACATACATACTAAAATCAAATTAGTAGAGCTAGCTTTTATTTTCTGTCTTATTTGAGTGCGATATCTATAAATGTAGATTAACGGAGGCCATTAGCAAATCAAGTTAGGAAAACGAACGGTTCGATGACTTTGAGGAATAGTGTTTATTTTGTGAGCATGTGTGTGTGTTGTTTTTATATTATAATTAAAGGCGGCGCTCCACTTTGCGCAAATTTTCGCACATGCTGTGAAATTTTCATTTAAATATTCTTGTGACATTTTGTTCTGTTCGAAAATATGAGACTGGCTTAGAATAGACGTGAACTAACATATTATATTACATTTGCTATGAGTTAAACTACTTCGAAAATAAAATGTAATGTATGTATGGTATACGAGAATAATGATTTGCAGTAGGAACTCGTTGAAGTGATTCTTATGACGAATTAAAGTTATATTTAATTAAAATTGATGATTCAAGTAGGTACTAAATGTATGGTTACTTTATTACTAAGATTTTCAATGTGAAATTATTGTTTTTATTTTATTCTTCAAAGTTAACCAAATTAAGCTTTTTGTATATGAATATAGATATGTATGTATAATGTACATCTCAAACCCTGGAGTGACCACTTTAACGACTTTTCAGCCCCCCGCAGCACATCGCAACATTGCCATAAGAGTCAGCAACTCCCGTCCTACTGTCAAGAGTAATTTACGTTTGTAAGAGCACAATGAAATTGTGAGTAGCTGCAAATTGTATGCAATGACAGCGCGAGTAGCAAGAGTAGCGTCTTGATATATATCAGCGATTACTCTTAAAGTATTGTCAAGCGTTGCTACTCTTATGTTAATGTGGCGATGTGCTACGACTGCTGCTGCTGGTAAAACCACTAACCACAGCTAATGTCAAATAAAGAAAAGCTTAGATTTAGCTTTAAAGCTTTTTTTTAACAGCCACTATTTTAAAATCCACAAAAACATTACAATAATTACACAAATTGCAGCGGAATAAGTATTTAGGTAATTATATTAATAACTGGAAAGAATTTCCTCGAGTGCCGCTTTAATAATATTTTCCATAATTATGCAGAATGCCGCAAAAATGCAAATGGCTGAACGAGTTTATGTTTTATTCAGTTTGTAAAGGTGTAGGTGTACCTGCATCGTTAGCATCAAAACTACTCTCTTATTTTTAATTAAAAACACTATAGCACTATCTATTAATTAAATAATTATATTCATACAAAAAAAACACACACACACAAAAGAATACTAGATGATATATATGTATGTAATTTGGACAATAAATGATATTTATGTTTTTTTCATACGATTTTGGAAACTACCGTGAGTGTGACTATCGTGGTTGAGACATATCTCAACACTCAACATATAATTTACGTGAGTACAGCCGTGTCGTATTTATAATTATAATCATACTCGTATTTCTAAGAAAAACTTTTTATTAATAGAGTCAGCCACACTTTGATGGTGAGCGGCGAGCGGTTACCGTCGTCTATAGATGTCTGCAATGTCTAGGGGTATTGTCGACGAGTGTCGGTCAAGTAGACAGAATAAATGTCTTCCTAGTTTTACTGAGTAACGTGCTGGAAGGCGACCATGATATATGCTTTTGGGCGAAGTTCAGTGAATGGTAATTAACAATAGCGGAAGCCTGCCGTTAGCATAACGAGTGGAAACCGCAAAGAAATAATTCTCGACGTTAGAGCCATTGTGTCGGATGTCCGATTTCTTCAACAATCGACATAAATAAATATTTCAGGACATTTCACACAGCGCCAGGACATAGAACCTTATGTTTGACTTATAAGGTCCCAAGTCGATAGCCGAAAAAAAAGCAGACATCTGACCTAATGGCTCTGATGTCAACAATTATAGAAATAAGTTTATAGGGATTCGAACTCGGTGACTCAAAATACGAAATCCCATCCACACCACATAATTCTTCGACCACTCAGTGCACATTATTATAACTATTATGCATAAAGATAAAAAAATATAGACGAACAGAGTTCATCTATATTATAACTTCCTTTTTTACTTAGTCGGTTTCTAAAACAAAAGTAAATTGGGACAAACTGACAGCACAGTAACAGATTGTCACATATTACATATCGTAGCACTTCGTAGCCAGGTCGCGTAGCTCTGCTACGAGCTGCTACGAAATACGTAGCCCCGACAACTTTTGTGGGCAGACTCTGGGCGAAAAGAAAAGAATCCTGGTATTTGGATGAACTGAAAATGTAAATTTATTTTACATCTATTAACTATGTTTTTTTAATATTAAAAAAAGTAGATATGCTTGAAAAATGTTTAAATTCTTATTTGTCTCTTTTTTTGCTAATAAATATGTCAAAAAATGTAAAATACAACTGAAATATTATATTCAAACGTCAAAGACATTCTTCTTATATTTCTGCACAAAGTCAATGTTACATCATACGCGTAGACGCCTATCCTCGTATTATTTTGGTTCGTTTGAGAAAATCAAACAAAACTTACATTATCTTTCACTTGTATATAATAAAGGTTCTGTCCCAACTTTATGATTGTACTTTTGAAAGATGTTATAATAGAAACTTATTTTGGGCCAAAAATATTAAGTTGTCCCCGTTACTTTTTAAAGCTTTTTGTTTAACAAAGCGAACCTTTTACCCGATCCGGAAGGGAAGGGTTCTGTTTATGCAGCAAATAAGTTTGTTCTCGTATATTCAATACAGTTACAATGTTCCCGGAACTGTGGCCCTATAGGTACAGAGGTCCTGCGGAGTAGGCTTGTTGGCCTGAACTTCACGATTTTATGAATTATTTACATTTCGCTCCGAATATCTGACTTGGGAAGAATTTTCAGTTGAATTTTAAACACTTTTCAATATTAATCTTCAAGAATTTATAATTACGGGGTTATTAAGAGATATTAAAATAAAAATCTGAGAAATTAGAATGTAAACAACAAAACAAATTAAAAAATAAAAGTTTATAAAACATCAAGCACACTCGGGGATAAGCGAGGGCGAGACGCACATTCTTAATAAATATCTTGTAAACCGGACAACTGAATTATATTTTAATGGCATCACACATGGAAAGTACCTAAACCCTTTCAAAGAAATAAAGAGTTTTTCGTCTGAGAATAATCGGTGAACATATACCTATACATAAGAAATGATTTCAACGAATTGTGTGAAAGTTGACCTTTTATTCATTACAACATATTTAGTTGTAAGTATAACATGTTTTATTAACTAACTTAAAAAAGAGGGTCATCTTCTTTTGTATTCAAAATATACTCGACAGGTTGTAAACCTCCTCCGTTTCCGTCGGTTAAAACGCGGCCGTAGCAACCTTTTGGCTCGGATATGTATGATGTACAGCATTCCTCTACTGAAATATGCAGCTTCCGGAAATACTCTCTAAATAATTTAAAAAGTCAAATTCAAATCCGTAGCAAGGTTTCCAAGTTAGCGCAAAAGAGCGATTTGCTTTATAATATTAACTAGCAGTAGCTGTTTTACCCACTGTAAAGTAGCCTATGTGTTATTATAGGGTTTAAGGTACCTACCGCAAAGGGGTCCTCCTGTCAGTGAGGACCAAACGCCGTCGGGGCCGCGGATGAGTGCTTCGGCGTACCCGCTGCCCCGGCATTATGGCGTCCCGCAGGAACACCCCAGGTTTTTTAGTGGATATCCCCGTCCTGCCCAGTTTTGACGAGGGAATCCCACATACTGCCCTGGGCCTCCCCGGCTCAGGGTGACGATGCGTAACACATTTTCCTGGGTTTCATATTCGAACAGCAAGAACCGAGAATGTCTTGTCATAGTGTTGTGAGGTAAAGAGGGTGTTCATCAGAAGTCTCGTGTGTGTAGATCGCAGATTAAACGAGTTTTGAACGATATTCGGATATACGAGTATATATCAAAATTAATGTTAATGTAATTAATATTAATTGCTAATTATTAAACTAATTAAATCGGTATGATTAATATGGTTGTATGGCTCAATAAACAGGCTAGCAACGTGCCTACACCGTGAATAACCATTGTTCTGTCTCTCACGCACTACTTACGTTCACAAATTCAGCATTACCTACAAATCTGATATTACTAAGGTATCAAACTGGAAATTAGGTCTCATTTTAATTAATACGGGAGTAACCTACTAACACCTACATAAATAAACTACTCGTAATTTGACCAATATTTAAATTTAAAAACTGTATTAAAACGAGTTCCAAGTTCGATTTTAATAACCAAGATGCAGGTTTTAATATTATTAACATCGTTAAAATAATACTTGCAGAAATTATTCATCTCATTTCATTTCAAAAAAGATTTTGTCGAATTTTTTAAGTCCATTCGTTTTTACATAAGACAAAAAGTATTGGTTAGTACCTTTTTACGCCTAAAATTTCTCGGAGGTTAAAACCGCTGGGAATGGCTAGAAATATGTAATTATAAATGCGAAAGTATCTGAATGTGTATATTACTTCCTACAGTCTCCTGAACCAGTTTAGATGTGATTTGGTGCAGAGGTAGCTTGGACCACAAGGTAAATTGAAGTAATTTTGAAGCGGACAGAACCACTGGGAGTAGCTAGTTAATATTATATAGCTAATATGATTATATTAAACAAGTTATCTAACTTTCATCCATGATGCGCGCTTTACACGGACCGATTATATCGATTAAATTGAATTTGATGACTGTGTTATTCTTATGTGATTAAAAAAGGTTTTCAATTCGTTTGCATTTTTATGTTTGCTATTTCAAAACCAATTCCTTTCAACCGATTTTGAATATAATTTATTTGGGTTGATATATGGATATGAACCTACACCAAAGGTTCATATTTCTCGGTTTATTTTGTTATTAAATTCGAATTTTTTGATCGTTCAAAATGATATAAAATTGAGAACCAAAAAACTTTTATGCAAATTTCATTTATTAATACAAAAAAAAATTGTCCTTTTTTCATAAATGTAGATTTCACTTTTTAACGTTCAGTAACGGATTAAAAAGCGCCAGTTAACAATCCTAAAGTTAGACCCACGCTGTGCAATAAACTTATGGTGAAAGCACATCCGCATCCAACGGGGCCAACGAATTGAATCGAATTTTGATTTCTTTATAATGTCATGAAACCTCACACACTTGCCGGAGTCGAATCATCCGAATCGGAAGAAGATTTCCTATACAATTTTTTTTCGGCGCGGTCGTTGCGGCTAGATGTGCGACCACCGTTAATATCATACATCGAGTCCATACTAAATATTATGATTAATGATACCATAGACAAGTGAATTAAATTAAAAATTTTAAAAACCCCAACGCAATACGTAATTCACCATTTTTTTGATGGCGGCTATCTTGGATTTTAAATTTTATATAGTGGGCTGTATTCTACTCGTTAAGCTCTTTCATTTGATACCCATATTGATGAGGTCGTGGAAGATAAAAGTAATCCGCCATTTTGTAGCGGCGGCCATTTTGAATCGATTTCCACCAAACATAGCTAAGAACACTCTCGACTAACTCTACTTTCAAACAAAAAAAACCAGATCAAAATCTGTTCAACCGTTCGGGAGCTACGATGCCACAGACAGACACACACACACACACAGAGACAGACAGACAGACAGACACGTCAAACTTATAACACCCCGTCGTTTTTGCGTCGGGGGTTAAAAATGAATGAAACCAATATTATTCTGTGACCCTACACAGTAGTGTGGACAGCACTTCAATAGTGTAGCTTAATATTGTCAAAGGATTTAGTCGAAGCCGACAAAGTAGCTCAGTAAAACATCGCTTCGTGTAAACCCGGCGCTTGGTGTCAGCTTCGCCTCACTAAGTGCACTTCACTTACTTTCTTTGACTACATAAAGCACAGCCGTCTAGACGAGCGCGCAATATTTGCCGATGTACACAATCCAGTAAACACTACAACATTATCAACCTTATTACTTCATTGATAGAGTCGCGAGTCGTCTGGCAAGATGACAGTCACCCGGATAAAGTTCTGGTCTGATGCATCCGAGTCTTAGTTTTATTGTGATTCATGAAGAGTTGTAGGAAACTTTGGATCTTTGGAGCCGTTTGTGAACTCTCGATATTGGACTCGTTTTGTGTTAATTGTGTAAGGTTACATAATTTTTTGGTTATTTCACATGATACTGAGGTACATCCTAGCGAATATACACAATATTTAACAGATTCCAACTAATATATTTATCATATAAAAATGTTTACAATTCATCACAATTTCTTTCTGTGCTTGTTCACCGTATAAAAATCGATCTAAAATCTTTTTTATAGGTATTTCAAAATATGTTTTTCTATTTTTACAGTTGCTTCCATTTTAAATTTTATCTAAATTGGCCAGGTCAATTGGGTGGTTTTTAAGTAATGAATTAAAATGTGCGTCTCCTGCATTTATTGCAAACAAGCTTGAAGTGCGCTATATATATTATTAATTCACTAGTCAACAATACAAACCACAGCAATAAGTGAAAATATCATAGAAAAGCAAAACTATTCTAATGTAGCCTATTTGAATAAAAAAGCTTTTTGGTTTTATTTGAAGACATCGAAAAAAACACGCTACTCAAGTCTATTTCGGGCATTAATATAGCCCTATTTTTGGCGGCAATTCGTTTAAAATAGATAGCTAATGAAGATATTATCAAGCCTAACCGAGCCTAGTACATT
Organism: Hemithea aestivaria; assembly: GCA_947507615.1. Lineage (NCBI taxonomy): Eukaryota > Metazoa > Arthropoda > Insecta > Lepidoptera > Geometridae > Hemithea > Hemithea aestivaria. The sequence goes on from OX382331.1 coordinate 227,521, forward strand.
AATAGCTGTAAAGTTTTAATTGATTTAGTCGTCATAACGGCCGTACACTTGTAGCCGCGGGAGTTAGCGCAGAGTATGTTCTTAAGATAATAATTTATTTGTTAGAATCTTGGGTGGTATTAGGGAATTTTAGAGTCTTCTGTTGGAATGAAGTGTAGGAAACTGTAACAGACAGACGCACCAGTTAAAGCATAGCATAAAGATGTGTGCAATATGGTGTCAGTTGTTAAGGTGTTGGTATTGTTGGTTGCAGTTGTATGGTGTTGATATTTGTGACTACAATTTTTATTATTTCCTTTATCCTATTGCTATTTTGTAACCTGAAATAAATGCGTTAACGTTATGGACAAGTGTTTTGTCGCGGTCGCACAAACAACCTCTGGTTTTTTACCTCCCCATGTTAACGCGACCTAAAGCTGCACCTCTCATCCTCACGAACTCTAGCGGTGTTATTACATTTTTACCTGTTCTAAAATTAGAATTAAAATCAGATGAGTTTTTTATTTTAAATATATGAATTCTGTGTATGTTGTATATTTGTATATATTTATTAATTATATAATATGATTTATGGAATGTATTATATTCTTATGTATTGTATATTATATGTTATTTAATGTATTATTATAATTATTAATATTTAAGAATTATTCCTGTTTATCTTATTTATCAGCTTCACCACCAACCCATGTGATTATAATTATTTCTCTCCATTCAAGGTTGTCTGGAAGAGATCGCTTTTAGCGATAAGACCGCCAATTGTTACACTTAAGTTACGAAATTATGTTTTAGTTTTAAGTTTCTCTGTATATTTGTGGTGTTACAATAAAGAGTATTCTGTCTATCTATCTATCTAATTCTACGAAAAAAATCATTATTAACTTCATAAAAGGAGAAGCTGGTTTTAGCATTTTTAACCCCCATGTGTGATATCTTACTACTCAACAGCTACTATTTAATATATTAAATAAAATTAAGGCATTTGCCACATAAAATCAACTAAAACCTCTCCGGGGTGTGCACGGGAGCTTCCCTGACGTGCCTTTTTAGGTTAACTTAATTTTTAAGTATTGTATTATTATTTGTACTAAAACCTGATCATAATAATTGAGAAAGCGTGCAAATCTTCCCTGGCCTCTATAGCAGTGGTATCTTGACCCTCTGCGGTCCCGTCACAGCCTTACGTACCCTCATCACGTCACACCCCACAATAACGCCCCAACTTCGCCCCATTATTCTTATAACGAGTTTTAAGGCTTCCATTATGACTACTCGTCGGAATTCTTATTCGTTTTTAATTCGTTGCTATAAGGCTACATGAGCAAGAGTTTAAATTGCAGCGATTAACTCGCTATGTGGAGATGTTGCCTTAAGCCGGTGCTTGAAACATTTGAGAATAGGTATCAAATATTGAACGCTTAGTATTTACGTGCGACTTTCTCGTTTGTTTAAAAGAGTTTTTGACATTTTGTTTGATAATTTGACACTTCATGCAAACTTTTGAGCGAAGTGAGCCTGAAGTGCCCCTCTAGCATGGACAATGCGTAGATTTGTCTTGCTGCACTCACAAAAGTGCAATATCCCATACATAGCACTTTTGTGAATGTGTGGGATGACGTTTGACTTGACAGCAAGACACGTCTACGAAACGTCTGTGCTTGGCCCACTGTGGCCGTAGCATGATGTATGGGATCCCGACGAAACTTCAAGAGTAGAACTGTCATCCCATACATAGGACTTTTTTTACTTTTGTGAATGTATGGTATGACAGAAGACTTGGCTGCAGCGGCCCAAGCACACTTTGACATAAGAGTAGCCACTCTCGATCGTGCAATGTTTAATCAAATTACTCAAGAGAGACATATATCAAGACGCAAGACGCTACTCTTGAAGTCATTGCATACAACACAGGCATACAATTTGTAGCTGCTCTCAATGTCATTACGCTCTTACAAACGTCAATTACTCTTGACAGTGGGACGGGAGTTGCTAGTCTTATGTCAATTTCTAAATGTGTTACGAGAGCTGACTTATTACGCCACGGCTTTAATATAATCTGAAACTGCAACATATAGGTTGTCCACAAAACCTATAAATTGTGATTTGACTCTAACAGTGTAAGTAGGGTAACCTGTTCTGTTGGAGTATAAACCCCAATTATTTTTTATTATTATAATCATTTAATATGCCCCAAATCGCTTAATACATAATTAATTATATCCTCTTAATATTGAATATTCGGCAGATAAAAGCCGAGCGAGAATAAATCTCAAGTTTTAATTAGTTTCGCGTCAATATCATAAGTTATCGACTGTCGACTCGATAGTTTGAGGCTGTTTGCGTAAAAATAGCCTCCATTTGGCCTTTATTATTCAATCTGGAGATTATTTGAAAATCGGAGTGATTAATGAATTTTCAGAACCGTTATAACTAATATTAATTAATTATGTACAAAGTTAGGTTTATGCAGGTGAGTTGAAAATTAGTTTTATTTTTAATATCTATTTTATTATCAACTTGCAAAAATGCTCTATAGCCTTTTTGAATTGATGTTTTTTGAGTTTGACTTTCTTAACAATTAGGTGATAATTAACCCGGCATTAGTCACATACAATGTTAAATTTATTATTTGACCGGGTTTTTGCTTAGTTTGTTAGAATATTTACGCGATGCTATTTTTATCTCCGTCTATATTATGTAGAGGATTTCGTTGCGTCATTTTTTGAACACAGTTACATTTCTGATCTTTATTAACTATCCTTCTTACCCGCAGAAAAGTAATCTATGTGTTATTCCCGGATTCAATCTATCTCTCTAATATAAATTAGTTAATAATTATAATCTAATTAATATTATATCACATCAGCAGAAAAGGCATTTTGGTTCAATTCGTTCTGCCATTTAGGCATGAAAAAGAAACAAACACATTCGCTTTCTAATTATTATACACTTTCGCATTTATAATATTAGTAGTAAGTAGTAAGTAGAATTTTGAAAAATGTTTACATTTGTATGGCAGGTTATACTTACCTCGCAGTCCAGTCAGTCTATGGTTTCCATAGTCTCTTAGTTTTGCTCTCATCGGATTAAGGGTCTATGTTCAAAGACAGTTGTTTGTATTAGCTTTCATTAGTTTTAATGGAAACCAATAAAATAAAAATTTAAAAAAATGGGGTTTATATTCCAACAGAACAGGTTACCTTACTTACACTGTCAGAGTCAAATCACAATTTATAGGTAATGTGGCAAACCTATACGTTGCAGTTTCAGGTCGCCGAGATTACTACAAGGCCTGCAACTTCTTCTTTTCGAGTCGAAAGGCCTGCAACACGACCTGACGACTGCCTCCTCCATATCTTATAGGAAACAGCCGGGACTCACAATTTTACGTGTCTTCCGAAACACGGTAGCGTCCAGGTGAAAATCTTTGCCACACTGAGATTTGAATCCAGGACCTCCGACTTACAAGCCGGACCAACGCCCACTGGGCCACGGACGCTACAATATCTCTTTGTCAGCACAGTTCGAGCGTAACATAGCTGTAGTATGGCTGTACAATAACAGTAATTCTGTTATCAGAACAAACAATATTTCAATCAGCGTGTGACTGGCCGCCGCCGCCGGCTCCGCCCGCCCCTCCCCTCTAACTTGACCAGTTCCGTCCGTCTGACCTCCTCGCTTATATTAACAGATTGATTTATATTTCGTATTTCATTGTAACAGTGTCCCAACTAATAATCTTTATTCAAACTCTTAACATAATATCAAAATGTTACAGATTCAAAAGTAAAATTTTATAAAGTTATTACAAAATTACATTTAACATAATAATAAATTATAATAACTAGCTGCGCCCAGCGGTTTTGCTCCTGTACTGTAGCCTGTGATTCCAAGTTCTAAGCTTTTCTATACCGAATTTCAGCTCTATCGGTCCACCAGTTTAGGCGTGAAAAAGTATCAAACATACACACTCACTAGTGTGATTAATTCTGCCGCGCTGATTGGTAGGGCAAAGGTGGGCAAGAGAATTAGAAAGAAGAAAGATAGAAAGAAAAATGTTTATTCAAGCATCAACATTAAAAAATACAGAAAATAACACATTACTCCACTATAGTATAATAATTAAAACTACCTATAGAGTACAGATAATAAAATAAAAGTAATGTCAGCAATCATCGCGATGCTCGAAAAGGTGGGTGCTCAGCATAATGCCACAGCGCAGAAGCATCTGTGACGCTGGTTTTCAGCACACACCTATAAGTGATGCAGACACGTCACTACACTTGCGGTCTAAATTACTGGGCTAAAGACACGTCGTGTCTCTGGATGACAGTGCAGTGTGACATAGGACCTCGTACCTATCGAATACCTAGGTACTGCGACTATACAGGGCACGCTTGTAATGTACTGGTTAACAACATGGATCGGACTAGTACTTCTAAAAAAAAAAATCTGATTGCATAAAGCAAATTAGGATTTTTAAATTCAATTTTAATAAATAATTTTATCGCATCTATTTCCTCCTCTGAGCGTCTTCCTCTCCATATTGAAGACGTCTGTATGAAGATACAAGAAAGAATTGCGGAAATTGAAGATTGAACACTGAAGGATAGGAAGAAAAGTGAAGACCTGAAATTGGCAATCGGACGTTCGATGCCACACTACTCCGAGTTGGAGTTAAACAAGTGAATTAAATTAAAAAATTAAAAAACCCCCAACGCAGCATTTTCAAAATATGTGATTCGCGGTTTTGTGGTGGCGGCCATCTTGGATTTTAAATTTGTTATAATGCGTTGTATTCTACTAGTCAAGCCCTTTCATTTGATACCCATATTGATGGGGTCGTGGAAGAAAAAAGTTATCCGCCATTTTGTAGCGGCGGCCATCTTGGACCGATTTCCACCAAACATGGCTAAGAACACTTTCGACTAACTCTACTTTCAAACAAAAAAACTAAATCAAAATCCGTTCATCCGTTCGGGAGCTACGATGCCACAGACAGACACACACACAGACAGACACGTCACACTTATGACACCCCGTCGTTTTTGCGTCGGGGGTTAAAAAAAAGGATTTTAAATTAAGAAGATGGCAAATTACTAACGTGTATTAAACTCCATAGTTCACCCATAAGTTGCCATACTGTTTATATGTGGTAAGATAAATAAGTTATGTTATTGGAGTGGAGTAGAATGTCTGATTAGTAATGTTTGACAGTTATCAGTAACGGGAGGTTCTGATTGAACTGATAACAAATCGTCCACTCTGTCTACCTATTACACACTATATTTTATTTATTGAATACTACTGTTACAATTCGAGGCAAACTTCTTGAGCATTAGGTGACGTAGTGGGGGAGAGTTTGCGCATCGTAAATACGTATAAAATACGATGCGCAAACTCCCCCCACCACGTCACCTAATGCTCAAGAAGTTTGCCTCGAATTGTACAATGCATATAATAACAATATATAGTGGCGCGATGGAGGCTGTACTAGTAATGAAACTATTACAGCCACCAATATATGATTCACTATGTAGGTACCGCCTGAGCAGTAATGTGCAAACATTACTGTGCTTCGGTAGGAGGGCACTGTAGCTAGTGAAATTACTGGGGAGTCTTAACATCTTATGACTCTTGAGTAAGAAGCGTCGGTGCAGTGCACCTAGAATTGCACATCATTGTAAAATTCTGGGTAGCACTGTACTGATTATGGGCAGTGTTATCTCTTAACATCAGGAGAGCGTCTTGCTCGTCTTCTTACTTCTCCACATAAAAAAAAAGGTCTAGAACACTATGAAGCAGGGAGGGATTTATCCCGCCTTCTAGGTTTAGTTTCCAACCAGCTATGGCCGCATCGTCGCTTAACATCATGCGAGATCGTGGTCAAAGGCTAACCTATAAATAATGGATAAAAATCTATTTTGTGTCTTAGCTCTTGGGAAGCAAAGCAATCACGGGAATGAGTTAGTAAGAAGTTTTCTTACATTGTAAGCACTTAGTTATCTAGCTCAGTAAGTTTTCTTATAATTATCCTTGGTATGCCATAAAGTATTATTCTATTCCACTTACTCGTCATTTTACTCGTTGATAAGCTCAAGTGTTTTTCTCTTTGGAATGAGATCTCCATATAAAAAGATTAATCTATGTATATTCTACTGGCATCTACTGGCCATCTCTTCTACTTCTTTCCCTACTCTCTTAACAGACGTATGCCTTCATTCCCTACTCTCTTAACAGACTTATGCCTTCATGGGACAACTGGAAATGAAAGAAGGAAGGGATGGGATTACAAGGGATTCTTAATTTACACAATAATGTTAATAAAAGAACTATTGCTTAAGATCCTTTAACCTAGTGTTTTAATCACCTACCTATAATTCTAAGCTAAGATTTAGCTGTTTAGATGTATGAAGAGGTTAATGTCATTATTAACCTCTTCATGCACCTAAAAACCACAAAAACAGCAATAAACCCACACACACGCACATATGTACATACATCCACATTTGCACGACATTGTTAGTAGGATTTCTTGCAATAGTTGCGATTTTTTTTTCTAGTCGGTGATGAAACATAGAACTAGTGAAACCCATACCAGTATACATACGAGTAGTAACACGCATGGTATAAGGAAGTCGTTTGTTTGTGTAGCGGGGTCGCGTGGTCCGCGCCTGGTCGGCTATAAACCAACAGATCTGCCGCTAATTAAACCTATTATGTGCCATCTGACCCCTTTGCCACCCGCCTCGATAGGGGAGAATTAAACCTTTCCATATTTGTTACTTCCGTGGCCTAGTGTTCCTATTTGGTATGATTTAGGACCCTAAGTTCAAATCTCGCTGCCAAAATATATCGTCTAAACTATCGTGTTTTGGAGTTTATATAAAAAATCATGTTACATGTTGCAGGTCTTGAAGAAGTTTGGTAATCTGAAACTGCAACATATAGTTTGGTATAACTCATACTTGCCTCTGAGAGACTTGACTTGACTCTGACAGTGTAATAAGGGCGCCCTGTTTTGTTAGAATATAACCCAAATATTTATGTTTTTCGTCCACATAAATCACTTCACAAACAAGCCGTTTCCGTAGTAAATTCATTTATTATAATTAACATAACATTTTCCATTAATTATCGCGTTTTTGTAATGTTTTTCAAGCGACCATTAATTATGTCGGCGGGCGCGGGCGCGTTGTTTTCTGAATTGCTTCCGAGAGAGTTCGCACTTTCATTTAAGGGCCAGTATTTTTTGGTGAAGAGCCCTTGAGTCGGGACCGAATTTTAAAAACTTTCTGTATTTCTCTTAGTTGAATGTGACCTGTGGACAATATTCTAGCGTATGTCTAACCCTTACAGTTAGTAGACAGAAGTTAGAAAGTTTAGTGATTCAGCAAGATTGTTTTTATCTATGTAGGTAGTTTAAGAAAAAGCGACAATACTACAGCTATTTACAACAAAGTCAGCTAAATGCGAATCTACATTAGACCTACATTCTCCAAACCACTGTCAACGTGCCCAGAATGCTGGCAGCAATGTCTCCTAGAATAAACACTTATAGGTTGGGTCCATTTTAATCTTCTAAACATACAAAAGGGTAGCATTACTGACTGACAGATCTATCAACGCACAGCTTTAATTCGGTGAACGGATGATAATTTGTGCCTCTTAAGTAATGTTAAGCTGAACAAGGTAATTAGTGCAGTAATGACCGCATCCTCCCCTCCGGCCGGACAATGTGGCGTGACTTGTAATGCTGATGACCTCCTCTAATGTTGTCGAGTTACTCCTGTTACAATGGTCCTGAAGGCTCACTCGCTTCCTTATAGCGTGAGGAGTGGCCGCGTATTTTTTAAATCATACTATGAAATAGCTTATGCTCGCGGCTTTGCCCGCGCGGTAAAACCCGTTCTTTGCGGAGGTTGTCATAAAACCTACATACGAGTACGTTCTAAATTTCAACCCAATCCGTTCAACGGTTTGGGCTGTGTGTTGATAGATCAGACAGTGAATTATTCAATCAGTCACTCTTTCCTTTTTATATATTTAAAAATTATCTTTCTTACTGTGCTATGTGAACATCTAAGTGTGTATGTAAATAGACATTGTACCGTCCATAGCCTAGTGGTCGTACGTTCGGCTTCGTAGCGTAATCGTAGCAATATTACCGCCTGGACGATACCGTTCTTCGGAAGACACACAAAGCTTTTTGCTGTAGCTGTACGAGCGGTAGAGTGCTAAAATAGAAAAAAATGTTAAATTGACTTGCAAAAGTCCTCCAATGTACTCGTAACCTATTTGAATAAATGAATTTAGAGTTTGAGAATGTTAGAGCCGTGCGACTCTAGCCTTAAAATATTATGTATTAGACTTGTAGCTCGTAGCCTCTCGTAGATAGCCCGCAGCACGTAGCCCGTAGCCCACAGCCAGTAGACATCAGACACAACAATCAGACCTAATTTCATCACAAGTCACTTATAATAGTTTATAATGGAAGTAAATTAAATGAAATAGTTGAGAGTTTGTTTGATTGTGTTCAGTGAGTGCCCTTGCGAGGACAGAGGACAGGCGCTGAAGGGCGGTGTCCACTCGTCAAACTATTTAAACAATCCTGTTTATTAGGGAGTTGTTTAAATGGAGTGGTTTGCTTAAACACTTGAGATAAACTCTGTTTACTAGATTGTCTAGTTTATTTATAATTACACGACACTCTGCTAAACTTGCAGAACATTTTACTTCTATCTTAGGGCGTAGAGAGGTATTACAAAATTGGATCAATTCAAACCTTTTAAGATTACAACAACTGCAGATGATTTTTTTTTATGCAGATGATTGTTAAGATTAGTTGACTGATAGATCGCTATATTTTTTTATATTGTAGAGGTGTATACGAGTATAATATACATAGAATGGCGCATAATTAGTTATTTTTAATTTTGTTTTATTCAGAAAGAAAATTGGATGATTATTTTTGTACCACATTGTACTGCATCCATGAAGCATAAAAAATATTTAATTTGATTTGATGTTAAGCGATAACGTTTGCCTATTATAGTGTCAGTGTTACCTAGGTATCGACAAGTATCTTACACGACATTGCGTTTTGAGCGATTTAAAAGATCGATCCTTGATAAATAAATTTATTTGTGAGCAATTGAGTCACTCCTGAATTTAATACTTATTCTGAAACTGAAAAACTTAAAAATCATTCATCGCACGCCGAGCTGTGAAAAACAAATTTTCAAGCTCATCTGCCCATTGTTCCCGGAATATCAGAATTTTATAAAAAATGCGTTTGAAAGAAAGACGGATGTCCGTGGAGTCATTAGTTGGGCTTACTATACGAGTAGATGCCTTCGTCCCTCGTCGAGGCAATTTCACAGCTGAGCGAGTGAGCGAATGATCGGGCGCTGACCCGCTCTCTACTCTATTGTACTCATTGTGTTACTTTATACTATAGAACTACTTGTTAACCGATTTAATTTAAGGAGCTCATCAATTCGATATTTCGACCTTATAAAGGTCGCCGGAAGACGCTGGATGCAGGTCGCTTCCAACCGGTACATATGGAAGTCCAAAGGGGAGGCCTATGTTCAGCAGTGGACGTCCTACAGCTGAGATGATGATGATCAATTCGATACACGTATCTATAGGTAATTTTGGAAGTATGAAAAAGTTACACACAAATTTTAGAATGTTTGTATGTATGTTTGTCCTCGTTTTCTCCAAAACAATACATCGGATTTCCAAACATTTTTTTTATACTTTATGGAACTGGATAATTGTAAAGAAAAAGCGCTCCATGTTAACTTTGATTTCGACCTAGGCTCTTAGAAGAAAAAGTAGGCAATTTCAACGAGTAAAACAACAGGGGACAACAGCAGCTATCTAAACAAGTGAAATTTTAAAAAACCATTTTAAAAACAATTTATTTTTTAATTATTTATTTATTTATTTATTTCCACTAAACACTAAGATTACAGGTTTAACCTAATTCGATAGCGTTCTTATAAACAAAATTCTTACTACAAGCTTTTATTATTACCTATTATTACCATTTAGCACTAAAGTACTCGTCAAGACAAATCAAATGAACCCAAACTCGATGGGATTACCGTCGTTTAATGACGGAGTTCCTATGGCCGCCTGATAGCTCCATCATCAGATCAGCTCCATGTCATAATAATATTGCATTGTCATCCGATTTAGACATGAATGCAAAATTTCAGCTCAATCAGAAACCGGAAAGTGGAATTAAATAAAACGGTCAAGTACGAGTAGGACTCGAGCACCGAGGGTTCCGTATAAACCTACGGCATTCTACGGAACCCTAAGGAAAAGTGGGTATAATATTATAAACTGTAGGTTTTGAATCCCTTGCGAGTACTTGCGAGTTTGAAAATATGCGGCTAAAATTGCTATTCCTTTTGATTTCGTTGACATAGATTTTTGATTTTTTTACAGCTTAAAGTTATTATAAAGCTGAGTATTTGGTATGAATTTCAATTTAATACCTGTACGCGTTCTTGAGGAAAGGGATAATAAATACAAATTATTAAAAAAATTTTTTATATGATGTAACTAAAAATTTACAGTTTTCGCAATTCTGAGTTAACGGCCAAGTACCCTGTAGGTTTTGATTCCCTTGAGAGTAGTCGCGAGTTAAAAAATACGGCTAAAATTGCTGTTTCTTTTGAATGCGTTGAGATAGAGGTTTGATTTTATTACAGTTTAAATGTATTATATACCTTAGTATTTGATATGAATTTCAGTTTAATACCTGCACGCGTTCATGAGCAATAAGGTAGTAAGTATGAAATTATTAAAAATATTTTTTTATATGATGTAACTAAAAATGTACAATTTTCGGAATTTTCCCTTTATCTATGCTCTAAGGAATTGCTTTTTGCCAAATTTCAAGATTCTACGTTCACGGCAAGTACCCTGTAGGTTTTGGTTTTTTGAGAGTAGTTGCGTGTTTAAAATTTCGGCTAAAATTGCTGTTTCTTTTGAATGCGTTGAGATAGAGGTTTGATTTTATTACAGTTTAAAGGTATTATAGACCTTAGTATTTGATATGAATTTCAGTTTAATACCTGCACGCGTTCATGAGAAAAGGGGTGGTAAGTATAAAATTATTCAAAATATTTTTTTCATATGATGAAATTAAAAATTTATGGTTTTCGCAATTTTTCCTTTATCTGTGCTCTAAGGAGTTGCTTCGTGCCAAATTTCAAGATTCTGAGTTCACGGGAAGTGCCCCGTAGGTTTTGATTTATTTGGTAATGTCGAAAATTTGCTGAAATTTGCGACATATTCGACTATATCTTTTGATTGCGTTGGCCTAGAAGTTTGAATTTTTCACAGCTCTAAGAAGCAATGGACCTTAGTATTTCCTATAAATTTCAGCTTGTTACCTCCATGCGTTCCTGAAAAAAAGGGTCTTGACAGACAGACGGACGGACGGACGGACGGACGGACGGACAACAAAGTGATCCTATAAGGGTTCCGTTTTTTCCTTTTGAGATACGGAACCCTAAAAATGCAAATTAAACTTGAAAGATTTGATTACAGACAGACCGACAGACAGACAGACAGACAGACAACAGACAGTAGGTATAATATAGTAGATTTTTTTGATAGATATGGCTTAATAAAGGATTTTGATTAAAACAGGTAAAGCTGCGAGCCAAAGTTTGTCCTTTATATTATTTGCATTGGCAGACAGTCATCGTATCTCAGAACTAGAAGCCTGAATATCAGAAGAAAGTTCAGAAGTTCCACCTACGAGTAGCTTCACTTAACTTCACCGAATGAAGTGTTGCTTAACTATTCACTTGAATGAAAATTGGACAAGTTTCGGCCACTTCTCCACTTTGCATACAAGTAGCTTAATAAACTTAATTGTATGTACTTTTAGTTAGGTTTCATCTTTAATGTATTTCTATAGAAGCCCGAGTTGCTATTGAATTCTAACTTTAGTGAACTAACCAAACTATGTTACTTAGTTTCGTTTATTAATTTGTTTTTTGTTTTATTATTATTAGAGTTTAACACAACAACATCTACACAACAATAACATATTACTAATAATTATTATTGGTATAGTTTGTCATCATAAAGCTTTGGAATTCACTTAATAAAAATACCTTACTAGCAGCGGCTAGTAGCTCTTCTCTTGCTGAAAATTAGTCTGTGTTCAGGAGTCTAAGCTATCTGCATACTAAATTTCAGCTCAATCGGTTCGGCTTATTAGGCGTAAAGACGGTAACAAATACATTATATACATTCATACTATCGTATTTTTAACATTAGTAAGAAGGGTCAAATCTAATATATAAAATTCTCGTGTCACAGTTTTCATTGCCATACTCCTCCGAAACGACTTGACCGATTTTGATGAATTTTTTTGTGCTTATCGGGTATCTATGAGAATCGGCCAACATCTATTTTTCATCCCCCTAAATGTTAGGGGTAGTCCACCCCTAAATTTTTATTTTATTTTTTAGACAAAATTTTTAATTTCTATTTTTTTATGATACAACATATAAAAATACATACAATCCTTAATTTTCACCCTTCTACGATCAACCCTTATTTTTTAATAGCCATTTTAGTAATTTAATCATTTTTCCTCTCCGGTCGAAAACTGATCAATCGTCATTTAATTAGTTATCCCCGCCAGATGTCTACAGGTGTCACTTCTGACCCAGTAAACAGCACGGAGTAGGGATGAGAACGAAGCCGGTCTCCTTTCTTTCTCACTCCCTACACAGTTGTCGGCCATCATTATTGTTAATGCATCAAGTGTAGTAGTAACGTTGACAATTATTATTTTGAAATTATCAATTTTGAGTGTATTTTGCACGATTAGTTAATCAAGTGATTTTATAACATTGTTGGCGCCGTGCGGTGCCACCAACAATAAAAAAAAAGAAAACAATGACGTTGACAGCTGCAGCTGCATCCTTTTTCAAACTGTCAACGTCAAATGCACTTTTTCAAATTCAACTCTGCAGGCAAGTTGCATATTGTTCGCGCTCTCCATTTTTTATTAATTTACACACTAAACATTGGTCCTTCGACGCCAAATATTAACGCCAGTGCTATATAGTCGCCGTCATATTCGTTTTCGTACATTGTGGTCGCCATCGCCGTCAACCTGCAGTAGATGCAAGCAGATTACTATTCGCAAGACGCCGGCCGGCTTCCGCCATCTCGACATCAAGTTCGACTTTGAAGAAAACTGAAGAGAAGTATAATTTATTACATTCTTCGTGCGAGTACACCGTCATTTGAGGCTTGCAGAGGTACACTTTTCCGTTTTCCACACACTTATCCGTTAAAATGAGTTACCTAGAGGTCAAATCTTCACGCGGCTCCAACGATGATGATATCCGTGATCTTAACAAAAAACGTGGCAATATTCGCGGGAGATTAACATTGTTCTCCAAAAACGTTTGTAGTATAGAATCTTCCGATAGCGAAATAAATTCACAACAAATTATCGAACTTCAGTTACGTATCGCGAATTGTGAGTCCCTTTTTAAAGAATATGAAGAAATACAAAGTCAAATTGAGAATATTATTAGTGAAACTGAGCTAGACAACCAGCTCGAAACAAGAGAACTAATAGAAACACAATACTTTAACTCAATGTCTCTTGCTAAGTCTATAATTTGTAAACATGAAGAGAAAGATGTGACCCCTAAGTGCTCTAACAGTCATAGTAACAGCAGTCATAATTCAATTATAAAATTACCTACCATTTCTTTACCATCCTTTGACGGTTCATATGAAAATTGGCTCGAGTATCGTGATACCTACATATCTTTGATTCACAATGCAAAGGAAATTAATCCTATTCAAAAGTTTCATTATCTGCGTTCATCACTGAAAGGCAGTGCCTTACTAGTTATCAAATCACTTGAATTTACATCTGAAAATTACCAGATTGCTTGGGATCTCTTAACAGACAGATACAACAACAATAGATTGTTAATTAATAATCATGTAAAGTCATTGTTTTCCATACCAACCATTACAAAGGAATCACCTTTTATGTTGCGCAAGTTAGTGGACTCTGTCTTAAAGAATCTTCGGTCGTTGAACATTATGGGAGAACCAACCGAACACTGGGATACCTTAGTGATACACTTAATTACTACAAGATTAGATTCAATAACTAACAGGGAATGGGAAAACCGTAAAAGCTCCATTTTTAATAAGCACAGTAGAGTCAAATTAGAAGACATTTTACAATTTTTAAGAGACCGGTCAGATGTTTTAGAGATGGTTCAAGGGGGTAACTATAATAAATCTAATACAAGTGAACAAACGAAAAAGTCAAACAGTAATAATAATAATACACAACCTGCCTCACAGGTACGTTCATTTGTATCACATAAACAGCCATCACGGACAGGCAAGCCTGCATCACAGTCAGGGTACATCAATAAGTGTGTTATGTGTGAGGACAATCATGCACTGTACTCTTGCGTTCGTTTTCTCAACCTTTCTGTCCCTGATAGGCTCACATTCGTTTCTGGAAAAGACATATGTCAAAACTGTTTACGTTCCAATCATTCTATTGAAGATTGCCAGTATGGGCCATGCAAGCAATGCCCAGAAAAACACAACAGCTTACTACATTCTAATAGTAGTGTAAGTTGCAACTCAATTCGTTTAGATGCTCACAGTAGCCATGCGTTTTCTGCCAACTGTGATAGTACGTTAGAAACCTTGCAGTCTATTCCATTAGAACAGGTTTTACTATCCACTGCCATTGTTGAGGTGTCTCATAGGGGCTCAAGTGTAACTGCTAGGGCTCTTCTTGATAGTGGCTCGCAGAGGAGTTTCGTTACTCAGTCACTATGTGACAAACTTCGTTTAAAACCTATACAGTCCACTCTCACAATTACAGGTGTAGGCAATACTGTTACTCGTTCACAACAGTCATGTGACCTACTCTTGCAATCAAAAAGTAGTAATTTTAGTTCTCGTTTGAACTGTTCCGTTTTACCTAAAATTACTTATTGTTTACCAAACACTCGTATAGATGTGCATTCGTTACAAATGCCTCCCAACGTTACATTAGCAGATCCGAATTATTATGTTCCTTCAGAAATCGATTTGCTGATAGGTGCTGATTTATTCTGGAATTTGTTACAAGAAGGTCGACTTCGTTTGTCTAATGGACCTTACCTACAAAACACCCAATTGGGGTGGATCGTTTCGGGCCCGTTGGCCGGTAAAAGCCCCACAGTTACCAATGGCAGCACCGTTTGCTGTACATTTACAAACTCACTGGATAACCAGATGAGACGTTTTTGGGAAATAGAGGAAGTAGAGAAAAATTTTGGTGAAGCAGATCAAGTTCTCTCACCTAAAGATAAAATTTGTGAAGACCTTTTCAAGTCTACAACTACTCGTGACAAAGATGGTAGGTTTGAGGTCCGAGTACCTCTTTGTGAACCAGCTGAGTCACTTGGTGACTCTTATGATCAAGCCAAGAGTAGGTTTTTTTCGTTAGAAAATAAATTGGAGCGTATGCCAGAAGTAAAAAAGATGTATTCAGAATTCTTAGAGGAATATGTAAGGTTAGGTCACATGACTCGCGTTGACTCATATGAGTCACCTCACTATTTCTTACCACATCACTGTGTACAGCGTGAAAGCACCACAACAAAGCTTCGTGTAGTATTTGATGCTGGTGCAAAAACTACTACCGGCAAATCACTAAATGACATTCAGCTGATTGGTCCACCACTGTTAAATGACTTGTTTGATATTCTGTTACGGTTTAGACAATACACTTATGTGACATGTTCAGATGTTGAAAAAATGTTCAGACAGGTTAATATACAGGATGATCAACGTAACTTACAACTTATATTGTGGCGTGAACGCAAAGGTGACCCATTAAGTGTATATCGTTTGAACACAGTGACTTATGGCACCGCATCTGCTCCATATTTAGCCATGAGATGTATAAGGCAGCTTGCACTTGACTGTCCTGATGAGTACATCTCACAAATCATACTGAAATCAATGTGTTGCGACGACTTCATATATACTCATAATGATAAGCAGGAATTATTGTCAATCTGTGAAAAGGTTAGCAACGTTTTAAATTCAGGCTGTTTTCCGTTAAGAAAATGGGTATTCAACTTTGACTGTAATACTTCATCAAATGATAATGTAAAATCACTCTCATTAGACAAGGCCACTCAACACAAAACGTTAGGCTTGGGCTGGTGTAATAGTAATGATGAGTTTAAATTTGACACAAAGTTAGACATTCACATTGATGTTTCAAAACTTACAAAACGCATAATTCTTTCTGTAATATCACAAGTATTTGACCCACTAGGTTTATTATCACCTGTCGTTATTGTGAGTAAAATTCTTATGCAGAAACTTTGGCTTTGCAAGATAGGATGGGACGAGCCTGTCCCCAGTGACATAGCTGGCAATTTTATGAAAACACTAGAGTCATTTCAATATTTAAAAGACATTCGCATTCCGCGACATGTGACCACACAGCATGCACATCAGTTGCAGCTGCACATTTTTACTGACGCCTCACAGGAGGCCTATGGTGCTTGCGCCTACGTCCGCAGCGTTTGTCAAGAGACTGGTGACGTCACCGTGAAACTATTATGTGCTAAAAGCAAGGTAGCTCCTTTAAAACCGGTGACCATTCCCCGACTTGAGCTGTGCGGTGCGTTAGTGGGCGCACGCCTTTATAAAAGAATAAATAATGCAATTAATTTTAAATTCGAAAAGGTATTATTCTGGACTGATTCAACAATAGTTTTAGGGTGGTTACACACTCATCCAGCCAAGCTAAAAACTTTCGTTCAAAACAGAGTCGTTGAAATAAATGATTTGACCTGTGGCTGCGTTTGGTCACATGTCCAAGGCGTAGACAACCCAGCCGACTTATTGTCACGTGGTGTGAGCCTACCTGGTCTCATTGACAAGGAGTTGTGGTGGGTTGGGCCGAAGTTCATTTTAGAAAACCCCATTATTGAAGGCAGTCCAGAAGTACTTCCTGATTCATTACCGGAATTGAAATCTCATATTGTTACATCTGATTCGTTAGGAAATCTCTTTCCATTTGAGAGGTTTTCTTCATTTAATAGGATGATCAGAGCCGCCGCTTATATTCGGCGATTTATTCATAACATTCGTCACAAAACTGAACGTAAACAGGGACCGTTGTCAGCTGATGAGCTACATGAGTCATCAGTTTTACTGGCGCGATTTTCTCAAATGGAATCATTCCCTTCCGAATATGATGCTCTATCAAAATCAACCTTGAATGTGAAGTATTCACGTTCCATGTCAGGACTTAACTTATTCTATAGTAAGGATGAGTCTGTTATCAGAGTAGGAGGTAGATTGGATAATAGTAGAGACTTTTCATTTGACAAAAAACATCCAATCCTACTCTGTAGCAAACACAGATTTACCCTTCTATTATTCCAGCACAAACACACTTATTTATGCCATGCTGGTCCTCAATTATTACTATCACATATTAGGGAGGAGTGGTGGCCTCTCGGCGGGCGAAATTTGGCGCGTTCTGTAGTACATAAGTGTATCAAATGCGTTAGGTTGAGTGGGAAAACGTTTAGCCCAATCATGGGCAACCTTCCAACCGAAAGATTAGCAGCGGGCTCTCCGTTTATGAGAACCGGTACAGATTACTGCGGGCCAGTTTACATTTTGAACCGTCAAGGGAGAGGCTCAAAATTAATTAAATCCTATATTTGTTTGTTTATATGTTTAACAACTAAAGCTGTGCACTTTGAGTTGGTCACAACTCTCTCAACAGATGGGTTTCTTCTTTGCTTAAAACGTTTTATATCTAGACGGGGTAAACCTTTAGAGATTTTTTCTGACAATGGGAAAAATTATGTTGGGGCAGCTAATGAGCTTAATACATTTTTAACAAATAATTCTAAAAATATCATTCAGAAAGTTTCTTCAGAAAGTATATCGTTTAAATTCATTCCTCCGTACTCTCCTCATTTTGGAGGTCTGTGGGAAGCGGGGGTAAAATCCTGTAAGTATCATCTGAGACGAGTTGTGGGGAACACTAACCTCACATTCGAAGAATTTTATACCGCACTGACTCAAGTCGAAGCAGTAATGAACTCCCGGCCTATTACACCTCTATCTTCTGATCCGAATGACCTACAAGCGTTGACACCAGGACACTTCCTGATCGGGCGACCACTCATGGCACCACCTTGTAACAACATAACTGAAGCTAACACGACCCGACTACCTCGTTATGATCGGATCGAACAAATGCGACAGCACTTTTGGCAACGCTGGTCTAAGGAGTACATCAGCGAGCTCCAGACCAGAACAAAATGGAAGACCAATAAGAGTGACCTGGCCATAAACAGACTGGTCCTCATAAAAGAAGACAACATGCCACCGTTAAAATGGCGCTTGGGACGCATCCTGCAAGTCTTCACCGGACGGGATGGAATCTCACGCGTGGCGAGCATCCGTACTGCAACCGGAGATATCCAGCGCTCATTTGCAAAAATCTGCCCGCTACCGGTGGAAATAACTGCTTCCTCAACTGATGCTGCTGAAACTCGGAGGTTCCAGGGCGGGGAGCATGTTGGCGCCGTGCGGTGCCACCAACAATAAAAAAAAAGAAAACAATGACGTTGACAGCTGCAGCTGCATCCTTTTTCAAACTGTCAACGTCAAATGCACTTTTTCAAATTCAACTCTGCAGGCAAGTTGCATATTGTTCGCGCTCTCCATTTTTTATTAATTTACACACTAAACAAACATCAAAAGTACTCAACACGTGACACGAGCTTCCAATAACAACGGATTTTGTGTTGTAAGTATACTTTTTTTTATTTATATCGAAAATGTTGTTGATCTTATAAAAATATGTCATTCTTCAGAACCTATTAAATGTTAAAATAGCTTTAGTTATTATTATGTACCTATAGTTACCTCTATAGTATAGGTGACGATGGCACGGTGTCTCCGAGTCGTTTAGTGACGTCACAGCTGTTCATTCCTCACCATGATTGATGAGCTCAGTCGATGCGCATTTCCGATATCATTCAAACGCTGAACTCGAACCATTTTGAATCCTATTGCAATGTTGACGAAGACTGTTATTCGCTTGACTCGTGGTATAGGCTTCAACTCGCCATTTCACCGTGATCGTGTACTTTGAGAATGTTCGCGACACTGGGGGCGAGGTTGTGCTCTTAATTCAGGATTATGACTTGCACTGAGAGGTTACCTAAATAAATATAACCTATGTACTCATTGTAGTTCTCGCATTCCTAGCATACCTCTCGTACTGTAGTATCAGAGAGGATGTTTGATGTTCTCCTCCTACAAACATTGTTTACGCTAGCGAGCGAGCGTTACCGCATTACATAACACTCAATATTTTGCTAACAATTAGTTCCCGTCGAATTGTTTCATCGAGCCTTGATGAACGCTCACTCGAAATAATACTCTATTCATAGAGAGAACGGCGCACAAATGGAAATCCGCTGAGATCTCACACACTCTCAGAAAATACCGTTTTTAAAGCTGCAATAGATTTATACGTCTCCTGACGTGGATCGTTGATTTATCGCTCCGAGATCGCTCCTCGCTTTTTATACGAGTGTGTACGTCGACTAGAAATAAAGCACCCGGACAATGACGAACGTAATTTTATTACAACGGACATCGTGACAATCTTAAGAATTATTTACAAGATATGTACATCTTATTACGATTTAAACAAACGAACGGTATACAAACGGTGAACCTTACTCGCTGAGCGATACAAAATTACACATTAATAAATTCATCGTTACAACCCTAGGCCGAAACACCGGTCACGTCGACGTGCAGGGAACGAGACTCCGTCCGAGGGTGCGGGGGCGGGGGCGGGGGCGGGCGCGGGGCAGGGCTCGGGCCCCGCGGCGGCCCCCCGCCCCGCCGCCTAGTCCACGGACACGATGAGCGTGACGTCGTCGGCGGCGGAGGGGCGCGCGCGCGAGGCCCGCACTCAGAGCCGCGTGTGCGACAGCCCGTTGGAGGCGACGAGCGGCGCCAGCGCCGGCGCGCGCGCCTCCAGCGGCAGCGCCTCGCTGCCGGCCACGGAGCGGCTGGTGAGCGCCGTGGAGGCGTCGGAGGGGGCGCGCGCCGCCGCCCGCGCCTCGGCCGCGCGCGCCGCCGCCCGCGCTGCGCCACCGCCGCGCTTGCGAGGCATCACGCTGTTCTCGACGTGCAGCGTCGCGTTCACGTCCTTGCCGGCGGCGCACGTGCACGCCTTCAGGAAGCTCTTCTTGAAGTTGTCCGACAGGAACGCGTACAGGATCGGGTTCATCGCCGAGTTGCTGTAGCTGAAGCACGCGGCCACCAGGAACACGGTGATCGTGATGCGGTTGGCGCACTCGGTCGGCGGCGAGTAGATCAGCGCCACCTGGAACGCCCAGTACGGCAGCCAGCACAGCACGTACACGGCGATCACGGTCAGCACGAGCTTGGTCACCTTGCGGTGCGAGCGCTTCTTCTCCTTCGACTTGTTCTTGGGGCCGACCGTCTTCAGCTTGCGGATGACGAGGCAGTAGAACACGAAGATGAGCGTCAGCGGCGCGGCGAACCCGAGCGCGAACGAGTACAGCGTGAACGAGGTCTGGCCCTTGTTGAAGTCGTTCTCGGGCCACACGATGTTGCACGAGGAGAGGCCGTCGTCGGTCGGGATCAGCGTCGTGTACATGAAGATGGGCGTCATGACGAGCGCGGAGGCGGTCCACGCGGCGGCCGACACGACGCGCGACACGAACGGCGTGCGCAGGCGCGGCGCCGCGATCGGGTGGCACACGGCGATGTACCGGTCCGCGCTCATGATGCACAGGAATATGCTGCTCGTGAACTGGTTGATGCCGGTCGAGATCATGTACGCCTTGCACATGAAGTGGCCGAAGGGCCACGCGCGGAGCGACATCGTCACGATCAGGAAGGGGATACCGATCAGGAAGCACTCGTCGGCGATCGCCAGGTTGACGATGTACATGTTGGTGACGGTCTGCATCTTGGAGAAGCGCAGCACGACGTATATGACGAGCGTGTTGCCGAGCAAGCCCACCACGCACACGAGCGCGTACAGCACCTGCGTCACCACGTACACCACCGGCAGGTTGATGTTGGGGCAGTTTTCGAACGTGCCGTTGAACGAGCCGTTGCCGCGGAACGAGTAGTTCCCGCCGGAGCCGTACATTTCCACGTCCTCCAGCTCCATGGCGCGGGCGGGGGCGGGGGCGGGGCGAGCGGTGACCGGGGACGCCTCCGGGGCTGCGTTACCTGCGGACAAGAGGACACCGGTCAGCGTGTCGCCGGCGCACTGCACACTGCCACCCACACACCGCGTGCACGCTCGTGTAACATTATAGTCGCCGGTGTCTGCTCGCTGTGACTGGGGGCCACGTGTTCTGATAAGTGGTACATAATATCATGGATCATTAGTAATTCGAGCGCGGTAAGTTTTATGCGCACTAAAGATTACTGATGTTCTTAGTTCCGCACTCTTTGTTACAGTGGAGGGGGCGGCTCCGCGTGAGCTGGCGCCGCGCCAGAGGCCGTCACTTTGAATGGCCTCTGTATTGTACACAAACTATCTAAAGGTTATGAAATCTCCCGAAAGTGTTTTATTACACCTGCCGTTAAAACAAATAGCGAACATACTCGTATTTTAGTTTATTGAATATGCTGCCGACACGGGCCCGTGGATTACTCTCAGATTAATTGCGATTTCCGCCTCGTTTTCAACGTTTAACTAAGAATAACAGCAAATAGTTTCCGTATTCTTGAGGAAATTGGTTATCTCGTATTTCGTGTATGGGAGGGAAAGGGTACGATTAGTAGAATTCTCGGAAATTCCCTCGGTGGCATTAAAACACTCTGCTGACGGGAGCAATTTATTCGCTCCACGTGAACAGGTGCACATATTATAATCCAATCTTCGCTCGACAAGAGTTAATCATTGATTTGGCTGCGGCGAGGGAACCGCCTCTCAATTTGCGTGAATATTGGAGTACCCACACCTTCGGTCGGGGGCGAGTGGCGAGTGGCGAGTCAGGGCCGCGCCACTCGACCCTCCGAGGTTTTATCGCGTCAGGAATCGCAAATCATTGTCCGAATCCCTACACTCCGTGTTATATGAACCTACTTACATTTTGTGGAGTGAGCAGTTAGCGCCTAGTTAGCACCTCGTGCTTGAATCGCACATCTGAAACAAACGGAAACCAATATAATAACGTATTTATAACTCTTCCTTAGAATTTATTTATTGTACAAATTAATAATAGATGATAGAGACGAGCTTGACGTCGCTTTTAACTATAACGTCATATTTGACTATGATATACCTAACGCTGCACTGGCCCATTATAGTCATGAATGAATTAATTAATGATAACTCTTTATTGTAACATCACAAAGTCATAATTTGGGTCAAAGTTTACTACATCTACGCTCTACACTCGAGCAGAAAAAAGACGTAGAGTCATAAGCCCAGTAATTTTCCAGCCACCTTATCTTTCAAATCAGAGAGCATATAAGCCGATAAAAATAAAATGTTTTTAGAGTTAAAAAGTAAAAAGATTTTTTCAACTTAAACTAAAGGTTAATTCAACATGTTACATGATAAATTTAAGAAACGTCTCCATATATTTTTCTTGAAGTGTTGCCATTAAGAGCACAAAACTTTGACTTTGAAATACAAATTAGTTTAAATCTATTTCGATATATTAAATTATATTTATTTATTGGATGAAAGATGATAGAGACGGGGTATTGTAATGAAATCGGTTCAATATCCGCTTAACTTGGACAACATTTGGATAGGACGGCGGCCAGAACCTAATTACTTATTCTTATATACCCCTTAATAAATTATATGAAAATTGATGAATATACCAATTTGATGGAATTAATATTGATAATATTGAACGATATCCATTTAACATTTATTTAACAGCTCGATTGGTTTAGTTGCGAAGGAGTAATAAACAAAAACACGCAAACTGACGTTCATATTTGGGCATTATTATAACATAAGTAGGATCTTAAGCGGTGGTAAGGTTTTAGTTGGAGGGTCCAAGGGGTTAGATGGTGCAGATGTAATTCTAGATCACCGAGTTCGAGTCCCGTCCAATGACTATAATAAGTTATGTGCGGTTTTTCTACTCGCTATACTGGTGGTAAGTTCCGGGCGTGGTTATACCACCCACTACACTGGACAGAACCGTGTCGCCAAGCGGTCATTATGATGATGATTAATGAAGCTAGGGAGGAATTTATCCCGCCTTCGAAGTTTACACTGCTACCATCTATAGCTGCATCGTCGCTTAACATTACGCGAGGTCGTGGTCAAAGGCTAACCTATAAAGACCTAAAATTATACCCGTAGTTAAATTAAACCACAAACATACATAATGTAAGCTGACATAATAACTAACAATAACGGTCAGTAAATGCAGTATAAATCATTGTGATGACCACCATTATATTACTGTTCACGGCAATAATGATGTTCAGCCGCACATTTGAACTGGTACTGTTTCGAGCTGTAAATTATAACTTCAAAGTTGGTTACACGAATAAACAGTCTTAAAAACTGAATGTATTAATGAACTACGCTACCAATTACTATATGCCAATTTTAAAACTAACTTTATTCATGAGGGAATGCAATTACGTATATACCCGCCCTAGTATTTTATTTATTTTATTTTATTTTATTGGAAAACAAACAGCATAATACATTAGGTATAAAACAGGAGAATAAAATTCCGTAGCCTAATTAGTTTTCACTATTTGCAATACTAATACATCAGAAAGTAATAATAATATAAAACCAAGAGTAAATGTTTACATGCTAATGACGAATATACGAGTAGTTTGAATACAAGTCTATATACAATTTGAAATTCAAACATTATGATATAATAATATAATAATTGTGATAATGCAAACAAAATCAAAATCAAAGCCCTAATACATGATAAGATGCTTTATATATGGATTAATAAATTACTGGACTAAAGGAGAGCTTAAATGAAAAATGCGTTATTAATTAAGATTTTAAAACTGTTTCGTTTCATCATAAAGAGATCAGCACCATCAGAATATTTATCATTAAAAAGATGTTTTGTACGGATGAAAAATGAATTTTGACGATAATTGGTTGAAATAGAAGGAGAGTATAATTTTAAGTAGTTTCTACGCGAGACAGGCCTATAGGGTACAGAGAAATATATTTCAGTCAAATTAGTCCAAAAAGTAGAGTCAAATTTAAAAACTTCGCATTTTGCTGAAAATTTGTTCAACTTTTCAGAACACAATCTTCGTCTTCTTCTTAATATATAAAGGGAAAGAGTGACTGACTGACTGATCTATCAACGCACAGCCTAACCCGCTGGAAGGATTAAGTTGAAATTTGAAACACAGATAGGTTTTATGACGTAGACTTCCACTAAGAAAGGAATTTGACACGCAGGCAAAGCCGCGAGTATAAGCTAGTTTATAATAAAAGACATGTGAATATTCCTCATCGATAGCATGTGTGCATTGTATTTTATTCAACATCTAAATTCAAATAAGTAGGTTATTTGTGTTTTCAGGCAAGGGTAAAAATATGTGAGACAAATTTATAAATAATGCATTTATAAAAATAATCAACTTAGGTTACGATTAGGTAGGTACTAGACTTACGGTGACTCTGTTTCTGAGAAACAATAATTTTACGCACCTTTCCAAAACTGTAAGAAGGACTCAACCCTAACAAGGTACACGAGTATACCTTCAAGTAGAAAAGTTTAAAAAGTAAGGAAAAAGTCGACTCCAGTTTGAGCTTAGACCTTTTCTGTGAGTTTAGGCGTACGGATATAACGCTCAAAAGTATTGTTGAAAAGAACACGTTAATTTTCAAACGTAATAAAGTTTTATCAAGTGAAATTAAAAAAAAAAACTTTTTATAAAACAAGCTTTTATAGCATTTATAGCTAGATTGTAATAATATACAATCTAGCACCATAAAGTACTCGTCAAGACGAATCAAATGAGCCCAAACTCGATGGGTTACGTCGTTTTATTACGGAGTTCCTATGGCCACCTTCCAGCTCCATCATCAGATCACCTCGATGTAATAATAATATTGCATTCTCATGCGATTTATATATGCATGTAAAATTTCAGAGCAATCGAAAACCGGGAAGTGCATCAAATTTAACTTGCAAGATTTGATTACAGACACAGACAAACAGACAGGTGAAAGTAAATAAAAGCTTGTAAAAAGTAGCAGAAATCTTTTATGGTGTTGCACATTAGGTGTATCTTGTTTATTCTCATGGTCCGATTGTGCATGATGTATGATGTGTGACGTCACATTCCCACGTCACCGGCCATCTGACGCGGGCCATTAGTCGATCGGTTGGAAGCTGTCACCGAGCACGGCTCAACCGGCTCAACGGTTCGGCTTAAAAACGCTGCCGACCATCATAGAAGAGACGAGTCATAAAATCTTTTATTTCCGACTATTAGAGTCCATAGTTGTGTTGGTACTTAAAAATGTTAGCCTGGGATTAGTAATGAGTTGCCGCGGATGAGTGCTTCGGCGTACTCGCTGCCCCGGCATTATGGCGTCCCGCAGGAACACCCCCAGGTTTTTAGTGGGTATCCCCACCGCGCTCATCTGCGGCGGGGGAGTCCTACATACCGCCCCGCGCCCCCCGGCGTGGGGCGATGATGCGTAACGTATTTTTCATGGGTCAAAAAAAATTAATTATCAATGATTATCAAATTTTTTTTATTCTTAATATTAGCCTTTGACGACGATCTCGCGTGATATTAAGCTACGATGCGGCCGTAGATGGCAGCAGACTTAACATAAAAAATGCGTGCAATGCCAGCTGATGTGGTCGACAATGAATCACGTAACATTCTTAGAAAGGTAGGTACCTATTTACCTTGAAGATACCTAAGTTGTATCGCTGGGGATACACGGGCGCATAAGTGTAAGTATAGGGAATAGGGAGTAGGTAGTAGTAATTAGGCAATATCGCGCGGGCGGGTAATTGGGCGCACTCGTCTGAACGAACTCCATTAATGAACTAATTACTATTGTAGCTTCGATACTTAAATATGTCCGGCAACCGTCCTTTACTGGCTAACACTGACTGGTTTTATGAAACAAAGAGGAATCTGTACCAAGTAGTTTTACCTCTTGTTTTATTCCAGGGTGTAAGCTACTATAGTACTGAATTTAAGCACTATCGGTTCAGCCAATTAGGCGTGAAGAGGTGAAATACACCGACACAAATTTAAAAGTAAAATTTCAATCGCGTTTCCAAGTAGTTATTATGGCCGTATTCCGGTACGATATTCAGTGAAGCCAAGGATGGTAGACGGGGTAACGTCTACTTCATAAAAACACATCAGCCAGACTTTTTGCTTTTCTGTCATCCTACTAATATTATAAACGCGAAAGTAAGCATGTGTATCGCTTTATCGGGTGGACCGATTGTGCTGAAATTTGCTATAGAGATAGCTTAGATCCTGGAAAAGCTTAGTAGTAGTGGGGGTAACATAAAAAAGTGACCTAGTAAGATGAATTTAATTAAATTTAACAGATTACTTCACACTTTTAATCATAATAAACCTTTGTTTTCGTTTAAAAGGCAGTGAATGCTGTCGTTAGTGTAATAATAAACAAGATATAGCATGACCAAAATAGTACAAAAGATGCGACAATAGTAAACCTGCGACGGAGGCACGCGGCAGGCGGCGGCAGGCGGCTTGTGAGATTGCGCTCTTTGTGTCATAAGCTCTAAAACTCGACGGTTGAGACGCTGCGCTGTGTGAAAAGACGTGAGCCGTGGGAGTGGACGGTGCATTTACTGTGTACGTGAAATTGTACCTTTTCTCAGCACGATGCCACGAAGGGTTCCCCCCTAATGGCTCCGTTTTATTATTTACTAGCTGCGTCCTGTGGTTTACACAAAGCAGGGTATAAGCTATCTCTATACCAAATTTTAGCTCAATCGGTCCACCCGTTTGGG
Organism: Hemithea aestivaria; assembly: GCA_947507615.1. Classification (NCBI taxonomy): domain Eukaryota; kingdom Metazoa; phylum Arthropoda; class Insecta; order Lepidoptera; family Geometridae; genus Hemithea; species Hemithea aestivaria. Next base: position 254,634 of record OX382331.1, read on the forward strand.
CGTGAAAGAGTAACAAACATACATCGAGACATCCATTCTTTCAAACTGACTCGTTTATAATATTAGGAAGATTAGTATTTTTTTTATTTATGTGGTGCGGCTTTTAGGATTAGGTAGTAGGATTTTATTCTACGTATTTTTATTTGTGTCGTGTACAGTGGCACCAGAAATAAATAATACGTGAAAATTTCCACTGTCTAACAATCACGGTTCATGAGATACAGCATGATGACAGACAGACGGACGGACGACGGAGTAGACAGTAGAGTCTTAGAAATAGGGTCCCGTTTTTATACCCTTTGGGTATGGTAAATTGATTATTCTTGGATACCTTAAAACATGGCTTAATCAATCAAATTCATTTATTGCCCGAAATACATGTACAGATAGTAAATAGATTATGCAATGGTCTCAATATATCCTGTCTAATAAAAAAAATTGCTGCTTATAAAAATTGTAAATTTTTAGTCCCCTTAAAATCCTAGGTTCCTTCTTTCCAGCACAGAATGGAGGTGATTTTACAAAGAACAGAAATAATAAGGAAGCTGTGGGGTCTCCCCGAGCCCCACAATACACGAGGAATCCGCGCAATGCGAGCTTTTCTACTGCTTGTACTGTTACACTAGTATCAAGATTGTCGAGCTTGAAGCAATATTGCGGGAAATTTTTACTGGTTTCTTAGTTTCTGTTGACGAGTTATGTGTATTTTTAGGTAATCAGTATGTATAAGAGATCTTTGTTAGCGATAAGACCGCAAATTGTAACAGTTTATTTCTGTGTAACAACTTCGATCTAGCTTGCAAAAGGACGAGTTTAATTCATAATTGGAAACCAATTTGACCGAATTTGATTAAATTTAAATTAAACAAATAGATAATTCATAAACGATTAAAAATATACATTTTTAATCGTTACCACACGTCACACGTCGTTACCACGTCGTTGATATACCTCTATATACATAGAGGTATATCTTTATAACAAATTTTATTTAAATCGGTTTATTTATACAAAAACCACATATAATTAAATTTAAATAAGTCCTGTAGCTGGTAAGATATTCCTGCTCGTATAATAAAGACAAAAGATACATGACTATTAAACCAATGTCTGAGTCCAATATTTTCATATGATTATAATATCTAACGAGACTTGAATGTCATCGTCTACAGTCAAATAATTCAATAAAACGTTTCGATGATATTTCCACAATTTTATTACAATTCTAAACGTTTGAGACTACAAACGAAAAGGTTCTAACTTCAGATATTATAACATCATATTGCGCCCCGTTACAAAGCTTCCAAATGTTATAACCCGGAGCATAAATCCTTTATTGGAATGCAAATATTCTGCAAGCGAAATGTCAGATATTATATTATTACTAGCTGAATTGCGCAATTTCGTCTGTCTGTTGAAAAATACTTCAATACTTATTCTCAGTCCTACAAAATTAACACAAAAATGAAGAGTATATACCACACATACAATATATGTTTTTACCACGTACGTACTCGTACGTATACATATATGTTTTTTTTATAATATTAGTAGGGTGCCTAATACTATCTAGACTACCTAATACTATTTGGGCTGCCTGTCTATTAATGCGGAATGAGATAGCGGAGAACTCAGCGGGAAAAATCCATCAAAAGAACTACACAAAAAAACTGTATTGGTAGATTTTTACCTCAATAATCGTTTTACTAGCTCGCATCGATGTACATGCAGCCTTAGACGAACCAAAAACTTTACCTAACATCGCGGAACAGGCGTAGGAAAATAAATCAATTTGAATACATAGCGCGCACGAGGCGTGATGTTGCGACATGTCGCGCCTGACGCAGCATTCCTGACGCAGCGATCTGTCGCACCAGTGATCCCCATGATTAATGAACAGGTGATGTTTACTGGCGGGGTCACACGGGGTCACGGGGGATGGCATGATTTACTTCACTTGACTTACTGTATCTTTTAGTCGTAATTCCGTTCTTAGGGCTGTCTCTACTCTGTTTTACTCTTGACTAGTGGACCCGTCGCGCTTAATAGAAAATTATCAGTGTTCTTATAATATATTACGAATGTATTATACATATAAACCTTCCTCTTGAATTACTCTATCTATTAATGAAAACCGCATCAAAATCCGTTGCGTAGTTTTAAAGATTTAAGCATACATATGGATAGACTGACGCGGGAATCAAATTAAGGTAAGCCGTATAGGCGTGAAGAGGAAATATTAGACAGTTAACCGTCAATCATCACGGGGGTGGAATTAAATACTAATTATTTTGTTGGTTTGAATTCCTCACCACCTCTTAAGTTTTAGTTAGAGCGTACCTTAATTAATAATTATAATAGATTTCCGCAATGTCATGCCTAATTCTTGACGGAAGGGAGGCCTTTGCCCAGCTGTGGGACAAAAATGGCTAACAAAAAAAGAATGCCTAATTCCATTAATTAAATGTTAATAATATGTAAAGCTGTAACAGTATTCGAGTGTTGTAACTAGCGAAACGTTATTCGGTCCGGTCGGAGTTCCGCCAGGGAATGTGATGCACATTTTAATTTGATGGCGGGAGGCGAGAGCGGCCGCTGAGAGGCTTTCACGCTCAATGCTCCCTTACTGAATGTGTTGCATTTGCACCCGGCTTGTGACGTCACACTGAGATAATGTTCTCTGTTACTGTACTGTATTATTCATACGTTTATTTAGATTGAAACTACTAATACTATAACTATAAAAGTATGGATCAGAGTCTAATACCTTTTTACATCTAAATGGCTGAAAGTGGCGGCTAAAATGACAAGCCAAATGCAGGTTTTGCGTAGAACTTCGTACCTACTGAACCACATACACCACCACATTTTACTTAGCTACCTGGTTATCTTGCTGTAACGGTTAGGCATTGTATTTTAACATCAGGCGAGCGTCGCACACGTCTTGTTAAAATCTCCTTTTGAAAAATCAACAGGCGAATAATTTAAAGTAGGTACACAAGATTTTGTATGGTCAAATGAAAATACTCTAAGAAAGTAATGTAGTATTGCATGTTCTGTAATATTTTTAAGACTAGATACCAAGAATAACGATTTGGTGCACATACTGTAATGTTATCATAGTAAGCGAATAAATAAATCCCACCAAAAACATTCTGTAAAAAACTAGCCAAGTCTCGATGAAGCTGCTTGTTTATCTCTAAAAAATAATGAAATCTAGACAAAGTCGTGCCAAGTCTAAGATTTCTTACTGCGATTTCTTTATTATTATAGTTAATGTTGTGTGACTTGGCCGTTGAAGGGTAGACAAGGGTATTATACCAGGTGCACCATGACACCATTGCACCAATCTGTCCGCTAACCATTCATGATAGAAAATTGCCACTTGGAAAACGTTGATTGAATAACCAGTCAATTGTAGGCTTGATAAAGCTGCGTATTTCAATAATACTTATGTTTAGGCGATCCAAGTGTCATGGAGCATCTGGTTTTGTCCCCTTGTGTACCCTTCAACGGCCAAGTCACACAACATTAACTATAATAATAAAGAAATCGCAGTAAGAAATCTTAGACTTGGCACGACTTTGTCTAGATTTCATTATTTTTTAGAGATAAACAAGCAGCTTCATCGAGACTTGGCTAGTTTTTTACAGAATGTTTTTGGTGGGATTTCACTTCTTTTTGTAGAAACGCTATATTATAAGGTTACTATAAGGCCGACAGACAGACAGGTGAAAGTAAATAAAAGCTTTACACAATTTTAACCATTGACTGCAAATGTAACTTTGTAATCCTATACATTTATATGAGATTACAAAGTTATTTATGCAAATGAATTATCTCGAAAACGAGACCGAAATTGCATGTTTATTTAGTTTTCCTATGGCTTATACAATAAATTCTAAGTATGTACCAAATTTCAGCTCTCTGAGTTTATGGGAAGTACTAGTTCTATTTTGATGATCATGAGTGAGTGAGTGAGTGAGTGAGTGAGTGAGTGTCGAAAATGCGAAACTTTGCTTTCGCTTAACTTCGGAACTTAATGACCTACAGACTTGAAATTTTGAATTTTAAGTATGTAATTATAGCTTACTGGATGACGAAAATTTCTGTGTTCTGGTATTATCCAGAGGTTCTTAAATAGGGGCCTGAAAATGCGGCGAAATGATTCCTGTAAAGGATGGTACGGCAGTGCTTGCTGCGCGCTCGACTTGGCGGGGGCACTACCGTGCCCCCAGATAAAGTAATATACGAGTATATTAAACCGACTTAAATGCCTACTGTCAATAAGTGCGGGCAAGATGTACAATGAAACAACTTGAAAACCGCTCATCCGATTTTGATTGGCAATTGAACATCAAAAAGAAAGATTTTGGCGAAATGTTAACTTTTAAAAATAGTTTAAAAAGAAATATTCAAAATGGCGCGGATTAGAATTATTTCCAGTTCTTTTTATATCAGTGTTATTTATTTATCTATCGAGACAGAGTCGTGAGACGCGGAAGGCGGCCGTCGTCCCAGTAATGGCATATTACTCTATTTATTTGAGCATCTTCAGCGATCCGGTATAATGCCATCCTGACTTTATGGTCGCGATAAACTCGCGCACTTGTGACGCGTGACGCGACTTTACTCGACTCTTTAGGCTCGGTTCACATATCGCACTCCCAGATGAATACTGCACTTACTCAAAAAAATAAATAATTTCAAGCTTAAACAAGTATAGATAAATTTGAAATTGCCGTAAAAATACTTTTTGAGTTGAGCTAGTAAGTTGATAACAGGTGACTATCGCGCGGGAACGCGGTGGTCGCCAAGGGGTTATGTGGTGTAGATGAATTTCTGGATCACCGAGTTCGAATCCCAGCTCAATGATATTATAATTAGTAATGTATTTAAAAAAAACATTTATTTCGGACCCTCGGCCCATATGTCCACAAAACAGTAGGTACAAATTTAGAAACTATTATTAAAAATTAAATTTGTATAATAATGCGGTTAATTAATAATTTTTAACGGATAAAAAGAAAATTAAGAATTAAAAATGTCAAAGAATATAAATTGTAAACAATAAAATGCTATCAAAATAAAAATGTCAAGAAATTAAATTAATTAATACGATCACAACTAAATTAACATATCCAATACAATATAAATAATACAAAAACAATAATTACACTAATCACGTACAGTCATTTAATCCTGTTATTGTCACATTACAGTCATTTAATCCTGTTATTGTCACATTACAGTCATTTAATCCTGTTATTGTTTGTTTTGTAATTTTTTTGTGTGCAATAAAGTGTTGTCTATCTATCTTTTAGTAATATACGGTTTTCTACTTGCTGTACGGTGGTAGGCTTTGGCCGTGGCTAGTTACCAGTTACCACCCAGTGGACAAAACCGCAAGCGGTCATATATGACCATGTTCCGGCATGATGTTCAGTGAAGCCAGGGAGGGATTTATCCCGCCTTCTAGGTTTAGTCTGCTACCATCTAAAACTTATAACTATTACTTCACATTCATCTGAAGTTAGTTTGAAGGGGTAGCTTTTATATAATTGGAATAGGTACGGCAAGTATTCATAGGTATGATATTTGATATTATCTATTAAAATGAAAATTTTAAATATACCTGTATAATACTAGTCCCGTCGTAGAATCATCACGAATCGACCTGCAACAAAAACGGTTTCGTTAGCTTACATTTTTCTTTGTACAACTTTTAATGGTCTATATGAAATAGGTCTGACCAGGTTACGCATCAATTGGAGATATCGGTCAGCGAAGCACTCCACAAAGTCGAAGATCGGAGCCGGTGGAAGAAGACAGTCTCGGGCAAGCAGCAGGGATGGAGTCACGATACTCAACGTTGAGGGAACGAGTGAAGAGAGATGAAATAGGTAGAGTACCTGAAGTATATTGAGAATTTTCTCCAGCCTTTAACTGGGATCCCTTGCAATGTTATGCGATAATGCTGGTTTCTTTTCTTGATGTGTCGCAAAACTTTCGAGCATTAACGCGTATTATTATAATACATTAAACAATTACAAAGTATTAAAATATCTTTTACAACATATTTAAAATGTGGCCCTATTTATTAAAATTTGCCACCATTTCCCAAGTCAGGCTAGAGTGTAGTGTGAAAGTAACTAGTGGTACAGGAAGGTAGATGCAGCCATGACGGCTCGGCGCCATTAAACGCCGGTTATTGCAGCGCTCCATCTCCTGGCACAGAATGAATGGAGGTTTATTAGCCACTTACACACTTGTGTACAAGGGTAGATGCTGCCAATTCACTTGTTAGATGGGTAACGTAAATTGAGCAATGTACCATTGAGTTTTTAATTTATTCTGTAGTTCACGGTGGCACTTGAACAGTCAACTACAAAGAGATGTATCCATGTTAGTCTTACAAAATGAAGGAACTTTTAGTATGCAAAAATTATTTACCCTTACTTCGTAACATTTTCAGTATCCACCAAATCTTATACTATATTCGATTCATTTTAAATGCTATTATTATGTATCGCTTAAGGAAAAGTAGTGGGATACATTATTGTTGTATATTAAACGAGTCGATGATAATATAGTAAGCCTAACATGGATACATCTCTTTGTAGTTGACTGAACAAAAAATTTAACCGAATTTCAAAAGTTTTATCTTTTTTTTGCTAAGTGAAGGCACATTTAAATTCCAAACCATTAGACCTATTTAATGGCCATAGTTCACCTGGAAAGTAAACCATTTGAAACAAAAAATTAAAAATTAAAAAAAACCCCAACGCGTTCAAACGCAACGATTTCAAAATTCGCCATTTTGTGGTGGCGGCCATCTTGGATTTTAAATTTATCGTAATATATGTATTCTACTAGTCAAGCCCTTTCATTTGATACCCATATTGACGGTATTGTGGAGAAAAAAAATAATCCGCCATTTTGTAGCAGCGGCCATTTTGAATCGATTTCCACCATACATAGCTAAGCTACACACTCTCGACTAATTCTACTTTCAAACAAAAAAAATTAGATCAAAATCCGTTCAACCGTTCGACGATGCCACAGACAGACACACACACACACACACACAGACAGTCCGTCGTTTTTGCGTCGGAGGTTAAAAACGATTCCAACGAATTGTACACCTCCTGTTCTTTAGACGTAGAAAAGGCCTGTGTATTATACGAGAAAATAGTGTATTAAATTGTAAAAACACAATAAAACCAAGTATTACAGCAGCCGACAACGCACTGATTTGTGCCACATAATGTTTCAGGCAAGGGTTTCAGGTGTCAGTAGGTTATGATATAACCGTTTTTCATCAGTCGTGACGTATGTCTGTTTTCTAAGAGCAGCAAGAAGAAAACGCAAAGAAAAAAGTGACGCATAGTGTTCATACAAATGGTCGCACACAAGGCATCTACCGAGCTATATTTGAGTGGGCACCGTCTATCTCCGGCTCCTCCCCCCCCCCTGCGGCTGGTTCCACACCTGGACTCATTTCCCCCTGTTTATATCGTTGCTGCTATTAACCGCCGTCTCACTACCGTGTCGACAGTAGGGGTTCTTCATTTCAGATGGAAAATGACATCTGGAAGTATTTTATTTTATTTTTACTATATTTGGAAAACACAACTAGATTATTAGTTAAGTAATATATAAACAATGGAGAGAGGGAAGGGAGGCCTTTGCCCAGCAGTGGGATAAACTAGGCTGAAAATAATAAAATAAATAATATATAAACATCGAATGCTTATTAAAATGTTTCATAGACCCTATAAATTAAAGAAAAATGGCGTTTATACTCCAACTGCAACAGAACCAGTTAATCTGTCAGACTCAAATCACAATTATATATTGTATCCTTCCTATAGAGGTAGGTATGTCTCAGTTTTAGGTCGCACAGATTACTACAAAGCCCACAACATGACCCAATATATCTTACAAAAATGTAAGAAATAGTCGGGCATATAAAATATATACTCTCAGTAAATAATATTATGAATGACAGTCAAAATGGCAGCACTTAGAAGCTTATACCCTGGATTATTCTGAAAATGTTGGTCTCAATATAGAGTACAGTATAGTATTGTGTATTACCCTGAATTATTATATTACCATGGATAGAGAATGTCTAATCAACTCCCATAAAAAGAAGGGGGGTTCACAATTCGTCGAAATCTTTTTGTGTGAATGTTGACCGATTACTGGAATACTCTGAAACCGATTTCGATAATTCCTTTTCTGTTTCAAAGAGTGTTTGTTACCCAATGAGTTTATGGTAAAATAAACTCATTGTTGTTACCAGGTGGTCCCGTTTAAGTTCGTTAGGTATCGAAATCGGTCGAGTGGTGTTTAAGTTATGAATTATTATCAAGTACGTCTACAACTTTTTGATATTTATTATAATTCATTATGTTTCATTAGATTTTTAGTTTTAAATCAGCTGTCTACTGATTTCGCTGTAATTGATTTCAGCATAAAATAAATGTCCTTAAATACAACGAGCACCTATAAATGTGTGCAAAGTTGTCCTCATGTATATTTATCTACGTACTGCTGTAAGGTTGTGCGTCGTACCTTTTCATCCCTCAATCAAATGCCACTAAGGCCGAACAAAAGCCTTTTGATTGAATATATTTAAAAATCCAATTTGTGCTAAGGGAGGGTTGTCCACAATACGAGGGCCAAGTTTATTTAACGGACGATGGCATCTTACAGACCTTTTTATATAATATATGATTTAAACGCCATAATTTCTTATATATATTCTACTGATACGTATGTATTTGTTCCACTAGACCTTTAGAAAGTATTTTACAGCTGGTTTAACGTTCACCATTCAGAGGATTAGGTAAAGATGAAAGAAGTATTTTTAAGAACAATAAATAAAGGCTATAATACCTTTAAGAGATAACTTTTAATTCAAAGGGATCCAAACGTTTCATTATATTTCTGTATAGATAAAATTTCTTTTAAAATTAGAGTAAGTATGAATTAGATCACAGCCATTATTTCACAAATCCGTAATGTTCGAAAAAGGTGGGAAAACAACAACATTAACAGGGATTTTGTAGTAATTTTATAAAAAATGTTAGATATGTATATTTTGGCTTATGAATATAAAAAATTGAATGTATGAGTGAAGGGCTTCGTCTTGTGTTATTATAAAGTATTCCAGACAAGTAGCACACCGTGACGTCATGACCCCCGCTATAAACTTTGTTGCTGCTTTGTTTTTAGTGACGCAGACGTATTTTAAATAAATTTATTAATTGAAGATGCGTAAGTGTTACGAATTGTGGTATGCAAGCTTGCGGATCTCTCTGTTCTTTCTTTAATCTATTACTGTGAGAATAACAGTACAATTTATTATTATAATTCATTTTAATATTATTTGTCCCAATTTATGTAGCGGGGAAATAACAGAGGCGTGTTATGGTGATTTGAATAATTCATGGCGTCGAGGAGTACTGCCTCTTCACGACGCTCCTCTTCAGGGACTTGTTTGAGAATACTTCTATACTTTAATTTTTTTAACAATACAATACAATACAATACACAACTCTTTATTGAAACTCCACAAAACAAAAAAAACTTAAAAATATTGTTACATAGTATACAAGGGTGTTACAATTGGCGGTCTTATCGCTAAAAGCGATCTCTTCCAGACAACCGTGCAGGGAAAGGAGTAACAAAAAATCACACTTGGTTGGTAGTTGGTGGTAACTAATTAAAATAAAATAATAATTAATAACCTTAATTTTTTTAAGGTTGGTTTAAAAAAATATTTTTTCCGATTTTTTAATTCAAAGTATAATTTATACAAATTTACATGGGATATTCAGATTTATACATTGTGCGTAAATCAACAAATGATTCAAACCTCTTTCTTTTTACTGTCGGCTTAAATAATATCAAGTCCAAATTATTTTTCAAATTTGAATTCCCAAGCCAAATAAAACATTAATTTATCAGATATACCTTTAAACATTCCTTGCAATGCAAATTATTCTGCTCCAGAAAATTCCTGAGGTACCTATTTGTTTAATTTGGCGAAAACAATTGCTTGAGTAAATTTGAAAGCAAATTCTCTATTTTCTCAGAAACCATAAGATACATAAATCTCTTCGAGTCAATGACCTTTAGGCTGAGCGCTCCAAGTGGGGGGAAGGGGGGGCACATCGCCTAGACTTATCGCTTGCACTGAGCTTAATCCATCTTCGCAAATCACATCATTTCTTCACAAAGACTTTAAATTTTGAATATGCAAACACACTAAAAGTGACCCTAAGTTGTGAGTGACAGAATATTTATTCGCTTGCCAATATATCGCCTCAATGAAAAGAAACGCACGCGAATTTCTGCTCTAACCATTTGCAAAGAATGTAAGTAAGTTTATGTAGATTGATGAATGGTAGGTGGTCCAATAATGTTCACATTCTGCTACCATCTCAACAATGAGTGGCGACACTTGTCTCGTTTCACTCTAATTGAATCTGCTTATGAGCAATGTAGGGTCCAAGGCCCATCTAGTTTGTGATCTGGATCCCCTGGGTTCAAATCTCAGTGTGGGGCAAGTATTGCGTCTGGACGTGATCATGTTTCGAAAGGCACGTAAAACTGCAGGTCTTGGTTGTTTCCCATAAAATATGTAGGTGTAGGAGGTAGCAGTTAGGTCATGTGCCTTGTAGTAAGTAATCTTGATGACCTGAAACTGCAACATAATATAATAATATAATATTATAATAATTACAGGTTAACCACCCATCCAATAATGATTGTGATTTGACTCTGACAGTGTAAGGGTGACCTGTACTGTTGAGTATACTCCCTCAAATATTATTATTCTCTATATTTATTTCCAGTCTGTTGTTATACATTAGCAGGCAGTATTGTTAAGTCGCGTAAACTTTCCAACCACATTCACGTAACTTCGTAACGTGGTATCCCACAGAATCCCGCTAATCTAGCTTATGAAAGGCAAAGAGATGCACTCGCCTTTTCATTTAGGTAATTACTTAAATTAATTAACCGACTTTACAAAAAGGAAAAATAATAAAAATTCGTTGGAGAATCTTTGATATAAAATATTCACTTTGAACGATTTAAAATCTTTTTTGTTATGTTTTAAGTTATGAATTAAACGAGATGATGTGACGATGATGATGTGTGATGTGTTATGATTTTAACTTGCGTCTCGTATTGAAATCGAGCTTCGGTTTAACAGCATTTTTTTATTAACTTGTTTGTAGGGGTAACATTCGCCATAAGTCTTCGTGGTTTTGACATAATCAGCACTTTCATAGAATATTTTCCGCAGAAAGGTAAATGATTTGTAAGTGCGTAGGTATCAATATTATTGCCTAACTAGCATAATATCGGAGCGCTAGGGTTGTCAGTGTCGCCTCAGTGCGCCAGCCGCCCGCCTCGCCTGCGACCGTAAATCGCAGCGATCATGATCGAGTCGCGTCTCATACGTGACACACTTCGTATTTTATTCACGCCACCGAAGACGTTTCTACCTCGCGTGGAATGTGCGCCCGACGTAATGTGGTGGGATCGCTTTAGATATTTAATTCTCTTTCATTTTGATTCTTGAATTAAAATAGTCAAAGTAAAGAGTAACTTTTACTTGTGGAATATTTAAACTGTTTCTTCACATAGAGGAGATTTCTAGATGCGCTGTAATTTTAAAATACAACTAAATAATGCAAAAATATACCTACAAAAGTGCTCTATTGTATCCCAAAAAAAAAAAGGAATTATTTTATTTGATTTGATTTTGATAATGGCAGAATTCGGCACAGCACAGTAGTGGTTGAGAGAGCATAAGTTATTGTCTGTTGTCTATTCAGTAGGTCGGTGCATGTAGCGAGCGGCGAGCTGTAACAATTCATGTGCGGTGGCAACCCTGAAGCGCACGTGCCTGCGACTCCAGCCGGGCGGAGGAATATTGCATCCAGTTGGCACGTTAACCATCTGTCACGTCTACTCTATGCCACTCGCGACATACATTCTGTAAGGATGACATCGATGAATGCCACTTTGCAACTGTATTGTCTCTCGGAAGAATATATTGGCGAACAGTCACGTAGATTTCCAGTAACCCACTCGCTGTAAAAGATTCTGGGTAACGTGAAATGAAACGTTATTTGTGTGGATCCTTTATTTTGTTATGTTTGCTGCGAAATAAGACGGGCCTCGTATCACGCGTAATATGACGAAACGAAACGTAATCCCTTACTTAAAGGATCCCTTTCTACTCAGCCTTCATTATATTCCGTCGAGCAAACGTCGCCCAAATAATATCACAAGTACTCATACATTATACTATTATTATGTATTTTATTATAAAGATCTGGATAAACTTGATATTCCCCAAAATATACTCGACATTTTGATATAAAGAATATTGCTTATCTAGAGATTGAAAGCGCTGACCGACATCAAAGGGAGCTATCCTATCTCACTATTGAAATAAATAACGACTGAGGTCTGTGTACTTACAAAGAAACTTTTTCATAATGTTATTAATATATAGGCTACGAGAAGTGGCTCAGTGAGCGTTTTCATTTTGATGAAAGGACGTGTGAGGTTACATTAGTGTTGAATTAAATCAGTAGTAGTTCAGCGTGGCAGTCGACACTCATTAGCCGCGCTGCCCTCGCTATAAATGCATTAGCACCGACCCAAGCAAGACTCTCGAGCTTCATTAAGATGCTTATTCACAACCCTGGCGCACCAGGTGCTCCATTATAACTCCATTCATTTTAATCTTTATTGCAGGTTGTTAGAGTCGAAATTGCAACGGTGTTGAGATGTGAAGTGTTCGCACATAAAGATGATAGTTGCGACCGTTCCTCGCTACTCACTAGATCATGCAATATCGGGATTAGTCGGAGTTAGCCATTGACCCACTTTAGGGGTATATTCACTGGGCTCTTATTGATGGTAACGTTACTGTAAATTAATCTGCATACACATATACGTAAAATGAAAGCCTTGCGTGAAAAAGCGTGAATAGATACTTAGAGATAGATATTGTGGTTATGAATCGGCTTAAATTAATTATTTAATATTTTATTAGAATAATTTAGTAGCTAGCGTACCTATATAATATTATGTTTGTATAAAAAATCTACTGTTTTTTTAAAAGCGAAAACATGTCCGATAAAAGCGAAAATTCCTTGAATATATTTCGACTTATCCGAACAATATTATCTCAACGGATTGCTGTATTTGTTTGTGTTTCCACCAGTAAACGGATCTCGGTTTTATAACATTTTTTGTAACAGAGGTCGGAATTTCCCTTTTCTGGTTGGAGAGCGGATTATACACGGTCAAGGGTTCGGTAGCAGGTCGCAGGGACGTCCCTTACACGCGCCTCACAACAAACAGTACTAGTACCTATAAGCACTAGGTACTAAGTCAGGACGACCTAATTTGCGCCTATCGCACACACGCATCATTTGCGCGACGATCCTTTACGTTTTAGGCTAACGTCGGCCGGTTTTTGGCAAATTTACGCGGACTTATCTAAAGGGCGGGGTAAGCAGTAGGTAAGGGTTTCTTTGTAAATTATCAAATTTGCTTTCGTATTTTTATTATTATAGATTTTTTTTATATTTTTTTATTTTATAATACGAAATGTTTTAGCAGTGCAACTAGTTGAGACAGTTCAGTAAACCTGCGTGGCTTGAATATCCCTCAACTTGAACATTATAAAGAAGACCATCAGAATCTGTAGGTCTCGGCTGTGTCCTATCAGGTATACAGGAAGCAGTTGTTAGGTCTTGTTAGGCTAAAACTGCAACCAACCTAGTGGTTGGTACCTAGTGGTACCAACTCTTTATATCAACCTCTCAATACAAAACCGGTTGCCTGGAAGAATCGCTTTAAACGATTAGGCCGCCCATTGTAGACAAATCGTTATATTTATATAGTTCTATGCAGTACCTAGTTATTTTAGTTTTATGTAAATTTCTTTTTTCTTGTTAACAATAAAGAGTTTTTGTATTGTATATCACTTCATTATTTTCATTTATTTAATATTTTTTATATTTGTTTATTTTTGTTTCGCAATTTATTTTTAAAATGGTATAGAGCTATAGGCAGCGCAAGTAATAGATCTTTTATGTTACATGTGCAACAATGCGTGGCTACACTCGGTCCCTGCCTCGGTCCCTGCCTCGGTCCCTGCCTCGGTCCCTGCCTCGGTCCCTGCCTCGGTCCCTGCCTCGGTCCCTGCCTCGGTCCCTGCCTCGGTCCCTGCCTCGGTCCCTACTCGGAGCTCACAATACCCGACAAGGGGCCGACAATGCCAGTAACTAAGTGCACACCACTCTCTAACACTGATATTATCGAGCAATATATAAAACTACCGATATAGACAGTAACAACACTTTAATTATGTCAAAATTTTATCTACTATTCAAAGTTGCTCGTACCAAAATGATCGTAAACGTGTTTCGTCTCTACGTTTCAATTATGAAAATAGATAATACGCTATTTTAAATAAAATTAATAAAACAAAAAAGGCATTAAATCGGGCTAGTTGCTATTCGCACTAGTCCCATTTCGCATCGTTTCAATTATACCAACCAAACGATGCCATTTGCGCGCTTATAAATAAAATTCTGTACTGCCGAACACTAAAGATTTAAGGCTCTAAGTATTAATAATTACTTACATATAATTATCTTATAAGTCATCAATGTGTAGCTAAAAGTTCCATCTATAGTTTTAGCTGGAATAAAAGTGTTTATAAGTTCCCCTACGGTTTGCAGAGGATAGTGCAACATTAATTAAGATCCCAGCTGCAACTGAGATGAGGGGGAATTGCGAACCAATACGAACACCTTTACTAAACTTTTATTGAAAACAATAGTAAAGTCTACTGGTTTTTGATAACTAACATTGTATGGGTGTAATACTATCTGATCAGTGCAACTTGGTCTGCGTTCCTATTGTCTAGTACCTATTATATTTTTTTAAAAAAGCTTTACTTTTAACCTAACTATGCTCAGGAGTTTTACCTGTTGAATCGTAACGCCAGGGTTTTTTAAACTGTTTATTAAATTTCATCTTAATCGGTTCAGCCGTTAGGCGTAAAAAGATACACAATACACACGCACGACGCACATACCTACACAAAGCCTTATTTTCGTATTTATAAAATAACCTTGTTGAACTATTGAATATATCAGTAGGACATCTAATTACATAATTAATTTAAAAATAGCTGCAAATTAATTTTCAGCAAATTCAATTCAAATGAGGTTTTTTTTTTCAAATTTTAAAAATTCAAATGCAAATGCTTCCAGTTATTGAGGACGTACGCACAACACACCCTTATTATAACAATACCTATTTGTACCGTGCACCGCTATTTATACCTATAGAGGTACCTATATAAAGGGTGTTTAATTCGGGTCCGACTGTGGACCCACAGAGCTGATTGCGGCGCGGATTAGTGAGGATTGCATTACCCTCGCGGGAGGTTTTATTGTCTCGAGCCTACATTACAGTATTGCTACACTAACTAGTATTGCTTATTTTAAATACTTTTCAAAATAATTAACAAATATTACTTTAATAACTACCTACTACTACTGTTACTGTACTCTATATTACTTTTAATATTTTTTAATCATTATATTATATAGGTTAGCCTTTGACCACGATCGTAACCGATGTTACGGTCGACGCTGGCTGGAATTAAACCTAGAAGGCGGGATAGATTCCTTCCCTCGCATCGCTGAACATCGTGCCGTAACACAGTCTTATTGACTGCTTGGCGACACGGTTTAGTCCAGTGGTTGGTAGGAAATTATTAATGTCTGAAACGTAACACCAGTGTAAAAACAAATAATAAATCGTTGTGTGAAAAAATTGTGTAAAAGTTCGAATTAGCTTTTAGTAAAATGTGTTGATTCGTCATATCGTGCGAGCGAGCCAGTCGCACAGAATAGATATTATAATATTAAGCCCTTAAGTAAAATGTCATATAAATCCACACAGTAGGATTATAAATAGGAAGTTAATACACGAAATTGGTAATGTGATCTAAAGCATCCCCCGCATGGAATGTGTCATGAATTGAGACCGCAAGCCACGCGGGAAATTAAACCATTCACCGCTCGCATCGATCCTCAACCGCTCCACTGATAGTTCCCGACAAATAGAGAGGGAGGCAAATAGAAAGATTTGTTACAACTCAATTTTTAAACTAGTGAAATTAAAAAAAAAAACGATTACAAACGAGCACGAAGCTCGCGCGCGGTCTGCCTTGTTGAAATACGCACTGATACGCAACTGAACTGATTTGTTTAGATGAAACTCGTGTGCAAGTTGAACAGTTTTGGAGAAATGCGACTACATATTATGTACGTTTTTATACTAATTATAGTAAAATTTTATTAGGACTGCCGTGGAAGTATCCTTAGAAAAACATTGTAATCGGCTCAGACGTCTAGTGGAGGTGGAGTTTTGTATCCACAGGTCAAAAGTTCATCTGGCGCCATTACTACTGGAGCTTTTTAACTCCTTTTAATCTAATTATATTTAAAAATACATCCAATATAATATGAGTTTTTGAGCGAAAAAAGTATAGTATTATAATATTTCAAAGTAATACCTACGTCCTACGTAAAGCTTTGTGTATTTGGGACTCGAATTGAGTCGGATTATTGGTTTTCAAGATTTAGAATTCTAGGCACGCCTTATTCTATTTTATTAACATTTCAATATCTGTTCTCGGACGGGCTGTAGGTATAGTTCACCACCACAGAGGAATCAGCCACAAGAGTGCGTACTGGAGATATGCTCTTGCCGACCATAAGCATTGACGCTACATAACCTGCGGTAAATATCTTTGAACCAAAAAGTTTATATTTTAAACGAGCCAATCAACCATCTAGTCTTTTTTAAACTAACCATCTAGTCTTTTTCATTGTAAATATCTTTGAACCAAAGAGTTTCTAGTTTGA
Source organism: Hemithea aestivaria (assembly GCA_947507615.1). Lineage (NCBI taxonomy): Eukaryota > Metazoa > Arthropoda > Insecta > Lepidoptera > Geometridae > Hemithea > Hemithea aestivaria. Next base: position 271,625 of record OX382331.1, read on the forward strand.
ACAAGCCATACAAGACCAGCCAACCGCCCCGCACCCGCCATGTTTTGACTATTTGGTTTCCATATAGAAAATCACAAAAGCGGGGTCTGGTTTAGTCTGTGTTCACCCTCACCACCTGTCGAACTTCGAAAGGTGTTACACAAGGTACCTTCACAGCACCTTCAAATTACGAAACTCATGTTTGTGATATGAATAATAAAGCTCGATTTCACACAGAAATGACAATGTATTTGTACGCGGAGTAATTTGTTGGATATACGAGTATTATCTGAATGTTCTCTTTTTGTGTCATTATAATAATGGCTCCGCTAATATGTTCTCTCACGTAACGTTACGAGAGGGAGGCTTCTCGTGTGTTTCGGGGAGTTTTATTTTCATAATTGGTTTTTTATATTATGTAATTTTTCAGCAATATCCTTGTTGCTAAAGGGCCAGCTCCACTTGCGGCTCTGTTGTGAGTGACAAGACTAACAAATCAGGTGCCGATAGTTAGCATTATGATTCCCTGTAAGCGTTTTTACCTTTCCACGGTCTATCAATCACTGGAAGGCCCGGCGTGTCGAGCCGGGCGGCTGACCCCTCCCGCGCCCCGCGTTCCGCGAACCGGTAGTGGGCTTATTCTAGGAACTATTACGCGGCGATATCGGAGCGTTAACATCTTGGGGCCCCTTGGAAGCTGTGCGTGGAAGCTTCCAAGAGTTGAAGTCAGGGGGAGTCGTAGTAGTGGTGCACGACGCTTCTGTTTCGCTTGCAGGTGGAACCAGTGGCGTGCTGTTGTGATGATGTAGTGTTGTAGTTGTTGATGTAATGATGTTGAAGTTGATGGTGAACACTCGGCGTTTTTTTGTAGCCGGTGTTCGGGTTACTCGGCTTGCATTTAGTTTAAATTTAGGCCGTCGACCGACGCTGGAACTGGTGCGGCGGACGGCGTGTTATGTTGGTTGTCTATGGGAAGCGGGCAGACGCGGTTAACAGCGCGCCTCTCTATCCCACGGCACGTCTTAAAGTCGGCTACTCGAACGATGCCATCTGCTCCAGGGTAGATGCGTTGAACTCGTCCCAGCTTCCATAACAAGGGAGGTAAATTATCGTCCTTGAATACCACGAGGTCTCCCAGATTTATAGTAGCATCTTGTTTGCGACATCGGTATCTCGACTGTAGCTCGCTTAAGTACTCGGAGCTCCACCGGCGCCAGAAGTGTTGCCGCATGGCTTCCAGGCGTTCATATCGTGTGAGCAGCTTCTTCTTGCATGACACCGGAGGCGTGGGGTACGATGTCAGGGGACGACCGATGAGGAAGTGCCCGGGAGTGAGTGGGGAAAGGTCTTGTGGATCCGAGGATAACGGTGTGAGTGGTCGAGAGTTAAGGATGGATTCAATTTGCGTAAATAAAGTATTTAAATCTTCAAAGGTTAGACTAGCATTGCCGACTATACGTTTGATATGATGTTTTGCGCTTTTTACACCGGCTTCCCAAAGTCCACCGAAGGTGGGGGAATACGGCGGAGAGAATAAGAACTGTATGCCTTGATCGGCAGAAAAGTTTTTTATATTTTGAAGGCCGGACCGCAGTACCCTGCCTAATTCATTTTTTGCCCCTACGAAATTTTTACCGTTATCACAATGAATTATACTTGGTTTGCCTCTTCTTGAGATAAATCTTTTAAGACATGCTAGAAATGCCTGTGTACTGAGATCGCTGACTGTTTCTAAATGTAGCGCTTTTGTAGCGAAGCAAACAAATAGACATAAGTAGCATTTTGAGATTCTATTGCCTCGACCTGTACGTGATGATATCAGAAATGGACCAGCGAAGTCAGTACCACAGATTTGAAATGGATAAGACTGCGTAACTCTGTTCACAGGAAGGTTTCCCATGAAAGGTGTGACTGTCCTACCCCTCAGTTTGGTGCATATTACGCACTTACGAACTGTACTTCTAGCAAGGTTCCTACCGCCAATAGGCCAGAATTTTGCTCTAAAACTACTGAGAAGTAATTGTGGGCCAGCGTGAAATAAGCGAAGGTGTTCATCTAGCATAAGTATTTTAGTAAAATGGTGCCTAGCGTCGAGTAATACAGGGTGTTTTTTATCATAACTGCATGAAGCGTTCTCTAAGCGACCACCTACTCTTAACAAGCCTGTGTTATCTATGAAAGGAGATAATTGTATTATTTTAGAGTTTTGATGAAGTGATTTATTTTTATTTAAAGCCTGAATCTCCTCAGGAAAGGAGTAGTTTTGAGCTATTCGTATAAGTGATGCTAAAGAGTTTTCTAATTCTGAAGTGGATAGTGAGTCTGTATGTTTGATGTCTGTTCTACAATTGTTAATAAAGCACTGGACATAAGCGAATATGCGTGTAAGTTTGGATGAGCTAGAATAGTTTTCAAATTTAATAAGCGGTTCTTTTGTATTATTAATCATTGTCGATTTTAATTCTGGGAGTTCTAAAGTCTTTGCGGTGGGCGTGGTTGGCCATTCCGATTCCTGCTCTTTGAGGAAGGATGGGCCGTTCCACCAAAGTTGTGAGTCTACCAGTGACCTAGGGTCTACGCCTCTCGAGCCTAGATCAGCCGGGTTGAGCTCTGTGGGGACATGTCGCCATGTGTGTCTGTCTGTCAGTTCTCTGATTTCATTTACTCTATTGCAAACAAATGGTTTTAATAGCTTAGGTGAAGTCTTTATCCAACCTAGCGTGATGGTTGAGTCGGTCCAAAAGAATTTGTTGTGAATAGTGTAGCGAAGAGCGTCACAGACTCGCGCAGCAAGTCGGGAGCCGAGCAGTGCTGCACATAACTCGAGTCGTGGTATTGTGACAGTCTTCAGTGGTGTAACGCGTGTCTTGGCGCATAGTAAGTGAGCAGTGTAATTGCCCGCATGGTCAATACAGCGTAGGTATATACAGGCCGCGTAGGCGTCTTGTGAGGCATCTACAAACACGTGGAGTTCGACCACGTCCTGAGGGTTGTTATATAGTGCCTGCCTAGGGACAGATATCGAATGAAGAGTGTTTATGTCTTTTGTGATTGTAATCCATTTTTTGATTAAATGATCTGGAATTGGCTGATCCCAGTCAAGCTTTATTTTCCATAATGTTTGCAAAAATATTTTAAGTGTGATAGTGTAAGGACTTAATAAGCCGAGTGGATCAAATATTTTACAAGTGTCGGATAGAATTTTTCGTTTAGTGAGTTTGTCTGTGTGAGCTTGTGAGTCAAGTTTAAATCTTAGAGTGTCACACGATGGTGACCAAAGCACACCTAAAACGCTCGACTCTTTTGACAGATCGAGAACTTCTGACTCAGATGTGTTTGCTATAATTTCAGGGCAGTTGGTACGGAATTTATGGATTGGAAAACATGCTGACTCAAGTACGCTTGTTACTGATTGAGCTATGTGTTGTAATGATGATTTTGTTTCTGATCCCGTTAATATGTCATCAAAATAAAAATCCTGCTTAATTACTTGAGCTACTGTTGGGTCAGAACATTCTAAGGACAGTTGGTACAAGCACCTTGTCGCGAGAAACGGTGCAGACGCTGTACCGTAGGTAACTGTGTTCAGTTGCAAGACGTCTAAAGGCAAATATTCGTGTTCTCGCCACAGGATGAGCTGTAGATGGCGCTGCGAATTTTGGATATCAATTTGTCTATACATTTTAGAAATATCGCCTGTAAGTACATAATTATGTTGTCGAAAACGAATAAGGATATCGAACAGCTCATCTTGTACTACTGGACCTATACACTGTATGTCGTTCAAAGAAATATTTGAGGTTGTTTTTGCGGAAGCGTCAAAAACCACACGCAAACGGGAAGTTTCACTACTTTCTCTTATAACAGCGTGGTGGGGTAAATAGTACCCGAACGTCGGCTTGTTGATTTTTGTAAGATGGCCGAGGTCGGCGTACTCCTTTATAAAATTACTATACTGATCTTTGAAGTCAGGATTAATTTTAAATTTATTTTCTAAATTATGAAAACGTCGGGCTGCTATGCCATAAGAATCTCCCAGCACTTGCTCGGGTGGAGATCTAATGGGCATGAGAACAGAGAATCTGCCACTATCTAATTTCATAGTATTTTCAGAGAAATGTTTTTCACAGAATTCCTCCTCCTCTGATAATATAGGTTTTACGGAGGGGATTTCCTCAAGGTTCCAAAATTTAGTTAATTGCTGACTAATTTCTTTACTAAAATTACAATGTACCTTCTGAGTAGTGTGAGAGTTAAGCGGTGAATTGAAAAGAGGCCCTGCTACTAGCCAGCCTAGCTTGGAGGATTGCAAAGTAGGTTTACCGAGGCCGAGTTGCAGTTGATCTGGGGAGATAACGTTATAAAAAACTTCTGCACCCAGCAACAGGTCTATGTCAGCTGGTCTATAAAACTGTGGGTCAGCGAGCTGAATATTTGCAGGTAAGTTAAGTTGCAGAAGATCAACTGGAGCCGTAGGTAAGTAGCCTGTAATTTGTGGTAATACTAAACAATTGATTTCTGTATTGTAATCTTCGGTTAATGAATGTAATGTTAAATCACAAACATCTGTGATAGGTACTTGAGCATTATTTATACCTGTAACAAGTATTGACTTTGTGTCACTAACTAGTCCTAATTTTTGTTTCAGGTGTGTTGTAATAAATGAGGATTGACTGCCTGAATCGAGTAAGGCGCGTGCGAGGTGAGTATCCTTTGTTTCAGGATTGACTACCTTAACCAGAGCTGTACCCAGGAGGACTTGGCCCGCGGACTGGGTAGACAGCGTGACTGGAGAGTTGTGTGAGTTTGTATTGGTGTTTTGTTCGTATTGATTTGTTTCATTGTGTAATAATGAGTGATGTTTTTTATTGCAGTGTCTGCAGTTGGTGGAGCGACAGTCAGCTGTGGTGTGACCTGATCGCAAACAGTTTAAGCAGAGGCTCAACTTAACTGCTTCAGTCAAGCGTTTGTTAATATTAAATGATATGAATTTTTTGCAATGTATGATTCTATGTGATTCTTTACATAAAGGACAAGGTGAAGTGTGAATTGGCTTCGAGCCGTATAGATTGGTTGATTCATTATTATGATTTGCACTGTTATGTATATTATTATCTGCCAAACCAGTATGACTCTGTGTTTGTGTAAGTTTTTGTGATGGTGATCGGTGAGACCATGTGTTTTCTGATTTTTGTGTGGGTGGTCGATGTGACCACATAGTTTCTAACATGTCAGCACGACTACGTAAGAATGAGATAAAACTTTTTAATGAAGCTACCTTTGTTTTACTGTGCCTATTCTCTTCCCATTTTCTAAAAGTTGTGGAATCTAATTTTTGTGACATGAGATGGATGATAAGTACATCCCATTGATCTACGGGTTGGCCTAATGTTTCTAATGATCTTAAATTTTTTGTGATATGGTCTATAAGAAATCTTAAAGATCTGTGGGACTCTCGTGTCATCGGCTCAATGTTAAATAATGTTTTCAAATGATTATTTACTAAAATTTTGTCGTTATTGTATCTCTGACACAGCAAGTCCCATGCTACTTTATAGTTGTCAGAAGTAAATTCTATAGCTTTAATAGCATTTGTTGCGCTGCCCTCTAGGGACGAACGCAGGTAATGAAACTTATTGATATCAGTGATAGACTCATTGTCATGTATAAGGGAAACATATGTATCGCGGTATTCTAACCATTTTAAATAGTTACCATCAAATAATGGAAGCTTTATAGTTGGTAGCTTTATATTAATATTTTCTTTACCCGAGGCCGAGGAACAATGATGCTCCTTAGAAATGTGTGTTTGTGAAGGTGAACAAGCTTCTAATATTTCCTGCGCTAAAGCAATTAGATTATAAAAGTGTTGTTCTGTAACGTTACGTTCTAAGGCCTGTTCTTCGGACAAAATTTCTAAATTTGTTTGAATCTCATCAAATTCTGTAAACAATTTTTGAATTTTGTCAAGTTTAAGCTGTAATTCTCGAATTTGCAAACTAGTAATTTCACTGGTTGGTATTTGCTTCATGACATTGATGTAATCCCTAAATGTGGTCACCCTAGCTTTAATAGTCCCTCTTAGTTTAATTAATCTTTTGTACTCGAGTTGATCTGAGCTAGTATTGCTAATACCCGGGCTGGCACTACGTGTAGCAGCACCTACATCAAGTTTTAACGGAGTCTTATCCATTTCAAATTAATTTTTTAAAAAACAATATTTATAAAACACTACTTGGGCGATTAAAAAATGAATTAAACAAGTTAAAATATGTGCATCGAACCAATAACAGGCGTGTCTGCGGTCCGTCCTCCTCGAAGCACGTGGCACGGCGTGAAGCACGCGGCACGGCGTGCAGAACACGGCACGTGCAGCGGTAGCAGGGCCGGGCGCGGCGCCGCGCAAGGTCGTGCAAGGTTACCGCGTGTCGTGACACACGATTTTCTGAAATAGTCGGCAAATCTTATGAAAGCCGTGTATTTGGCTTTTATGGCACGAGCGTTGTGCTATTCTGAAGCTTATTTATGCAGTGGAAATCGTATTTTTGAAAATTATTGCAGAATGAATAGGTTATATTTGTTGGATGACGCAATGTGTTTTTATGTTAAATTTTATATATTTCAGTAGGAAGCAAGCCGAGCTTCGAAAAAACCCAAATTATGAACCGATTGGCGTAAATTTGCAGAAGGCAAGCAAAAAAAAAAACAAAAAAAAATGTAAACCTAAAAATAAATGCGAAAGATGTGTGAAGAGTGATTGAAATAATGGGAATTTATTCACAAAGCACTAAACAATGAACCGATTGGCTTGATATTTGAAGATTACATCAAATTATGCGCCATGACTTGCAAAAATGGCGGCACAATTTTTACAAGCGCTTTTTGTATTTCGTGCGATGCTAGTGTAAATCTTGCAAAAAAGGTATGCGTGAATCTGAAATTAGGTAGGTAAATGCAAATTGAAGAGGTAAGTTTTGGAAAAATAAGGATAAGAAAGAAACTCCCCTTGCCGTGTGTGAATCCCGTCGCGTCTTCGTGCTTGTAGTCTTGCTTTCTTGAAGATACCGAGCGATGCGCGAGCGAACGGGCCGTAACTTGGCGTCGAAAAAGTTACTTTTATGTATTTTTACTTGAAATATGATGCGCGTGAGCAAAAGCCGTTTCGGTAGGCGTTGCTGCGGTTCGCGTGTGATGTCTACGGTCGCCACGTGGCGACCGTGACAGGAACTGGAAGGCCCGGCGTGTCGAGCCGGGCGGCTGACCCCTCCCGCGCCCCGCGTTCCGCGAACCGGTAGTGGGCTTATTCTAGGAACTATTACGCGGCGATATCGGAGCGTTAACATTCCCCATTATCAAATATTGCCAATGTTTTGAAATACAAAATTCTGCGCGGCACTGCACTACGACTGTCTCCCTTAGATATGAGTTTTTGATTCTCGTATTGAAAATATAAAAAAATATTGTATTAAAATTTTTTTATCTTTATCTTTTCACGGGGGCTGGCAATTAAGCGAGCAACACGTCGACCCATTGGGATCTATTGATCTTTTAAAAATAGTAATAATTGCCTAATACAAGAGACGTCACATCCTGTGATCATAACATTCGTCCCACGTTCTCATAGCTGTGCAAACATCGAGCGGGCGGTTTAATCCAGTGATTTATCAAGCAAATAACTTATTAGAGCGTCCATTCCCCGGGAACGCGAAGGTTGGCGGATGATTCCCTTAATGTCCCGCTTCCGTCCCGCCAGCCCGCTAATCCGGGACAGTGGAGAGGAGTGGAGGACCGACCCGGTACAATGAGTCTGGTATCCTGGTACCTTGGTGCTCATCGGTTAATGGGCCGATGAGAGTGCGCTTAAGGGTCCCCGCATACACCGGCCACAACCACAAAACGCACCCCAGTTCATTTTTGCTGTACTTTTTATACACTTTATATAGACTTGTGAACTATGGACACATGATTGACCCCCCGGGAGATACGGGTATGCATTTCCCCTCAAAAAAAATTGTGGCTGCCACATATATGAAAACAACTGTAACAGGAAATATCCCAGTGGCGGTTTTTTGTAGCTGTGGCCGGTAGCCCGTGTGCGGGGACCCTTAAGTAGGTATTACGCTCTACCTAAGGGTTTAGAACGGTCAGAGTGTTTACTTCAGACTTAAGTCGAGAGTCCCTTAACTGTCCCGCGGTGAAAGTCGTTTTAAGACGAACCCACTGTATTCTGCCACTTATGCCAATTAATGTTATAAATACGAAAGTTTGGATGTTTGTATTTTGTATACAAGTATGAGTGTGGTCTCATCACGCCAACTGACTGATTAATTATGTGGCCATTGATATATCTCTCACCATCAGAAGAGCGTTTTGCTCGTCTTTTTTTCTGATCCCTTGAAAGGTACTAACTAAGACTAAGGACTAAAAGACTAGGTCTTCTTACTTCCTTGCATAAAAAAACAGATCTTCCACGTGATGGAATAATACGACACTTTTAGCAGGTAAAGCCTCTGGACAGAATTGTGTTGTAAATTTTTTTTTAAATAATAAGACAGGGTCGTATCAAGGACGGCCGGTGGGGGGGAGGGAAGCTCGTCGCCCGATCGATCAGCGTCCAACTGATCTATAGTTTAAAATGAGTTTAAACAGCCCCCGCCCCCGCACTAGCTCCATAACTCACTCACTCACTCACTATTATCGCACGATACTAACACAAAATGATTGTTTTGAAGAACGCAGCTATTTTAAACTAAAGTTATTTATAGTTTATAGCCTGAAAGAAAGCGTAACTGAACTACGCACAATTTAAACAAAACTGCTTTCAGGTTGTACGTAGGTATATACCTAAATTGACAATAAGAAGAGAAGTTTTTGATTATACTGTATTTATGAGGTTTTAGATTAATATTTAATAATATCTTTGTAACTCGTAACCACTGTCACTCTAATTTATATCTTTCCTTTCTCTGCTTGATTGTCTGGAAAGATCGCTGTTGGTCATAAGACCGCTAATTGTAACACTTTTTTCCCAAATGTGTAATTATAAGCGTATTCTAGAGTTATTGTATTCAATGAGTTAGATACATAATACCTACTTCTATGTCTACTCGTATTAACCAGTCATCCGTAAGAAAGTATTTCCTAATATAAGCAAAGCCGCAAGCATGAACTGGTTACGATAATTTAATAGAGACTCTAGACGTTACATATAGGTATCGTTTACCTATTCAATGTATTCGTATTCATGAATATCATTAGTATAAATCTAATTAATTCTCGTACACTAATTATTATCTCGGTCTTCGTCCATTTCTTAAGTGCATTAAATAAACTAAAGTAAAGTTAAAAAGAAATATAAAAAACTGTAAGCTGGAGAATCTTGACTTGCAACGTAAAGCAACAGTTTAATTAGAGGCACAGTGTAGCCAGCAGTTTGTACCGCCGTCACAGTATAGCTGGCAGTTTGTACCGCACTATTTGTCAAGAGCACCTCGCCGCTCGCCGCTCTCCGCTCGCCTAGATTGAATTTCAAAGTTGTTTGAAAAAAATAAAGGTTAATTTAACTAACTCTTCACTCTGGCGTGTTTCACAAAGTTTTGATTTGTTAAGGCGAGTAGAAAAGAAAATAACATTGCATTATTAAATAAAGTTCCGTCTAGTGTATTTTTTTAATCCATGATAGCGAAGTTAAATTACTAAGTATATGGAACTGGAAAGCGTAACTTAGTGATCTATCAACTAATGAAATATTAAAACTGCTGTAAACTCATACGAATTATGAATAAATCAAACGTTGAATCTTACTTTTTGGACTACTATGTGCGCCCAGCGGTTTTACCCGATGTGCCTATGTGTTATTTCAGGGTCTAAGCTATCTCTTTACCAAATCTCAGATCAATCGGTCCGATCGATATATCCGTTTAGGGGTGAAAGAGTGACAAACATACATCCAGACATCCAAACATTCTTACAAACTTTCACGTTTATAATATAAGTAAGAATGTATAGACTCCAAAAAAGGTTTTATTAAGTAGCAAATAATGTTGACAAACAAGAAAATTATATTCTCATGACTAGATATAATAAGTCCTATCCACAAAGTAAAATAGACCTAACTATACTATCATAGTATTAATAATTTTAATATGAGAGGTCAATAAACTGTCGGAAAGCAATCATCCATGCTTCCACATTTCAGCTCCATTAGAAAAGGTTTTCTTATTATGTCCCCGACAAAGATTTCTCAGAAATTCACTAACACTTTAGTATTAAAACGTGCTCTGATACCTAACAAATGAGCTCTGAAATAGTCCTTTAGTTCAGAACATTATTTAATTAAGTAGTTAATTAATCGGGTATCGGCTCAATATGGAGTGAGAACAGACACCACACATTAAAACTAAAGCAGATACCGCACTCCAAAGACTATTACTTACTGCTAGTGACAATTTTGGTGCGTGAGTACAAACAAAAAAAGTTTGATAAACTACTAAAGAAAAGCCTAAAGTGACGCATGTGCTTTTAGTCCTAAAACATACGTTATTTTCTGTTAATATAACCCAAATTGTATATAGTCAAATATATACCTGTAGTTTTTGATATTATCAAGTTGCGCAGAAGCATATCTGATTATCCTGCACTCTAATTAGCGCAAATGTTCGCGTGTAGTGTTAAAATATAGTTTAAAAAGTGCATTTGACATTTCATTTTGATAGAGAATTGAACAGTGCGACACGGTGTATCGCTGAGCTGGCCTAAATCCAAGGTACTCCAGAAAGTTAAAAAATGACTTTGTGAGAGATCTCCTCTCGATTTTGACTCGATTTTGACCAAGCGGAAGTAAATTGGCTTCAATTTTTTTTTCATTGAAGGTTAATCCTTGAACACGATCTCGCATGTTAAGCGGCGATGCGGCCGAAGATGGTAGCAGACTAAATCTAGAAGGCGGGATAAATGCCTATTATTATTTAAGTGGGTGTCTGCCTTTATTGCTATTATCTGTCACAATGAGGCGCAAATTTCACTTGAGGGTAGTTGTCGGTATTCAGTTGATAGGTTTCAGTACAGCGTTGTTTCGATAATACATACCATATACCTACTTTATACCTACCATATATGTATATCTACCATTATACCTACCTCTCTTGTGCGCGGGTGCTTTGTGCCGGCTTTGACTTTAGCTGGCCTTTACATTAGTTATATATTGTTTACTGAGAATTGTGTGGAATAAATAGGGCATTTATATGTTCTATAATATTGTGTTACTAGACATTGTAATAAGGGAATGCTGAATGGGTAATTAGAACATTTCAATTTTACAATAATTGTACAACCAAAAAAATGCGAACAGCAATGAAAGAGACAAGGTCAATGCTCCCCTGATCTTAAAAGGACGCCTGCCCTGCCTCGTGTTCAGTACAGTCGCAGTGTTAGACCTCAACTAGTACAAAGTCCTAAAGTTACTCGGAGACATAAGATGTAAAGTTTCCTTAGACAAGTAATTTCCCTGACCATCTTACCCTTTCAAGCGGAGCGTATAGGCATATTTACGACCACTTAAACACTATGACAAAAAAGAATTACATTATACATAGGAGTCCTTTTTGCTTCGCTACGAATAGCATCCAAGTGCATCTCACGTATAAGGTATTTAAAAAAGTGGATTAAGCTTTCCAATAAGAAAAACATGTGTAGGTTCGTGCACACGTGCGAGGGCGGAGACTGTCATTACTCACCTCCGCCGTCTGGTGGGCGACGGTCAACGGTCGAGCGACGGTCACATGCACCACGACACTGACTTAATATCTAATGCTACTTCATTTAATTAATACTACCATAATAAATAAACCTCGTACTTGCATGTGAAATCATAATTTTTAAGTAGTTACGCTAGTAATTTAGCTAAAAGCATCGCTGTAAAATAAAAAAGTTCGTATCTTTAGGGAATAGCCGAGTTTAGAGTGATAGTAACAAGTTTTGATGTGTACACTAGCTACAATATGTCAGAAACAAACAAATGTAGTGGATCGATCAGCGTCGGCGGCGAGGTATCGAAGCTTCCACCAGCACAGATGTATCACTTCCTCCATCCATCAACGTCACGAATATTGTTTTGTTACGACTGTTTGGACACCACTCGCTGACGTTTACTAGCGATTACATTAGATTTAGAGCATAGCTTCAAAAATACTCGATCCCACAAACCGACGAAAAATTCTAGCTAAAACCCGCACGCAATGCGGAAATCCTTGATTAAAGTTATATCACAGGCGACGAGAATTGAAACCTAAAAACGTTACAAAACGGCATCAAACAAGAAAAGGATTTTAACAAAACAACCCAAACTCATATGAATATTTACGGAACAAATGTGTCGAAAAAATGGCGACACGGAAAGGGCGTCTCACAGTGACAATACAAAGGACGACAGTACGGTACGACGCCGTATCGCGGTACGGTACGGTAGGTACCCGGCCCGGCACGACTCCCAGCGGTGGATAAACCGCAAACACTCGACGTGAGTCGTGAGACGCTTAAATTTTCCTCTTTGTTGAGACCTTTTCTCTCGACAGAAGCGAAAAAGTGAAATAAGATTTATGTTATTTATTTAACACACGTGTCCTTTTCGGGAGCGAACGATAAGGGCCGTATTTTTACAAGAAAATTGGCGACAAGGTGGAAAATGAGAATAGTTCGAGAAAGAACCTAGTTTTACTTTGTCGTTGTTTTTGCTATCTCACCGCACATTTGCTCGATACATCTTCAATTTATTTTGTTTTACGCAAATTTCGGATGATACGGGGGATCATGTTAGGTTTAGAGGTGCTGCGACTTCAAGTTTACAGAGCGAAAAATTAACTTTGTAAAGTTTGAAAGAATTGAGATGAGCGAGGGACCAGACTAGACGGTCGGATAGATCCGAGTGTATTTTAATAGTCGTTACAGGGCGCTGTTTGTTCTGGAGAGTGAGTGTAGAAGTGGGGCTATGTTATTATATGTGGTAGAAACCACTCGCTGGTCACTTCGTGTGTGCTTCACCCGCTCTCCGCAAACAATAGAGAAAAATGGAACCTCAAGCACGCGCCGGGACTGACTTTACACCGAGCCGAGTAACAAGTGCATTTCAACTTTTTGCTTTATTCTGCAAAAACTAATAGAGATATGACATATTATATTGGGTTTGGTTAAATAAATTAGATTTATTTTGATAACTCTTTTTAGAACAGCGTAATTTTACAATTGTCTTCGCTATCTTTTCCAGACAATCAAGTAAAAACCACTAACATAAAATTAAAAATATGCTTTTTTATCTCTCTTAATTTTCTCTTACGGACATTCTGGAGTAATTGGTAGTTCGTACTACAGGTACTTTTATGGCTGTAGTATTGAATTCCTTTCCTCTTTATAGAGGTCAGTAAAAGCTGACAATAGTCCCGGCTAATTATTTACTTAATTAGGTTTACTGTTACTGTCGCCGCTCCCTTTGCAAACACAACTTTGTACCATTGTCTCTGCTCACACACATACTGTAGTTAGTTACTGATTACTTAACGACATTAGATAGGGCAGTTAATTTATGTATGAGCACTGACATTTCTATAGTTATAGACATAGTAAGGCGAGAATAAAAGCCGGAGAGTGAGCGGGGAAAGTGTGATAGTTAAGCTGTGATTAGCCGTTCCTCTTCTATTATATATTTTGTGATTGTTAGTTACAAAATTTACTTTTGAGGTTTTAACTTGCGGCCTGGTGCTTGTCAGGGCACATTAGACTCTAACGCTATACACATTTAGTTGATATTATAATGTTAAGTGAATAGTAACAGACATGAGCAGGTTTCCGACGAGGAAACGACAGAGGGTCGTAACAAGGGAGCGGTTTAGGTCTCACTTTATTCCTGACATAAATGTTTGGCCTCGTTTGGAGCTCCTCATTCTGCGGAGGCAGCTTACAGGAGGTTCCCGGGGCCGAGCTATTTGGACCCCACTCAATTTCTGTTAGTAAGCACAACACAGACGCATAAACCACTAACAGCCTGGAGCGTCTATAGTTTCAAATTAATTTATTTTATACGTACTCTTTCCGAATATTTGAAACGATGTTAAGTGTACCTATAAATTCAACTTTGTAGACAAAACAAAGTAAATGGAATTTACTTTTGATTGGAATTAATTCGGTTAATAACAAAGAGATGTTAATTAAATAAAAAATAGTCTGTCTAAAAATAATGGGATACAAATGACATGTAATAGAATAATAAGACTGAACATAAAATAGTCAGATTTATTGAAATACTGAGAATTTGTCGATAATCCCAGAAAATCCTGCGTTTCACTTGGTCTAATTAAAAAAAAATACGCCAAGTGGGGTTGGCCTATTATAAACCTACTTTGAACAGAATCTATCAATAACCATAGAATGATAAATACTATACCTTGTTAACAAGGACAGAGCGATGACTCGTAAGATATTATTAAACTCCCTCAAAATAGCTTTATCAGTAACCAAAACGAAATGAAAATCTTCCTTTAACCCTTGATCTACTTGAGCTGAATATACTATCGTTACCCTACTCAAGGTTAAATCTATGATGATCTGAGCGAGCGGGTTCTTCCCAGCGTACTGCCCCTGTCGTCCGGAAAATACATTTTGATTTTTAAGTTACCGTCCGCAGATTTAATATTTTCTAATTATATTTTATTTAATAGCTCATTAATCATAATTTGCTAGCTTTTGCCTGCGACTTAGTACTTTTGAAATTGATTTTCATCCCCATACAATCTTGCACCCTGTTTTTGCACCTTAAAGGAGTCCTGGTATTAAAATTATTCCATGTAATTGCCGGGGACTCAAATTGTTTCTGTATCATACGTCATCAAAAATAGCTAAGCTGTTTAAAAATGAAGAGTATAATAATTTTAGTGATTAAAAAATAATTTAAAAATATTTCGTCTTCTGACGGTACTTATAAATCAATCGGAATTTTCCGTGACGTTCTACGATCGGGGTACTCTGGGATGAGCCCGAGCGAGTGATATTTATCTAGTCGTAGGTATAGGAGGCATTGTGTCAAGCGACGCCAGAATACGCCTATTGTATGTGACATTTTAAATCGATTCACAATGGAGCAGTCGTGAAGGGTTATTGTTGAGGAAACTGCGACACATTTTTTACGTTGTAACAATGTTATCTCGTACAGTTGTGACGTCAGACTCTTTTGGTTGGATTGTGTGTGTACCTGTATATTTTAGTAATTTTCTTGGTACGTCGTTGAAAATACACCGTCATTTTTGGTAAAGCTCCTCATCAGAATAGGCACAATCCAATCTAGGACTTCAATTTATTCTGGATTTAGTTTGGGCTATGTGCTGTCTTATATTTACTATTTTTAACATCATTTGCCAGATGATATTATTACTAGTAGTTCGCCTCAAACTGAGATTTCCCTATAAATTTAAAGACTTCAGTTAATTAAGATTGGTAAAACGGCTTAACATGACTTTGAGAGAGGTTTACGAGACTCACCTAATCCTTGAAACTTAACGTACAAAGTATTTCCAGTGGATAAAATCATCAGACGTAGCGAAACAAAATTTAAATTCATTAAAAGACAAGCTGTTTTTTTATTTCTCGTAAATATCCACACATGTTCATGATCAGCGTAAAGTTTTGATGATGTGTTTCATTCGAAAGCTCCGGAGAGATATGTCGTGTCGTACTTGATATAAAAACTACTACAAATATATTTTTAAATTAACGAGGCATCGTTATATTTTTTTGTAGCCACGTGAAAACCGTATTTTAAAGGAAAAAAAAGCGCATACAACTGTTTTACTTGGGGTGGCTACTACATTAAACCATAAGTAGTAACTACTTATGTTATAATGTACAAATATTGATGTTAGGTAGGTACTAGGTACCTCTATTATAAAATCATTTAAATAAAAAGTGATTTTACGTTACATAAAAAGGTGTTTTTACACAGATGCTAACGAGAGCGAAAAGAGAAAAAGAAAAAAAATGGTGTTCATATTCTAACAGAACAAGTTTGTAAGGATCGAGACCTATTTAAAGGTTGTGAAGCCAACTATATATTGCAGTTTCAGGTCATCAAGTTTCTTACATGTCCTGCAACATGACCAAATGTCTGCTTGCTACATATTTTATAGGAAACAACCGTGACCTTTAGTTTTAACTTCCAAAACACGATAGCGGGGATATTTAAGGATTTTTTTACTATGAATAAAGATTATAAGAAAACCAAAAATTAAGCGTAGGTGATGCTAAATTATCAGATACCTTTGCTTCCAGTCAAATATAATGTAAAAAAAACATGTTTCATTCCGCACGACACGTCCTCAGAGTTAAGATTCAACCTAGGTTTCATATATTATTCCGAGTGACGCCAGACGCTCTCAACTTTTACTTAATTAATAACATATTTCTTGAGAAAATATATTTTTATTACACGTGACCACGAGTACGTGGTCTAACTTACCAAACTTATTTCTTAACTAAGAAAATGTGGCGATTTAGCTATTTATTACTCTGAAACTACAAACATATAGATTGGCTGCAAAACGAAATGGAGCTGGCCCTTGTGATGTGACTCCTACAGTCAACTTTGATAAGCACTTGGATTTTGTGCAGATTGGCATATGTCCGATCTGTATTACAAAATTGTACAGCATTGCGCTTGTCACCTGAGATATTTAAATCTAAATAATATCGCTGGTAACATTGCCCTGCACTTTACTGCTTGGCAAAGAGACTGGTATTTCCCCAGGCGGCCTCTGCTATGAGACCTACCAATACAGACCACCGTAACACTTTTTTTTATAATAATAATCCTTTAAGCTTATTTTATTGTTTTCAATTTCAATAAAGAGTTTTCTATTCTATTCTTTATCAGCGACCTGAAACTGTAACATATAGGTTCGCCACACAACCTATAAATTGTGATTTGACTCTGACAGAGTAAGTAGGGTAACCTGTTCTGTTACTCCAACAGAACAGGTTACCCTACCTTTTTATAAACCCTAATTATTATTAATAATTATTTATTCTACTACAAAAATATATATTAGTATAGAAAATATCGGCGTATTAATATGGAGCAGCGGAAACAAGCCGCGGCATTAGTTCAGCCCGCTTGAATTTATTACAACAAATAAGGAACATTCTGGACGCCGGTCACGTGCCCTTTGTCCTGGACCCTCGAGGGCCACTCTCACTGACTCCAATTATTATGTTTTTCAGTTAGCAATTACTTTCACGACTGTCTTCTCCAGGATCGCTAAATGTTTTTGAAAACTTCGCAAATACGAGGACAAATAGTCTGAGCTAAGATTAAAAGTTTATTTCAATTGTAAAATATTTTTTTATGTAAACGACAAACATACAGCTTAGTATTATAAAACATATTATTATATTTTAATATTTTTCTATTCTATTTACAAGTGAGTGAATCAGTAATACAAATGAGTTTATGCCGTTTACTTATAAAGATGAATCTAAATACTCAAGAATCGTTTAGGCTAAAAATATTCTATTCTATTCAAAGCCCGACTAATATTCTAAATGCGAAAGTATAGATTTATATTATGTATGCGAGTGTGTTTATTGCCCCATCACGCCTAAACGGATGGACTCATCGCGCTGAAATTTACATTTTTTACTCACACTCTAGAGGTAGAATAACATATGTTCCTGACGGCTATTTACGAGCGGGCCGTCGGAAACACGCACTGTTTGCGCGTCCTACGCTTCGTTCTTGTCACGGTAACTATGCGCCTACCGCACGAGCATTGCAACTCCTAAATGCATTCACAAGCGAGGTCCAACATGTTGACATCTTCGATGACAATATGCGCTTTATTGTAAGTAGTATAAGGATATATTTAAGTTATAGATAAGTTCATCATAATATTATGCTTTATATAAGATACATATTATAATATCGATAGTAAGCGATTTGGTTCACACTGTAAGCTTACTATCTCATTTGATAAATAAATAAATAATAAATATATAGCGGTTACTTTTCAGCGAGTAAAACCCTACATTAGTCATATAAGAACCAACAAAAAGGCCAAATAAATTAATTTAAAATAAAATAAGGAGACAAATTAAGTCACTGTAGCTGATGAAGATTATTATATGACCGTAACAATGTGTAGATTATAATATTATTTATATTTTTTTGTAATAGTTTGAAGTTCTGTCTATTTTGTGGTATAACAATGAAGAGTTATCATTCGTTTAATATCTGTTGAAAGTTCAAAGTGAAACAAAACTAGCATAGACAATATGGAGCAGCGTCCAATTTGTCTCAGTGGACAGAAAGGAACGAGGCAGAAGGTGTTTGTGGTGATCGATCAACGATATTGACCTCTGGCACCTCGCGACAGGTAGGGCGGGGGCAGAGGGGGCGTGGGGCGACACTAAAATACTTGCTTTATTGCCCCCGCGGCCCGAGCCTCGGGCCCGTGTCATTTACTTACCAGTTCAATATTTGCAGGTATCTTTGTATGATATATCGGCACTGTTTTGTAACAAAATACGAATACATTGAAGCTTACGACACACACAGGCGGGAAAGCGGTCGCGGTGCGGGACGGAATTTTTGTAATGTTCGAATTTATATGTAACCTGTCACATTTGTATAGGCGGATTTAGGGGGGGGGGGCCAAGCCCCCCCCCCAAAAGCATTGTAGAGTTACGAATTTTGCACATCTTTCATGGATAAGATTATAATTTTTATCTCGGCGCTCGCAGCAAGCTGCTCGCGCACATATTATTAAGGATATTTGAACTTTAACTGTTCAGAGCGAGCTAAACACACTTTTTTCGTTGTAAAAATTGTAATATTCTTGCTTTTCTACACCTTGCCCCCCCCAGAACCAAATCCTGGATCCGCCCTTGACCTGTCACATATAAAGCGAACGCGGACAAGAACAAAATGAAGATCGCGACCGCTTTACCGTTCTGTCCCGCCTCTGTGTGGCGTAAGTTTAAAGGATCCACGGGGCTGAGCCTGCTTGAAGAAATGAGGCACCTATAGTATGCCAACTTACATGTACAGTACACTTGTCTATACACTCAAGTTTTTAATCAATATGTGGGATATATCTTAATCCTACTAATAAATGTATGGAAGTTGGTTGGTATTTGTAACCGCTTCACGTCTAAATGGCTCCCCGATTGAGCAGAAATTAGCAAAAATATACTAGGTAGTTTAATTGCTGGGCTCAGCACTTGCTGACACAACTAGTACATACATACGTAGTCATAGTAAATCCAATTGGTCTATCTTTGATGTCTTATTTTTTCTTTTTTGCAAGTTTAATTCAAAATTTTAATTCATAAATACGCAAAATATGTTAAACAAAATAAAATGGTCTATAGTAGTAAATCTGCAGCGTATCTGTGACCCGCGGCGTGAAGGCATGCCGCGATAGCGACTATTGGTCGAATAAATAAAATGAACGCTCGATTACGCACGTAAATTCGCAGCGTTAACGCTCCTGATAACGCTGCCCGCCATTACCGAGGATGGTCTGAATGTTCAATGTACAATCACATACGCGCATGTTAAAGGCATTCATAAAATAAACATGAAGTTAACTTCAATCGATGCTACAGTGTAGAAATACACTTTTATAAAAAGAGCTGTGGAATCGGAGGGCGGATGAGTTTTCTCCTCTCCGTTCACGGTGGTCTGGAATAAATCGCTATTAGCGATAAGACCGCCAATTTAATTGTTTTATTTTTTAAGTTCTTATCTATCTATCGCGATTATTCACACAAGTTTTTCGATTCCGCTTCGATATTTTTTACCCGCTGACAAGAAGCCATGGTGTTGTTTTTAAGCTCAGTCTTTGTAGCTGTTTAGCGTGAAGAGGTAAGAAATATGAGTATACATGAGATAGGTACACATCGCATTGGATAGAATACGATTGTCGTGAGAGTCACTTAAATAATAATACGTAGGTATACAATAAATAAAATATATAAATATTTCAGGACATTTCACACAGCGCCACCTAACCCCAAACTAAGCAACTTAATGCTTGTAATATGGTGGTTAGGATAACGGATATAATACTTATATACTTTTCTTTTGTAAATACATACTTATAATAGATATTGAACCACCCAGACCAGAAACAAATACCTGTGGATCACACAAACATTTGTCCCATGCGGGAATCGAACCCGCAACCTTCTGCGTTGCAGGCGGGTATTAGCCCACCGCGCCACAGAGGTCGACAACCAGACAATCAACCAGATTCACCGTTATCCAAAAACGTATTCCTTACGAACTGTACGGCTTTAGCTTGCAGTATCTAGTTTTATACCGTAGTCTGGTACCATACAATGCACAGAATGTTGCTCAACAGAGGGCGCCGGTGTCGGGGGAATGTTCTTTTGAGGTTAGTTCCTCGCCCGATTTGTTCCACCGCAGAGGCCATTTAGATTGTACCGGTAGGTACCTACTTTTACCTGCCGCAAACGTAGGTAACTTTTGTGCCTCTATTGCAGTATCAACTCTCCTACTGCCCGAGCAATCGGGCTACTCAATGCTTTGATTGCTCATGATCCAAAATCTGACCTTTTCTTTGATCATTTTTCAAAATTTGTCAAAGATTGTTCTTACTTTCTTAGTTATAATGTTTTGTAGTCTTTAATGTAAACTGATCCATTATGCGTTTTGGTGTCATACTGTGAGTGTATTGGATAATTGAATGTAAAATAAATAAATAAATAAATCAAATGATTAGTATTCCCTCATGTGTAACTAGTTGGTGCATTGCAGCTTCTCTCGAGATATTCACATAAAAATACTCGACCCGGTTAACATCTCATCCACGAATAATATATCAGAATAGATGCCATAGAAGTTTTACTTAGTAAGATTGTTAAATGCACCGGCACCTACCTATATACATTTTAGGTTGTCCCATTTCAATATTTCGCTATCAAAATCAGTAAACCAGGGGGTGCAGGTGTTTAAGTGCGATTTGGTCACGATTATTGCAAACAGTAAATGAGTAAACAATAATTATATATTAATAGAAATAAGTATAAACAGGTCATCTGATTTTATTGAAATTTCGGACACATTCGTCAGATATAGATTCACCGGGGGTAGACTTCCTTTGCAGGAGGTCGTCTAGGTGGGCCCAACAGTGCCAGTTATTCTACCGCCTGAGCAGTGATGTGCAAACATTACTGTGCTCCGGTAGGAGGGCACTGTAGCTAGTGAAATTACTGGGCTAAAGAGTCTTAACATCTTATGACTCTTGAATAAGAAGCGTTGGTGCAGTGCTCCTAGAATTTCACATAATTGTGAAATCCAAGGTAACACTGTACTGATTATGGGCAGCCGTTATCTCTTAACATCAGGAGAGCGTCTTGCTCGTCTTCTACTTCTTCACATAAAAAAAAATAAAAAAATATATAGATCACATAGAAGTGGATGCAGTCGGCATCTACTTGTATAGTTATATTATGTAATCTGTGTAGGAAGACCCCATAATATGATCCCACACTCCACACTAACAAAAGCAATATGCACCTGTCACGTTGCGCAAGCGCAGCGACACGTCGCAGACACGACGCGTATTGTTTGCGTATATAAATAATACACTTTAAAATACCGCGAACAGTTTCAAATGTTTTCGTTGTTGTTTCTTGGAAATGATCGTCGTAACGTAAACACATCAAATTGCAGTAGAAATAAACGAAAATGTGAACAAAACTTTATGTATATCTGACTAGTTTATTATGTGTTGTATAATACTCGTGGCCTTTCTGAGCGGCCTTTTCGTATTAGTTTTTAAGAGCATTTTAATCCTGTATATTCAGCAGTTTGAGCTCTTTGTTGATCAATTATTCAGTTGCACTTTCTAGAAGATAAAGATGAATAAGTAAATTAAAAAAAATAATATGTTTAAGAAGTCAATAAACTCGAGCGAGACACATATTTTAATTCTTAACTTAAAACTGTTTCACCCATTTTGATAACACTTTAATGGAACCACAAGGAAGTATACTTCAAGTAGTTTGTGAATAAAAAGCTTCAAACTTATTGTAAACCTTTCCGCGATTTCTTGGCGGTTAAAAAATAAGTTTTGAAAAAATTGGCTTTATAATTCAACTTTATGCTCTCGAAGCGCTGGCCGAATCTCCCGCCACTCCAGTCTCAATGATATTATTCGCCGGGCTTTTACCAGCGCCAATGTAGCAGCCGTTCTCGAACCGAATGGTCTGATGCGTGACGATGGTAAAAGACCTGACGGTATGACTCTGATTCCCTGGAAGTTAGGTCGGCCGTTGGTGTGGGACGCGACTTGCGTTGATACACTGGCGCCCTCACATCTTCCAGAGACTCAAATTGCGGCTTGTGCGGCGGCAGTTTCTGCTGAGCGGCTCAAGCGGCGTAAATATGCTAACCTCGATAGCGGTTACATTTTTGAGCCGTTTGGGGTAGAGACATTGGGTCCTTGGGGTCCGGGAGCTCACCGCATTTTCCAAAACTTATCTGAGCGCTTGGTCGAGGCGACATGTGACCAAAATGCTGGGATATATTTGGCCCAACGTATAAGTATTGCCATTCAACGTGGCAATACCTCGCATCTGTCTATACTACGTACCTACATATTATGTACCTATATGTATAGTACCTATATATAGCGGCTTTAATCCTGTTCACTTCCCACACTGTGCTGTTGCTGAGCAAATTAATAATATTCTGCAGTGCGGCTCAAGGATCTATTGTGTGCTTCACTATATAATATTATCACAATATACTAGTTGTTAATATTGTATTAATGCTCTATTATCGAGGCATAGACATATTATGACATGAATCGAGTAATATTCCATTAGTCTCCTAGGGACTTCCGTCGTATTCCCTTATAAACATAATTTATACGAGGTATAATAATTATGGTATTAGATAGTGTTAGAAGGTGTCTATAGTCTTTTATAAATAATACATTTTTAATACGTAAAATAAAGCGGTGTTAAAGTATTTACATGCGGTGTTAAAGTGTCTACACACTTTACTTACTACTATGTACATTGTATTTCATAATTTAACTAAAACAAAAACAATCTATCTCCTTCATTGTGTAAAGTATTTTTAAAGAATTAACTCGGAGTTAGTTTCTGGTGACTAGAAATATGCAAGCGATTTATTCATTTTGAGAAGTCAGTTAAAAGAACTTAATTATTTTGGCACTTTGTAATCAAAGTAACTTTTGAGCAAACTGTGCGTTGCAACTTTATATTATCTACCTTTTTCACTTGCTTCGATTGCAGTAACTGCAGCGTTTCGTTGATTGCCGCGACTTTATATGTGTGTGAAAAACTAGTTGCCAGATAGTAGTAGCGTGACACGCAGTTGCAGTGCCAATTGCTTCTAAAGTTGCTTTATCTGTAAAGCACCTTAACTCGTAGGTTTCTGTTAAGATAACCTGAAATCATTTATATTTATATGTTTGAATTTTATACAATAAGATGACGATGACGTCTGTGACGTTCATCGCAGACTGTTGATTTTTTTTCCGCAGATTTTTTGCGCAATATATAGCCTTAGTTACTGAACTAGTTCAGTTCAGCTGAGCACATCAAGGTTCCATTACGTTATAATTATTCCATTAAACCCATTAACAGGTATAAATAGGTAATCTATTTCCCCAGTCTCAGTGTAACAGACACCTAGTCACCTAGGTACCTAGGTACTGCCTGGTTAGAGCAATCAGTGCTCTTGGGAAACGGAGGCTAAACGTCTTAATTGATGTTAACGAGGCATTGTTAACGAACGAGCCTCCGTTTTTATGCCAGCGGGAAATTGCGAGAGGTGTAGCAAGATGGGAAATGATTTAGCGGTTACTTGGAGTGTGTGTTAACGTTTGAAGTTCGATATGGAATAGAATATTTATCAATAAATTTAAAGTTATCATCAACATGTTTATTATTACATTAAACTAATATTATCATTATAAATTATAATAAAAAACTTCCTTCTTTTGAAATTGGTTGAAAACTCAAACTCAAAGCTTGCAAAAATGACCTCACATTTTTGCAAGCTTTGAGTTTGAGTTTTCAACCAATTTCAAAAGAAGGAAGTTTTTAATTCGCCGGAATCCTGCTTTAGATGTCAGTTCATCAATTAATAGCAAGAAGGCGCCTGAAAAAATTAAAAATATATTGTTTGTTTCATTAAAACTTTATAGAAATAGGTTTTAAAATATGTTTTAAACGTGAGTTTCGGTTATTGACATCGAATTTTAAATCGGTTTATGAATCAGTTATTTTTTTAAATCATTTGTATATGTACTAATAGCAGAAATAAAATAAATTTTATTGCTATGGATAAACATTATATTAAACCTTCAATAGGATTTGTTAATACAAGTGCTATTTGTAAAGCAGTATAATATTGCACCATTACTGCATTACAATTAATTGGTGCAGCAGAATATTGCACCAATACTGCATTACAATAAATTGGTGATGTTTATGTTTGTTTGTTCCGAAACAACGAGCGGCGATTTACACGCAAAATAATAGTTAACATTGTGTTCACAATTCCTCCATGTTTATAATAATAATGTTATGTTATGTATAAGAGGTGTTATGAAACTTAGTAATAAATAGATTCCCGTTTTTACCTAAAAAGAAACCTATGTTAGGTGATACAAGTGTCAATGCTGGGCAATGACCACTTGTTAAAATTGTGTGAAATAAAACATACGAGAAAACTTATAGTTCTACCTCTAAATTGACCGATGACTGAATTATAATCAGTTTTGTATAAGAAATGAAACAAAATTTAGGTACTAGTATTTTAAACACATTCTTTTACTTATCATATAATACTACCGCTCCTTTTTGAACTTACTACTTTACTTTTGTAAGTATTTTTCAAAGTAAAACGTACAATATGATCCATTTGATCTCCGGCAACGTTAAGTATGTATCGATCGTTTGAAGCCTGAAGCTATACCAGGAATGTCGCTCATAAAATGGTTCATCTTAGGGTTGGGGTTCCGCAAATCTGTCTAAATTTATAAAGGGGAAACGTGACTGACTGATGATTAACTGATCTATCAATGCACAGCTCAAACCGCTGCGCTGAGTTAAAGTTTGGAACAGAGATAGATATTGTGACATTGACGATGATTCGCTAAGAAAGGATTTTTCAAATCACCCTAATTTAAAACTCAATTTAAAAACCTCGTATCAAATACGTGTTAAAATTCTAAAGACAACATTCAGAGTTCAGAGCGAAAGAAAAGTTTTTATTTTGAATATCACGCCAATAAGAATAGCAACTTATGTAAATTATTTAATTTACCTACGCGAACTTCCTAACATCGCATTGTAAGTTCGAACCTAAGTCGAGTCTTTACATTTTAGTATTATGGCGATGAGCGTAATTCGACCTTATCTTTAAAATTAAGATGGTAAAACATCTCTATTTTCCCTGTCTTTATTTGACATTCAAAATCCGAACGAAACAACGTCAACACATTTTCATTATAATTCCAATAGGTACGGAACCCCGAGGCAACACGGTGGTTCTCGCACTAGTCCATTTTTATCTTCCACTTGGTTTTAAAGCGAGTGAGTCGTTTTGACGTGCCGGAAGTGAGTCGTTAGGGTAAATTGCGTCGGTTGTAGCGTCTTCGTTATGTAAACCTACCTTGTTTATCTGTTCCGGACGGATTCCTTCCGAGGAAGGGAAATATATTTATTCCTTAGAGTGGTGGTACACAGAATATACGCAATGAAGCAAAACGCGAGAACCTGTAGTATTTATACTCTACTGCAGAGTTATTTTGCTGGTCTGCGCATTCGGGTTTCACATTCCACGCTTTTTTTGCATTTTGTTTGTTGAAGCCATAGATTTATTATGTACTGACGGTTTAAGCTATTAACGAGTGATAATTCTAATAATAGGAGTAGTCAAGTGTCACCAAATATTAACATTAAGTTTAGTGCTCTCATGTCAAGACGGTCCAATGTGGCCGTCGCCTGTAGATAATGTTGTATGGTATCTTACGCACTACAACCATCCGCTTTCTATCCGCCAAGGGACTGTTCCTTTTTTTTAAAAATAATAAAAAAATGTTGTCATCGACAGCTTTACCAATTTTTTACTATTTTTTGTAACTTGGTATGCAATAATCAGTTATTCTTTTCTATTATATTCTGAAGGGTAAAATGCTGTGATTACGTCATCATCCTGACGAGTAAGTATTTCCCTTATTTGACGCAAATATACTCGTAACAGCAGAGTAAATTACAGCCAATGTACCCTCGCTCCTTCAAACAAATTGTATTATCATCAGCTTTACATTAATACCTTTTTATTTTTTATTTCACTTCCATTACTCAAACACATTATTCCATTTGATGTTTACATTTCATTTGGAAGTCAATTTATTCATATTAATTTTGATTTTATGAAAATTTAATGAAATTCAATAACATCGCCTGTCTTTTTATTACAACGTAGATACAATAAAATTTAATTCCAGTCAAAAAAAATATATGTATATAGACATGCAAATCCTTTATACGCTTCATTAAAAGAGATAATGGACTTGCACAGCAGTGGGACAGCACAGACTAAAACAAAAAAAAAAAAAAGATAGAGATACATACACAAACAATAACAAATAAATACACATAATACCTAAATATAGATAAAGGTTAGATTACACCCTAAAAGTAATTACCTAGGTCCCTTTCCTAATTCCCAACAACGAATGGTCAGAGGCGAGTGTGCGCAATGTGTGCATGTTTGATAAGTTCCGTTAACCCTAATAGGTCCGCTGTCCCATTACATGATTAGGTTCTGCCGGCACGTATATGAACATCGTACTAATGAAGCGAGACACCACGTTCTGTGAAACACATTTTAAACAAAAATGTATGTGAGCATCATGAACATTACAAACACATATTTCAACTCAAAATTCATTTATTCAAATAGGCTACAATGGAGCACTTTTGCAAGTCAATTTTACATTTTATTTTAATATTCTACCGCTCATTCGCAAGGCACCTCTATGAGAAGAACGAGCAAGAAACTCATAGGGATTGCTTTTTTTAAATATGTGTGTACAATGTTCATCTTGGTTATATAATTTATTTACAGGAGGTTGCAGAGGTTTCCAGGCATCTTTGTCTTCTATGTATTGGCTAATTTTATAATAGGCTTTCTTTTGTAATATGTCTTTAACAAGACTTTTGAATTTACCTTCTGTGAGCCCCGTTATTTCCTCAGGGATTTTATTATAAAAACGTACACAATTCCCTAAAAATGATTTATAGCTCGTTTTGGACAATCTAAATCGAGGTACAGCTAACTTATTCTTATTTCAAGTATTAAAGCTATGAGTGTCACTGTTTAACTTGAATTTATCTAAATTTTTCCTGACATAGGTACATAATATTTTCGTAAATGTACATTTAATAAAACAATCTCTATGAGTTTCTTGTCTTCTTGTGTATTGTTCTTCTAATAGCAGCCGGAGGGCTTGTTCCATTGTAGCCTATTTCAACAAATGAATTTGAAACAAATTGCCGTCAGCCGTGTTTCCCGAGCCAACCTTTAACTTTAGGTTGTCGCATAACTTAAAAAAAAATATTACCAACTAGTAGACCCGAGGCCATTTCGTAGCTTCTAACAGAAATAAATATTATCTGTGTTTCTCTACTATGTTATGATTTATTGTAGATAAAGTAAGGTTTCCTTTTGAATCACTATTTAAAAAATTGCATTAGAATCTGTTGCGTAAGATCAGATTTGAAAGACAGCGAAAAGCGACTTTATTGGCTATATAGTGATGATATTATTTAGATGGTATTCATTTTCTTGGCTTCATTTTTTTATGTATTGTGCGATATCTGCCAGTATAACCAAGCCTGTGGTCATCTGCTATGAGGCCGTTTATATGCAATGCATTATGTAAACGGGATTAACGCATTAATTAACACGCGGATTACTCCCGCCCATTATACGGATGTTAAGCCTATATTGTCTCAGCCTGTTATTGTAGGGCTAATGAAAATATATAGGCCACTCTGACATTGTATATTAATTATAATATTGAAGCTAAGTGTGTGTATTAAGTTTTTCTGCATATTTGGTGGTGTTTCTATAAAATTTTTATCATTAATTCGTTCAATATTGTTTGCGTTCTTATTACATATGCAATATTGGGCCAGATATATACCAGCATTGATTGGATTTCACAATATTAAAAGTTTTTTGGTTTTATATTCTTCACGTAGGTCCAAAACGTTTTTAGAGAGATATATGTGGAAAAGAACATAGTACTAATTTCTCTAATGTAATTTACGATAAGCATTCAAATATAGTAACTAAGAATGATATTATATAATTTAATGTTTTTCTCAATTGATTGAATAATCAGATCAGAAGAATACTAATTGAATACAAAAAACAAACATAGCGCCATCTAAATCATAGTGTTGCGGATCGACGAGCCTTGTAAATAAATATTCCTTCTTTTTTGTACCTGTGTAAACTCCCGTAGCTTTAGTCGCAATTATTGCACATATTATGTATAGATTTCGTGTTTTATAGCTTAAGTACTTTAATTTGATAACTTGAATACGAGCAGTTATGTAAACTCTTTATTTTTGTTTTGCTAATTTGATTATGTGTTATGTAAAATTTGTCATGGTTTATTTACTTCTTGAATACGCGTAAATAAACTTATTGTAAACGAATATTTGTACTTGAATGAGAAAATGTAATCGCCAAATTGCTAGAGAAAGACAGCAATATGTTAGAGCGAGACAAGTACATATAAAAACCGCGCGATCGCGTATTTTTGCCATGTTTTTGCTTATTGTAGATTATGTAAAAGAATAAGTAAAGATTATGTAATACATGGTAATAGATAATGTCGTAAGCTAGATTTTAAGATTATGTAGACTAAAATCGAGCTATGTATGATAAAGTTATAGTCGAAAATGTGCCGGGCCCATAGTGAAAATTAGAGAAAGTTTTGCGAAATTTGTGTAAAAAATTAGGTATCCGGTAAGGGTAGGGAGTGCCTAAGGTGCCCGGCCAAAAATAATGTTACGCTCTACGTTTCGCTCTACGACTTCGCTTGAATTGTATATTATGTACTAATATACCCTGAAGAAAGAAATATACAGTCCACTATTATTGAAGAACCGAAGTATTATTTACGACCCCCACACATAGGTAAACCAATATAATACATTTGGACTTTTTCTATTGAAGTAGGTAGAAGTCTGGAATAAAAGGAAAAACAAGCAATTAATACAATTTTAAATGTTTAATATAAAATGAAGGCAAGATTTTCCTAAGATTTAATTGAGTGGTCAGTGCAGTCGACAAGCAAGATGACGTCACTTCACTGCGGATATTATAATATTTTTACTGGATTTCATGAAAATTAACAGGCACCGCGTTTGTCACCGCTTAGAGAAACCTTAGTCAAGTAATTACTTAAAAGCTTTTGCATTTTACACTTTAAACTTCCGTGGTTTACACTCATATTAATTTTATTAGTCGGGAATTATCGCGTAGGTATGTATTTAATACTAGTTTTACAAGAACCCTAAACGGCAGGCAACGTACCAGCGGTACCCCTAGTATTGCAGGTATCCACAGGCGACGGTAGCCACTCACCATCAGGTGGGCCGTCTGCTTGTTTGTCACCTATTACATAAAAAAAAAATCATTATAAAACTAACTCGACGTTTTGGTTCAGTTACATGAACCGTGGTCATGAGAGAACTGAAGGTCCTCTCGTGACGAATAATAAAATTAATATTTTGTATTTAAATTAACCACATTTTGATTTTGAAAGTGTATGTTACTAATATAGCTTTCTAGTATTTGAAAGTGATATAATTCTTACATTAAAAGCTTTTATTTACTTTCATCTGTCCGTTATATCTGTCTGTAATTAAATATTGCAAGTTAAATTTAACCCACTTCACGTTTTCCGACAGTGCTGAAATTGTGCAATGCAATATTATTAAGACACGAAGCTGATCTGTGATGATAGAGCTGGAATGTGGCCATAGGAACTTCGTAATTAAACGACGCAACTCCATCGAATTGGGCTCATATTTGATTCATCTTGACGAGTACTTTGGTGTAAGATGGTAATAAAAAAAGGTTGTTTCTAAAAAGTTTTTGTATTTTTTCCGCTTGTTGACAGATAACGTGAAAGATTATGAGTAGGTTGTCTACAAATAGTAAACAGATCTATTCGTTGAAATGCGTCAAAACAGGATGTGCGAAGGCTGTATCACTGCTTGTGGGTGTAGCTACTTGTAACGATACATCCTTTGAAATGAAAAAAGTAATTAATAAATAGGTACACTAAGGGTATTAAAAAATACCGCATTTTTGACAACAATTTATTAGGGAAAATGTAGGTCGTAGGTACCTACCTATGTCTGTTAAATGTACTTATACATATTGGCTTTTTAAAACGTTTTTAAATATTTATTTCCAATCATCAATAACACTTTTTAAATAGCATCACTTTTTAAATATTTATTGTAATATTTTTCAGTTCTAGAGACACAAAATTAAGAACTGCCTCATTTTTAAAGTCGTTTAAATCTAAACATAGTTCGAATTAGTTTAATTAAAACCATAAACTTTACATGAGGATGTCCCCACAAGCGGTGGCCTACAACTTTACATAAATAGGCTTATATACTATGTAGGTGCCCACCTACTCGTGATGAAATGCTAAACCACCGTAGTTGTATTATTAGTACAACTAGGTCCTAATGAGTATACTCAGTGGTTCCATCTCAGAGATATTGTAATAAGTTAAACACGCCGGGTACTAGCTTAGTAAAGTTAAAATGCTGTTTGTTAACATAAATAATTATAATCTAATATAAGCATATCATTCTTCATCATTCTTTTATGGAATTTCAAAGATTTATTTTTTGTTTTAATTATTCTGATATTACCGTCTTAACATCTTATGGCTCTTGAGTGGGAAGCGTTAGTGCAGTGCACCTAGAATTTTACATCATTTTGAAATCCTGGGTGATTCAGTGCTGATTATAATGGGCAGCGTTATCTCTTACATCAGGAGAGCGTCTTGCTCGTCTTCTTACTTCTTTGTAGAAAATTTATTGTAGTACTAACGATCATGCTGGCATCGTTACTCCTTCTCCATAAACATGTAGAAGAGAGGTATGTAATCACAGTAGTAGGTAGGTAGGCACAACGTAGACGCTCGCCGCAACAAGCATAGCTCAGCTCGAGCACGCGGTTGTCGCACATAAGTGAACAAGCTCCGGAACTAACCGCCGCAACCTACTGCATATATTACCTTACATTGATCATATACTACATAGATGAGGCGTTACATCTTTACGACGTCATTAATATGACCTAAGTGATATTATTAAAGTAACAGCCTAAAACGCTCAACGCTACAAACGTGGCTAGCACAATCTTTGCTGGTTAAGCATGTTAAACAAATCACTGGAAGAAACCATGATCTCTACCTTTATTTCTCTTTACGTAATGTCTGTACACCACGTTTTCCTCTTCCATTCTAGTCTATCTGCCGTCATATCTTCACTCTCTCCCCTAACAGACGCATAACACTTTTTACACATCTCATCAAAACCTTTTTCGGACGCCCCCTTCTTGAATTCCCACCGAACTTATTCATGGACTTTTTAGACTTTAGAACAAACCAACGACGTTATACTGCATAGACAACTCTTGGCAATTTACAATGTAATCGATATATAAAGGAACATGCATCTAATCAGAGAGCAACAGTGTGAATGTCGGACAAGCGCTCGCGCGTTGTTCTTCGTTTGTCGTAGAGTGAACAAGTTATGGAACGACTGCTCTGTAGGAGCTAGCTCGTTTCATATGTTACCCGCTTCACTTCCGACAACTGATGAGTAAGTGCAGTGCACCTAGAATTTTAGATCATTGTGATATCCCAGGTGGCACTGTACTTTTTATGGGCAGCGTATCAGGAGATCGTCTTGGTCATCTTCTTATTTCACCGCATAAAAATAAAATGTTTTATAAATAAATAAAAATCAATGTTTCAGGACATTTCACACAGCGCTCCCTTACCCCAAGCTAAGCAACTTAATGCTTATATTATGGTGGTTTTGAATATGAACAAGTTCGCTCCCACGTGTGGCGTATCTGCTAGCTTGTTATAGCCTCTTCGTTGTTCACTCCGTGGTTCACGCGATTCATTTCTCCAGCCGACGACAGACGGCAATGTCACCTGATTTATGGCACCACTCCACACGTTTATTGGCCTCTAACTAATGCATACTTTGTACTATAACGTCGTTTGTCAGGTAGTCTTGTAAAACAGTACTGAAAGACATGAACAATTTATAATAATTGGTATTTTTTTAATGCTCTAAATAGATTCTATGATGCTAAATTTAACGCTTCCCCACCAAAACACTGTTATATCTCAGCCATTTTTATTTTATTCACAAATAAAAAAATAACTATCTAATACTTATTAATACTTAAATTACGGTCTTATTATAGGAATTGGTATTTCCTTAAAGGTTAGCTACGTCGTTAATATCTACCTATTTTTGTGCCCAATTTAAACTCAATCTACTCGTATATACCAACTTTAGCAGTGCTTTAATAGACCAGTCAATCACGTTTTCTTTTTATAAATACAGATTAACATATTTCGTAAACATCATAAACAAAGACCGAATTAGTTAATTGGAGCTTTAGTTAATTAGCTTTTAAAGCCTTCGTGTATACATTATGTCAACAATTAAATTAGCACAGAGAAATTGCAACCATTTCATAATCCCCGGAGAGCCGAAACAGATGGTTAAAGCAATGTGCGACCACTCATAAATCTGATTCCTCGGCCCGTTACTCACTGCTCCCTGTCACCGTCCACCGTCCACCGTTGGCCGGCGTGTGGTCAGCGGTGACAGTTACTGTTGTGGTCGGCCCCATGTGGCCTCACTCAGGAAATACGAGTATGTGGAAATATGAAGGGAATTCATGCCACGTGAATACAAAGGGAAGTTTTCATTTTGACTTTTCATGCTAGTCATTGTCTTTTTTCAAGTCGTTTTGAAGCAATTCTTTTTCCGCATTGTTAAATGTAAAATGTATAAATATTGTGTGTACAGTTTGACTCATGGTAAATCAATACACAAAGCAACGTATTCATTGAGTTTTTTTTATTTGTTGTGTGAGTGAACAAAAAAAACAAAGAATTATGCAACTTTCTTTTTTTGGGTTATTGAACTCTCCAAAATATATTTGATTGCCTTTAATCGTTATTAATGTAAATAAAACCGCAATAATTTCTTACAGAAGTAATTATGTAACACAATGATGAATGCAGAGCACGAATGGTATGGGAAGAAAGGAGCAATCCCATAAACATGGCAATCAAGGGGGAGTATTATGATACAAATATCCGCGGTCAGTAATATACGTAATATTGGCGGGGAGCCAGGACCTCCCTGATAACTAGGCTGTGCGAGAAAAGAAGGAACATGTGGAAGGAGGGGCAACTACATTTACTTTTTATTCGTTATAGATTAGCGTTTGACCATGATTTTGCGTGGTGTTAGGCAACGACGCGGCCGTAGATGGTACCGGACCAAATATAGAAGGGGGGGGGGGGGGTAAATCCCTCCCTGGCTTCAATGAATAACATGCCGGAACACAGCCGTCATAATGACTGCTTGGCAACACGGGAAAAATACGGTTTAAATAAAATAAATAAATATTTCAGGACGTTTAACACAGCGCCACCTAACCCCAAACTAAGCAACTTAATGCTTGTAATATGGTGGTTAGGATAACGGATATAATACTTATATACTTTTCTTTTGTAAATACATACTTATAATAGATATTGAAAAACCACCCAGACCAGAAACAAATACCTGTGGATCACACAAATATTTGTCCCTTGCGGGAATCGAACCCGCAACCTTCTGCGTTGCAGGCGGGTATTAGCCCACCGCACCACAGAGGTTTACTTAATTAACTGTTTCCTTTCTATCCTATCCTACTCTTTAATATCAAGAAAATATGATTAATACAATCTCTCAAAATAATAATTATAAAAAAAAAAAACTTTTTGAAGAAAAACGCCAGCTGGTGAATGCGTGATTTAGCGTCGGACTGTCGATCTACATTTATATCAAGATTAGCTTATGCTCGCGGCTTTGCCCGAGTAGCAAAATCCTTTCTTGGTGGAGGTCTACGTCATAAAACCTATCTGTATTCAAAATTTTAAACGAATCCGTTCAGTGGTGTGTGCTGTCCGTTGATAGATCAGTCAGTATTTATATAAAAGGAAAGAGTGACTGTTTGACTGACTGATCTATCAACGGACAGCACACACCACTGAACGAATTCGTTTAAAATTTGGAATACAGATAGGTTTTATGACGACCAAGAAAGGATTTTGCTAACAGTCACTCTTTCTTTTTATATATTTAGATAATAATTTCTTTTAAGAACAAAACATTATACTAACAAAGCAAGATAAACAAATATATAGTTTTTAGTTCTCCTGGAATGACCTGGCCCTTCTGTTTGTGCACAGCGTGTAACTGTAAGTTATGTAAGCAGTGACGTATGTCCTATTGTGGGTCTGTGAGGCCCCATTGGCCCGGATGGTCGGACAGAGTGCTTCCGAATCACATCAATAGCGCTCGTTCGGCTTGGCTTTAGACTGTCTGTCGTCGCCACATTATACAAAACCTAGATGACCTAGACTCGTCTTCGCCTCGCCTTCTTAATGCAAGTTACTATACTTGTATAAAGAATTGCTGCGTCATATATTCGCCCGCATATGATGACTGTGTTACATCTTAAAAAGCCTTATTTTACAGAAAAGCCTTGGCAAAAGTTCAAAGTTCATTTATTGTAAAATTAAGTTTTTTTGTGATGTCAAACTGTCATCTTAAGTGGACGATGATACTGTCAATAATAATTGGCCTTAGCAAATATTAACGATCAGTATTTTAGTGGTTAATTCATCCAGCTTGTAATTCAAAGGCCGAATATTTGATCGCAAATATTATCTCAGTGTGTGCCTAAATTATTGCTTGGACGCTACAGTGTTTCAGAAGGCATGTAAAACTGTGGATCCTGAATATTTCAAACTCAAAAAGGCATTTATTTAAATGGGCAACAGTAATAGAGCACTTTTTCAAGTGAACTATTAGAAAAGGTTTTTTTAACTTTAAATTGTTCAAACTAATAACTAAATAAAACTAATCAAAAACATACAAATAATAATATTATCATCTCAGATTACGAGCCACTATTATCGCTCTAATTCAAAGACTGAATATTGTATCAGGCGGATTCTACCAACAGCTTATCTCTAATCAAAAGAAGTATTCATAAAAGTTAATAAAAACAACTTTTCAAGTAGATTAGACCTAATTTGAATCTTTATAGACCCCAATAGTAACAAAAAGTTAAAAACACTTGGAAGTAGGTGTATAAAACTGCTTTTATTCCGTCCTAATTAAAAAGTTGTAGCTTGTAGCCGTCGTGTTTTTATCGGAGGAAGTTGAGAACTAAGTTGATAGTTGATCGCGGAACCAAAGAGAATGTTAAGCGGGACGCTAAGTCGCGGTGTAACCGCTGCTAGCTCCTCATGAATTTTAATGACGTCTCTTACATATAATTATCGTACCTAATGCTTTGAAAAATTGGATTTTTTTATAAAAAATGTTTTATCGAGACCTATGTTAAGATTAACTGATTGATATCTTAAAATACACCCCTCCCAGGCTTCGCTAAACATCATGCCGGAACTCGGTCATAATGACCGCTTGGCGACTCGGTTTTGTCCAGTGGATGTTAACTAGCCACAGTCGAAGCCTGCCTCCAGTATTTGTTGTTGACAACCGCTGTGGCGCGGTGGGCTACCACCCGCCTGCAATGCAGAAGGTTGCGGGTTCGATTTCCGCATGGGACAAATGTTTGTGTGATCCACAGGTATTTGTTTCTGGTCTGGGTGGCTTTCTATAGTAGTAGTATGTATTTACAAAAGAAAAGTATATATAAGTATAGTATCCGTTGTCCTAACCACCATAATACAAGCATTAAGTTGCTTAGCTTGCGGTTAGGTGGCGCTGTATGAAATGTCCTCAAATATTTATATTATTATTTATTTATTTAAACTTATCGATCGTATACTAAGAAACAGTCACAATCTTGAAGTTTATTCCAAGAATTATAAATAACACATCAGCTACGTACCGTATGTGTGGTTAAAATGTAAACTCAAATAAGATATAATAGAGTGTCGCGCGTTCTGTAATTCCGAGGCGTTCGCGCGGTAAATTGCCATCAAAATGTTACGAGTCAGGCTTTAATCACTAGCACCACCTATCCACATTGTTAATTACTTCAATACTACACTAATTAATCTCATGTAATAGGCATTATAACCTAGCTCCTGTGTCCAATTACTGAAAAACTACTGGGCTGTAGAGTCTTAGCAACTTATGAGACTCGAGTAAGGAGCGTTGATGCAGTGCACCTGGAATTTGACATAATTGTGAAACATTGGGTAGCATTGAACTAATAATGGGCAGTGTTATCACTTACCATCAGAAAAGCGTCTTGTAGTATTCTGCTAGTCTGTGGTCTTCTAACTTCTTTGCATAAAAAAACTTAAAGTAGCTTAGACTCTTAGAAGTAATGAACAAAATTCCATACTTACATTTATTATGATATTAGTTAAGTCATGAGCAGAACAACGAAGTATCTATTTGTCTACCTACCTATCTAAATCTACCCTCCAATTAATGAAAGATAACGCGTTCTTTGAATGGCATAAGTACGAGAGTATCAAGAGTGCCCTTCATTAAAAATTTATCTCTTATATATACAAATTCATTGAAAAAATTTAAAAAAGATCACCCTATAATATATTATGAATTAAAAAAATCTTGAACCGATCTCAAGGACGCTTTCAATAAGTGAGGCCGCAAGATTTTATTCACGACCTGAAAACCGCTAAACCAATTTCGATTAAATTTAAATGGGACCCTCTGTGAAGACCCTTTGAAACTAAAAAAGATTTTCCAAATCTTTCCAAAGATTTTCCAAATGTTTTTTAGGTTCAAGTGCATTCGAGTATTTTGTGAATAAGCATAAAAAAGATTCCGACGAATTGAAAACCTTTCCTTTTGTGAGGTCGGTTAAAGCGGTTTTGTCTACAAGTCTATTATCTAGCCATATAGTATCGAGTATATAATCAGCATAACGAAGAAAGAAAAGGTCGACGAAGGCCCTGCAGGCTTGAGCTCAGATACAAGAGGTCAATAAATAAAGTACGTTAGCATTGGACACGACTTGATGTAATGACCCTCTACGTCAGGGAACAGCCTCAAAAGGATTGCCCGGAAAGGACAGTTTTATTAAAAACCTCTTAATATACGGAAATTATTGAAAAACCGGAAATAATTATATATTTTTACTGATTTTTGAACCAAAATTCGCGCGCCCCTTTTGAAATCGGTTATCTTCATATATAAAAGAAAGGAGCGGCTGATTTACTGACTGATCAATCGTTATCGATCAAGTAGGTGGAGAAAATCTCTCCCTAGCTTCGCATAGGACATCGTATCGAAATGCAGTCTTAACACATTGGCTACAGCGGCGTTTAATAAGGGGCCTGAAATTAATTTTGTATGGAAAAATCCTCTGACAAAACACAACGTTTGTGTTTTCAGCACTCGCGTTCCGACCTCAAAAACACAGGTGTTGTGTTTTCCGCAATGTGTGACCTCTTGGCAACACCGTTTTGTCCAGTGGGCGGTAACTAGCTACGTATGCTCGTAGCAAAGTTCTACGAAAACCGTAGCACGTGCTACGAATCTAAAGCGACCATAAATACTTTGTGAAAGATATGGAAAGTGTCTGTCAGTTAAAGCTCTCGTCAGAAAGGAACATTTATTGAAAGAATAAACAGCCTCCGAAGAATCGCCGCATCACTCAATAATATAAAGGCAGTCTTTTGTGGCGAAAACCAACGAATCGGAATAAACTAGCTCAAAAGCCTACTTGACGTAGCTTTGAACTCACTATAAAATGTAAGTTGGGTTCATTTTGCACATGAATTTGAAAATTTTTACTCAAAAAAGCTAAATTGGGCAACTTTGGAAATTTAATTAAACAATTAAATTAATTATCTAAAATCTATACTATACAAAAAATAGAGTAACTGATTGACTAATAAACGATTAATATATTTTTATAACTAAAACATGGCTATAATTATAAGACTGAAATTTAGAACATAGATAGGTCTTATTACCTTTGCTTAGAAAGGATTTCTCTTCGCCGACAAACGATCAAAAGTTAGCAATACTATTATAGTCACTAGCCATAATTAATTAATCAGGTTTCATATACCTTTTTCAGTTTTTGGTGAACAAAAACAACAATTTTAATTGTATTTTCATAAATAAATAGCCTTGTTTTAATGCAGTAGATTGCATTCAGTTCTCATCAATAAAATAATATGATCATCGCGTCGGACGGTAATTACATTCGCACATTCATTCACACTTTATTTTATATATATATATATATCTGCTGAAACTGAATTCATTTTATTGCAATTAATTTTGTTTTCAATTCAATCAAATTTAATTGCTTTCATTCGTATACAAACGTGTATTTATAAAAAAAATATAAGTCATTCTGTTTCAAATGAATTTTTATTATAATAATTGGGATACATTTCATGCTTCAATTTATATACGAGTACAAGGATAAGGACAGAATAAGTATATTATTATAACTAGCTTATGCTCGCGGCTTTGCCTGCGTGTACAAATCCTTTCTAAGCGGAGGTTTACGTCATAAGACCTATCTGTGTTCCAAATTTCAAACCAATCCGTTCAGTGGTTTGGGCTGTGCGTCGATAGATAAGTCAGTCAATTAGTCACTCTTTCCTTATATATATTTTGATTTGGTGGCAAAGATAGTCATTATAAAAATAGATTAGGTTTACAATATCTCGAAAACTTTGTTTTTTGTATGTTTATCGATTACTGAACCGAAAAATTGCCTGAACCAATTTGAAAATAAATTCTTTTAATGGTTACCATGCCTTATCTTAAGTTTTACATTTGTATACATTTAATACGTCGTTGTAACTACTTTTGAAACTTGGCTAGCAAAAATGCTCTATTTATCTAAATCTAACTTGAAGTAAAATGAAAATGCCACCTAGAATTCGCTTTATTAAAAGGTACCTATTCACCAGCGCCTTAAACATTACCATGTTGTTACAAATACCTTAAGGTAGCTTTTGGGATTCCTATTACAATTAGGTTCATACCTAATTGTAGTTCATCATCTTTCTGCCCTTATCCCACATTTTGTAGGGTCGGCACAATATGTCTTCCTCCTCCATCCATCTTTATCATCCGTCATATCTTCATCCACTCCTCTAGCACGCATATCCTCTTTCACACAGTTCATCCAAGTCTTTTTCGGACGCCCCCTTCGCGAATTTCCACCTATCACAATATTCACGGAATTTATGGTCACATGATTTTCATCTCTGTAATTTCTCTGTTACTGGTGCAACTTTCAAGCTTATATCTAATTGTAGTTACAGATATTTTTTAAATCCATGTAAAAAGTTCTAAAGGTTTGTCGCCGTGTTCAGCTACATTATGTTATGTAAGGTATATGTATATATTTACACGGAACTGTAAGCCAATTAAAAGTTTTCCGTTTCAGGAGTTTCTCCGAAATCTCGTGTTTTTTATCCATCGCTTGTTCGGCTTCGATGACATTATAAGTTTGTGATATTAAATATAACCTAAATTATAATGTTATTGAAGATGGTCTTGATCCTGTGAAACCTTATTAAGGCTAAGGTATTGCACAGATTTGGAAAATATAAAGGTAAGAAAATGATTTGTGCTTACCAATAATTTTGGCGTTTTCCAAACAGAGCAATATAATAGGAAATTAATATTTAATCCATTATAATCATCATGGATTTCCGCCTATTGAAATTTACTAGTTGTGGCTCTTAAATGGGAGAAGCCAATGGTTCCTAAAACACCGTTTTTAATAAGAACAGTACTTGATCTATATAATATAATACTAATAACGTCTCATGGTGTTAAACAGTTTTCATTCCATGGGATAAATAATGGCTTGAAAACTAATCCTTCCCGACCCTTAATCTATCTATCTCTATTCCAAATTTAATCTAAATCTGTTCAGTAGTTAAGGCGTCAAGGGGACACACTTTTGCATGTATG
Source organism: Hemithea aestivaria (assembly GCA_947507615.1). NCBI lineage: Eukaryota > Metazoa > Arthropoda > Insecta > Lepidoptera > Geometridae > Hemithea > Hemithea aestivaria. The sequence continues at coordinate 311,963 of OX382331.1, forward strand.
GATATGTCACGGGTTAAGCCCAAAGTGCGGCTAGGCTTAGCCGGTTAAAACTAGGTGTAGCCGGCCACTGTTGGTTAAATTTAGGTCTAAATAAAGTACTGTTGCAAGTCAATTTTATAATAATTTAGTTGTATTTTAAGACGCTACCACCCGTCCTGAATACACCGCCACGAGAACAAACAAGAAAAACGAAACTCTAAAAATAAGTTCGTAAAGTATTAGCAGATCGATAGGTAAACTTGTAATTAAATAGAGGTAAGTAACAAACTCTGCCTTGATGCGGAGGTGGCGAGTTCCACCAAACTCGAGGCTAGAGGCAGCGACTTACAGACAATCCTTAAATTAAAATAACAAGTGATACGGTACGCGCTATTGTTGCTTTGCCAATCTAGGGCCTACTAGGTCGGAAAGTATTAGTTTCCCCTCGCGCCGAAGTAAAATTGTGTGCATGAACCTAATTGGAGCGGTCCATTTGCGCGATGACTGTACCGTATTTTACCTTTTTATTTTAATCTAAGAGAAAACCTGTTGCTTCTACACTTAGTTCCTTTTAATGGCTACTACCGAGTTGAAGGTGAGTACAAGTCTATATTTAACACTAGCTTTTGCTCGCGACTTTGCCCGCTTTTAAAATTCCTTTTTTTAGCGGAAGTCTATGTCATAAAATCTATCGGTATTTCAAAATTCAACCCAGTTCATTCAGTGATTTGAGCTACGTGCTTTTTCCCTCGGTGGACAATTTCACCTTACACTGGTCCGGTTTTATTTCAATTAATTGTAATAAAGTTTGTTACCAGAACTAAACTGGTTTTTATTTTGTTTTATGTGGTACCTATTAGCTGTAGTTTTTGTAAAAAAATATGTTTCCCAATATTTGTTGAATATGGTTACTACTACGATTCTACGATCAGTCGCAGTAATAATTATTCTGTGAGCTCTGTCGGCGCTTGGTTGTCGATCGGTGCCAGAGAGTAGGGGCGCGAGGTACTGACATAATCTGTGAGATTCATCCGAGCGGGAGCGAGTGGGATTACACCTAGTGCGGGAGATATACGCGCAATATACTTTAACTAGTATTATAATATTCAATATAAGCTTTTATTTCAATTAAAACAAATTACTTTATATTATTGTACAAAAGAAACAGCGAGATCAAAAATTTACATTTACGTCAGAATTTTTCCCAAATATATTTATGTATAATTTAGTTGTTTAAGCGTGGGCGTAAATATCAAAGCTTGTAAAAGTCTCCCTAAAATCGTTATCAACAAGTAGGAGCCACCCACGCGCTCAGCCACGTGCCTTTCCAAAATCGTAATATAAAGATAAATACGAAAATGTTAAAGGCAACGTTAAAGGTTCATTGAGAAAGGAGACCGCCTCCTACGCGTGGGAGTCATTCACGTTTTGGAAAATGTTCTGTAAGCGGGTAGCAGTAGTAGTGAAGATCGCGTGGGAAACTCAAAATGTACACAGAGGTAGGAGGGCGCCCGACCGGCTCCGAGCGCCCGAGGCTACCCGAACGTAAAAACCAAAATGTTATAATAAATGATTTCCAGCTACATTTGTTGTCTTTACGATAATTTGTGTACTCTGGAGGAGTAATAAGACGGGGTTGTATAAATAGGACTATATTGGGCTCATTCATAAATGGCGCTACGTTTGAGGCAGTTCGCTTTGACTTGCCTTCATTAAGGAGTTATTTGAAGAGGTTTTCTGGGGAACCACTCGTCGTGTATTTGGTAAATACATCGGTTACGTGGCTCCACCTACGGTAGCGTAAACATTGCTTTGATCGTTCACTTTCAGCAACTAATCTAACAATTCAACACTTGTAGTTACACCTCGCCTTTTATCGTCAAAACTATATAACACTAGCTTATGCTCGCGACTTTGCCTGCATAGAAAATCCTTATTAGGTTTCAATATCTCCGTACCAAATTTCAGCTCAATTGTTTTTCTATTATAAATTAAGATATTATATGGATATTTAGATATGGACTAGCTAATCTCGTACACAGTTGATTTATGGTCGTGTAAGGCAGCGTTAGTAAATATTTATTGACGGCGGTCCCCGACAGCCTCCATTATATTCCGGTGCAGAATATAAGAGTGCGCGGGATTTATGTCCACCCTCGCCCGGCCTTAGCTACTAAACAATACAAATCATATTCAGAGTATGGGCATTAGCGTATCGAAAACTTCAAGTTTGAGGAACATTTGTTCTACTTGTACAGGGGTATACTTATATCATCATCCACAGCCCTCTACATCCCACTGCTGGGCATAGGCCTCGCTCATGTTATGCCACTCAACCCTGTCCTGTGCCAATCTGGTCCATGAGCGACCCGCCGTTTTAATCAAATCGTCCGTCCATCACACAAACATATATACTTTTTTTTTTATTAATTAGGTATAGGTAAGTATTTGACCACGATCTCGCGTGATGTTAACAGCTAGAACAGACAGACAGATGGTAGCAGCTAAAAGGCGGAATAAATGGTTCTCTAACCGTTTGATCTACTGCAACAATTTGTGGCGAGGTTCCTTAGATACAGGGCGCGTTCATTTCTCTAGCGTTTGCCAGATTTGCTGCATAATGTACTCCCGTGATGTATGGCTGTATGGCTATATGGTATCGTCTGCATTACATATATTATAATCCGCATATAATGTACCTACTTTGCCTCCGTCTTACAATACTATATTTTAACATTATTTATGGGCATATGATAAACTATCTTCAAATTTATTTTGGAAAGTTAGTTTTAAACTAGAGGTAATATTATTAGGGTGTAATATTTTTAATTTCTTAATTATACAGGTATTTACTTTATTTAACTAGAAGTTGGTGTAAGATTTTTAAGGTTTTGTAAAATCTTAATATTATCCACCTTTATTTGAATTTAAGTATTAATATTAAACGGACTTCAAGATCGTAAAGAATGGCGATAATTGTGTAATTCATAATTTGGAAACCGATTACGATTAAATTAAGATTTTCGATAAATTAACCCACATGGGAAGACTTTCAATATAAACTTTTTTGTATCTATTCACGCGTCTACGAGTAATCGATTAACATACCTAAAAAAATCCAACGAACTTAAAACCTCTTTTTTTCACGTTGGTTAATATATTGAAATGGATCTAAAAGTTTCAGCACCCTCCAGATTTAATGACCTCGCCCTGTAGTCGGACCCCACTCGTAACAAATATAACTGAACCCGCGGTCGCACCAAACTGCCCCTCAATTGCCTAAACCTAACTTAATACCTAAACTGAAATCTGTAAAAGTCGTTAAAAGTAACGACAGGACTCGCCACAATGGCTATTGGAGATGCTAATATTATTATGTTGTCATATTTTAACAAGTTTTCGCGAGTTTCGGCAACTATTGCCATAATAACGAGTATTAAACTCTGCTACGACAATTGTAACGAATAAAAAAAAATAAAAAAAAATTAAAATTTAATGTTTCCCGTTGAGCGCGGGGGTGAGAGCCGCGTCCAACGTGAAACGGGGGTTTAAATGCAAAGGTGGGGCGCACTACGGGTAAGCACAGTAAAGAATAAAAAGATTGAAGATCTTGGGACAAATAGGTCCCCGAACAAAATTGGTGCAAAACTTACCCGTGTGTCCCCACACTAAAGATTACTAAAATTTAGAGGTTCGTTACATACATTGTTATCTCAAAATAAACTAGTGCACGGAATCGCGGAGCCGGTCTAGTACCTGACTTTTATTTCAAGGACCGTATCGTGGCTTTCTGGTGTCTTGGTGTAATCTGAGGATTAAATAATAAACAACGAAGTTAATTCAAAATTATATTTATTGTTGATCGCACGCCTGACAACTTATATTAAATTAGAATTATATTTAGGTTACCATGAGTTGGGACAATTCCCCAACGCACAATTATAGGCTATATCGTACCAACACTAGAATATAGTTAGCCCGACAAAAACTAGGGTTAGAAATAAATTAAATTGTTCCGAGACGTGGATCCACTACAATATCTCCTCGTATCGGAGTATGCTTACTACAAGTTACAAATGTTCAGGGTCATTTCCCCATCAAGTGGTAAATGTGTACCCCGTTAAGCGGTGGCACCAAAATTAGGTTATTGCTACTAAATATAATGATGTACCGTTTGCGTATCCTGCAGGGCCGTAGGCTAGGAGAGGCAAGGCCGTCAGTATTCACGGGGAGCTTGGTAATAAAGCTTAACTTGCCGAAGCTGCGTGGCGAAATTCCACAGATGGACGCGCGGCCGGGAAGGTTGCTCGCTGGAGTAGCCAGCGGCGATCTAATTGCTCGTGGAGCCTTGAAGGAAGCCGGGATCGTGGGCGTGCTCAGGTGGGCCGTAACCCAAGACCCGCTATGGAAAAGCGAAACAAGGTGACGTTGAATTACGATTCCTCTTCAAAAGGTTGGCGGAACGCATAGTGAAGCTATGCGCTCGTTCGCACGAATGAAATAAAGTAAACACTCACGTTTCTTTCGGGATTTGAGAACATGCGGCCACATCATGATTAATATGGGCGTGGACGACGCTCTCGGAGAAATGTCCGCCAGTTACGATCGTTCCAGAGAAAAGAAGTGGAATGCCGTGAGATGGCGGAAATGAATTTGACTCGGCAACGTTGCGTTTCGTTTTACGTCCCGAGTATGTTCACACAAATCGTACAAAATTAGAATAGCACTATTTATTTTAATATTTAGGTATGAGTGTATTCTAAATGTATAATTAAATCACTATGTAATATTATTCCTATTTATTTTGTTTTATATAGATGTTTGATTAATAAATTAGTATTTACGCGACTTGTCATTGTTAAATGCAAAAATCGCGACACTAACAACGGAACGTAAAAACTTCTATTATTGTTTATGCTATGTTATCGGTTGCCATTAGAAAAATTGTAATGGTTTTAGAACGAATTTATAAAATGTGATAAAAATAAATGCCAATTATAATCTAATCTGAATTGTTTGTATTATTCCCTAATTAGTTAATATAAATTTAGAATAGTTTTATTTATATGCGAGTTTGATCGTTCGTAAATCGATCGATTTCATCCGCAAATCATAGATCAGTGACAGCTGACAGTGAATAAATGTAGCTGTCACTGTCAATGCATCATCTGTCATTGTCGGATGATTATGTTTACAAATCGATGTCCAAATAAATTATCCAAACCTTGTGATTATGTTAAATCATGGAAAAACAAGTGCTTAGTATGTTAAATGTGATGGCTAACGACACCCCCTAAAAAGGTATGCTACAATACCCCCCTTTTCGGACTAAAGAGGTTAACAAGGTTAACCGAAAAGCAGCCGGGGTAGCCGGCCAAAAAAAATACCGAAAGTGGGTGTAACACAAAACAAAACAAAAAATAAGGGTATCGTAACCTCTAAACAAAACAAAAAAATTTAGTTTTTCTCTGTCCTCGTTGCTTGGTTTATCGGCAAGGCTCCATTCATACTCTCTCAACCAGATGCGCCTATCATACTATCACGCAGCTCTTTCAGACTATCTTTCATTGTACTTTCATTGCCTTTCATACTGCATACATCATATTCATAGCTAATCTATACCGATAATTCACCATTGCGACGCTGACAACGACAGAAACTTAACAAAGGTGTAAGAAATACTAAGCAAAATTTATATCACAAAAGGTTTGAAGCGCATTGCATGGCTGACTAAGAATTTAAAATTGACGGTCATCCCATTACAAGTAATCGGCCATAATAGTGATCCGATTACCTCAAGTTGAGAAAAGGCCACCAAATTAAATCTTGAATCTTCCTTCTGCAATGAAGTTCTAAATTTTGAAGTTATTTGTTCAATGTAATTTACTAAAAAAAGAAAAAAAATAATGTTCCAAGTTAAACAGCTGCGAATGTCTACTGTTGAAAAGTTAAATTTAATAATTAAATTGTGTAGGTATACTATGATTAGCATGTGCTAATAGATTTGTAAAGCTTGTGGTTGACTGTGTGAACGAACCCGAAACGCTTGCCGAAGAAGTAGAGTGAATGGGAGGAACCTATGTCTGGTACGAGGTGGGAGTAAGCCTTTCTCCTCATACTCAGTGAACGTATTCGACATGTTCACCGTCAAAATTATTTAAATATCTGTTTACAATTCACAGGTATTCACTAAAACTACTTATATTCCATAGCTAGTATGCACTGCTTATAGTAACAAATGATTGTTTATAATTACAGATGTTATAAACCAAAAAAAAATTTAACCAAATTATTTAATGCTCAGTTGTCACCAAAACTCCAGTAATAATTCAAATAATTTAATAAATTTAACTAATTTGCTTCGGGCGCCATTTTGTAACGATAAAAAAAAATAAAAAATTAAAATTTAATGTTTCCCGTTGAGCGCGGGGGTGAGAGCCGCGTCCAACGTGAAACGGGAAACATTAAATTTTAATTTTTTATTTTTTTTTATCGTTACAAAATGGCGCCCGAAGCAAATTAGTTAAATTTATTAAATACACTACACAACACACGTACTAAAATAAATTTTGGATTTTTTATCTGAATATACCTAAGAAACACCTAAGAAAAACTTGACTGATTAACTGCTATTTTAGCTTAAAATGCTAAATCGATTGGATTGAACTGTGACTCTCAGATTAGACGTCATTTATGATGTAACTTCCGCTAAGAAATTATTTAGGTACGCGGGTAAAACTGCGAGCGAAAGCTAGTCATTGAATAAAATGAATTACTACAGAGACCAAAGTTCGAGTGTTTGTTACTTCTTTACGTTAACACAGCTAAAATTGATCGCCCTTAAATTTGATGTCTAGTTAACTTGTATCCAAATTAATCATCCAATTGTGTTCTAATTAAACGAGATATAAAAAAATTAATAAATATCAGAGGAGCTATTTTTAAGCGGATCTTCTGGGCACAGCCAGTTATATATAAAAAGCAATAGATATTTATATAGTTATATATATCGCAGTGATTGTATCCGTCAGCTGCAACTAATGAGCTGTTTACGGCCGTGACGATGCCAGTTGTGAGGACGCCATCTTTACGACAATCGGTTTATAGCCTCCCGAGCCTCCTATACAGCCTTTAATACTCTTCATCATAAAATGAGCCTTCTTCACCAATAACTTCCAACACCGCCTAGGTCAGGGGCGCGACATCTTTCGCTTATTTAATTACGACCGCTTTTCATATTATGTAGATTCAATTTGTTTGAAAAATTGCCGTCTAGACTTGCGCTTCTTGGAATAAATATTGATTTAATTCTGCGCACACCTGAGGGAATTGGCTATCGCCATGTTACTATTGGCTAACCAACAAAAATAATATGTTTTAAGAGTCTAAAAGTGCTAAAATAAAAAGCCGTCTCTTAAATTTGATGTATTTGAGGATTACGTGACAAAGTTTAAAAATGCGTTTTTCTCTTTACCGTTCTATGCCTCTAAGATTGTTTCATTTTTGTCGGTTTATACTGGTAGTCTAGAACTAATTGGCGTTCAGGAGAGGTCATCTACATGTTACAGTGTATCGTGCGCTGAGTGGTCAGCCACGTCCAATCTGTGAGGCTGGTCGGTCCGCATTCTCAGCTGCGGTCCGCACTCGCCGCTGCTCAAAGAAACAATGCGACCCGGGAGTAGTGAGCTAGAGCCTTCCCTCGTACACGTACGTGTTTGCTCAATGTACATGTGGTTTGTACGCGAACAATGAAAATGCCTTTCATATTATTCTCATGTTATTTTTTGCGAAAGGGTAATTAATGCGTTACTCGTGAAGAGTGAACATTTTTTATTAGAGGATTTTTTTCGTACAAAGATCTTAAAACAAAGGCTGTACACGGTTTATCCATACGTTGAGGATAAATTTTAGATGACTTAAGGGAATGTAACAATTATTATAAAGTAGAATAGAATAGAAAACTATTTATTGTAACACCACAAATATACAGAGTAACTTAAGAGTAACAACAGTACAGAACAGAACAGTGTATACAGTACAGTGTATACAGTATTGACTGAAGTTATTGTTGTACACTGTACATAATCTCAAATTTATTTCCAACCAGGTTGCCTGTAAGAGATTGATATGCCATAAGACCGCCTGTTTACCTCTAGTTTTATTTTTTTTGTATTTATATAACTATTAGATACTTCTTGTAATGTGGTATTCAAAAATAATATTCTGGTTTAAAAAGAAGTAATAGAAATAATAAGTGCTTTATTTGTTTTCGTTTGTTAGTTTTAAGATCGTTTTATCTCCTTATCATTGTCTGCACCCCTCCCAATGTCCAGTACATTTTCTCCAGTTCCAGGTCAACTGGTAGAAATTATAAGCTATTTCAGCATTAAGATAGTCCTAGCGTTGTGCAGGCATTTGCAAAGTTAAAAAAAAAATATCTAAAAATATTGATAAATATTAGTCAAACACAGCGTTGTTACTAGTGGTTTAGTTAAATCACGGCGCAATGTCGCGTGATAGTGCGATAAGATAGGCATTAATTTGCGCGTATCAAGTGTAGGCTTAGCGTATCACCGCTGATAACAGCGATTTGACGGAATTACTGATGCTATGTATACTCGAAGGGGCGAACATTGAAAAGTGACAATTTGGAGAACTAAAAGATTTTTATTATATTTTTTTTACTTATTTTAAGCTCCTAGTGTTAAGTATTAGAAAAAATGCAACGTCTTTTCGAGATTAATTGCGGTACAACTTCTGATCTGAAGGTACAACATAATAATGTTATGCTAGCTTACGCACAATGCCCATTTGATTTCTTATCCATCATCGTTTTTGAGTTCTAGGATTGGATGTAATGCAAACGTCTTCTAACATCCGTAAACGGACAACTCGACTCTGTTGACATTACACAGCACATCCACTACACCGTCCCTTCACGACTACCTAGATACCCTATAACCAATCTTTTCTTTACTCTCACCTGTAAAACAAACCTTGGGCTTAACTCGCCAATTATTAGAATATGCCGTGAATATAATTCACTAATAAAGTCCTCTCCAAAAATCGATCTATTTGGTGACTCATTAATGCAGTTCCGAAAAAATGTAATGGAATCTTTTTCTTCAGATGCAATACCAACTTGTACATCTGAAGAAAAAATGTCTGATAACATCTAACAATTTTTATTTTGTTATTCTCTCTTTTTTTACATTATTCTTATCCATAGTTTTGTTTCCCATAACATTTATTCTCTTTTTTTTTTATTTAATTTTGAGGTCGACATGTTTTCCAATCGCAAATGCTGAGGCCTCCCCTAATTGAGAAAACACCTAGGTGTTTTGTACAAACAATGTTATTGTTACTAGGGTTTAAGGTGTTTTTTGTCGGCGGCCCTTAATAATAAATAAATAAATAAACATCTAAAAAGTTAAAATTTATGGGTATCGATTTACAAAACCAACCTTTTATTTTTAAACTAGCTTATACTCGCGGCTTAGCTTGCGTGCGGAAATCTTTTCTTAGCGGAGGTCTATGTCATAATCTATCTATGTTCCAAATTTCAATCCATTCCGTTCAACGGTTTGGGCTGTGTGTTGATAGATCAATCAGTCAATCTTCAATTCAATTCATTTCATTTATTTCGACCAAAATTCAAGTCGTATTACATAGTATTTGAAACTCTTCTCTTTGCTCAGCTTGGCAAGAGCCAAGAAAGATTAAAAAAGAGTAGAGGTAAAGATATTAAAGAAAAGATCCTTTTATATCTTTAGATAGATTCTGGGTGCCTCGAGGGATGATGTTCCTTTCCTGTAATATGGTACAACTCGGTGACGTCACAGTGTCCCGTGACGTCACTGCAGCTCACGGCGCCTCCGATAAGATACAGGCCATGATTTAATTAGAGAACACCATTAATTACATACTCCGAGCGGCGCGGCCTTTATTGATGTTGGCTTAGCCCCGTTGGAAATTAAATAATATAAATATACTTCGTATATTTACGAGCTCAAATAGTAGGTAACTCACTAATAGCCTTTTCCATTTCTAGTTATCTAAATAAATTTCGTATTATTCACTACATTTATTTATACATCTTAAATAAAAAAAATTACATTTCTAAAAAATAATATTTACAAAAAAATAAAAACATTGTAAAAACTTAACCTAGAAACTCCACCGTCAGCGGGGCCAGAGCCCAAGCTGCCGGCGGTCAGGGCCGCAGGGTGAGGAACCTCCGGACAATGCGTGCCGTGTCAAGGATTACCGCCTTCTGTATTATTATTATTAGCCATGGACGTCCCACTGCAGGGCAAAGGCCTCCCTACCTTCCTTCCACTTTTTGCGATTTTGGGCTATTTCTGACCAGTTTTTGCAAAAAGAGTCTAACTCATCCCACCACCTTCGCTCATCTAAATCAAATAATGTCACAAAAAGCGCTACACTTCAAGGAAGTTGTATTTTTTTAACGTAAATTAATTCAGAGTACTCATAGTGTTAGCAAAGGTTCCACGATAAAGGTTGAACGGGGGGCGTTAAACGATTAACAACGACAATATTGGCTCCTTAACGTAACCTCTACAGCCTTATATAGGTACCTAGTCACAGGAGTATTACAGAGGCGAGACGGGGCAAATATTTGTGCACATTAACTGACTAAACATTAGCGTTTTTATAGGTCCCGGGCGAAGGAAGCGCTATCAGAGGAAATACGGGCCAATTACAGCCTTCAGGACCTTGAGGTCACGATCGGTCTACCTAGGGATCGACCCGACCTTCTTTATACAATTGCTTCTTTTTCCGCACTCAACATTATGCCTGTGCCTGTGTAGCTTTTGGTCTACGTAATTAACAATTTTAATTAAGGAATTAATTTAGTTTAGTATTTCTTTTTTGATAAAATGATTAACTAATTGATGCTTGATTTTTTAATGTTAAATGTTTTGTTTGTAATTATTGTGTGTAATAAAGAGATTTAATTTTTTTTTTAATTTATTTATTAATTAGACGGCTATATAGCCAATTACACTAATTAATCAGGAATACTTATAAAATATAAAATCTTAATAATAATAATGATATCTTAAAAAACAGTATACATTCGATTTAAAAACCCTAAATAAAAACAATACAATTATAGTGCTAAAAATTATTAAACATTTACAAAATAAACGTTAAATACATGCATGCGTTTATTTTACTTATAATTAAATGCTTTTAATGCTTTTAATGTTTATTTTACTTATTTTTATTTTTTTTTGTATAATTTTAATGAAAACACCAATTTCAAGTAAAAGTTTTACTATATGAGAAGCATAACTGTCTTAAGGCCGTTCTTCACTACACTTGCCAAGAAGTATTCCGTGAACTTCGTGTTCTGATACATATTATAGTGCGGAACGGCCACAAGAACAGCGCGAACCGTGGACGCGAACTCGTCACACTCTAGTTTCGTAGCTTTAGCGTTCTCGACGATAGTGGCTTTAAACAATTTTTTTCCAACGGTACAAGGAATAAATAGACAGCCATCTAAGGCACCATTACATTAATAGATCTCAAGTAACAAATATAATAAATATTTTAATAACCAAATTAAAATGAAATATGTTTATTCATGTACAAACTGCGTATAGGTTTAAACAATTTATACAAAATATAAAACTAAAATGAAAGAACTTAAAATGAAACATTAAGAGATACAATTTGTACATGAAACGGTCGCAACTCAGCATGTAAACAGCCGACGCTGGTCTTCCGTTACGGCCGCTTTGGTGACACATAAAGCTATAAATAAATAAAACAAAAAATAAAACCGGTCAAGTACGAGTAGGACTCGAGCACCGAGGGTTCCGTACAAACCTACGGGTTTCTTCGGAACCCTAAGGAGAAGTGGGTATAATATTATGTACTGAAGGTTTTGATTCCCTTGCGTTTTGATTGTGTTTGAAAATATGCGGCTAAAATTGCTGTTTCTTTTGATTGCGTTGAAATAGAGGTTTGATTTTTTACAGCTTAAAGTTATTATAAAGCTGAGTATTTGGTATGAATTTCAATTTAATATCTGTACGCGTTCTTCAGGAAAGGGGTAGTAAATACAAAATTATTAAAAATATTTTTTTATATGATGTAACTAAAAATTTACAGTTTTCGCAATTTTTTCTGTGCCTATAATTTAAGACGTTGCTGCGTACCAAATTTCAAGATTCTGAGTTAACGGTAAGTACCCTGTAGGTTTTGATTCCCTTGAGAGTAGTCGCGAGTTAAAAATACGGCTAAAATTACTGTTTCTTTTGAATGTGTTGAGATAGAGGTTTGATTTTATTACAGTTTAAAGGTATTATAGATTTTAGTATTTGATATGAATTTCAGTTTAATACCTGCACGCGTTCATGAGAAATAAGGTAGTAAGTATGAAATTATTAAAAATATTTTTTTTATATGATGTAACTAAAAATGTACATATTTCGCAATTTTTCCTTTATCTGTGCTCTAAGGAGTAGCTTCGTGCCAATTTTCAAGATTCTAAGTTCACGGCAAGTACCCTGTAGGTTTTGATTTTTTGAGAGTAGTTGCGAGTTTAAAATTGCGACTAAAATTGCTGTTTCTTTTGAATGCGTTGAGATAGAAGTTTGATTTTATTACAGTTTAAAGGTATTATAGACTTGATTATTTGATATGAATTTCAATTTAATACGTTTACGCGTTCATGAGAAAAGGGGTAGTAGGTATAAAATTATTCAAAATATTTTTTTCATATGATGAAAATAAAAATGTATGGTTTTCGCAATTTTCCCTTTATTTGTGCTTTAAGGAATTGCTTCGTGCCAAATTTTAAGATTCTGAGTTCACGGGAAGTGCCCCGTAGGTTTTGATTTATTTGGTAATGGCGAAAATTTGCTGAAATTTGTGACATATTCGACTATATCTTTTGATTGCGTTGGCCTAGAAGTTTGAAATTTTTACAGCTGTAAGAGGCAATGGACCTTAGTATTTTCTATAAATTTCAGTTTATTACCTCCACGCGTTCCTGAGAAAAAGGGTCTTGACAGACAGACAGACAGACAGACAGACAGACGGACGGACAACAAAGTGATCCTATAAGGGTTCCGTTTTTTCCTTTTGAGGTACGGAACCCTAAAAAAGAAAGAAAAAAATACCAAGCTCTTTCTTCAAATTCTAGTCAAAATAAGTGAAATATCTATGTTTGTTCTAAAAACATAGTATTTTGAAACATTGTCGTCATGACCTGTAGGTAGGTACGGATGAAACAGAGCAGATGTAAAAGCCTGTTCTAAGGAACCTGATATATAATAGAGACCATGCTCAAATATTCCTCATGTTTTGAATAAAAGCACTCATGTTATTCGATCTATTGTTTTTCTTCACAAAGTTTTCCGTAGTAGGCGGCCTCATCTTAATATCGTGGCGGAGAAACCATATCACTTGAATATTGAATTGAGGAATAGATTAAGAGAAATATTATATTAGGAATGTTTTTTTTATTTATGAAAAAATAAAAATATTATTGAGCGCCATCGTTCAAGTTTTTAATTACTTTGCAGATCTTATTATTTTAATTACACCTTCTATCTAAACACGACCAATTCAAATAAATCTCTGAAAACATGCTAAAGATTTAGATAGATAGATAACACATTATTGAAACACAGAAAAATATACAGAAATAAACTTAAAAATAAAACACAATATCTATATAACCTATGTGTTACAATTTGCAGTCTTATCGCTTAAAGCGATCTCTTCCAGACAACCGTGCAGGGAGAGGAGAATATTGCTATTCACATGGGTTTGTTGTGTGATAAAATAATAAGAGATATAAAATAATATATAGATTTAATAGGTTTGAATCGTAATCTTAGCAGCTGAACAAAGGAGCACAGAGTGGGCTCCAACGGATAGACAGTGCCATCGAGGCCTCAAATAATAAAACATGAAAAAATTAATAGGAAATTAAATAGGTATACTAATTAACTGTATACTAAGTAACTGTTACGCGCTACGAAGTGCGCGCAGGTCCGCTAGAACATGTTAAAATAATAAAACATGTTTTATTAATAAAACATGGAGAGATATCACTTACCAGACCGGCTGAATTGTAGTGCCGAAAGAAGTAAATACATGGAAACATTTGAGAAAGGTCCTTGCCAAGCTGGACAACATAAAACAAAAAAGTTTTCAAACTGGAGCTAAATTTGACGCATAACACCATTTCATAGAATTTTTAATATTTTATGAGCAAATTAGTAAAAACATCGCGCCACTCGCCAACTGCAGCAATTTGTGAAATAGCCTCCGGGCATAGATGTGAACAAATTGTGTAATCGTCCCACTTTTTATAGCTCTAAAACAAACGAGACGGGTTTACGCTTTATATCCAGCAGTCTTCCCACGGAATGAATTAAATAGAGAAACTGCCACGATAACAGTATCTAGTAGATCACTGGGCTAAAGAGTCCTAACATCTCATAACTCCTGAGTGGGAAGTTGGTGCAGTGCTAGGTGCACTTTATTTCATTGTGAAATCCTGGGTGAAATCCTGTGAAAAACTGATGCAGCGTTATCTCTTACCATCAGGAGAGCGTCTTGCGTGTCTTCTAAAGTAAAAGAAAAGTGCTCGAGTGGAGACCACGGACTAACAAACGAAGAGTAGGACGTCCACTCACAAGGTGGACCGACGACCTTATAAAGGTCACCGGAAGACGCTGGATGCAGGTCGCTTCTAACCGGTACATATGGAAGTCCTATGTTCAGCAGTGGACGTCCTACAGCTGAGATGATGATGAGTCTGAGCAACGTATGAGTGCGCTGATCCTGGACTAACTTTGTGAGTGCTTTCTCACTAGCTTGTGCGTTGGTTTATATAATGACCAATCTACACTTATAAGTGCCTGTGTGGGCCAGTTTCAAAGCGATGTTGCACTCGGGTAGCGACCACTCAACCGAATATATTATTAATCTAGAGTTAGCCGCAGTTTTGACTACCCACTCGTAGTTTAAACATCATTTGAATTTAAATTGGATGCCATTCAGAGTTCTACTCTCGCAGGGTCAATAGAAATGTATCATATTAAGGCCATAGGTAGATTTTGAAAGCAAACAAATTTATTTGTTCCTAGCTTATGCTCGCGGCTTTGCCCGCAAGGTTAAATCGTTTCTTAGCGGAGGTCTACGTCATAAAAGCTATAGGTACTTCAAATTTCCACCCAATCCGTTCAGCGATTTGAGCTGTGCGTTGATAGATCAGTCAGTCAGTCAACCAGTCACTTTTCCTTTTATATATTTAGATTTTTGTAAATGGGGATTGCATCTAGACACGCAGTAGCGAGTCAAGCCAATTTCAAGCAAAAGAACTGGCGACCGCACCGTGTGTTATATTAATATGACATTTTGCTCATCTAGACGCTAGGTACTGCGTTTCGTAAAGCACGTTATATAGGGTTTCGGTTAGTGCCTACAAAACTATGTAGTCAGTCGTTAGGTACAATGTACGTGGTAGGTATCTGGACGGAAGGGATTTATAGCCGCCTCATAGGTTTGGTCTGCTACCATCTACGGCCGCACCGTCGCTTTACATCACGCAATATCGTGGTCAAAGGCTAACCTATAAAGAATTAAAAAAACCTACAATGTAAATGCATAAAAGCAACATATTTAGTTACAAGTAAAATTATAAAAAGTTACATTATAACACGAACCGCAAAGAAATTAATAATATTCCCATAATGTTGTGTATCAGTTAATTTGCAAGAAATGTCCGTTTGTATGTTATTCGTTAAGCTCGTGTGTTGCCTAATTGATGTTTGTCACGCATGTAGCTCATTAGCTACTTTATATTATACTAGCTGTTCCCAGCGGTTTTACCCGCTGTTTTGTAGCCTATGTGTTACTCCAGCGTCTAAGCTATCTCTGTACTAAATTTCAGCTCAATCGGTCCACCCGTTTAGGCGTAAAATTGTAACAAACATACATCCATACATTCCAACATCCATACATTCTTACAAACATTTACGTTTATAATATTAGTAAGATTATTTAACTGCGACTTTAAGATTATATTACTTCTTTAATGATTAAATGATTTCAGCTGCAAAAATAATTACCTAGTTTAAAAAAAAATAAGTGACTAATAAATCTAACAAACTTATGGTGGAGGAATGAACCTATGTGGCCAGAATGTTGGCGGTATTGCCGCTGAATACAAATGCTAATACTGTAAATATTAGTTTTCGATTTAGTCTTTTAATCAGTATTTAGGTATAAGTTTTAGATTAAAGGTTTTCATTACTAAGATATTTTAATTAAGTATCTAAATATATAAAAGGAAAGAGTGGCTGATTGACTGACTGATCTATCAACGCACAGCCCAAACCACTGAACGGATTTAGTTGAAAATTTGAATACAGATAGCTTTTATGACGTAGACCCCCGTTAAGAAAGGATTTTGTAACGCGGGCAAAGCCGCTAGCATAAGCTAGTATTATATACTTCTAATTAAAAGCTTAGAGACTAATCAAAATGTAATTGTATATAAATAAATAAAAAAACTATCCAAGGATTTTTTTATGAATACGAGTGTATAAGGCCGCACATTGTGGACTTTAATAAAAGCAGCGTCGATAGAAGCAGTCGATTTTGTAATTTTTTGGTCGCAAAAAGAGTATTTAATACAGGCTTCTTCAGAACGTTCCTCTTACGATAATACAGTGAGTGAAGGGCCTAAAGGGTTACTCTTGTGTAAGTAACTGTCATAGTTAACCAGGATGGTACTAGTAACAACGCATAATGAACTTTATCTTTTTCTTTTAGGGTTGGTTTTATTACAATTCACTCACGAGTTTTCAAATATCCTGTTTTCCTCAAAATTAATGTAGGGAAAACAAATTGTCATAAATTGAAAAGATAACATAAGTAATAAATGGAAGCTAAAGCCCAAACAAGTGAAAGATAATGCTTCTCAAAGAATGCCGGAGACAATAATCGACACCAACGTTCTGCGAGATCTTTCTCCCAACGTTATATAAATGTTAGATAAAGAACTCTGTCGGTTTGACGTGGAAATAAAACATTTACTTAACAATTTACGTTTAAGAATTGTTAATGCTTTTGAGAATAGCATGCTTTAAGAATTGTTAATTATTTACTAGTACATACCTTCATATTTTTCGTCGAATTTTGTTCATCACGTTTAGTTGAAAACGAAATATCTGTAACAAACAAAATATAAATATTTAATTATTAATGATCACTAATTTATTCATGATTAAAATGTGCGAAAGTGTGGATATGTGTTTACCTCTTTACTGTTAAACTATAATATGTAGAACCGATTGACATGAAATTTGATATAAAGGTAGCATTGACAACATTGCCTTCTTTTCAGTGGTTAAAACCGTTTGGTACAGCTATTTGTAAATAAATATAAATATTATGTAACAGTAGTTTTTTTTACTTTTCACAATTGTCAGCGGAAGTCGGCGAGCCTCCGTTCTGCTAAGCCAAGCTTTTACTGAAATAAGAAAAGGCTTCTGTAGTTAGCAGCCGCTTTGTAAGCAATAGATAGCGATCGAGAGTGGAGCGCCATATTATATGTTCCGAGTCGAGCCGAGTAAGCACCGGGAATCCTGGGACAAATCCTGGAGCTTACTGGGAGGGAATACTTAACTAGGTATCATATTAGACCCATATACTTGGACTAGACTTTAACATTTATAAATTAACGAATCTTATTTTTGGAGCGGTCGTGGACCAGTGTTCTTACGTTTAGCTTGTTATCCAGAGGCGCTTGGTTCAAATATCAGTAATTTACCAAAAAAATATCGGTGCAGTATTAGTTGGTATTTGCAAAATTTTCGCCTGGACACTAACGTGTAATAGGGGGGACAGATAAACCTTTTTCCCCATCTATTCCCCTAGGGGTACAGATAGGAATATTGGATCAAAAATATAGATATATAATAAACCCATGTAATTATATTATTGAAGAAAACATTTAAGAATAGCATTAAGCACTTATTGTTATTGCCCCGGTAAATACCTGTCTCTAGTAGTAACAGACAGACTCAATCTGAACGCTGCGTCTGGATAAACATATTTTTGATGTTAATTTGAGAGTTGTTTGTGAAACAGGAGTATGTCGTAAAACGCGCACTTCCATAACAACACACTCTTAGGTATTGCTCTGTCTTAGCATGGGACATACTTCATCTGTTTGCATTATACATATTACGTAAATGTGTTAATTTTATTAGTCCGGACTTATCGCGATATTATTTAAGTGTTAGTTTAACCAAAACATTATAAAACCAACCTCGACGTTTTGGCTCAGTTACATGAACCGTGGTCACCTGCAAACACACAACATAACATGATATTTTTAACAGGATTCAAATCACGAATGTTTATAAATGTTATACATTATTACATATTATGATGTATGTTGCGCTAAATCCCGAAGTGTTAAGTATTTGTTATTTTAGGGTGACCGTCATACAAAGTTTGCTTTTAGTCATCCTGAATTATGCATTGTTAACTCTGTCCTTATAACTGAGTTCACAATTTGTATCTGGCGCATCGCCGGCCGCTGCCGAGGCACTACAGCAACTTGGACTAAAATTTACATTTCTTACAAAAGTAATAAGTAAATTATTATATTTGAGACATTACTGTTACCGAATAAAAGCACGAAGTGTATCGAGTCAGTAATAAGGTGTCAGTATCACCTGTAGTCGATATTGTTTGAGTATTCTGTGAGGCTCTGTAAAGTTTGGCGACAGCCTTCAGTCGGCTGGAGACGGCACGTGAGCGAGCCTGGGGGAATATTGAAACCACATTATGGTAATATGATAACGGTTGTGAGAACGAAAAAGCCTTAACTCGAAACTTGAGATTTAAAAAAAAATATATGCTACAATGGATCACTTTTGCAAATCAGTTTTACAAAGTTATTTATTCACTCGCCTTTTGAGGAACCCATCTTATAATTTAATTCTTAAAAAAAAATGTTAATTAAAATTTGTAAATTGTGGTGTAAATAAACTTTGCTAATTTCTATATTCAAATACCTTATGCCTCCATAATGAGTTTTGATTTATTAATGACCATTCAAATAAAACATATTAATATAATAAATTCACAAAACGTGCAGGTTGACACAACTAACTCGTAAAATCAAATATTCAATCCAAGCATGACCTATAAATCTGTCGAACCTTTACAATGCTTCGCTTTCAATACAATGTATCAAATTATATACATTTACATGGTTTTCAATGAAATGGGCACGTAATCTATAAAACAGCTAAATGTGCCAGTATTACGTAGCTTTAGACATTAAGGGATAAAGAGGTAAAAAATAAATATACGCGCGTATAATATATACACACTTGCCATTTTTTATTAAAGTAGTAGTTTTTAGTAAGTAGAATATTTTTTCAGGCAAGTAGTAACCAAACATTGTAAACATATTTTTATACAAAATCTTTGTGAGTTTCTTGCCCGTTCTGCTTATAGGTCGAGGTACTTTTCGAATGTCAAGGGCGGTTGAGTCTTAAAATAGAACACATTTTTATAGAATACTTGAAAGAGTGCTACATATCGTATTTAAACTTTTTGAGTTTGAATTTCATTCATACGAAACTAAATAAAGTAAGTTAGTTTTAAACGATTCGTGAGTACTTAGATTCATCTTTGTAAATTAACGGAATAAACTCACTTGTATTTACTTCGGCTTCGTGCCGACCGTTTCGATCCTGTACGAGGATCTTCTTCAGGGAGTAGGTAGCTGCGGTTACGCGCCGACGGTCGGCACGAGGCCGAAGTATGTAAATAGAAGTGAGTTTATTCCGTTAATTTACAATGATAGTAAGTTAGTGTTAATTAGACTTCAATAATTGGGTCTGAGCTCTAGAGATAAGTTGATTAACAAGTATTTACCGAGTTATAGAGAATATTAAACGAATCAGGCCTCAGGTTATTACATCAGACCTCTAGGTTAGTAAGGCACGCCGGTCCTAATAAAGGGTTATAAAACCAAGGTTCTATTTATACAACGTTCATTCAAAGCTGGTTTATTTTCGTGTTAAATATATTTAGCTTGGCACAATATTGTGTAATTTAGCTAAGGAAATAATTGTATTTCTTAGTACAATAGGGAAGTTGATTAAAAAAAGTTTGTTTTGTGAGATACAATGATACAACGCACTAAAGTTGCTTGGTCGTGACGTCACTGGTTGAACTCTGATACTTTTTCCGCTCCGGCCGTAATTTGCAGCTGAGTTTCGTAACCTGTTGCCAAAGAAGAAATATATAAAATAGTCTTGTTAACCAGTTGCCCAACATGCTGGATCGTTCTTTTTTACAACTGGTTTTCAAAGAAGAACTAATTTTCTTGCCTCTCAACCAGCCAGACGTAGTGTTTAATTGTAATAATAATTTAGGTCTTCAAAAATGATATTGAGGTTTCTAATATAATTTTTTTTCTAAACTGAATAGTTTGTGCGAGAGACGCTTCCAAAGTGGAAAAATGTGTCCCCCACCCCTGTAACTTTCAAAATAAGGGAATGATAAATGTAAAAATAACTCCTACATTACCATGCAAACTTCCACCGAAAATTGGTTTGGACGAGATCTAATAATTAGTATTTTTAATACGTCATAAATCGTAAACCACACTGCTTGGATACATAATTTATAGTTCGTTTGGTTGGCACCAGCTAGAAGTCACAAATTTGTAGAACTTTTGCTAGTTTTAAGCGGATTAAACCGCTACCCTGCAAGTTACAAAGTCGATGATTGTAAGTAACGAGTGAAGTATCGAGCACAGGGCTATGGCCCTCCTGAGACCCTTTGTACCCCTAATGATGAAGGAAGCTAACGAACCCTCGTGGAGCTCCAATATCCATGCTCTGGAGTCATTACTGATGCAACTTAATAGTTTACCGATGTATTAGTGTTCAATTTACTTTAGGAAGATCGAAATTTATATTCTCGTTTACATGTCAAGTTCTTTTGGCGAAATGTATGAGCTCTTTTCTGATTTTATGATTATTTTATCAATGTACCACATTTGATGTAAACTAGTAGTTCGCCTCGAACTGGGACCTCGCAGCCCAATTTCCGTGGTAAACCTTAGACTTTAGGCCTCGACTAAATATATCCTAATACAAGAACATTAATATTAAAACTCAAAATACAAAAAATCAGAGAAATTAAAACTCAATAAACCTACGTACCGAGATTTTTAGAATATAATGCTTTTTACAGTTTCGTTCCTCGGAAGGAAAAAACGAAACCCTAATAGGATCACTTGGTCATCCGTATGTCTGTCAAGATCCATTTATATATACTCTACATCCCGTAGAATTGTATATTTTTACCATAATACACAGACAGGTCTATGGCCGCTTGGTGCCCGTAAAATTAAACTTCTAAGTTAACGTAGAAAAAAATACACCCGTTTATCCTTCAAAAACGTACCTACATTTTTTTGACCCTCTGAATAAATCAATATTCATAGGGAACTTGCCGTTACCATATATTTATGAAATTTGCCAGACTATAAGTACATTTTAAATTCGGGAAAACTTCTGAAAGCTATACATTTGAATTAATTCATTTAAAAATAGCTCTATTTAAAGTACGTAAACATCGAAGTTAAGCAATATTATGTGCGTACGTATTTGGATGGGCGCGTACGTAGTGATCTCAACATTTTGCTGACTTTTTTGGAGAGAGCCACCAGCGGCCCGCGATGCATTACGGTGTGCTCGTGCACCTTTATTATTGAATGTGCCGGCACAAACAATTACTCTAAGTTTTAAAAAGTTATGCAGACAGACTACTCAAATAACCTTACCGCCAGCGAAAAAGCAGAGGCTCTCAACTCTAAGAGTTCGCTTTGCTCGGACCGAGCAGAACGGTCGATGATATATGTATGTATGTATTCATATAAATTATGTCTTTTAATTATATATTATAACGAAACGATTCAGCGAGTTTTTTTATTCTATCACCACTTCCACAGACATTGTTACCTGCTTATTATTGTTTATGGTCTCCACTTTCGTGTTTTGCCAGTGGCCGTAGCATGCCACACAGAATCCCGACCAAACTTCCAGAGTAGAACTGTCATCCCATACATTCACAAAACTACAATGTATGGCATGACAGTTCTACGCTTGACATTTCAGCGGGATCTCGTTTGGCATGCTACGGCCACTGTAAAATATTATTTTACTTGACAGCGAGTTATAGTCCGGTACATTGTGTTCGGGATAATTTATACAAAATTTTAGGCGATGTGACGTAGTTATGTCGTCATAATAATACTAGTAGTTCGCCGCGAACTGGGACCTCGCAGACCTAATTTCCCTCAAAATAGTATATATACATGGTATGTAAATGTATGGAAACTTTAACCTATAATATTCGTAAAAGGAAAGGAAAATCCCAAAATTAAAAGTAATGTTAAAACTCAAAATACGTAACGGATATACATTGAAAAAATCTTTATCTCTGTGACTATTTTATTGTTGTGATCAAAATTTCAATAATAATAAAATATGAAAGGTTATGTGTGTATTCACTTGCAGAAAATAATAGAATAAAATAATAAATATTACTAAAGTTTTTACAAAAATTCTCACAAAATCTTCATAGTTTGTATGTAGCACTTGTTTACGAAGAAGTTGCCGATGCAGTGGACATTAGAAGAATTGAAATTGGAAAAAAATATCTAGCTTTACTTATGTTATACAGCAAATTTACAACAGTTATTATATTGATATTGTAGCTAATTCTATAACATTTTTGTCGTAGCAGCCGATGATGACTTAGACTTGGAGCGAGAACGCAGAGCTATGACAATCACGCGTAACATCTAGGCTCGCAGGTTTTCAAGATGTATCTACAGCTACTGAGCAAGACAAAGTGTCCTTGTTCAAGGCATTATCAGACTTTTTATACGTGCAGCTCGTCGATCACATTTGCACTTTCCATCAGGTGGGATGTGATCAAACGTAGGCCTAATTATTAATTATTTTTTTAAACAAAAAACTTGTGGATGAACTTTACAAACAGGGATCTCAAGGCGCTGCGGATCCAGTACAACAATGCTTTCAGGATGCTTTTGGCGCTGTCTCGATACTACAGAGCGTCAGGGATGTTTGCAGATGTTAGAGTGAATGATGGTTTTAATGGCATAATGATATGTGATAAACACATAAATAACAATCCCAATAAATTTCTTGCTCGTTCTTCTCATAGATATGCTTTTCGAACGAGCAGTAGAGTCTTAAAATACTTAGATCTAAATAATTGTAAAATTTACTTTCAAAAGTGAAGCACTGTAGCCTATCCAGTAAAAGAAGAAATGTGGATCGAAAAGTCGAAAGCAGAAAAACTAACTTAGGAACTTTGTTTGGACTATTCAGAACATAAACATACTAAAAGTCCCCACCCCTCCGAGGTGAGCCCGAGGGGGTGGAGGCCGAAGAAGGTTCCATTTTTAGGTTTTTTGCTTATGCCAATTCGAATGTAATGTGCCCAAATTCGATGGGTTTACTAATAGCCATTGAAGAGGTTCAGTAAACATCTCCTGGCTCCATCATCAGATCAGCTCAGTGGTACCAAATTATTGAACTGTCATCATATTTCTAGACATTTGCAAAGTTTCATTAGGTATGGTACGACAACCAGAAGTTGGTCAAATATTACTTGCAAGATTTTTTTACCGACTTTGTATGGAAAACTAATTTCAGCGTCTTAAAAATAGACCATGTTTGGAAGCTCATAGCTGGACAACGATTGGATATAGATAAAAAGTGTTAAAGCCAAAGTTGTAGGAAATTTTAAAGCTTTTATAATGTAGTACAACAAAATATCGTACAACGCCCAGTTTTTGACATTTAGGTAAAAAACCTAAAAATGGGACCTTCTTCGGCCCCCCCACCCCTCGGGCTCACCTAGGAGGGGTGGGGACTTTTAGTATGTTTATCTCCTGAATAGTCCAAACAAAGTTCCTAAGTTAGTTTTTCTGCTTTCGACTTTTCGATCCACATGCCTCTTTTGGGCACTCATTGACTGGACTACTATTTGAATAAAAAAATGGGTTTAAGTTTGATTAATAAATTTGAACATAATATCCTGCACAACCCGCACGATCATTAAAATTCATAATATTTTGAGTAAGTCAACATGGCTATTCACTTATCCGTTAGGGAACCGAACCGTTTTACCGGGGGTAGACTTCCTTTGCAGGAGGTCGTCTAGGTGGGTACCCCAACAGTGCCAGTTATTCTACCGCCTGAGCAGTGATGTGCAAACATTACTGTGCTCCGATAGGAGGGCACTGTAGCTAGTAAAATTACTGGGCTAAAGAGTCTTAACATCTTGTGACTCTTGAGTAAGAAGCGTTGGTGCAGTGCTCCTAGAATTTCACATAATTGTGAAATCCTAGGTAACACTGTACTGATTATGGGCAGCCGTTATCTCTTAACATCAGGAGAGCGTCTTGCTCGTCTTCTACTTCATCACACTAAAAAAAAAAAAAAAAAAAAACCTAGGACCGAATTATCAAAAATGTATGAAATGATGTATTACGTCGTATCGATTTTTGACAATTCGGTCTTTGGTTCGGTTCCCTGACGGATAACTGACTATCCCTCTGCAGTTCTCATAATATAATAATCGATAAACATTGTAATTTTGTATTCTCTATAACTCTACAACCCTTGCACCGATTTGGCTCATTTTTGGACGTGAGAATTCTTTTAGTTTGTACTACCTGTTTAAAAAGTTTTATCAAGACTGGATCATCGGTTTCATTGTAATAAAGCAATCTTTTCAACTCTTGAACCCTTCGACCGATTTGGCTCATGTTCGAACTTAAAAATTCTATGGATTTATATTACGCGTTTGCAAAGTTTCATGCAGATTGGACCATTGGTTTTCCAGTTATCGCGTAACAAACATACATACAAACATACACTTTGGCTAATATATTTGTGTCGCTTATAAAAAATGTGTATATGTTAGGAAAAAAATTATCAGCGCTCCAGTTTTGAAATAATCGTCAGACCTATTGTAAAGACTTTAAGTCACCTATATCTCTGCAACCCTGAAACCTATTTAGCTAATTTTTTCATTAAAATTATCCAATTAACCTTCTTAACTTGTGTGTAAAATTTCATTTAATTTGGATTAACCGTTTTCAAGTAAACGTCGACCAAACTTAAGCACCAGAGGTCAAGCGTTAAACTGGTCCAAACGCAGACATTTCGCGGCTTTCGACTCTAAGACCTCGCTTCGCTCGGTCGATTATATTATAATTATGCCTATACTACTAAATCCAACTTTGGTTGCTTGCCATTAGCGATGGGCATAAAATAACGCTTTTAATAAGGTTTTTATTTTAAATAACTATTTTACTTTATTTTTATTTTACTTAAATTAAATAACATAATATTTTATCGATCGAGCGAAATGAGGTTTATAAAATGATTAAAAAAACAGCACAAAACGTGTACTTACCTACATGTATGTGACACCTATCTCAATAGCAAACTTTAGGCGGCCGGACTATAATTGACGCAATTATTGGTATAACGCAATGTACTAAAAAATAATGTTATTGAAAATAAGATAAATTGCTTGAAATTCTCGAATTATTGGACTTTATCGCTATTAATTCTTTAGCTTGATCTACTTGCCTGCTCTTTCTTGCCTGTAGGATCTTTCTCAAACTTAATGTACCTAACAAATTGTGCAAAACATTATAATTTAGTCATCTTTATAACTCTACAACCCTTGGATCGATTTGGCTCATTTACGAACATGAGAATTCTTTTAGCTTATACTACCTGATCGCAAAGTTCCATTAAGATTGGAACTTTGGTAACGTTGTAATTAAGCATTTTCTATAACTTTAGAACCCTTCAACTGATTTGGCTGATGTTCGAACTTAAAAATTCTATTGACTTAAACTACGTATTTGCAAAGTTTCATAAAGATTGGACCATCGGTTTTCAAGTTATCGCGTAACAAACATACATACAAACATACACTTTTGATAATATATTTATGTAGGTTATAAAAAATGTGTGTAAATTAGAAAAAAAATTATCAGAGCACCAGTTTTGAAATTATCGTCAGACCTATCGTAAAGACTTTAAGTCACCTATATCTCTGCAACCCTAAGGTCTATTTCGCTATTTTTTTCACTTATATTATTCTATTAACCTATCTAACTTGTGTGTAAAGTTTCATTTAATTTGGATTAACCGTTTTCGAGTAAATGTCGATCAAACCTAAGCGCCAGAGGTCAACCGCTAAACTGGTTGAAACGCAGGCTTTTCGCGGCTCTCGACTCTAAGACCTCGCTTCGCTCGGTCGATAAATTTCTTATTCTTCTTATTCGTACACTTAATCTTAACACATTTTTTCACTCAGGGGCTCAAAATTCAAATTTTTTCTCTAGCTCTTCAAATTTGAGGCTAGAACTGCGCCTGCCGAACATTACGCTTTTCAAATATATTACACTTATTTCACTATCAATGATGATCAGCATACTGATACTCGTCGTATCTCATAAGATACAGCAACGCACGTGTATATAATGAGTTGTTATTAAATATTTACTTATCTCGCTTCACTTCCTTATCCCTTTCCACATAGAAGTGTAGCTATCAACATAATAGTACCTAGAAGTAGAGCTGCTTCGTTTCTTGCTCAATATTAGCTTTTCATTATCAAAGTGCACACTTTCGCATGAGTTTAATGCACGTGTATATGTAGGTGCTCTGCTAGTGAAGCTAAATAACGGTTTATAAAGTACCTAGTATGAACTCGTCGCCAACTGAAGTAGTGTGGAGCGAGATAGATGTCGTGAAGGTGTTCATTTATAGAATACTAGGTACGCCCAGCGGTTTTACCTGCTTTACTATAGCCTATGTGTTATTCCAAAGTCTAAGCTATTACAATACCAAATTTCAGCTCAATCGGTTTACCCGTTTAGACGTGAAAGAGTAACAAACATACTCCCAGACTTCCATACATTCTTACAAACTTTCACGGTTGTAATATAAGTAGGATATATCTATTTTCCTATTCTATGATATAAAAAGGTTATCTAACTGGCTCATCAACGTGGAGAAGAAACCCTAGATTTATGAAATTTGGAACATGGGTTTCTTTTACCAACTAGACAAGTAGTAAGAAAGGATTTTCCGGAATTCCCACGTAAACGGGAATAATATGGAAATCTGTAACCGCTAGTATATTATTTAAGAATTTAGGTTGCTTACAATTTCTCGAAGTTCGTATCTTTTTTCATGTATCAGCTATTACTTAAAGATGCCTGAACAGATTTGGAAAATTGCCACTATGAACACGCTGAAATAGAAAGTGAACGAATGTAGAATATGCAAAAACATACAGAAAAATTAATCACCTAAAGACTACATTACTCCTCCTCCCCCCCCACCTCTCCCCCCACCTCTCCCCCCTCCTCTCTCTCGCTACTTCTATTTATAGACGATATTCTGTTTCTTTATGTGTACTTTTTTCCAGGAAAAATGCGTTACGCATCTTCACCCCACGCCGGGGGGCGCGGGGCGGTATGTGGGACTCCCCCGCCGAAGATGGGCGCGGCGGGGATACCCACCAAATAACCTGGCGGTGTTCCTGCGGGACGCCATAATGCCGGGGCAGCGGGTCCGCTGAAGCACTCATCCGCGATCTATTTATGTACCTAGATGAATTCACGGAATCCGTCTTGATACATATCTGTGGGCATAACCAAACTTTACACCAGCTTGCACTTGAACTAGCAACAAAACTAGCAGAAAGGTTGGGGCCTGCTTCTGGCGTCAGTAGCTAGCGCGAGTAACTAGCGCCGATATTCGACAGTTTGCATTTAAATCGAGTTTCCGATACGATATGAAATCGAACTCAACTTCCACTTGCTCGTATTCATATCGAAAGTTGGATATCGTATCGTTTGTTATTTTACTGAACTTGTATAAAATTCTGATACATACGAGTACTCGTATAACCCGTAGAGGTGAGAACTGCTAGAATTAGCTTTAAAAAATACTCAAGCACAAATAGTAAGCCCATTTGCGAAGCACTCTCTGGGGCCTCACCCTCTCCCCCCCTCTCCCACTTGTGTTGGGTTGTTCGTTTTCGTAATAGACTTTTTTTATTTATTATACGAGGTTATAGTCTTTAACCACGATCTTGTGTAATTTTAAACGACAATGCGGCCGTAGATAGTAGCAAACTAAACCTAAAAGTCGGGATAAATCCCTCCTTACCTAAATTAAGCCCTCATTTACTTCACTTATATTTTGTACTAGTGGACCCGCGCGCACTCCGTCGCGCTTAATAGAAAATTATCAGTGTTTCTCTACTATATTATGCATGTATTATACATATAAACCTTTCTCTTGAATCACTTTATCTATCAATGAAAACCGCATCAAAATCCGTTGTATAGTTTTAAAGATACAAGCATATATAAGGACAGATAGACGTGGTAACCAACTTTGTTTTAATACTATTTATTGAAGTAAGCTAAGTCTTGCGCTTTTGTTCGCCTGATGATTTAACCATAATTATAATGTATAATGCTAAGTTTCCTGTAAGGCAACGAAACGCGGTCGAATGTCGGCCTTCGATTAATAATTAATACTTCATTAGATGTTAGGTTACGAGGTATTTCCTGCCTACAACACATTTTCTTTTGAACCATGAAAACATAATGAGCACCCTGACTTTTACGCTACATTCGATACAACTAATATATTAGATTGTACTATAAATGGTCATCAAATCGATCACCGATTGTTGTCTTTACAGAATGTACGTGATAAAATACGAACTCCGACGCATATCTTCTAATTTCAAATAAAAATAAATTCTAAATCTAAATGTGTTTATTCACATACAAATACGAGTAACAGGTAAATTAGCAGTTAGCTCCAACTTGGATATGTCCTCGATGGCTCCAACTAAAACTAAAATATAAACTTTTTGCCAGCCTCTGAGATTAGAACCCAGAACCTCCGGATTACGAGCCGGATGTACGACTACCGGGCCACAGACCCAATGTCATCCCGTAAATATCCTTACTCATTAGGTACTTAAAATTGGATTTCCCTTAAACGAGAATCCCCCGTGATTATGAAATAATTCTTATCTTATCTTATATAGGGGGCTGAAAAAGTCAGCAACACATCGACCCATTGGGATCTATTGTGTTCACCCCTTGCCTACCGTTTCTTACTCCTCAAAGAAGTGGTTTATTAAAGTGGTGATCCCACTAAGAGAAAGAAACCTGTACTCCTCCGGTTTGGGGTACGCTGTCCCAAGGAGGCTCATGCGTTTCGTAGCCAGTACGTCGCATTCGCATAAAATATGCTCCATGGTTTCTGTACCCTCGCCACAGGCTCTACAATCGTTTGTTGTAGTGAGCCTCATTTTGAACAGCATGTCGTTGGTTTCATAATGCCCAGTTAAGGCACCAATGATTGCTCTTCCTTTGTTTCTTCCATTATTCAGAATGAATTTAGAAGCATCTTTATAGCTGTTACCTAGGAATTTCTTCGAATGTCTCAGCCCTTGACTGTTTTCCCACTCTTGCGTGTGTTTTAAATCAGCATATTCCTTTATGGCCATGTTGATGGTGCATGCAGGCAAGCCCATACTAGGTTCAGGTCCATGCATAGCATTTGCTGATCCCCTTCTAGCAAGCTCATCAGCCTTCTCATTCCCTTCTATACCTACATGGCCAGGTACCCAAACTAGTCGTACTGTGTTGCTGCGGCCTAATTTATTAAGGGCCTTCACAGCATCCAGGACCAGCTTCGAGCTGACTCTGCAGGAATTTAGGGCCTTTAGTGACGCTTGACTGTCACTGAGAATGTAGATGATTTTATCATTTACATTCCTCCTTATGTTTTCTTCAGCGCATGCTATAATAGCATACACCTCTGTCTGAAAGACGGTTGTGTATTGACCCAGACTGTTCCAGAGTTGGATATTTTCCGAGTATATACCTGCCCCTGTACCGGATCCGGTTTTTGAACCATCCGTGTACCATATGCAGCATTCTGCGTCTTGTGTGCGTAGTTGCTGCTTCCAGTCTTCCCTTGAGGGAACATGTATTTTGAAATTTCTTTTGAAGATTTTAATGTGCGGCATTACGTCGCTGATCATGTTCATCTTCCTTTGTAGCTCTTCATTGAGCTTCATTTTTGTGTGCCTTGTTGTTGGCCTATTGAAGTCATGAACTCCTATAGCTTGGAGTCTGTATAAGGCTTTGATCGCCTCCTGTTGAATGACTAGATGAAGAGGTTTAAGGTTTAGGATTCTATCTAGCGCCTTACTGGGCGTAGTCTTAAACGCTCCTGTGATAGCCACAGTGGCCATCCTTTGAATTTTGCCTAGTTCCCTTTTACAAACCGTAAGTTCGGTTCTAGGCCACCATACCACGCTGCCGTATGTTAGTATTGGGCGCACCATTGAAGTGTAGATGAAGTTAAGTACCTTGGGCTTAAGTCCCCAGATCTTGCCATATGCTGATCTACACATATTGAAAACTCTCATAGCTTTTTCTGTCACCTTTTTGGCGTGCAGATTCCACGTGAGCTCCTTGTCTAAGGTCATACCGAGATATTTTACTTCGGTAGCCCATTCTAGCTCTGTGCCAAATAAACGTAACTTTTTCAAATTACCTAGCTTCCTCTTCCTTGTAAAAGGAAGAACCGTAGTTTTGCTCGGATTTATGGAAAGATGGTTAATATGACACCATTCTTCCACTATCTTTAAAGCCTTTTGCAAAAGTTCCGATACAATTTCCGGAAATTTGCCATTGATCATTACTACTATATCATCTGCGTATCCTACAGCATAGCAGGCTCCTCTGTTTAATTTCGTAAGAAGGGAGTTTACCACCAGACACCAAAGTGTTGGTGACAATACCCCTCCCTGAGGACAGCCTTTAGTAGTTGTCGCATGAATTTCATCCCCTAGTAAAGAGGATCCTATTCTCCTTCCCCTCAGCATGAAATCAATCCATTTGCATAGGGTACGGTTAATGCCGTGTTCATTGGCGGCCTTCATAATCGATTCAAAAGTTGTGCGGTCAAATGCTCCCTCAATATCTAGGAATGCCGCCGCGCAAATCTCTTGACCGTCAATAGCTTGTTCTGCTCTAGTGACTACGTAGTGCAATGCGGTTTCAGTAGACTTCCCGGATTGGTACGCACATTGTAGCTTATGAAATGGTTTCTTTGCCAGAGGACCATCCCTTATGTATTCATCTACAAGTTTCTCCAGGGTTTTTAGTAGAAAAGATGAGAGACTTATTGGACGAAACGCTTTAGCCTCTTCATAGCTTTCTTTACCTGGCTTAGGAATGTATGTTACCTTTACTTCTCTCCATATCTTTGGAATAAACCCAAAGGCTATGCAGGCCTTAAAGAGCCGCATCAGATGCGGGCCTAATGTGGGAAGACCCCGTTGTAGTAGTATTGGGTATATGCCATCTGGTCCCGGTGCTTTGAACGGTTGGAAGTTTTGCACAACCCAATTAAGTTTTCGTTCTTCTACCACCTTTTTAGCAGTGTCCCAGTCTGCCTTTACTGTTCTCAGATTCTGTTCTGATGCAGGCATGTGATCATCTGTATCCGTAGTATCATGAATTTTGCAGTCTGGGAAATGCGTCTCTGTCATGATCCTTAGAGTTTCTATACCTGTTTCCGTTAGTTTCCCATCTTTGGTCCTAACAGCATTTAGAGTTATGCTCTTGCTTGCAGATATTGCCTTGACTAATCTCGAGCTTTCAGGGACTGTATTAATGTCCTGACAATGAGATTGCCACGATTTTCAGTATGCCTTGCGTACCGCCAGATTGTACTCAGTTAGCGCTCGTGAATATTCTTTGAAGCACTTTTTAGACTTTGCTTCATTGAAGACTTGGCGAGTAGTCTGTCTTTTCTTTTTTAGTTCTGGCGTCCACCATGGAACCTTTGCTCCTTTTGCTACCTTCTCTGGGCAGCTTGCGTACCATGCTGTGTTGATGGCTCTGTTGATCCTTTCAGCTTCAAGCTCTATATCAACCGTAGTGTTTAACTTACCTTTGACCGATCCAAGTTCATGTTTAAGTTCTTTAGTGTACACCTTCCAGTCAGTGTGTCTGGGATTTCTTCTGCGTACACTAGGGATCGAGTCCTCTGTAACATATCTAAAGCAGATATACCTGTGATCAGAACCACTAACTTCGTCAGATACACGCCAGTTAGCGATTCTCTTGTATATGCCATTAGTGGCCATAGTTATATCTATAATTTCAGCACGCCTTGAGTCCACAAAGGTAGGCTCATTGCCTTTGTTTAGTAAATGAATTGAAGAACTTACCAGGTATTCATATAGTTCTTCTCCTCGACTATTTGTGTCCGAGCTCCCCCAGATGATGTTGTGCGCATTTGCATCGCACCCCATCACTAACTCCAGGTTCTCTCGACCGCAAAACTCTACGAGTTCCTTCAATGCCCTCATGCAGGAGGGCCTTTCCTCAGTAGGGTATGCTAGATAAACCGAAGCCATTACGACGGCCTTCCGATTACCTCGCCCTGTAATTACCTTGACAGCTGTAAGGTCCCTGGAACATAGATCAGGCAAGGGCATGACGTCGATTCCATTTCTGACATACACACATGTCCTTGCCTTTTCATTAGTATAGTGGAAAATAGATCCCCCTTTACCTAGACCTGAGACAACACCTTTTGTACTAATATATGGGTCTTGTATCAGGGCAATATCGAAATTAAGTTCCTTGAGCTGACGGCTAAGTAAGGCCATCGCCGCTTTACAGTGATGTAGATTTATTTGTACACACCTTATTCCCGCCATTTGGTGATCTTCGAGGGGGATGTCGGCAGCCGTTTATTGACTGCCGCCTGCGTCCTTATCTTCCTCCGTCACCTCCATGTCGGGGGGAGGAGACGACAGGAACAATTCGCCAATATCGTCCAGCACGTCGGTGAGGTGTGATGTGGCCGGTGAAGGAACTGGGCAGTCCCCGATGGTGTTCTGATGGTGGCTGCCCGTCGCCCCTCCGTCGCTTGCAGAGCCCTGTGGAGCAAGTGGCGGGGCCACTGCCCCTGCGCTGGCGGCGCATTTATCCCCCGACTGACTTTCGTCTTCCAGCAGCTTAAAATAGCTTTTGTCGACGCCAGCGTAGAGGCAGTAGTCCTGAGCCTTTATGTAGTCTGCAGAAGTCTTGTCCATAAGGACAATCCTTCTCACGCCAGACGCCTCGATGACAGTGTCTACCACCTTCCAGTCACTTGTCCTTAGCGCAGGATTCAAGCGCTGCATCATCGACAGAACGCTGGGTAGATCTGTGATCCACACGTTCTTTGACTTCCACGCCATCTTCACCGGTTTAGGCAGATCTTTGGCACTAACGACTTTTAGTGTCAGGCCGCCGATCGTCCTCCCAGTGAGTCCAGCGATCCAGTCTGCCGATTCTTGATCCTCGCAGAACACATGTAGTGCCCCCGCGATGACCGTCCCGACGCTAAATCGGGGCAGCGGATCTTGTTGACCGATCATCCTCTGCCACAGGGCGCTTACGATCGGTCCTACGTCATCATTTGTTATCTGTGAAGCCGGGAAGTTCTGCGGGATAACTGCCATCCTGCATCCCGAGAGCGCGTCCCTAAACGTTCTGTTCAGGTTCGGTTTCTTGGGTGCGTTGGTCGGCTGCTCCCCGCTGGACTCCCTGGCTCTTTTCACAGGTGCGATAGTTGCACCTGCCGTCCCTGCAGTTGCCCCTGCTGGTGCACTCTGCCCTGAGAATGTGCGGGTCTGCTTAGCAAGCAATTTTTTGCGCCTGGCTGCCCCGCTCATTCTCTTGGAGATTCCTCTATGCTTGCCTCCCGAAGCATTCGTCCCGACGGTCAAGCCCGGCTGGATGCTAGGCAGCCCGACGGTCCCCTGCACGGTGCGACCTGCATGAGTGCTCTCCGGAATATTGGCAATTGGCTGGGCGTCTCCCGTACCAGTCGTCCCAGCGGGAACGCATGACTTTCTGCCACACTCCCCACTAGTCCCCTGTCCGGAATGACCTCCCTGCCCTTGCCCCTTCGTAGTGCGGTCGGTTGCCCTCCCGCCTAATGACATATCGTCCTTTTTGACGCCCTTGCGGTCATCCTGTTTTATGGTTATTTAGTTAATTTTATTATCCATAAAACTTTTATAAAATTTTTCGCCGGATTGGCTCCCCACCCTCCACGGAGTCCTCAACACTGGGGATGCCTATATAGGCACCAGGGCTACCAATCCAGTATAGCATTCAAGAA
This sequence comes from Hemithea aestivaria, assembly GCA_947507615.1. Lineage (NCBI taxonomy): Eukaryota > Metazoa > Arthropoda > Insecta > Lepidoptera > Geometridae > Hemithea > Hemithea aestivaria. Next base: position 346,327 of record OX382331.1, read on the forward strand.
AGGAGTGCCCACGAGACCGCACGGCACGAGGCAGTCGATATCTAACCAAGATACCGAAAGCCGCGCACCGCCGCCTGCGGACCCCTCCTTTCCCGAACACTCGCCTAGCGACCGTCTGACCGGACGCCTCAGCCGATTGATCGCGGGTGGCTAGTCCACGACCTCCCGTTTCAGAAGAATTCAGGGCCAAAGAGGAGTGTTGCAGAGTACAACGACAACCACCGCGCTGTACACTGCTCAGCCACCAGGATCCCTTCCTCCTTCCTTACGGGTCTCCACGCACGGCACAAACACGCGGGTGACCTCCCCTCCCTCCGCGTCCCCCCTTCCCTAACCTGATCCGACCCTCACATATTTTAGTGTGAGTCGCCGCCTCAGAGCACAGTCACATATGCCCCTTGGACCGACCAGGTTTCATACGCGGGTGGCCTCCCCGTACCAACCCCCCACCCCTCCCCTAAATAACGATTCCCCCCCAATTTTGCCCCATTTTACCCCCCTACCGACCCTCACAGGTTTTTAGTGTGAGTCGTGCCACAGGACACAGCCACTGATGCCCTGTGGTCTTCACGTCATGAGATTTCAGTTCTGTCTATTTCTGATGGAATTAGACCAATAGCAGGTGGCACCACAAGCAGGATAATCTCTCTGACTTGTCTTAGGGATCTACATGACTGTTGCACTCTCCCCTAAGACCATTCCGCTCCTAGGTGATCAGAAGGATCACTTAGGAAGGCTTAAACCTACGCTACACCTACAGCCAAGCAATGGAAGAATGCCAAGCATGTAAGCGGGGGGATAGTCACAACCCTGAAAGCGTAAGCGTAAGCCCCACCCTAAATGAAAATGAATGAAATAATTACTTGTATACCTAAACATGTATGAATGTATGGCTAAGAGAGGGTTCAACCATAGTAACATGATAGCAAGTAGGCCAACTGACCGTGTTTAGGAAAAAAAATAACTGCAGGGTCACATATCCGTATTTGAAAACAGAATCGAAGGTAAAAAAAAAAACATCACTTGGAGCTTATAGGGTTGACATAATATATAGTAGTGAAATTACTGGGCTGAAGAGTCTTGACTTCCTCTTGTCTCTTAAGATGAGAAACGTTGGCGCACTACCTATACACCTAGAATGTTACTTTATTGTGAAATCCTGGGCAGCACTGTACTAATTATGGGCAATCTCTTACCATCAGGAGAGCGTCTCTCCTGATCATCATAATCATGATTATGATTATGATGATCAGGAGAGCGTCTTTTTAACCCCCGACGCAAAAACGACGGGGTGTTATAAGTTTGACGTGTCTGTCTGTCTGTCTGTCTGTCTGTCTGTGTGTGTGTGTATGTGTCTGTCTGTGGCATCGTAGCTCCCAAACGGATGAACGGATTTTGATTTAGTTTTTTTCGTTTGAAAGTAGAGTTAGTCGAGAGTGTTCTTAGCCATGTTTGGTGGAAATCGGTCCAAGATGGCCGCCGCTACAAAATGGCGGATTAGTTTTTTTTCCACGACCCCCTCAATATGGGTATCAAATGAAAGGGCTTAACGAGTAAAATACAGCCCACTATATAAATTTTAAAATCCAAGATGGCCGCCATCAAAAAAATTGGTGAATTACGTATTGCGTTGGGGGTTTTTTAAATTTTTAATTTAATTCACTTGTTACTCCTATGTATATAAAAAAATCTGTTTAGATAACAGCTTCCGACGCGGTGCGTCCTTGAATGTCGGATACGGAGGGAGATTGAGATAACTTGTGTGCACACGTGCGTATGCGCTACGCACACATACAAATGGCGTCACCTTTATGGTGAAAGCACATCTATCCGCGTCGACCGCGGCGAACGAATCGAATTTTGAATTCTTTATATGAAATTTCATGAAACCTCGAACACTAGCAGGAGTCGAATCGTCTGAATCGGAAGAAGATTTTCTATATAAAAATTCTTTCGGCAGTCGATGCGGATACATGTGCGAGCACCATTATTCGGTGTCGGCCTTCTTACTTGTATCTACTATGGTTTAACTAAGGTGAGTGCGTAACTGCGGTTTGTAATGTGATTAGTTAAAAGCTCCACGTGCCGTTTGTTGTAATTACGTTGCGTTACTCCTAAATATCTCGCGTTTATAATAATTACCGTATCCCGAGGGATGTGGCCTGTTATCGGGTACAATGTTATGCTGAATGTACTCGGTTATTTGTTTACAAGCCTATTTTATTTTTTCACACAAGAAAAAAATTTAACGCGGTATGTGGGATTCCCCCGCCGAATCGGACGCGACGGGGATACCCACAAAAAAACCAGGCTGTGTTCCAGCGGGTCACTAGTCCGCGGCCTTATAACGTGGCCACTTTTAGGTACAAGTGAAATTATCTATTTTTATCGGTTCAGGAGTTAACGAGTAATCGGTGAACATTTTTTTTAAATGACCAATTGTAAAGCTATTTTTTAAGCCGAAAAAAAATCAGTTGAACACGACATGTACTATATTTACACTAAACGATTCGAAAGAAAATACAAGTGAGTTTATGCCGTTTATTTACAAAGACGACTAATGTACTATCTGATCTAATTTTAGTATTTTCTATACACAGATTCTATCAAATCTAAATATATAAAATAAAAGAGTGACTGACTGACTGTCTAATCTTCAGCTCTACGCACATCCCAAATCACTGAACGCATATGGTTAAAATTTACAACACAAAAAGGTTTTATGACGTAAATCTATGCCAAGAAAGGAATTTTTCACGCGGGCAAAGGCGCGAGCAAAAGCTAGCAAAGATATAAATGTCTACAAAAGTACAGTATATATTTCAGTGTTCACAATATTTGCATCAAAGCACTGATTAGTTCTGCTGATACATAGAAAATAGCTTCACAGTGAGGAGCGAGCGCGGCCTGAAACCATTACAATACGTGATGATGGAACAGACAAACACACTCCTACTCCGTCCACTCAACACCTCCGCGTTTATTGTTTGTAATATGGATTTACACTGCCCCATTCCTGCGACTTAGTCTGCATATTTATTTCTTTTGTATGCAAAGAAGTTAGAGCAAGACGCTCTCCTGATGGTAAGAGATAACGCTGCCCATAATTAGTACACTGCCCAGTACCACCTAGGATATCACAATTATGTTAAATTCTAAGTGCTGCACCAACTCTTCTTGAGTAAAGAGTACTTCTCTTTGTAAAGAGACATAAAATGTTAAAAGACTCTTCAGCACACTACGCAAACCCAAAACACTTTTTTTTAATATGCATCTATTTAAATGCAATAAATCTTCGAAAAGGTAAAAACAGCATTTAAATCGTTTTAAATCAAAGATCATAATTTCCTATTTTGTCATTTCCAAGGATTCAGACACTACGTGTATTTTTTATAACTGGTTTGCGATATAACATAAAAAGGTAACAGACATACATTTATTTCCGCTATCAATGTTAGTAGAGTAGAACATAGGTATGTGTACCTTTGTCTAGACGATATTTCATATCAGCTTCCAAATAAACATTACATATATTTTTACATTTACTTGCAATTTATTCGAACGTTACAGATTAGAAGGCAATTTATAAAGGGAATTGAGTGTCGTTACCACAAAATATTCCCAGTAAAAGGGTAAAGGGCAAGAAATATTACACAGTTGTAACACGGTAAAGAGATATTCAGTACTGTAACTCCCTAGAAGCGGTTGAACTCAAGGTCGCGCGAGTTTGCAACAATTTGGTTAGGGTTCGGTAGGCAGCGAGGTGCCGAATAGGAGTTATTATTGTGAATTACTCAAAATATCAAAAAGAATTAAACACCTTGTGATATTTTTACTAATTCACAACCATTATTCGGAAGCTTACTGCATAAAAACGTCTATTCGGCACCTCGCTGCCTACCGAACCCTACCCAAATCGTTGCAAACTCGCGTGACCTTGAGTTCAACCGCTTCTAGGGAGTCACATTACTGTATATTTCTTTACCGTGGTTGTAATTTTGACCCTTGGGGAGTGAGAGGCTGCTATTAGCATGTCTATGGACCTTTGTGATGTGACAATATGCGGCAATGAGGGGCACGTATTGTGGACTGCTACGGAACATTCTTTACGCATTGATTTACATTATATTACTCCACTTTTTTACTTTAAACCGTTTATGTTTGTTACTTTAACTCTTTCACGACCGACCGTGTACATGTTCTCATTATTTCTTTCGACCAGGTTGTCTATAAGTTGCTCTATGCGATAAGACCGCGTATTGTTTACTTTCTTTATTCTTTTGTGTATGGTCTAATCATAACTGTTTCTTGTAACCTGGTATGCAATAAAAAGTTATTGTATTGTATCATTTTATTAATACCTCTCTATTATTTATATCAACGTTTAAAAATATATATATATATATATTATACGATTTTTAAACTACCACGATTGTGAATACAGCTGTCTGTACGAGAAATCTTCGGAGCGCAGTTTTAATGCCATTCTTTTGGTGGAACTTTTCCTCGCTCACCGCTCCACTAGTTACCTCCACATCAATGGACAGGCAGCCTTCACTAAAAGGCGGAATAAATCGATCACTGGCTTTACTGAACATCGTACCTGAACACGATTGTAATGACGCTTGGCTATACTACAGTTTTACATAATATGTTTGTAAAACTGGCAGGATATACATACCTACATACAATAAAGTAGATAACATAAAGATTTAGATAATATACTCGTATAACGTAGAGTTAAAATTAGTAGTGCTAATCGTACCTAATATATTATGTAGATGGTAGATATAAATATAATATTGTATGTATAATAGACACCCGCTACGCCGCCGAGGCCGGCCTAAGAAGCGATGGCGAGACGATTAAGACACAAATCAGATCGGCTGGTCCGAGGTGGCGCAAGAAAGGGATAAGTGGACGGATTTGGGGGACGTCTTTGCCCAGCAGTGGGCCAGTACAGACTAGAGAAAAAAACAGACACATAGCCATTTACAGACGCTGCTTGAATCTACTTTTATAGATAAGGGGCCAGTTATGATAAATAGACAACATTATGATATTAAAATATTGTAAATGTAAATGTGTATTTATCTAGGAGACATATAGACATGTTTGAAAGGCATTTACAACAATAAAACGACAGTAATAGTTGGTAATGCGGTGCAAACATATCAGTGTGTAAACATCGCCGGGACAGAGTGTAATGTGTAATTACACCTGCTCATAATATTTGGTTTGTTGTCAACTAGACATGAACAGAGATACTGTGTCTAATATGATACATGTGTTAGTTACTTTTTCAGGCCTAAGCTGCTGAAAAGATTGAGCTAAAATCTAAATATATAAAAGGAAAGAGTGACTGACTGATCTATCAACGCACAGCTTAAACTCCTAAACGTATCGCGTTGAAATTTGGAACACAGATAGGTTTTATGCCGTAGACGTCTGCTAAGAAAGGATTTTGTTACGCAGGCAAAGCCGCGAACTTGAGCTAGTTTGGTATATGGCTCAGATTTTTGACCCAGGACAAATGCATTATGCATCGTCACCTTGTCAGTTACTATTAAATTATTAATTCTTATTTACAGTGAAAAGCAAAGATAAAACAACGCAGTTTAATCGCAAGTATTCGAGTCTGAGAATCTCCTTTGTCGTGTAATCCGTCAAAGTGAATCATAATTGGATGTAATCTGCCGTTAGTTGCAACTGTATTCACTAATCACGGTGTATTGCTGTATTTAATAAAATATTAATACTCTTGTAGTACCTTTACATAAAATACACATGTATTTTTTAACCAAGGAAAAATGCATTCTGCATTACACAGGGAGGTATGTGGGACTTCTCGCTTATGATGTACGCGGCGGGGATACCCACTAAAAACCTGTGGGTGTTCCTGCGGGACGCCATAATGCCAGGACAGCGGGTACGCCGAAGCACTCATCCGCGAATATAGCTTAGCCATTTCTAACGGGTAAAACTGTAGGGTACAGCTAGTTATTTTTAACTGGGACATTATTGAAGGGAACGAATAAAGGTTCACAATGAATAGATATTTGTCACACGATGGGGTATAAAAATAGACTTGTGTCTGTTGCGTGTTTACTAAATTAATGTTTGAGTTGGCTCCGCTACGCTTTTTGTTATGAAATGTTTATTAAACTTGATATTTAATTACTTCCATTTTTTGTGGAACTAAACGGGAAAATTAAAAAAGTTTTTAATAGTTTTAATCATCTTAGTGTGTCACTATAATTATAAATGCGAATGTACAGATATATGCGTGCGTACGTATGACGTATGTGTATTTTTGTTACTTCATTCCTCCTAAACGTTGGAACCGATTTAGCAGAATATAGGCAACGTTAACACTGGAAATAACATGGGCAAGTTTTCAGTGGATAAAACCGTCGGGCACGGCTTTAACAATGATTCAAGGCATTCATTACTAGTAAACAATAAAACTAAATACATAAATAAAACAAAACTAAATCTAAAAAGGCATTGTTCGCAAAATGCTAGCATCAGCTCTGGATGACAATACTGATGCGTTGTCCGAGGTAGCTTTAACTAATAAACATAATATTATACATACTAACACTGATGACCTTAAGAGTCACAGATATGCAGAGACATTGATATACATCAATTCAACATGATCATTCATTCATTGATTAAATTGATATGCATACCTATAGAGCTGGTATGGTAGTAGCTAGTGTTGTTGCCATCAGTCACATAGTGCCGCGCGAGGCTACGGTCGGTCGCGGCCCATCGCACCGCTCCCTGACTGATGGGCCTCGTCCGTCTCGCCGACACAGATCGATCTCTAGCGCTGTTTATACTAAACCAGATTGAACACTGCCCACAAGCTGGGATTTGCAGATATACTGCTGATTTACAGCTATTCATTTACCAAGTTTTTTTTATTAGCAATGTGCCTAAAGTGACCTTGAGAAGAAGTGTGGTGTTAGCAAACCTGACGACATAGTGACAGATGCAAAAAGAGCCTACATTGCCCAAGACAGACCCAGAATGGGACAGAACTTTGTTCAGAGAGCTAAGACTGACTGACATTTATGCCAAACACAAGCCAAACACAGACGTTTTGTAGACTTGTCTTGCTGTCAAGTCAAACTGTCATCCCATACATTGTACTTTTGTGAATGTATGTGATGACAGTTTGACTTGACAGCAAGACAAGTCTACGCATTATCCATGCTAGAGGGGCTGTGTGTCTAAGTGGTTGTACGTCCGGTTTGTCATCACTCATCACAAGGTCCTCGGTTCAAATCTCAAACAATGTTTTGTTTCGGAAGCCACGTTTTAACTGCTGGTGTTTCTGAAACTTTCCTACACAAGAAGCAGTCGTCAAATCATGTTGCAGGCCTTGTATGGATTGACCACTTGAAACTACAACACATTTTACGTTGGCCTGACAACACACAATCTAATTATGATTTAACTAGGGGTTACCTGTTCTGTTTCCAACTATCATTATTATCACGATGAAGAGTTTTTAGTGTTCTAATCATCACGTGAAACATTCTATTCTCAAAGGAAATCACTACACATAAAAATCTTCCTATTCAAAGCAACTACATAAACAAATACATAGTATCTGTACGTTTTATCGTTCGTTCGCCTTTACTCAATGGAATTAGGTCGCCATCATGGTGTAATTGAAATGTATCCATGAAGGCAGTGAATCTATGTCGCGACGGTCGCCATACACATGTACATGTACATGTACATTATACATGTATATGTACATTATACTTGTGTGTACACAAATAAAGGTTGTGATGTATGTTTGCAGTCGCGATATCAAGCTATTTACATTTCCCCGTCGAGGAAATTTTCCGACTGAACAAAGAGAGTTGTGTGCAAACCGACATACTAACTCTTTCCTTATATTATGTAGACCCGCATCGGCTGGCTAGTTTAGTTACGATCTTTCGTACTAATGATAACTGTTACTAATTAAAATAGCTATCGAGTATAGAATAGGACCTTTAGATTAAAATACAAAGTAAACAGCTCAGAGGGCGTAATTAGTTATAGCGATAGTCACTAGACAATCACTATTTACTAAGAAATTTATTTTTTTTGAGACAGAGCTGTCAAAAAAATGAAACACAGAGGTGTGCTGAAAAAAGGCATATTCAACTTTGACGTGGAATCCACTAGCGCGTAACTTTAGCACTCTGTGGCTCTTAGAATATTTAATTTTTGTCCAGTATTCTCGATTACGTAGTGCGGAGTGTAAAGATTAGATTAGGTACCTAACTGTGTATTGAAACACCACAACATCCGTATTAAGGAGGATAATACGTAAAAGAAGATGTTCGTTAAAGAATATTCCGTAGTTTCGTGCACGTCGATACAACATTGCAAACGTGCGTCTGTCGCACGCTGCGTCGCGTCGCAAGTCGCATATATTAAACTAAATTAATATAAACCTGCAACAGTTGCACTCGTTCAGCACAACTCTACAGAATACTAATAAAACAGCTTTATAAATATGCATTTCAATTGTTCTGACACGATTTATCATTTGCATATTTTCGTAATTTAACTAACGCTGACTGCCATATTTATCAGTATTTTGAGTGCGAAACTAAATATTAAAATCTGCCTCATTGTTCTGTTGTTTTTAATCTGGCGTATTTTGTTTATAATGTTTTGATATGTGAAAGCTTTAAACAAAGGATCAGCGATATATAGCGTGTGGAATGTTAACGTCAAGAGCAGCCGGTCTGTCTGTCCGACTGTCCGTCAGCAATTCATTCGATCTCACTAATTGAAAGACAGGTTTGATGTGCGTTTCAATCGTGAATTCAATTTCGATTGGAAATGGTATCGCGTATTGTGGGAATGTTTGGATGAAATGCGAAGCCACACGGGCGATGTTGACGCGTTGTTTTACAAACAATTACCAGGCGTCGCACGTGTAGCACGTGGCTATGATTAGCTATTATAATTAGCTGTACCTATAAGTTTAATCCACTGAAATAGCCTATGTGTTATCCAAAGGTTTAAGCTATTTATATGTATGAGTCTACAAAACTTGTGAACCCGCGCGAACTTCGAATCGCATATACATTGACTTTGTAATCTATCCTTAGCTTTGTAATCATAGATGCATACTCGTATGTATGAATATATAATAAGTAGGTATTATAGTAACTCGCCCGTGTGGCTTGTGTCTAACATAAGGTGTCGTTATCAGCAGATTGTGTCTGCACGCAGACAATCTTTACAGCGCGGGCAGTGTAGCCGCGCACTTAATGTCCCGCTTTATTGAGCTTTATTGTCCACACATCGCTGATCTACCGATGCACCTGCGAGTTGCGCTTGTCAAGTTTTATTAGTTTTACCCGTTGTACTGTAGCCTATAATATGTTATTCCAGGGTCTAAGCTATCTCTATACCAAATTTCAGTTTAATCGGTCCACCCGTTTAGGCGTGAAAGAGTAACACAAGTGAATTAAATTAAAAATTTAAAAAAACCCCCAACGCAATACGTAATTCACCATTTTTTGATGGCGGCCATCTTGGATTTTAAATTTTATATAGTGGGCTGTATTCTACTTGTTAAGCCCTTTCATTTGATACCCATATTGAGGGGGTCGTGGAAGAAAAAAGTAATCCGCCATTTTGTAGCGGCGGCCATCTTGGACCGATTTTCACCAAACATGGCTAAGAACACTCTCGACTAACTCTACTTTCAAACAAAAAAAACTAAATCAAAATCCGTTCATCCGTTTGGGCGCTACGATGCCACAGACAGACACATACATACACACACACACACACACACACACACAGACAGACAGACAGACAGACAGACAAACAGACAGACAGACAGACACGTCAAACTTATAACACCCCGTCGTTTTTGCGTCGGGGGTTAAAAAATACATTCATGCATTCTTACAACTTCCGCGTTAATAAAATTAGTAGGACTATTTTACCTATTTAAATGTGTACTCGTATTTGTATAAAGTGCTAGCCTTTGGCCACGATCTTGCGAGATGTCAAGCGACGATGCGGCCGTAGAGGGTAGCAGACTGAACCTAGAAGGTGGGATAAATCCCTTCCTGACTTCACTGAACATCATGCTGGAACAAGGTCATAAAGGTTGCTTGGCGATGCGGTTTTGTCCAGTGGGTGGTAACTAGTCACTGCCGAAGCCTACCACTAGTATGTTTAGATATTTTTGTTTAAAGTTTATGTAGATACATTAAATAAAGGATTGTTCATACAGGAAGCACTGCGTTTAACAATAATTAATAATATTGAGAATATTAATTAGCGAGTAATTAAACCGATACAGGCTCGTGTTCAAACACAACAGTGTTATAACCCCCCTCATGTTCGCGTAATTATCGGTGTTACAATGTTATTACGGATATAATTACCTTACAACACCCTCTATTTATTACCGTTACGCAAACAAACAACTACAAGTACATTAGGCTTTAGTTTCGGAGCATATTTACCCGAAACACTGGATTCCTTCAAGGCTTTCAAGGTCTTGAAAGAGCTAGACGTAATAGCAAATGTAATTTCAGGTGTACGAAAAAACCTAATACCTTACATTTGTATGTGGTGATGTTGTTGTTGTTTTTGTGTTATATCAACGTAAGACTAGAACGTATTTATTTTTACTAAAAGTAAAACTAGTACGAAATTCAAATTCGTTAGGTAGGTGTTTTGGCTGTCTCAAGCAGTTCATTGGTTGTCTGGAAAAAAGCACTTTTTAGAGATAAAGGAACTTATGATGAAGTAACAAACAAAAACTCACAAACTTTCTCCTTTATAATATTAGTGTTGTAGGGTAGGGACATATATTGTAAAATTAATTGGAGGCAGTAAAATTTATGTAGAGCGACTGTCCGGACGCCCCCCTCCGTCGGCAGTCGTCTCGGCAACCTCACGGCCCTAAGCCGTCAATGTATATTTAATTAATGATTAAATCGACAGTGTTTTTAACTAACATTTTGTTTAATACCACATGGAGTCACAATCCATATACACACGTATGCCCCAACAGTGTGATAAATCAATTGTTCTCTGTTTGAGATGTATTTCTTTGTACAATAAAGTATTATGTACCCATCTATGTGTATTAATCTATCCATCTATGGTCATGAGACTATAGTATGAAAAGTACCTCTAAGCCTCTCAAACACCAGGCGCCCATAGAGAGGAGGAGCTCGAGAGATAGCCAACAGTTACAAACGCTCCCTTTGGCGAGCCTTCCATACAGGTGGTATAATGAGGGAGTAGTTGAGGAATCACAAGAGCCTCTCAACACTCAGGTCAGGCTGTATTAGGAGCTCGACAGGTCATTAGAGACCGCCGGGACATGAATACTGGTTTCACAATTTTAACATGTTTCGATATATTATGAGGTAGATTTTATTTAACCAGCATTTATAGATCCGTTATTCTTATAAATACGAGTATTAATAATATTCAGTTAAATACGTTAAAAATCACTACTAATTGAGTGTTACTCAATTTAATTCATAAATTTATATTTATAACTTTTACCTATTGTGATTGTGGTTTTTAATAAAGAGTTTTTATATTCTAAATAATTTAATTGTAAAAATTTAGGGTACAAAGGTCTTTAAAAACTAATAGGTGCCATCAAAATCTGTGTATTAAGGCGTACAAATATAGAGTAGAAATATATATTATTTTAAATCCCAACATATTGTGCTAATATCATTGTTATTATTTCTAGCAATATTATCATACACTATATAAACTCACTATATTCAGTACATTATTATTAAAATTAGACTATTTGCAGGTTTTCAGTGATCCCTACGTCGCATTCCAAGTGCATTGGCACCTTAGAAAATATGATACCGAGCTAGATTCTATCTATTGTTTTCTACCTCGAAAAACTTTTGAGAGAAAAGCTGAAATGAATTTTCTACAATTAGATACAAAACCGAGAACGATTGGATTAGAACTTGTTGAAATTCAGTTCACGAACATAATGGGAACATGTCTGTAATATTGAAGTCCATCGGAAAAAGCGAAACCTAGTCGAGGAAAACTTTAATTCTATTTTCCTCGTCGTACTTATGAATGTAGTTCTTTATTCTCACAGACAGTCCGTCCTCGGGTTATCATATTGTGTATCAATTTATTTTGTATTTGAATATGACGAAAACAACACATCTCAATAACAATGGTTCGCTCTGACGCACGTGTATATTTAGTAAACATTATTTTAGTTCTTATTTTTGTGTCACTTTATCTTAACCGACTTTAATAAAAAGTGGCTGTGACATACGGTCGGACGGACAGACATGACGAATCCATAAGGGTTCTGTTTTTTGCCATTTGGCTACGGTACCCTAAAAGGCCTGAGGAAGAGGTCACCAGCCGTCCTGGTAAGCGTCTATGTCATCTCGCCACCTTTTCCTGGGCCGGCCTCGGCGGCGCTTTCGATCTTTTGGTACCCATTCTGTGGAGATCTTCGCCTAGCGGTCGGGGTGCATGCGGCAGACGTGACCCGCCCACTCCCATTTTAATTTGGCTGACTTGTACCCGACATCACTAACTCCCGACTTCGATCGTATTACGGTGTTACGTACCCTTTCAGACCTTTTGATTCCCAAGATGCTGCGCTCCATGGCTCGTTGGCAAACCCCGAGACGGAACTTTTGCGATTCGGTCAATGACCAGGTCTGTGGACCGTAAGTTAGGATGGGAAGGATACACATGTCACTTCGTTAGAAAGCAATATTTATACGTTGAGCCGGATATATCCCGCCTTCTAGGTTTAGTCTGATACCACCTACGGGCTCATCGTCGCTTAGCATCAAGCGATATAATGGTCAAAGGCTAAACTAATAATGAATAAAAAAAATGTATACCAGCTTTTTGGTCACACGTCGCATCGCCCAAGCGCTCAGTTTCATGAAACTGCGGTAGGTGTCGTTAATTCGCAATATCCTTGAAAGCCTCGTAACAGAGTTGACAAGTGTAACAGAAGTGGAGCAACTTTCATTGTCTGTAAAGTACTTTGGAAGAATTACCAGGAAAAAGTTGTCCGCGCGAGATTTACGAGTTGAAGAGTTGACATTCGCGTGTGTTTGAACCCTCCTCATGTAGAACCAACTTGATAGAATATTAAAAAAAAATATTTACTCGCTATAGATAAGCCTTTGCCCACGATCTCGCGTGATATCAAGAAAAAGTTTCAATAAAATTTATGATTTTACATTATTTAAAAAAGATAAGGAAAATTATAGCTGAATAAATATCTATCACGGAAAAAAAAAAACTCAAAAAATACATATATCTATCACGAAATAAAAAATAAATATCTATCACGTCCACTGCTGACAGTATTTTATGTAGTCTTCTGCAAGCTGTACTTAACAGAAATTACAACAAATGAGGTGTTCATATATATGCTAAATATCAACCATATACATAGTAGTGGATGACAGTAATCACGTAGATACACGTCGTAATAAAGTTAGCACGTATGTATCTGCCCTATGATAGTCAGTGAAATGAAAACTTATGGAGCTCTTATCAGTGAGAACACCCCAATTACCGTCGCGCCGGCGACCGGCGCCGACAGATTACACCTACACACTCACACACGGGACAATAGACTCTAACCCACAACAATAAAACTGTAATTCCCTCAGCACATGATAGTGAGGAAATCTATTACACAAACAACATCAAAAATCTTGACCGCGCGGTGACAGAGATCATTTTCCGTTACCTTTCCTCAGCCGTGACCATATAGGATTATTAGCCTAATGTACGATACACATAAGGTGTGTTTTTGCTCACTATAAACGGGATTGTTGTGTGTTTAACAGGCATGTTTCTATTGTTTATGCAAGCTGTGTTTGGGTTGTTTTTGTATGTAAATTGAAGGATCGTCTGCTAGTCGTGACATCGTAGATAAAGCATTAGTGGTCAGTGGGTAAGACATTCTGTGGCCATTGAACTTATTTATAGCGAGTGTTATTAATGGTGTAACGAAATTTGTAACATGATTACATTATTTATTATTTAGCACATAGCTAGGACTAACTTAGGGCTACAATTGTATCTACCAGTTGCCATAAGGCTGGAGAAAATGTACTAGAAATTTAGTGGGGCTGACAAATATAGGAAAAAGGTAACTTACAACTACAAAACTTAATAATAAATAGACAATAATTAATATAATAATATTCGTAATAATTATAAACATATACATTGTATTGAAGTGGCTACACCTAGGTGCAGGTCACTGTTGGTCAAACTAAGATGCATCCAATTTGTTTTCGGCTATATCTAGTTCAAATATGGCTTCATCTGTTTACAAAAACGGTTGAGTCTTAAAATAGAACTAAATATTTGTAAAATTGACTTGCAAAAGTCCTCCATTGTAGCCTGTTTGAATAAATGAATTTTGAGTTGGCGTTTGAAACATTAATTGTTATTGTTGGTCACAAAGAGTTTAAATTTACACTCAGTCTATTTATTACACAGCTCAAACTGCTGAACGGAATGTGTTGAAATTTGGCACAGAGATAAATATAACGTAAATATCCCACGAAAATGATCTCGCGACGAGAAAAAAGCTGCGAGAGATTCTGTCAGGTAACCGAAGGCTTACACAAAAGTGAACAAGATATACATAAATATAATATTTCAATGTTCAGACAAAGCTACAATAATTGCTTATTTCATAATAATGCCCAACAAACAAATTAGTCATATAACGAGACTTTATAAAGGCTTTTTGTCTTTTAGAAGTCATATTAAGATTTTTATATCTTACTTTGATCATATATTGGTGCATTATATGTCTACTTAGTTATATAGGCAGATGGTCGTATAAAGTAGTCGTTTAAACGTTTATACTGCGGTTGTATACGGCAATCATATAATGGTATCGAGGAACACTTCTATACAACGGTTATTATAAAACTTTTAGTCGTATAAGCCTTAAAGTTGTATAAAGGTGATAACTATAGCAAAATTGACATATAATTCTCTTTTATACGACTCTATAACGGAATATGGTTATATTGAAGTCGGCTAAGTTAAAAATGTAGTATTGATAGCGAAAGTATTTTGCATACGACGATTACACGTCTTGACTATATTTAACCACTACAATATGACCAATTGTCCTATTATAATAATATAAATAATCTGAAATGGTCGTATAAAGTGGTCATTTAAACGTTTATATCGCGGTTGTATACGACAATCATATAATGGTGTCGAAGAACTCCTCTATACAACTGTTTTTATAAAACTTTTAATCGTATAAGCCTTAAAGTTGTACAAAGGTGATAACTGTAGCGAAATTGTCATATAATTCTCTTTTATACGACTCTACAACGGAATATGGTTATATTACAGTTGGCTAAGTTAAAAATGTAGTATTGATAGCGAAAGTATTGTGCATACGACGATTACACGTCTTGACTATATTTAACCACTACAATATGACCAATTTTGCCTAATTGTCCTATTATAATGTGAGCCTTCAAGACAGTCAGCCAAAAAACTTCGAGGGTTCCGTATCAGATTGTAATATATGGACAATTTACTCAACAATGGTTGCTTGTGTGTTAGTGAGAAAGATGATTCATTAGCTCATGAAAAGGAAGAAAATAATTCAGTTACCGGTAATATTCAAGAAATTCCGATTAATTGTAATTCATCTTCCGAAAGTTCAGACATAGAAGTTGAAAATAATGACTTTCGACAGCATTTGAAAAAATGGGCTATAGATTTTAATGTTCCACAAGTAACTTTGAGGGAACTAAGTAAAAAACTTTTGGTTAATTTTATTAGTCGCCAAATATTCAAAAAAGTTACACTAACACTGACGTACGTACCACATACGTCGGGAAGTCAAATTCACCAAAATAGAAAAATGGCAGATGGCCGCTATCCATCCCCAGATACTCATCACAGGTGACTACGAAACTACTAAAAAGGACGCTCAGAAATTCCTGCGGAAACAGAAGTTTATAACAGAAAACGATTTGGGTGAAGTACCACGTACGTACGTCAGTGATTAAGGGTTAATTCACACTTTATAGGAAAGATAAATAATTTAAAATAAAATTTCTGATAATATTGTAAAAGTACTTTGGTTTTATTTAACATCTTTTAAGGAATTGTTTTTTAAGTAAATAAAAAATTATCAAAATTACAATAATACTTTTTCTACCTATTATAATAATACGTACTAGTTCAATGTATGTATATCTAAGAACATTTTATTTTTGAAGCATTATAAAGATGGTCTATAAGGCCTTGCAGTCGATTATCTAAAAGAATCGCCATCGTCTCGCTGTCGACTAAGGTTTTAGTATTTAATATAAAACAGAGTGCAAGTGAAAAGACTCAAAGACAAAAGATTTAAATAAAATTTAAATATAAATGTCTTAAATCAAACAAAAATTGCCTTAATTTAGTAACGTGACATACTTATAGCTAATTTTACAGTTATAAATACCAACTAATCACACAATACCTCAACAATAAAGCTCTTAGAAACTTAGGACAAAAACAATTATAAAAACTAAAAAAGTAACAAAATATACATTCATTGCTAAGTTGAAATTATGTGATCTTAACTAATATTGCATCAATTGTTATGGATGTAAACAAATTAATAGAATTAAATAAACACTTTAATATTGAATTAAGTGTTTATTTAATCAATATTAAATTGACAATTAAATTATATATTAACAAAGAAAAGTATATAAGTATTATATCCGTTACCCTAACCACCATAATACAAGCATTAAGTTGCTTAGTATGGGGTTAGGTGGCGCTGTGTGAAATGTCTTGAAATATTTATTATTAAAAAAAAGTTCTAACTTAATATCAAACATTAATAAAAAAATCAAAATGAATTAACAAAATGCCATTGTTATTCATATCAGAGAGCTGAACATATTTTTTTTAAATTATATATTATTAAATAAATATGTTATTAAAAAAAAACAATAGTATCTACAGCGCACGCGATGAAAGAATTTTTCAATGTATTTTTTTTTTATCGACGTCCATGTAAGCTTCAATCATTATAATTATTATAAACTTATTGTATTCCAAAAATATCACACCACCCACCACACTAAAACAAAAGTACATTATCATGTTTTATTTCATAAATAAAATAAGTAAATATTTACCTATATACCTACTATATGCTTTAAACTAAATACTTATAAACCTACGTAATAAAAAATCATATTTAATGAATGTTGTTGTGGGTTCAATGAAAAGCGTGAATGAACAAGGCTCCAAACTAATATCTTAGAGAACCCTAAATTCGATACAAATGGCGGCCAATTCTTGTTCGGAAGTTATATAGACGTCGTGTAATTGGAACATTTACAACATTTCGTCGTATAGAGAAAAGCCTTGATATTTTAGTAAATTAAAAATGCAAAAATATAAATAAATTGAAGATTCTAATAGGCGCATTAATAATTACCCATAAATAACCCAATTTCCGTCGATGAACAGAACTTCCCACAAAAATTTAAAGTTGAAATTGCTTTTAACTTGAGAATAAGTATAACGTTTTCAAAGAAGATTTTTGTAAATATGGTGATAAAACTTAACCTTTAAGTCACTGACAAGTATAAATTGAACTGCTGTGTAAAAGACAAGTTGTTCATTGAATATTATTTATTGAATAACTAAAATACGACTGTAATTCAACTAATACGCCGTATAAAAGTCCCAATGAAAACTGTAACGTCGAATACACGTTTTAACAGGTACAACAATGCAACTTGTGGTCAAATCAACTACTATTATGCGATGATTACTCGACCAAAATGGTTTTTATATGACTGCAACATAACTGCAACACGAATTGGCGTCGTATAAAATGGGCCCTTTTCGCGTTTTATAAACGTTATCATAACGTTTTTACGATTTATCTTATTCAACCTAAAGTTGAGACTAAAACGTAGTCTCGACCAGAAATTGTTTGTTGGGTGTCTAAACAATATTTTCATGTGTAGTTAATGTGAAGGGTAATCAGATATTAAGTTTAATCTTGAGTCGCGCTAATTACAACTAATTACACTCCTCTCATGAGTTATTTGATCTCTAGGCTCCATTAATTGTGAGTTACTTTCATTACAGAAGCCTTATTAATAGCAACATGGTAATATTATGTTAACGACAAAACATTTCTACTAAAAAGCTTCAAATCTAAGAATATATAAAAGGAAAACGTGACTGACAAACTAACTCTATCGACGCACATTTCTAACCGCTAATGGAATTGAGTTGAAATTTCGAGATTTATGACGTAGATCACCGCTGAGAAAAGATTTCTCTACGCGGCCAACCTGCAAACTTAGGCTAGTGTAGATAGATATATAGCTTAATTGTACATCACACAAAAAGAAATACATTACACAAGTAGATAATTAATTATTGACAGAAATATAAAAGCAAAAACTTGACTGATTGACTAATTTATCAACGCATAGCCTAATTTAAGGCGATAGATCTTTGAAATATCAACCCCTATAGCGGTAATGGAGGGTTCTTAATATGTACAGAGCAATTTAATAAACAAAGACAAATGATATATTACTACAAAATATGCAACACGGTTGCAAAGATACAAGCATTTTGATGACATTGGTATATCTTGACCACAAATAAAAAAATCTACAAAGCAAAAAAAATGTCAGTGGAAGTGAAATCACGTAAGTGCTCTAGTGTTTTTTTTTTAGTTTTTAAAGCTAATTAATATTCGTTACCATCTTATTGAACCCCGAGACAATAGAACCTGAGCTCATGAAAGTTCTGAGCTAGACCTGAACTTAGCCTATAATTCACCAAAACGTCCCAACTATAAAGTAAAGAAGCTTCATAAAATGTGGCTTCATTTTATTGCACTCAAACACCAATATTACTTCAAAACTTCTGTGTAAAGTGAAAAGAAGTCAAATATATTAAAATTGAAATTTTTAGGACTTTTGTTAAATATATTTAATACTCGTAGAAACACTATGACACTAATATTATAAATGCGAAAGTTTGTGAGTGAGTGTGTATGTTTGTTACTTCTTTACGCCTAAACGGGTGGACCGATTGAGCTGAAATTTGGTATAGAGATAGCTTAGACCCTGAAATAACACATAGGCTACAGCACAGGTACGGTACAGTAAAACCGCTGGGCGCAGCTAGTTAATTCTTCTCTTCTTGGTCGTAGCCTCATGACTGAGGGACGTGATCATGGTGCCTCATCAGCTTTGACACCACTTCCTTCCATCTATGCCGGTCCTGCGCCATTTGGACTGACGCTAGTTAATTAATAAGTCAGAAAGTCTAACCATAGTTAAATTATCTGAATATATAAAAGAAAAGAGCTAAAACGCTGAACCGATTGATGGGCCACCGATGATTGGGTTGAAATTTAGAATACAGATAGGTTTTATGACGTGGACTTCCACTAAGAAAGATTTTGGCCACGAGGGCAAAGCCGCGATCATAAGCTAGTATCAAATAATAGAGTGGATTTGGTGATGTGATCCCCTAATATATATTGCAAATAGAAACTTAGCTTTAACGTAGCGATTCCCCGGATCATTTGATTCCACCTCCAGCTCTATGTTGACTGACAAACAGACAGTACCGTGGAGCTCCAACCTCGCTCAAATATTAGACGAGAGGGGCGCAACAACCAAATTAAACGTAATTCAACAACTATGTAGACTTGCTATCAACGATTGACGACATTGTAGAGTTACACACGGACGTATTATATAGGTGACTAGCTGCGCCCAGCGGTTTTACCCGGTACTACAGCCTATGTGTTATTCCAGGATTTAAGCTATATCTATACCAAATTTCAGCTCCATCTGTCCACCCGTTTAGGCGTGAAAGAGTAACAAACATACATCCAGACATCCATACATTCTTACAAACTTTCACGTTTATAATATTAGTAAGATACATTTTTAAATTACATCTACAAGCCACGCAAAATGTTCCTGACGTCTATGTAGACAAACAGCTATACAAGAGTGGTTGAAGTTTACTAGCTAAACTATCTAACGTAGATACAAACGACGAGGAAATCAAAACAAAAAGAATCGGAGACCAACCAGGGAAACTTGAGCCGTAGTTTATTCGCGCAAAAAATGGTTCCTTCATATCAGCGAGCGCTGGGCCTCGGGGAGGGGGGCGATGTTTCGGGACCGAGAGGAAGGAGGAGATACCTCCCTGGTGGGCATTAGATGAAGCGACGTCGGGGGCGATCATTAGCTTTGTATCGGCCACTTTGTTCAGATCTCCGCGCCGCTAACATACCTACCGATACCACGGACATTCAAACATTTCAATTTCTCCGAGTACATACCACTCATAATATATCAGTATACACGATGTGACTGTCTATTCGCGTATAAACAATCGTTGTAGACAGTGCCTTTACTTCTTGTGTGTGCTAGTGTTTTTCATATCTGTTACGAATTGAGAAGATCTCTTGAAGTTAACATTAAATAATATTTTAAACACTTTTTAGCCATTTGTTGGGTTACTGAAAAAAAACGGCGACTGAACTGCGGTGTGGCCAAACACTTTTGGCTAATGCTAAAAATGTACTGACATAATTTTTTGTTTTTTCACTACAACTAGCAAGCCTTTGATCACAATCTCGCGTAATGTTAAAAGCGGCGCTGTAACATAAAACGCTGTAACCAATAAATGGTAACAGACCAAACCTAGAAGGCGGGATAAATCCCTCGCTGGCTTCACTGAACATCACGCCGGAACACAATCATATTGACTGCACGTCACCGCTCTAGACCGCTTTATTTGTGAAGCTTACTAAATATTTATAGTTCTGCTCCTACTTAGGAAGTAGATTTCTCGCCATCTACGCCGATCTATAACCAGCAATCCACACAATATAGTGTTCACGCTATGCGCTACCTCAGCTCGCTTCCCCTTCCCCTTATATTAGCTAATTTCCCTCAGATTAAACGTCTCAGTACAAACACCCCAAATTAACGTTATTTATTAAATCTGCGCCCAAACTCCAACCCAATTATATTTATTGATTTCACTAACCTACTTACGGAGATTTGGGAATTTGTTCAAATGATATTTGAAATGTTTTTCCTTGAATGTTCTTGAATGTTCCATCAATTGAAAGGTTTTCTCGTACATTAGTAGGATTGCTATCGACACGTGCCTTGACATGGTAAGTAATGGTAATATTCATCAAGTTTTTATTGCAATACAACAGTACACTTTCATTATGTTTATGTGATGTTCCGATAATCATGGTAATGTTTTGAGCATTAAAACTTTAAAAGAGACCACCAACTACTAATTTCTATGCGAAAAAGTCTGCCAGTCTTTTACACCAGTAATGATACCACACTAATGAATTTTCAATAACGTTACTACGACTAAATTGTCAAACACACTAGCATAAAATATACACAAGTACACACAAGGATAATCTGTATTGTTAGAACAGTACGAGTACATACAGTTGTATGTCTGACGGTCATTTTTTTTGGCAGTGGGGGTCGTCTTAGAGTGACGTATCCATTTAGATGGCTAGTCGAAGTGATAGTACTATAGTTTCGGCTCAGTTTTATAAAATCTGTCTTATCACTTTATTTATTAATTTAACAATGAAACTTGTGAAAAATGCAGATCAGGGCCTAAATTCTGCACAAAAAAGAGGCGACGGCGCAGCAAAACGTAAGCAAAAAAATAACCTATTAAACACAACTTTTTTATTTTCAAAAACGCTACTTTAAGGCGACCAAACGATGTTAAATTAAAAAAGAATTTAAG
The DNA here is from genome assembly GCA_947507615.1 of Hemithea aestivaria. Lineage (NCBI taxonomy): Eukaryota > Metazoa > Arthropoda > Insecta > Lepidoptera > Geometridae > Hemithea > Hemithea aestivaria. The sequence goes on from OX382331.1 coordinate 368,194, forward strand.
TTGCATTTGATTTTGTACTGGTATCGTAAGAATTTTCAAGATTTTTTTCAAAATTTTGTTAACATTTGACAGTGAACGTTAGCAAAACGAGAAGGGATTAAGGTCCGGAATAACCCCGATAATGATCGGCAATGACCACCTGTCAGCAGACCGTCAGTTTTTTTTTTCAGTGTTTAACAATTAAATGTGTTTTAGTTCTCAATGAAGGTAGTTGACAAGGCTAATGCGGCACTCCTCGTGCATTGATCGCTGGTGGTGCGGTGTGGCGTCGGACGAGTGCATCCATTTACAAATGGCTGTCATTACACTAATGAAATACACGTTTTATGTACACACACTAGCTGAGCCAGGACGTTTTACCCGATTCAAGTAGCTAATGCGTTATTTTATTATGTCTATAATATTAATTGATTTTTTAAATGAGTTTGTCTTATATTACTGTCAATATTTTTCCGGCTGTGATAAATGTAATTGATGTAAAGTAGTTTTTATCAGATAATATTAAGGGGTCTAAACTACCTATACACCAGATTTCAGCTCAATAGGCTCAGCTGTTTAGGCGTGTAGAGGTAACAAACTCTCATACGTACTCATTCATACTTTCGCATTTAAAATATTAGTAGGACTATGCGACTTCGTTCCGGCCAGAAATCCTTTCTCAACTAATTTCTACGTCAACATATCCATCGTAGTGCTAAATTTCGACTCAATCCGCTTAGTGATTTGAGTAATCTGTCATTCAGTCAGTCACGCTTCCCTTTTTTAAATATAGATGTAATGAAGACTGAGCACTGCCCTCAGTAGTAAACATTACATTGACAAGTGGCACATGACATGTGACTACATAGGTTTATTATATGTACTAGGTAGTGCCTAGGTAGTGCTCGTGGGTTTTAGTCATATCTCAGCTTTTACGATCGAAACGTGAAGCTCGGCCGGGTGTGGCGATAAATTACCATACAAATAACGTGTTATGTTGGTTTTCTAACAATTTCAAATTAAAAAAAAATCCTTTAACTCTTAGGTACTCCTTGAATATTTAAAAAAAATGCAAACGCAAACACTTTATTCTTTTATTATTCAAAAGGGCTACAATTGAGTACTTTTGCAAGTAAATTTTACAAGGTTTTTCAATTTTAAAACTCTACCGCTCGTTAGCAAGGCACCTGTATGAGAAGGACGAGTAAGAAACTCATAGGTTTTGTTTTTTTTTAAATGCAATAATAAATTTACAGTAGACGAGTAAATGTACATTTTCTTGTATACGAGTAGATACTAACAATAAGTAGATAACAAACAATACCTAGTGCCTATGACAGGCACAAAACACACAGACCTAGAAATACCTAAGCCTGAGCTAAAGGCAAATAAATGAGGCAACTGCGCCGCGACACAACCCCAAACAAACACTAGTTACGAACTAGGAAATATTTCCAAATGTTTCGTCCCCGACAATAGATTGCGAATATTTTCCATTGTTTATGTGAAACTATGTAATATATCACAAGTAGGTCTTCAGGCCTTTGTGTCAGCCGCCTGAGAGCCTCCGACCGGCGGGAAGGGGCCATATTTCATCAATTACAGGCACAATGACCGGAAACATTTTACTCGTTTGTCACAATCTCGACTCTATTCCGCGAGCTTTGGAGCCAAACAAACGATGTCGCCGAGACGCTCCACCGGGCACGGCTCACTTTATAATTACCGCCGACTGATAGCTGGTATCGTGCCGAGATAACGGCTACACAACCGCGATATTAAACCTTGCAACAAGCTGAAAAAGTTCAAAAGTACTCACTGTTCGGATGAATATTCCTGGAGTAGTTCTGGCGCGGTACGACGTGAACTGAACCGGGAGAAGTGATGGAGAGACACTGTAGTACCGAGCGGACACTTGCGACCGCACGTACGTAGCGAGTAAAGTTTCGTGGGAGAGGAGCGAGCGGAGCGGGGACACGTGTGCTGCGTGCGGGCGCCGCGCGCTGACTGACTCGGCTTCGTAGCCGCCGCCGCTCGTAGCCCTAGCACCTCGTAGCTCTACTCTCGTAGAGGCTCCGTAGTCCCGCCTACGGACTTTTCCTGAGGATTCCACATAATTTATGCTAAACGATTTAGGACATCGCAGAACTTGTTATAACTTCATGAAACAATTTATGGAAGATTTCACTTCCTATCAATCATCAAAAGTTATCTTCACGCCTACTTGGCTTTCACGATCTTCTAGTGTAACTTTTGTTGGATAATATAATATTTGACACAAACAATATTATTTAGCAACTGTTGGGGATCGCTGCGTAACTTTGTACCGTCGGTTCCATTGTACTGTACATTCCACTCCCTTGACCGACAGCCGGATGACAATATTATAAAAGTTTCTCATTATTATTGACATAATATAAGCCTTTTCCATGGAACTAGCACAATATATGGAATATAACAAAGACGAACATATGTGGTCAGAAACTTTATGTGAAACTCTCGATATGGTGAGCAAAATATTATCCCGTCAAAAACATAAATGTGAAAAGAGAGCCAAGTTCAATATTACGATGTATGTACTCATAGTTACCTATGATTTGGTAGTTGACTTCAACGACAAAAGAAGTGAGATCTAAATGGGTGCCAAGTGCCAAGTTCAATGGTCAGTCCTGAAAAATATTTACAACATAAAATATTTTATTACAACTTAAAAGATTATTTCTTCTTATCACTTAGAATTAATATTATTTTGAAGCCTAAAGACTGACTTGGCCAGTTCTCATAATATACTAAGTAGGTACTCTCTTAACTTTAGCTTGATCACTATTAAACGCACTTAATGCTAATTAGTGCGCCACCGTCTTTTATCGTGTAAATTAATCCCCTGCATCCATTGGTTGTCTGGAAGAAATCGCTCTTTAACGATAAGACCGCCACTTGTACATTGTAATTTTAATTATGTACTTATGTATTTTCTGTAACATTATGTGGTGTACAATAAAATATCTATTGTCTTATCTTAATGATACTTCGTCGTATGGTACCCATGAGAACTAGCCAAGTCAAACTTTGAGCTTCAAAATAATATTAATTCTAAGTGATAAGAAGAAATAATCTTTTAAGTTGTAATAAAATATTTTATGTTGTAAATATTTTTCAGGACTGACCATTGAACTTGGCACTTGGCACCCATTTAGATCTCACTTCTTTTGTCGTTGAAGTCAACTACCAAATCATAGGTAACTATGAGTACATACATCGTAATATTGAACTTGGCTCTCTTTTCACATTTATGTTTTTGACGGGATATCATTGCTTTTTGTACAGTACTTTTTAGTATGTACTTAATTGGTTTAAGACACCCAGTCATAATAAGATTAATACCAAATAATTATTTTATTGCACCTCCCCCCACCACGGCCCGTGAGCCTCGCCGTGCTTCGATATACCTATACCTATAATTAATATAGTACTTATTTATATATAGCATTTATGTGCACTATTGATTTGAATATTGTACCTAATCAATTGATTTTTAAACAATACTAGTTACTGATAAATTTATCTATATTCACCCAGCTATCTTATACCTACCGCCTACCTGGATGGAAATTTAACTTTTTAGATCATCTGGAACTGGATTAGAATTTCGATCAAAAGAAACCTAAGCCGACAAGACTTGCAATGGCGACGAATTGGCGGGGGCACTGCCGTGCCCCCAGATACCACCACATACCTATAATATTATGACTATACGTTACAGGTACGTAGGTATCTAAAATGTTTACACCAACTAGCACCTAAGGCTTTAAATTTGGTATAATAAAAAATATAGCTTAGACCCCTGGAATAACATAATAAACACTACTGTACCAAACTGTATAGTGGGTAAAACAGCTAGGCACAGCTAGTCACTAATAAAAATAGGTTTGCGTTGGTGCAGTGCACCTAGAATTGCACATCATTGTGAAATTCTGGGTAGCACTGTGCTGATTATGGGCAGCGTTATCTCTTAACATCAGGAGAGCGTCTTGCTCGTCTTCGTACTTCTCCACATAAAAAATATATCGACTCACCAGCACAAGGCGGCTCAGTAACATAGAGGTAATAATATTAACATTGTTTACAATAAAAATAATGTATGTTATTCCAGGGGTCTGAGCTATGAAATGAAGTTTATTTATAAAAACATGAGTATACATAAGATGTTACAATTGATTGTATTAATAATTGGTCCTCCATGTTCTGCCTTGCGGCGTACAAATATTAAATGTTCCTAATTTATAGTCGAATTAATAATAATATATCGGTCTTAAAATTACAATTGAAATTAATTAATTAGTTTAAATTAAAATATGTCAAAATAGTAGAAATTATTCAGTCAGAAACAATGAATTTAGATTTATTATCGAAGAACTCACGAATAGAATAGAAAGAGAAGTGCAAAATATATTTTTTATTATACCAAATTTAAAGTCAATCGGCCCACCCGTTTAGGCGTGAAAAAGTAAAAAACATATATCCATACGTACAGTAGGTATAAAGTTTGTATTTATATTTATAATTATATTAGTAGGAATAGTGGACTCGCGCTCACTTCGTAGTATCTAACAGGAAATAGCCGCCTACACAAAAATTATAGCAACATGCTACATGTATTGCTTTATGCGTTCCTAGGCGTCCCAAACTTTAATATCATACATTTTTAAAAAATTGATAATAATTTAAAATGATAAAAAAATACTAGTTTCTGATTTTTCCCTTTGTTACTACGACATTACCTATCGGGATGCCAAATTTCAGCTTTCTAGGTCATCTGGAACTGGGATATTACTTTTGATCTATCCCTCAGTATGTATTAACTTCACCGATTACTGGATGTTAATATCTAAATAACCGTTTGAGCTGTGTTATTGGAATTTGGAACAGAGATATAGTTCGTATATTTAAGTATATGTGCCAAATTTGACTAGTCTATGTGTAATAGTTTTTGTATAACGAGGGTGTAAAAAGTCGTCAAAACGCGCTTTGGACGGTTCTTGTAATATAACACACGGCGCGGTCGCCAGTTCCTTTGCTTGAACTTGGCTTGACTCGCTACCGCGTGTCTAGATACATTTCTCTTGGAATACTAAACGAATATGCATTAATTATACCCACATCATAACTCGGAAACTGTAACTCTGTTTTTGATTTATTAATAAATAATGGGGGTATTGTTGCTGCTGTTTCCCTGAAATGTTAGTAAATTTGTAAAACAAGACTGTTTTTCAACGGGGAGTGGTAAAAAAGTGTCGGGGAATATGCATAGTGGAGGGATGTGTTTTAATAAAATGCATTATATAACATAAGTACAACTCTGTACCTGTTAAGAAATATTAATTTAAAAATCTATAATAAATATACATACCAGATATAAACATGGTAGTACTACCAAAGATAACTAAAAATATATTTAAAAAAAACAGGATCTTAGTCTATATGTTAGTCAGAAATTCACACATATAAACAGTTAATACAAGTGAAATTTTGAAAATACATTTTAAAAACAAGCTTTAATTATCATTACCATCTTGCATCATATAGTACTCGTCAAGACGAATCAAATGAGCCCAAACTCGATGGGATTGCGTTGTTTAATGACAGAGTTCCTATAGCCACCTTCCAGCTCCATCATCAGATCAGCTCCATGTCATAATAATATTGCATTGTCATCCGATTTACACATGCATGCCAATTTTTAGCTCAATTGGAAACCGGGAAGTGGGTCAAATCAAACTTGCAAGATTTGATTACAGACAGACAGACAGACAGACCACAGACAGGTGAAAGTAATATAAAGCTTGTAATAAAGAAACCTACAGGAAGCTTCTGGGCTAGAACGTATCAAGGACAGGAGGCCCTATTAATGCGGAAAATACCAGTCGAGGTCAGAGAGCATCTCAGTAGGTCCCCACATCAAGTACCTCCGAGGTACACGCGCCAACTCGAGCCCGAGCTTTCCTTGAATTTACCGTGATTTTGCCGGAATATGCGATCACAGGAGCCTCGCGAACAAAACACAACAAACGAGGCTCTGAATTATTCAAAACTCGCGAAGTATTCCAGATTGATAAAAAATAACGAACCTCTGATAACATTATCAGGGCATATTTTAACTGAAAGTTTTCAGAACTCGCGATAGCTTTGTGTTATCTACTCTAGGCTTTAGAGGTTGGCAGTCGACGAAGAATTCTGAGAAGGCTCGTCAAAGGGTGAGCTTTCACCAGCCGAGGTCGCTTCGTGTTTGATTACAGAAAGTAAATTAATATAAATCTACTTATAATTGTTTTTTTTATGTGGCAAATGCCTTTATTGAAAAAAACAAAACTTATTAATGTCATCAAGGCATGTCGATGATCACTTTATGTTAAATTGAATTGAAGGTTCCTAACATTCTACATGCTTTCATCTGTATTTCTTTGTATCTGTATCCATCTGATTGAAAACATTTTCTCGCGGATGCTTACGCATGAATATCTTAATATCTTTGCCAAATTTCAACTCAATCTATTCAGTAGTTTAGGCTGTGCGTTGATAGCTATCAATCAGTCACACTTTCCTTTTATTCAGATAAAACATAGGACAACATTAACAATTAAAAGTTAAAAATGTACATGAATCACATGAAACGAATCTTTATAGACGCAGTGGAGTGCATCTTTAGAGAACAATTACTCAGCGAATGGCTGCAGTTTCAGTTAACTACTGATCAATATGCTAAACGAAACACTCCATCTCTTATCTCTGCTTGGAGTGAACGATACTCGTTACCACGGAGTCAATAAGCGACAGGAACGGCTGTGACGAAACTAAACCGTACACTTTCTTTGCAGGAGGACTAGGTGGGTACCCCAACAGTGCCAGTTATTCTAGTGCATGAGCAGTGCAAACAGCAAACACCGCTCAGATCGCATGTAAAACTCATATTAATTATATTAGTCGGGACTTATCGCGTAGGTATTTAATGCTAGTTTTACAAAAACATTAAAAAACCGAATTCGACGTTTCGGTTCTGTTACAAGAACCGTGGTCACGAGCAGACTGAAGAGGCGTCGGTGCTGCGCCGTCGAGACGGTAGATTTACATCTACCCTCACTCGGTAAGAAGGCAGAGTCTCAGGGTTGTCGCGGAAGGTTAAAATTTTATATCGCAGGTAAAACTGTTAGTATCAACTAGTATTTGATAATTCTGAAAATAGATCGTAAAGTATTATTCAAAAGACGCAAACGAATTGCGCGATAAATAAACAATAACTTTCGGCATCGTCGTATAATAGCCGATGTAATTAATTAAATATTCTGTGCTCGCTTTACATTCATTCACTTCGATTCACATAAATAGACAGTTATTTACGTCGGGATTGTATATAACTGTTATACCATAGATCTAACATCTTACTAATATTATAAACGTGAAAGTTTGTAAGAATGTATGGATGTCTGGATGTATGTATGTTACTCTTTCAGGCCTAAACGGGTCGACCAATTGAGTTAAAATTAGGTATAGAGATAGCTTAGACCCTGGAATAATAAAATAATAAAGGCTTCAGAAAAGCGGGTAAGACTGCTGGGCGCAGCTAGTAAGTATATACTTAGATCAATAACTGACATTTTAAAAACGCGTGACCAATTTTGGTTGAACTTGTGCAGGCAATCATCTATCTTGTTATAAAAATTAAAAAAAATAGAGTTTATACTCCAACAGAACAGGTTACCCTACTTACACTGTCAGAGTCAAATCACAATTTATAGGTTGTGTGACGAACCTATATGTTGCAGTTTCAAGTCGCCGCGATTACTACAAGACCTGCAACATGACCTAACGACTGCCTCCTACATATCTTATAGGAAACAGCCGGGACTCACAGTTTTACGTGCCGCGCCGAAACACGGTCCAGGCGAACTTTTTGCCACACACTGAGACACACACTTTGTTTATTATATCCGTAAGAGTTAATTTTTGTCTTGTTAAGCTATTTCTCCATACGTAACTCTATGTTATATCTAGGTCATTATCTAAGAATCTTAACAGTCTCGACAATAATATTATCCAAGTGGCAGCCGGGGTACTCAATCTTGTATAACCGTTCAGTACAACCGCTGATGTAATTGCAGGTGAGCCGGCGTGTATGGAGAGTACGTTTATACAATATTGGTGCGTTTGGTGGAGGCGATGACGTTGATTACAGTGTAGTAAGAAGACGAGCAAGACGCTCCCCTGATGGTAAAAGATAACGCTGCCAATAATTAGTACAGTGCTACCCAGGATTTTACAAAGGTAAAATTCTGGGTGCACTGCGCCAATGCTCGTCTTCTAGTTACTGCTACTATAGAGTCTAGAGGTAAATTAATTATTATTGAAGAATTTGTATAATATTTTTGTTAGTTATGTGTCTTCACTCGCGGTGGCTTCGGCCGTGTCTAGTTACCACTTTATAAGACAATACCGTGTCGCCAATCGCCAAGCGGTTATAATGACCGTGTTCCGGCATGATGTTCAGTGAAACCAGGGAGGGATTTATCCCGCCTTTAAGGTTTAGTCTGCTACGATCTACGGCCGCATTATCGCTTAAAATCACGCGAAATAGTGGTCAAAGGCTAACATACATATAATGAACAGTAGTTTTTGAGTTTATTCGTTGCAAACATACAAAAATACAAATCTTTCCTCTTTATAATATTAGTGTAGATATAGATAAACCAAATACGAGTATACTAAATGGTAACTTAAGTGCATAAAGATAATGAATATTAAAGCGTGAGTGACCGCAATAAAAGTAAAACTGTTAGATACAGTTTGCGGCAAATTCAGTCGCGCTCATAAACTGAGCTAAGAGAAATGAATAAACAATCATAATATTATTTATTTTGTGCGCAATAAAGTTCTTCAAGCGGCCGCTCGCTCTCGACACTGCAAATAATATAATATATACTAGATGCCATAAGCGGTTTTACCCGTTAAAAAGAAATCTACGCACTAGTTAAGGATCTAAGCTAACTTACAACAAAACAAATTTCAGCCTAATCGGTCCAGCGGTTTAGACGTGAGAGAGTAAGAAATATCCATACAAACTTTACCCTATATTATATGAGAATATAGAAATAGTTAAAAATGGCCTTTGTATTATAAATTCCAGGATCTAAGCTACCTATATACCAAATTTTAGCCCAACGGTCCAGCCGTTTAGGCGTGAATAAGTAACATCCATCTTATCCATGGCACCATTTTGGTGGCAATATACAAAATTATTAATTAAATTAAAAATAAATTAAATTATTTATTCATAAAATAGGTACATTAAATCTAATGATACAGAAACATTTGGGTACAATAAGGAGGGTGAATACTTAATTATTATACCTAGTACCTACCTATAGTTCTAAGCCAGAAATTCTCTTTCTTTGTGTGTATTTTTTGCCGTGAATAAAGCTTTTTCTATTCTATTCTATCCATACACATTTATATTATTAATTAGATAATATAATTTTAAATTTATCTCATAAATATAAAACGGGGCTTCATTTGATTTAGTAGAAGAGTCGAGTTGAGTCGTCCGTCGAACAAACCCTAATGAAAACAATTCCAAGGAGTTTGTCGCAGTAATGGAACTTAATTCGATTCAAACTAAATTGAGAGCGACTTTAATGTCATTATTTACCTACCTGCCGAGTTTGCTCTTTGAATTCCGTCGCTTCGTTGATTGTTGTTATCCTTTCATTCGGCCATCTATTGAGATCCGTGTGATGTACAACCGTACATTTACATCTATATTATTATTATCTACATACAATGCGTTTGTATATATTGTCTTTTGTGTGTCACACAATTGGCTTCACATTCTTTAGGTGCGGAGTATGTTTTAATTACAATAGTCTGTTATCTTTGTTGCGGCAGCAGCCGGCGATGCGCCAGATGCAACTTGCTCTTATTACAGAGTTTACAATTTATCACGCAGGCATACTTAATGAAAACTTTTCATTACAATAACAATCTAACGTGAAGATGACAATTTGCGTCACGTTTTTAAACTACTGAAGTAGTTATAGCTGCAAATAAATTGAATTAGTACACCTAACTTTAATCAAAATTGACTGGCTACACCTAGAGTTAGCCGGCTAATACTAAGTGTATCCGCACTTCGGACTTTAGCCACATCTGTACTATATATATATCCTTGTCTACACATGAACTACACATAATAACGTAGGCACTAGTCGAACTACGTTCCAAATTCGAATCCTTCTCTAAATTGGTAGCCATTGAAACCAGATTGGAAATGGGAATTAAATGAAGGTCTGTAATTGGTGCATTTCTCGCAACATTCGAGAGCCAACCGAGAACACGTCGAGTCGGTGCTGTTTGGAGAATACGTTGCATTGACGCTTCGAGCCCTAGATCATAAATCCAACTAGATACGACGGTCTCCCCCTGCCAAAAAAGAAACCGCCGGGCATATTGGTTATATATAAAACTAGTTGTCACAATACAGGTTAATCCTATGTGTGTGTACTTGTGTGCGTATATTTTATGCCAATGTTTGACAATTTTATCGGGTTTGTAGTAACATTATCGAAAATTCATTGTTGGTGTGCGTTGCCTCTCTCCCGCAGAAACTGTCAGACGCTTATGCAAAGAAATTAGTTTTGGTGCCATTTCCCGTTGGTTTTGTCTTCTAAGCCTCGAGGAAATATAATCGATCACCGACGCCCTATATTCGGCATTAATTGTTACTGAGATCACCAGTTACGCCCAAACGGTGAAGAGCAAAAATTACGTTCTCCGTAAAGCCGCCGACGGACGAACGACCTTTCCTTATTCACTACGGAACCCTAAAAAGTCAACTCAGTATTCCGATGCACTTTTTTTTTTTTTTAAATATTATGGCATCAGTTGCATTTTGCCAGTGTCGAGTTAAAAAAAAAATATTCAGACCATGGATACAAGTCCTTCAGTCGAAAACTTTATTATAATTTTAAGTTCCTTGTTTATTGGAGGATATTCCCTCCAAAATTCGATAAAGAGTGGGCGTTTATCGAATCACATCGATTCATTTTGTGACGATTCTTGAAAATAGCAGACTGTTGAACTTTTTTCCATTCTTCGACAGTAAATCACATTCACAAACACTCAACGTTTATTAAACCCACTATTAATACGCGTTTAGCACTTATTGCAAAATTATTATCCAAGAACACAAAAAATTTCATCCGCTTTCCAAAAGCGCGGCAAAATGAATCCCTCCGATGCACTTTTAAAGGAATTTTCTCATAACTAACCACGAGGTATGTAAAGCACAGAATAGAAGATTATAACAGTGAACTGATGCAGGCTTGTGTATCTAGAGTGCGTGCTCCGGAATACATTGGCTGAACGATCAAGTGTCAAGTGCCTCTACACGCCACGCTCGAGAGATCGATGGACGTTTAACTTCTGGGGGTACTGTTTTAATATACCTCATTAATAACCCATAAATGCTCAGGAGCGTCGTATACGTCATGTCCCCAAACTGAAATTTTAGATAATAATTATCTACAATAAATAAAACTAAATAATATTATGGTAAGAAGTTAATTTAAATCAATCATAATTATGGTCTACAAATGAACTAAATACTTATTATAAGAAGTTAATTTAAATCGGTCATTTAAATATCTGCCAAGATTATCTTATTGCGAAAAAAAGAAACCAATAGGTACTACATCTACTACAGTAGTACAGAACACTTGTATTAACCACAGATCGGCCACACGCCAAAAATACAGAAAATCCATGTTTTCGATACAAGGGTAAGAAGGCAGCTTGACCAAAATACTGGCTGGATTATGGATAAGCGATTCGGTTCAAACTAGATCAAAAACTGAATAGTTTAACCTAGTGGTAGTAGCCCCATATAATAATGTTGCCATTGGCACAGGTAACCTCGAGCGCCAGTCTCCACTATGGACGTATTTCTCAGATCTGCATCAATTTCTGCATGCAATATGGAAATTATTCATAAGTATTCTTTCAGTCGTTGAGTAGGTACCTGCAGGTCCTATGTAGGTCGGAGGTACGTTTACTTAGTGCTTTCACAAGGATTGTTTTATGAGTCACGTTACCTAGATACAAGTGCCTTTTCTCTGTTACTAGTCAATTTGAAATAATAATCTCACTTCAAATTCTTTTTTTAACAAGCAAGAACGATCACTGCATGCGCGGGCGTGCGAGCGTGTGTGCACGCACAAACGCGTTTGTGTGTGTGTGTGTGTGTGTGAGCGTTTGTGTGTGTGTGTGTGTGTGTGTGTGTGTGTCTGTGTTTTTTTTGTTTATGTTGAAAAGTAAGAAGACGAGCAAGACGCTCTCCTGATGTTAAGAGATAACGCTGCCCATAATCAGTACAGTGCTACCCAGAATTTCACAATGATGTGCAATTCTAGGTGCACTGCACGAACGCTTCTTACTCAAGAGTCATAAGATGTAAAGACTCTTTAGCCCAGTAATTTCACTAGCTACATTGCCCTCCTACCGAAGCACAGTAATGTTTGCACATTACTGCTCAGGCGGTAGAATAACTGGCACTGTTGGGGAGACCCACCCACCTAGACAACCTCCTGCAAAGGAAGTCTACCCCCGGTATGTGTGTGTGTGTGTGTGTGACGATTAAACCCGCTGAAATATCCAACATTCCCCATCCGATCCCCATCGAGAGGGATTTCTGTTGCATAATGGACTAAGACACAATGTGTATGTTGACTAAAATTTGTTTCTTTTGGCCATCAACTAGCTTATTTTAAAAAATGGTATATTTTTTTTCTTTGTAAATTTGATAAAAAAAACGTATGAGATACAACGCACTAAAGTTGCTTTATCGTGACGTGTGTCGAACTCTGGTACATTTTGTACCGGTTAGTGACGTCACGCATACCCACCTAAAAACATATAGGCGTTATGTAAATCCTTATTATGTCGCAATAAACAATCGCGAGAAAGTAGGTATATAAATCAAGTGGTTCAGTGAAATCCACAATAAATACATTATAGAACAAGTTGAGAGTGGGTATCGAGGAGGAAGTTTTAAACTGCTATCTATTATCTAACGGAGAACAACCATCCATTTCATTCAATAAACTATCTAAGCCTTTACCAGTTTTAACTTTAACCTACTTTGATATGATTTATTTAAACTGAAACTAGGTATTTTATCCACTTAAAAGTGTGTTTGTAGGTATGTATATCACAGAAAATAAAAAACTACCTAAACACTAAAGGTACCAATTGGCAGTCTTATCGCTCATAGCCAACTCTTCCAGAATTCCAGACAACAGTGTTTTTGTAGTACCAAATTTTCCGGCATATTCATTTACTCTTTCGGTGTGAAGTAGGTAAAAAACACACGAACACACGCACAAATTCTCGCCTGTTTAATTACGCACCACGCAACAGTGATGTGACTCTAGCTTAGTGTCATACAATTTAATAATTTTCAGTACAATTTTATGTGACAACTGATTTTTTTTTAAATCGAGTTATTTTTTCATTTGGAAAATGGAATCTCCATCGAATATGGAGCTATAAGTCTAAAAGATAAGATGCAATAAACGCTGACACTAATTCTTCAGACCACTGACTCGTATGCTATGGCTCCGATCTATCTCTCCGTAATAAAATGCCATGGTAATAATAATAAATAATTGGGATTTATACTCCAACAGAACAGGTTACCCTACTTACACTGTCAGAGTCAAATCACAATTTATAGGTTGTGTGGTGAACCTATATGTTGCAGTTTCAGGTCGCCGAGATTACTACAGGGCCTTGCAACACGACCTAACGACTGCCTTCTACATATCTTATAGGAAACACGGTTTCTTGTATATTATAATACCGTGCGTTATAGTATTCATTTCATTTAGTGTATAGATATCTCTATATTTACTTGTTGTTTCTATAAATAGAAGAGTCAAATGTCACCAGATATAAATAATACGTGTTTGGCGGAATTTCATTTCATCTTCGTTCATATTGGTTTCCTGCTAAGTAGAGCGCAAAAACATTGGATCTATTCGGACGCTAGAATTATGTATATACCTACTCGTACTATAAATTACGTATGTATATGATACTAGCTGCTCCCAGCGGTTTTACCCGCAGCCTCTGTGTTATTCCAGGGTCTAAGCTATCTCTATATCAAATTTCGGCTCAATCGGTCCACCTGTTTAGGCGTGAAAAAGTAACAAACATCAGACATCCAAACATTCTTACAAACTTTCGCGTTTATAATATTAATAAGATAAGGTAGTTCCTCGCATGATAGTTGTGTGATCTCCTCACACAATATGTACGTACGTGTATAGTTAATATTTATTAACCATTTATTTTTTATTTTTATACGGCGCCTGAAAACAAGTTTCGCCTTTTTATTGGAAACTATGTAGGTTATCGCCATTTTCCTACATAATGCTTGGAATTATGATTCGAGCAATACTTGTTTTAATATAGAAGTAATATGACGCACAATTAAGTAACAAGAAATTTTCATTATAAACCTACCTAATCTGATTGATTTATTGAGATTTTTAAATATACTACATTTTAGAAACAAGTGAATTAAATTAAAATTTTAAAAACCCCCAACACAACGCATTCAAAATATGTAATTCGCGGTTTTGTAGTGGCGGCCATCTTGGATTTTAAATTTGTTATAGTGCGTTGTATTCTACTAGTCAAGCCCTTTCATTTGATACCCATATTGATGGGGTCGTGGAAGAAAAAAGTTATCCGCCATTTTGTAGCGGCGGCCATCTTAAACCGATTTCCACCAAACATAGCTAAGAACACTTTCGACTAACTCTACTTTCAAACAAAAAAAACTAAATCAAAATCCGTTCATCCGTTTGGGAGCTACGATGCCACAGACAGACACACAGACAGACAGACAGACACGTCAAACTTATAACACCCCGTCGTTTTTGCGTCGGGGGTTAATAAATAAATAATATTAGTATTTATCAACAGAACAGCACATTTTATTTCGTGGCATGTTTAATATGTTTAACATAGTTATTCTAAATTGTACAAAGATGGGTCATTCGATGTTTCAGGTTTATTTTTGTTGTGTACCTACCTACGAGTACTTTATTCATATAAATCAGTGGAACCCAAGGTGACACAGAGCTCATCTACCTCATCTAATATGTATTATTCAACCGCTACACTATTCATAGGTTTATTTCATCAACAACAAGATATATTGAGCATTTTGATATTTGAGACATGTCGTCTTCTACAGAACGATTCTGTTTCCAATAAGTACCTTCCTACGTAAAAAATAAATAAATATTTCAGGACAATACACACAGCGCCACCTAACCCCATACTAAGCAACTTATAGCTTGTGTTATGGTGGTTAGGATAACGGATATAATACTTATATACTTTTCTTTTGTAAATACATACTTATAATACATATTGAAAGCCACCCAGACCAGAAACAAGTACCTGTGGATCACACAAATATTTGCCTCATGCGGGAATCGAACACGCAACCTTCTGCGTTGCAGGCGGGTATTAGCCCACCGCGCCACAGAGGTCGTCAAAAAATGTCCAGTTAGCAAATGAAATTGTAAACGTAAGAAATATTTTCCAAGGAGTTATTTGTAACTGACATAAAAAGTTACTCGTATTGTAACTATAATAAAAAGATACCGATTACTCAAAGACGCCTTATCCGATTTGGATGGTTGTTTTTATTTTTGTTTCAATAGGGTTCCCATGGTGGAGCCTCTTTGAAACAAGTCCTTAGGTTCCATTTAAATGTAATGAAGATCGGTCGAGCAGTTTTAAGTTATGAATAAACTTAACAATGTGATTAAATTTATTACATCATAGACGAAGAAAAGGTACACATTTAAATAAATAATAATAGTTAGTATTTAACTGTAATTAAGTAAAGTTATTAGTCTCTTAAATACATATATATGAGAGACTTAGTTCAGGGATCAGAACAACAATACTAACATGAGCCTTTACTAGAAATCTATGAGTAATTAAATTTTGTGTAATTTTTTGTGTAATGTTTAAAAAAAAAAAAAATATGTAGAGATACAATAGTTTGTATAAGAGGTGTATATAATATATTAATAGTAACTGTCATAGTTAGCGTTATAGTGTATTAAGCTGTAAGCTTTCTTATTTCTTTGATACTTGTAAAGAAATTAAATTGAATAAAATATACAGCGAATTTCAGTCATGCGCTGAGTTTGCGGTGAGACCGCTCCTGTTTGCATTTAGCTATAGTAAATAGTAGGTACGTATGTCTGTATGTATTGTTTGAATGTCATTGTCTGCCGGTGAGACGGACTGACCGCAACGGTGGCTAGGATTAGAATCCAGCCGGGTCTAGTCTAGGCCACAGCTCGGACGCTATTGTCCAGGTTAACCTTTTGTACCTGTATTACCTGAGCACAAAGGGTATTTTTAAACGTACTCGTTGCTAAATCAAATACAATTTAATCTTTTTTTTACCCCCGACGCAAAAACGACGGGGTGTTATAAGTTTGACGTGTCTGTCTGTCTGTCTGTGTGTGTGTGTGTGTGTATGTGTCTGTCATGTGGCATCGTAGCTCCCAAACGGATGAACGGATTTTGATTTAGTTTTTTTTTGTTTGAAAGTAGAGTTAGTCGAGAGTGTTCTTAGCCATGTTTGGTGGAAATCGGTCCAAGAGGGCCGCCGCTACAAAATGGCGGATTATTTTTTTCTTCCACGACCCCCTCAATATGGGTATCAAATGAAAGGGCTTAATGAGTAAAATACAGCCCACTATATAAAATTTAAAATCTAAGATGGCCGCCATAAAAAAATGGTGAATTACGTATTGCGTTGGGGGTTTTTTTAATTTTTAATTTAATTCATTTTTTGTTATACATTATAGCTTGGCCTTAGACCACAATCTTAAGCGGGTCGTGCACTCTTGCAGGTGTTTATGTAGTGATGTGTATATTCCATTGATGTCTGCATCAATGTGTGCGGGTTGCGAGTCGCTTTGCAGTTGGGAGTTGTATAATATTATTTTTGCTAGTACATGTTTTGGGTATGATGGGACTGGCATGCCCTTAAGGGTAAAAGTCCCAAAAAAATAAATAAAAAAAATTAAAAAAGGCGATGATAAGTGGCGGTAGATGGTAGCAGACTAAACCTAGAAGGCGGGATAAATCCCTCCCCGGTTTCAAAAGAAAAGGAGTGTATCTATAGGGGAACTTATTACTTCATTATTCTTTATTTTTGTTATTCGTCTATTGTGAATAAAGGATAATACATACTTTATTCGATAAATTGTTATTCTTTTAACGTGTTTTCTTATGGGGAACAACATCTCGTCATGGATAATTCAAACTCAATCGCGTTCAAATAGGCGACAATAATACAGCACTGGGTGAAACTATATTATATGTATCCGCAAATTTCACCCGGGATAGACTTTCTTTGCAGGAGGTTGACTCTAACAGTGCCAGATATTCCGCCTGAGCAGTGATGTGCAAACATTACGTGCTTCGGTAGGAGGACACTGTAGCTGTGAAATTACTGGGCTGAAGAGTCTTATGACTCTTGAGTAAGTAGCGTTGGTGGACCTAGAATTTTATATCATTGTATAATCCTGAATAGCACTGTACTGATATTATGGGCAGCGTTATCTCTTACCAGCAGGAGAGCGTCTTGCTCGTCTTCTTAATTCTTTGCTTATCTATCTACTCAGCCCGTATCCACCCAGAGTATTGGGCAGAGTACTGCAGTGTACAGGCCTTCTCATGGTCACGCTGTGCGAGACTTATCCAGTTCCCTCCAACATATTCCACAATATCGTATGAACATTGGCTTCCCTCGAATCTATGCCCCTATCTTGGATGCATAAAAGAAACAAAACACACAGTCTGTAAAACGTATTTTCCCAATAAATGCGTAATAGCCCAGTCATATTAGGGCTTTCACCTCGGAATGAAAGATAATAAGCTGCAAATTGGTATGAACCTTTGTTTTGTCATTCTAAATGTTGTCTCAAAAGTCACAATCGTTATCGTGTCCGCGTCTCAAGATATTCAAGGTCAAAGGTCACAAAAATCGGTTTTTCGCGAATATCTGGCTTCCTATCGGTTAAATGAGATTTGCATTTATTATAAAAGTTGTAGGCTATAAAATTCCCTACAACTTTTGTTTAAACTTTTTTTTCATACAACCAACCGTTTTGAAGGTAGAGCGCGAGAAGTGCACATCGTACAGTCATATACGGCCTAATGCAAGGTCAAGCGTGAGTTATGGTTATCAGTACGTTATAAAGTCAATTATTTACTTGGAAATTATAATTATTAAACAATGCCTATTATTTATGTACTAACTATTAATTATTTATATTTAATTAAAGTAAGTAACTTGATTATTTATATATAATTATTCATATTTAACTATTTAAGTATAAAATATTATTAATTCTGGATTATATATTTTAGTTTTATTTTAAGTTAACACATTATATATCTTTTCTTTAAAACGCGTAAATTTCTCAATACTTATATACCTGGAAATACTTGTCCCTACCCTATGCCCTTTTCTATTCATTGCCGGGACAGATGTTCTATATAGTATTCAAGGCCACTCTCAAAGAGCATATAAGAGAAGAGACGGCACTTAGAACAAAAAAAATGGTTCAATGTAAATGTATGAAACGGGCAAGAAGATCCAATACCAACATTACGGGCATGATTATCGATTATGACAGTGACAATTAACAACGCCAATGCTGCCAACATTGCTTACGTGGTAGGGTCGTTCCTGCACCGGCTACATATTTTATCGATAATTTGTTCGTATTATAATTTCTCACATTTAGGTTATTACATATTACAGAGTTAAATAATTTAGTCTACGTTTATTAATAGGGTAAATGTCTAGTATTAATATATAATAGACTTTACCCACTTAATAAACGTAGACTAAATTATTTAACTCTGTAATATGTAATAACCTAAATGTGAGAAATTATAATACGAACAAATTATCGATAAAATATGTAGCCGGTGCAGGAACGACCCTACCACGTAAGCAATGTTGGCAGCATTGGCGTTGTTAATTGTCACTGTCATAATCGATAATCATGCCCGTAATGTTGGTATTGGATCTTCTTGCCCGTTTCATACATTTACATTGAACCATTTTTTTTGTTCTAAGTGCCGTCTCTTCTCTTATATGCTCTTTGAGAGTGGCCTTGAATACTATATAGAACATCTGTCCCGGCAATGAATAGAAAAGGGCATAGGGTAGGGACAAGTATTTCCAGGTATATAAGTATTGAGAAATTTACGCGTTTTAAAGAAAAGATATATAATGTGTTAACTTAAAATAAAACTAAAATATATAATCCAGAATTAATAATATTTTATACTTAAATAGTTAAATATGAATAATTATATATAAATAATCAAGTTACTTACTTTAATTAAATATAAATAATTAATAGTTAGTACATAAATAATAGGCATTGTTTAATAATTATAATTTCCAAGTAAATAATTGACTTTATAACGTACTGATAACCATAACTCACGCTTGACCTTGCATTAGGCCGTATATGACTGTACGATGTGCACTTCTCGCGCTCTACCTTCAAAACGGTTGGTTGTATGAAAAAAAAGTTTAAACAAAAGTTGTAGGGAATTTTATAGCCTACAACTTTTATAATAAATGCAAATCTCATTTAACCGATAGGAAGCCAGATATTCGCGAAAAACCGATTTTTGTGACCTTTGACCTTGAATATCTTGAGACGCGGACACGATAACGATTGTGACTTTTGAGACAACATTTAGAATGACAAAACAAAGGTTCATACCAATTTGCAGCTTATTATCTTTCATTCCGAGGTTGACCCCTTTTTTTACCTAATATGACTGGGCTATAACGGTTATATCTGAGTTCGCCGTTGTTTAACTTGACATTCCAGCCGCAATTACAAACAGACTAAATCATTCATCGCTCCCTGGTACTAGCCACAGAACAATATCTGATTAATGCGACCTGTTGATACATTTATTGTGGATACGCCCGAGGACGGTGTCTAATAGCATTCTTAATGAGGACATACCCGCGCCCCGCGCACGCTGTGTAAATAAATAAACTTTCATCTAATACTCGTACCTATATGTATTTGCTACTAATATGTGGTTTAAATATTCAATTTAAATGAAACAAATCTTCTCTCATGTTATTGAAGCTACTGCTAAGAACATACGGGCGTATTGTAGATGTATATGATATAGATAAACACTAAATTGAAACTCAAAAATATACCTCCACAAAAAAGGAACTTAAAACTAAAACACACCGTACGCCGTACAGGGAGAGGAGAATATCGATATTCACATGGGTTATCTAATAATTTGTTCAATTTCCATATAATATTACGTTTGTAGCCTTGTGAATGTTAGTTAACTTCTGGTTAACATCGAGTGGGCTAGTTCAAGGATACGAATTTGTTTACAAGTTTAGATTGGACGACAACTTTCTGATTCCCTAATTGATCAATCTCCGGAAGAGAACATTCGAGATCAGTTCCCCCTCCCCCCCTCCCTCCCTCCACCTCTCCGGGTCCGGGTCCGGGACGACACCGGCGGCGACACGGGCCCGGCGACGGAGGTGAATGCCTCACATTATCCGAGTTTAATTGCGAGACACTTTTAGCTATGGTAATTGATTCCAAGTTCCAGATGAGAAATCTAATTTATATTGTAAATCTACAATAACAATCTCTATAGTAATGTCACAACCACGTCTGATGAAAAGTTTTATAGAAAATCCATTTTTGAATTTGAATTTAATCACGTTTTCTACGTTACCACGTGGTCTCTAGTCTGTAAAACTGAACACAAACAATAGCGGTTCTCTCACGCAGGTGTGGATTTATTTTTAAAGCCGCAGCATTATTTAAAGCTTCGTCCGCGTCTAAATGATGATTTGTTGCATACACAGCGATGTGATGGATTTGTTCGGGAATTCTTGCGGAACGTAAACAAAGAGAGTTGAGTTTCCACGACGGCTTCGTTACATCGCGGAGTTTCTGGACTTCGGGATTTTTTGTAACGTTTGATTTGAACGAAACGTGTTACGACGGCTGAAACGTTACATTTAATTTTTTTATTTATTTATGTGATGCGGCTATAACATCACTGCGGCCATGATTGGCCTATTGTGATCGTACTTTTACAATTTAATAAAAATATCCAATCTTTAGGTATTTTTATAAAAGTTTACTCCATGTATTTATTGAAAAATATATATTGTGTACCTATGTATCAAAGCCTTCTTTCTCGTGTTGATACGCTGATACTTCGATCTTAATCCGCTTATGATCCGCAAAGGTACAAACATTTTATCTTAGAACTCGTTCTATTTGAAATGTACTAAATCGACCTATGTCGGATGTTATATTTTTACACACAAAATATGTATTTTTTCTATAAGCATTAATAACTAGGGAAGTACCAAGTACCTGGTACCTACCTAAATATAAATATAGCTAAATAGGCCTACCTATATATGTAAGAGGAAAGAGTGACTAATTGACTGACTGATCTATCAACGCACAGTCTAAACCGCTGAACGGATTAAAATTCAATGGAATGAAATAATTGAATAGCTGATATAATTCAAAATTCAATTTTATTACTTTGTAAAAATTATAATTTTATTTATGCTTCACGCTCTTAAACATCTTAAGATGTTGCCGACTACATAGTTTTTACATATATATAAAGTTTGAGTCCGGAACGATAACATCGAAAAGAGTGGTAAAAGTTACTAATTCCATACGCATGAAGTCGCGGGCAAGAGCTAGTCTTAGATAGATATAGGTACATTGAAAGTAGCTGATTTCCATTCGCTCGTAAGTTGTAATCCGATCCATTAACTTGTTACATGGATGCTTACATTACTGTCGCACCGAAGTCTTCCTAAATCTGTAGTCAGTGACGTGGGTACCTACTGCTGTGGAAAATTCCAGACGGACTTGTAACACGAGCCGGTGAAACATTTAACGAGCGGAGACGAGGCTTCGCGCTCTTGACTGCTCTTGACACCAAACGATTGAATTGTTGGAGAAATTTGGTTTTTTAACCAATAGCTTGAGACACACAAGGTCCTTTTCATAGAGTAAAACAGCTGGATGTTACTAGCCCTCGTTTATAAGTCTCGGCTAAACTCCAAAGTGCGGCCACACCTATGTAGGTTTTGTCACCTAAATCTTCAGACCGCTGATTGTTAACCTACTTATCACATATTATAGTAATAAGTACTTTTGTATATTTTTGGTTTGCAATAAAGTATCATTCATTCATTCATTCTTCACTTTTGACCGATTGAGGGTAGATGTAAATCTATCTTCTCGACGCCGCAGGATCGTCACCTTTCCAGTACTCTCATGACCACGGCTCATGTAACTGTGCCGAAACTTCGAAGTTGGTTTTTGTAAAACTAATATTAAAATATCAACGCGATAAGTCCCGATTAATAAAAGTGACAACTAGGTTTCTTTATCTTTAACGGGGGCTGGCAAATAACCAGCAACACTAAATCTAAACTTTTTATGACGGTCACCCTACAATAACAATTAAACGAGTTTATGACAATTTGCCGCACTTTTGTAAGCGAGCGGGCCGTTTTTGTACTATCTAGTTCAATAAACAAAAATATAAATACCTAAAATTAAGCAACAGCGACCGCCTACACTTGAGTAGCCCAGTTATAGCCGCACTTCGGGGTTTAGCCGCAACATTATATATCGACATATTTTTTTTTTTCGACATATCCGTTGGTACTTTAACCCTTTCAGGACCATAAGACTAGGAGAGGTAATGTTATGGTTATTTCTGTATAATATGATCTTTTTGATGTCTATTAAACATATTTTAATGTCAAAAAGTAAAAACCTTTTTTAGTTTTTTTGGAATTTTATGGTACATGGTGATGTCCCTATGGTCGTTAACGGTAAATTTTATTCGAATTTATTTGCAGTTTTGTTTCAAGGCTAGAGGAATATCTAGGATCTAAACACTTATTAAAAACGCAAATTTACTACCTATAATTATTACTTTATAAGAAATGAGTCAAGGTACAGAATAAAACAATTCAATCGGTCGTATATTACAGGTGAACTTTGCATATTATACAGGTGTACTTACAAAAGTGCGATTATCTTTAGGAACGTGCACAATACGCGCATCGTTTTCTGTTTATCGTTTCTTGTAATAGGGTAGATCGTTTTATAGCTTTGCATAATATAGTAGGTAGTAACAATTTTTTTTCAGGAAGCCACAGAGACTTGCCTTATCTACAAACAACCAATCAATCTATTCTGACCGTCCTTCTCTGTGTACATGGTATATACATACGTTGTTCACTGTTACTGTTATATCAAAAAGGTCGAAGAATAGTCTTACATAATATATCTTTCTTCTTATTTTAACTTTGACCTACGATCTAGCTCGTGTGTTATATTTCGTTGATCCATTAGACCAATGCCACCCATATTTTGATTGTAGTGTGATACGAAACATATTTAGTAAAAAATCATACCTAGTAGGGCGTTACGACTTTACCATGGTAATCAGCTGGAAGCTTGGCTGGTAACCAGCTTCAATTATTGGAATGACATGATTGACCATCACTTGGTGCCCTTTTATGCAACCAATCTTACCCTCCCAGTCTGGCTGAACAGTGACCCATTCGCCCTGTCCTAACGGGACAGTAAGAGAAGCACATGGGTAGAATATACGGCTCTAACGGTGTAGGTACTGTGAATCACCCAGGTAGAAAGTTCACCCGAATTCACACGGATTTTTTTATGATACAAGAATGCATTTTATGATGACTACCATTATCTTAAGGCTATCCTAAGAATCTATTTCGTTTTTCATTTGGCTGTTTCTATTCATTACACATATTTTTAAAGGTTTATGACTTTATTGAAATCAGTTATTTTTCTTTTATTGATATTGCTTGGTAACTATTCGGTTTTTAAATAACTATCATAACATTTTGTTCATAATATCGTCGTCCGAAAAAAGTATCCCTTCACGACCATAGGGACAGTACTGTCCCTTTTTATTTATGACTTTATAGCTTTATTAGGATAAAATTATTTAATAGTGTAGTTATTTTAATAAATATAACATTAACCAGGCTATAGTTTTTTCATGAAATTAATTTATGATTCTCACTTTAACATCTTGTGAATCTTGTGAAAACTTTTTCATTTTCGCACTAGACGATATGTCATCTTTTAAAGATTATAGACACAAAATAGTTCTACTTTTATGGGGCTGCTAGCTATGAATGGTTAAAGTGGACATTTAAATATTAGAAAACAAAAAAAATTTGAAATTGGCCTAGTATTTATTTAGATTTTTACACTTTTGTGCTTGGGACACGGGTGTACCTGTGATCGTCAAAGGGTTAAGGAACAGTATAACTCTAACTTTTTTGACTCTGCAATAAAACATATAATATTATGTATATTATCGGGTGAAAAAAGGCTTAAATACCTGTTAGTCATGATTCAAACTGGTCTCAAAAGTAGATATATTTTCAGATGTGATTTTATTCTACGGATAGGTCGTCATGCTCTTTCCGGAGACACAGACTTCCAGTCTAGTTTCGGAGAGGGCAGATCCATAATGAATGGACTCTATGTAATAAATATGTATTTGTTAATGTTCTAGTGTGGCGCTATATCTACGAATTTTACGAATGCTACTGTTTTTTTATGTGTCATTTACATAGTTTTAGTGCACATTATTTAATATTTATTTACATTTTTTCGTTGCAAATAAATTATTATTTTTTTTTTAATTTATATTAAGATAAGATAAAATATATTGATACAACATAATCGACCGAGCGAAGCGAGGTCTTAGAGTCGAGAGCCGCGAAAAGCCTACGTTTTGACCAGTTTAACGGTTGACCTCTGGTGATTGAGTTTGATAGACATTTACTCCAAAACGGTTAATCCATTTTAAATGAAATTTTTCACACAAGTTAAGTAGGCCAATCGGATAATTTTAGTGAAAAAAAATAGCCAAATAGGCTCCAGGGTTGCGGAGTATAGGTAACATAAAGTTTTTACGATAGGTCTGCCGATAATTTAAAAACTGGTGCGCTGATAATTTTTTTTCTAATATATACGCATTTATTATAACCGACATAAATATATTATTAAAAAGTGTATGTTTGTATGTATGTTTGTTACGCGATAACTTGAAAACGGATAGTTCAATCTTTATGAAACTTTGCAAGCACGTAGTATAAAACAATAGAATTTTTAAGTTCGAACATGAGCCAAATCGGTCGAAGAGTTCTAGAGTTATAGAGATTGCTTTATTATAATGAAACTGATGATCCAGTCTTGATAAAACTTTGTAAACAAGTAGTACAAACTATAAGAATTCTCACGTTCAAAAATGAGCCAAATCTATGCAAGGGTTGTAGAGTTATAGAGAATACAAAACTACAATATTTATCGATTATAATAATATAAGAAATGAAGGGATATTCACTTATCCGTCAGGGAACCGAAACGAAGACCGAATTATCAAAAATCGATATGACGTAATACGTCATTTCTTACATTTTTGACAATTCGGTCTTTGGTTCGGTTCCATAACGGATAAGTGAATAGCCCTGCTAACTTACTCAAAATATCATGAATTTTAATGATCGTGCGGGTGCAGAATATGTTCATAGTATTTATTCGATACGACAAGTTTGAATATTATCCTCGTATAGATCCTACCGTTGGAAGTTGGTACATTATTTACTTATTTTCAAGTTTACATAATACGAGTAGTATATAATATAATTATTTGCCCTAAATTTAGGCATTCTTTTTAGTATATTTCATAAATAAATGATTAGTAATCACAATATAAATACTTA
The DNA here is from genome assembly GCA_947507615.1 of Hemithea aestivaria. Classification (NCBI taxonomy): domain Eukaryota; kingdom Metazoa; phylum Arthropoda; class Insecta; order Lepidoptera; family Geometridae; genus Hemithea; species Hemithea aestivaria. The sequence goes on from OX382331.1 coordinate 394,169, forward strand.
CTACATTTAATCAAACTCAAACTAATTTTCTTATTCAAAAAGGCTAAAGTGCTCTACTTTTGAAAGTAAATTTAACTATTATTTAGATCTATTTTAAGACTACCGCTCGTTCGAAAAGCACATCTATGAGAAGAACGACCCAGAAACTTATTGGGATTATTTTTAATGTGTTTAATGGTTATCTTGGTTACATGATTTAATGTTCGTTTAAATGGCAAATATTATTCATTATGACATTAAAACCATCATTCACTTTAGCATCTGCAAACATCCCTTATGCTCTACAGTATCGAGGGAGCGCCAAAAGCATCCTGAAGGCATTGTTGTACCGGACCCGCAGCGTCTTGAGATCCCTGTTTGTACAGTTCATCCACAAGTTTTTTTTTAAAACACTAATATATAGGCCTACGTTTGATCACATTATCCCTCCTGATGGAAAGTGCAAATGTGGTCGACGAGCTGCTCGTATAAAAAGTCTGACAATGCCTTGAACAAGGACTGTTTGATTTGCTCAGTAGCTGTAGTTAGGTACTTCTTGAAAACCTGCGAGCCAACATGTTACACCTGACTGTCAAAGCTCTGCGTTGTCGCTCCAAATCTAAATCATCATCGGCTGCTACGAGTACGACAAAAATGTTAGAATTTGCTACAATATCAATGTAATAGTTGTCGTAAAGTCGCTGCATTTGTTTGTCGTAAAACACAAGTAAAGCCAGATACTTTTCGCCAATTCCAATTCTTGCAGATTTTTTTTTTAAATTATCCATTACGTATTTTGAGTTTTAATATTATTTTCAATTTTGGGATATTTTCCTTTTCTTTTACGAATATTATAGGTTAAAGTTTCCATACATTTATACTTCGTAGATACTTATATAATTTTTAACTATCTATTTATTTATATTTAGTATATACCTACCTAAAACCCAAGGTTTTAACATTTTCAGGGAAATTGGGTCTGCGAGGTCCCAGTTCGAGGCGAACTACTAGTAAAGTAAATTTTACAAATACAAAACTTAAAGCTAACAGTAGTGGTACCAATTAAAAGACATGAAAATAATTATAATGAGCGATGTTTGCAAAGCCCACATCGATCGTTACCCAGTCCCGCGTCAGGCTGTAATCTCTCGCTTCAGGAACTAATCTCTCTGCGACACCATCATTCATCATCGGCCGTCACTCATCTATCATATGCCCTAGATATAACTATATCTAGAGAGACCTACGTTCCAATTCTAAAATAGGAGTACTCGCATACCTTTCTTATACTATGTTAATCTAAATATAAAGGAAAGAGTGACTGATTGGCTGATCTATGAACGCATAGCCTAAACTGCAGAACGGATTTGATTGAAATTTCTAACACAGGTTTTATGACGTAGAATGCTATGAAAGGATTTTGCCACGCGGGCAAAGCCGCTTGCATAAGTACATTAAATAAAGCATTTTTATTTACACGTAGAGAGTGGTTTACCCCACCTAATTAAAGGACAATTCGTAGGCAATGACACTGCGTCATCATCATTGCTTTTGTGGAAAACGTAAACTTTTGGCGACGGTAACCGCTCACCATAATAAGTCGTCAGCTTGTGTTTCAGTGTCTGACGTAAAAAGGTGCTTACGTAGTTTATCAGCTTTTTCTAGAAATTATAGTGCACAGTACTCGTAATAACAGTGTTTTTCACGAAGTAATTAACAATGTCTAGACATTGAAAACACGAGTAGCCATTGTTCAAGTCTGAGGAAAGGAAACTTAATGTGTTATTCAGGGAAATGAGGATCGACTTGAATCATTACTGCAGTGCACGACAAACGCAGACTGACCGACATGCAGAACTACGTATACTAAGAATTTGTATATACATTATACCTAAGTATGTTAGACTCTGACATCGTAATTAAGGTATCCTGGTATATTGAAGTAGGTATATTGGTATACAGGATTATTGGTTATTCTGTACATTGATGTATAATGCCTAATTAGGGAGCTCATTAACTATGATTTGAGCGCCATATTATAGGTATATTCCGGAAAAATTTACGGTTTTCAAGTTGTTTGAATTAAAAAAAATAGAGATCCAATTTAAAAAAAACATAAAAAATGCCCTGTATTATCTCATTACCTAGACAAAATATCAGAGTATTATTTAAATTAATCAAATTAAATCAAATTGATCACGATGCCATGTTTGTGATAAATAAATCTATTACAATTATACTAGAGGTTGTACTCGTATAATTCAGATAAGATGTATTGCTATAATATAATAGGTCCTCCGCTTGGAAGGCGCCTTAATAACATATGAAACTAAAACATGAAATCTTAATTTAAACGTGCCGAAATAACTTGATAAAAGCAATCAAATCCGCATAAATCGAAAATTAGAATTCACGAAACATAATTTGTGAGAAAATCATGAATAACAATGTTACCTCAAGCTAACCTGCAGCTTCGTGACCTCTACAATTATATACATACTTGCCATGTAGGTATATTTCAATGTATATACGTAATATCATGTAAGCACGTAATCATGTTATAATGACAGACACTGTGCTAGAGACAAAACTGACGCCGGGACAGTGCGAGCCTAATGATCGAGCTAGACGTACGAATAGTACATTCGTTGTACCTATATTTTTTTATTTAAGCGAAAATTGGTACTTTGATAACTTTGCAAGAAAATATGATGGCGGCACAAAAAGGCGGTGGATAAAAATGACTTACTTTAAAAAACATGACGGCTTAAAAGGACTTAAAAGCCTTTATGTATAAATGTATAAATAAGCATAATATATGGAACTTATGACTTCGATGCGCGGTATCCACCCGTATTACAAGAACAATTATATCATCAGTGTACGTTTGACGCGAGATGAAGATGAAAACACTTGAATATAACGAAACTGAAAAATTATTTCAACGCATATCCTAAACTTTACCTACGCATGCTTTGTAGATACACCTTATGATCACATTCATTTTTGTAATTATTGATCTATGCGTGTATATGTTACGGCTAAAGTCCGAAGTGCGGCTGCACCTAGGTTTAGCCGGTTGAACCTAGGTGTAGCCGGCCGCAGTCGGCTAAAGTTAGGTGTGAACAAAATGTTTGTAAAAAAAAACTTGCTTTTATAACGAAATTCAGGGCAGACCGGCATCAGTTGGTTAGGTTAGGTTTGAACAGTGATTTACTCGTTGCCCCGGCATTATGGACCCGTTGCCCCGGCATTATGGCGTCCCGCAGGAACACCCCCAGGTTTTTTAGTGGGTATCCCCGCCGCTCCCATCTTTGGCGGGGGAGTCCCACATACCGCCTCGCGCCCCCCGGCGTGGGGTGATGATGCGTAACGCATTTTTCCTGGGTCAAAAAAAAAAAAAAAAAGGTTTGAACAGTGATTACAACGTGCGAGCCGAGCGAGCGAAGCGAGCGTGCTGCGGTAGCAGCCGGCGAAGCACCAGATCCGACTTTTTCTTTTTCCAGCGTTTTCAATTCATGAATGCTAATTTTATAACGATCACCATACAACAACAATTAAACATGTTGATAACAACTTGTCTAACGTTTTAAACGCGTGAGGCTGAAAATAAATCTTCTACACCTTTTTTTTTTTTTTTTTTTTTTTTTTTTTGACCCAGGAAAAATGCGTTACGCATCATCACCCCACGCCGGGGGGCGCGAGGTGGTATGTGGGACTCCCCCGCCAAAGATGGTAGCGGCGGGGATACCCACTAAAAAACCTGGGGGTGTCCTGCGGGACGCCATAATGCCGGGGCAACGGGTACGCCGAAGCATTCATCCGCTGCCCCGACGGCGTTTGGTCCTCACTGACAGGAGGACCCCTCCGCGGTGGGGTGAAGAGGAGTTTCACCCCACCCTCTCAAGGGGCGCGCGGAAACACCGCGCGCGCCACCTCGTGGGTCTGTGCTTGCGGCGACGAGTACCCCCGTACTCGCCGCCTAGACCCAGGTTATGGGGGCTGGAGAAGGGCGTGGAAGATACGCCTCCGACGCCCCCTTCTCCGGGCACGCATCGGGAGGTCGGTGGTGACCTCCCGTTCGCGTTCCGCGATCTCCTTCTGCGAGATGACACTCTCGCAGAACGAAACCGCGGCCTGCCACGACTCCTCGCTCGCAACCATGGCTCTTACCATGGTTGCCAGCGAGAGTTCGCCCCCCATAACAGCGACGAGGGTACGACGCTCACTGACCCAAGCTGGGCACTCCTCCAGTGTGTGCTGCGCCGTATCCACGTCGCTACCACAGTGGTGGCAAGCAGGGGTCGGTTCCCTGCCGGCTACGTGGTGCAAGTACTTTCCGAAGCATCCGTGCCCGGAAAGAACCTGCACGAGCCGGAAGGTCAAGGACCCGTGCTCTCTGTCCGTCCACTGCTGGAGTAGTGGACGGACTGCCACCACTGTCCAGCTGCCTGCTCGAGGGTGGGCCAAACGCGTACTCCACCTCTCGAGCAGTGCCTCCTTGGCTTCCTCCTTCCACCTCTCTACCTCCCTGGGAGACGCGGTGAGCCCGCGGAGGCGGAGCGCGGCGCGCCACTCGTAGCGCGCCGCATACAGCTCCGCCTCCAGGTCCCAGGGGGGAGATCCTGCCAAGAGGCACGCCGCCTCGTAGGAGACCGTGCGGTAACCCCGTATTACCCCGACGGCCATCACCCTCTGAGGACGTCTCAGATGGGCGATGGTTTGCTCCGTCAGGGCATCCACCCATACGGGGGCTCCATACAGAGCCATGGACCGCACGACTCCCGCGTACAGGCGACGGCAGCTGGTCCGAGGTCCGCCTAGGTTCGGCAGCAGCCGCTTGAGAGCGGCCGCCGCACCCATCAGGCGGGGAGCCAACCGGGCAAAGTGCTCCCGGAAGTTCCACCGCCCGTCGAGGACGAGTCCAAGATATTTCATCGAGGGCTCGACCCCGATGCGAACCTCCCCGATAGAGATAGTGGAACCCCTACTTGGGGCCCTCCGAGGCCCATGAAAACACAGGGCCTCGGTTTTATCGAGGGCCACCCGGAGTCCCAATCTCCCTATCCGTGCCACCACCTCCCCCACCGCCACGGTGGCAAGGCGGGCAGCCTCCTGGAATGTCCCCCCGGGGCCATGACGAGCGTGTCGTCCGCGTAACACGTCACGCTGGCCCCCGGGGGAAGATCCCCGCGCAGTACCCAGTCGTATCCGATGTTCCACAGGAGCGGTCCTAAGATCGAGCCCTGTGGAACACCGCACGACATCTCTCTCCGCAGCGTCCGCCCATCGTCGCCCGGATAGGTGATGCACCTATCCGAGAGGTAGGCCCCGACAATCCGGCTCAGGTAGGGAGGCACATCATGATACTTCAGTGCCTCCCTAATGACAGCCCACGGCATGGTGTTGAACGCGTTGGCAATGTCCAGGGACACCGCCAACAGAACACCGCCGCGGGCGACCACCATGTCCGAGTGGGCCTTGACGCGCTTGATCGCGTCAATCGTCGACCGGCCCACCCGGAAGCCGAACTGTCGATCGGACAAATCCGGGCCTACCTCGGCGATATGCTTGACGAGGCGGCAAGCCACCACCCGTTCAAACAATTTGTCCGCCTCGTCAAGCAAGACGATGGGACGGTACGCTGCGGGAGAGTCTGCTGCGCGCCCCTCCTTTCGGAGGAGCACAAGGCTGCCCGCCTTCCACCGCGAGGGAAACCGCCCCGACTCCAGACAGGCATCCATGAGCCTTCGGAAGCGGTCCCCGAGGGCGTCCATCGCCAGGACCCAGGCGACGCCGGGAATGCCATCCGGCCCCGGAGCCTTGCGCTTACCGCGCATCCGGGACACGGCATATCCCAGCTCGCCCGCCGACACTGGTGGCACCGCAGTGTCCTCCTGGCGCGCCCTCTCGGGAGGCGCCATCTCCGGGGGCTCGTACTCCACCCCGGAGGGAAAGAGCGAGCTTACCACCTCCTCCAGAAGGCGGGGCTCCAGAGTCTCCGTCAGTGGGGGGGCCCATGGTCGGAGTTTCCCCCTGACCATTTTGTAGGGCCGCCCCCACGGATCGCGGTTCAGAGACTCCAGGAGCTCCGCCTTAGCCCGCTCTTTGGAGTCGCCAATCAGCCGCTGCAGAGCCTTCTTGCGCTCCATATACGCGTCGTGCAGCTGCTGACTGGCGAGTCTGCGCCTCCCCCGAAAACGTCGTGTGGCCTGGCGTCTCGCTTCCACGCAGCGGGAGCGCTCGGCTGCGATCTCCTGAGACCACCAGTACACACACGTTTTCTGAGGATGAGGTCTGGCCCGGGACATGCCAGCGTCGCATATTTGCGACATCGCTTCCCGGAACCACTCGGCCTCATCCTCCACATCCACTGGCCCCTCTGGGGGGGCCAACCACGCCTGGACAATGGAGGCCTCTAAGATGGCCTCCCTGTCCAGGCTCCTTATGGCCCACCTCGGCGACGACGGCGTCGTCCTCGGGCGACGGGGACTGGAATTTGTGGAGACACTGAATCGGATATAGAGATGATCCGACAGTGTCTCCACATCCTCCACCACCTTCCAGTCCCGAACACGGCGTGCGATGGCTGGGGCGGCAAATGAGAGGTCCACGATGGACCCCCCGTTCCGCCGCACGCACGTGTTCACCGACCCGCGGTTGAGTACCGACAGGCCGGCTATCGTCGCCCACTCCTCCAGAGTCTCGCCGCGCGCATCAGTCCTGGGAGATCCCCACGCCACGGACTTGGCGTTGAAATCCCCCAGAACGAGCGCGGGACGAGGCAGGGTCTGCCCAATGAGGGTCCCTACCCCGTCCAGGAGGGACTCGAACTCGGCGAGACTCCTGTTGGGCGAGAAGTACACCCCGATGAGGAGGTACTCTCGCCAGAGGACCGCAGCGTACCCACTCCCCCTCGCAACAAACGAAGGGGGTGGGGCGCCGGACGCCGTCGAGGCGACGATGGCCACCGAACCACCCACATCTCCTACCCAGTTGTCCCGGGGAGGGATGAAGTATGGTTCGGAGACCACCGCGACCTCTATCGACCACTGTGCCATGCTCTGCAGGAGTAAATCCTGCGCTGCTGCACAGTGGTTGATATTCGCCTGCAGAACCTGGTGGGCCATATTAATCCCCCGCGGTTTCCATCACCTCCACTGCCCGCGGGGGAGACCGGGCGGCCGGGATGTGAGCGGCCGCTCCGGTGCTCCTCTTTGGTTTCGGAGGGTGGCATTGCTTGCCACCCATCCGATGCGCCGATTGTTTTCCCGCCGCCGCGCACAGGGAGCACTTGGGCGCGGGAGCGGGACACTTGGCCGCAATGTGGCCTTTCTGACCGCAGCGATAGCATTCATCGCTGCGGTCCGCCGTGCAGGTGCACTGCACACGGACGTGCCCCGTGTGCAGGCACTTGTAACATCTCATCGGCCGGGACTCGAGCACAGTGACCTGTGCCGAGACCCAGCCGACGAGTAGCCTCCCTCCTGAGGCCAACTGTTTGGCCGCCACCACCGGGCAACGCACAAAGGCGGAACCCGTGCCCCGTATGCCACGCCGCACCTCGCCGACCTGCACCGACTGCTCTGAGCAGCCGGTGCGCTTCGCCACCGCCGCCGCCACGTCCGCAGAGGTGACTGAATCATCCAGACCCGATATCCGCATCTCTGCGGTCTTTACGGGTCTGGAGATCTTCACCAGCTCAGGATCCAGGGCCTCCCTCAGCTTTGTAGCGAGGGAGTCTGCCTTGTCACCGCTGGTGGAGCCGGACACCTCTAAAATTCGGGCACCTGTGGCCGCTTTACGGCTGCGGAGCCCCTGATCTATGCCGATGCTGGCCAGGTCGACTGCCCTTCTCGCCTGGCCCAGCACATCAGCATAAGTGACGCCGCTCTCCACGGCCGCCGGCTGCAGCGATATCACCACAGCCGACGAGCGAGGAGCCTGCAGCTTCACCTGCCGCTTGACGGGCGCCGCGGCGGCAGCACGTTTGCCGCCGCGCTTGCCCACGACCGTCCAGCCGTCGGCTGCCGCTGGCGTCGGCGCAGGCTGTGGGGCAGCCTTACTAGCTCCCCGTTCGGCAACCGCTGACCACGATGTAGTTGTGTTCCGTGGGGCCGGTGGGAGGGGACGCGGGGCCGGCTTGGGAGCAGCGACAGGTGCCGCCTTCCCCTTACCTTTCCCCTTCCCCTTTCCTTTCCCCTTCTTTTCCCTCTGAGCAGCCACCGGTGGGGCAGCAGAGGTAGAAGGCACCGGCTCCGGAGCAGCAGCAGCAACCGCAGATCTCTGCCGAGCCGCGAGCGGCGGCGCCACCCTATTTTCCGGGAGGAGGCGGCTCTCCATCTCCCCGAGCCGGGCATTTACCATGGTCCCCACCTGGACCATGATGCCTCTGGCAAACTCCTCCTAAATCTTCTACACCTAACTTTAACCGACTGCGGTCGGCTGCACCTGGGTTTGACCGGCTGAACCTGGGTGTAGCCTTACTTCGGACTTTAGCCGTAACATATATATCATATAATATTTTATCTATGTGTATATATACACATTATATATATTATGATACTTACCTATATAATTTATTGTCATGGAATATTTATTTATTATAATATATTATTATAGTATAACTATCATTATTTGCCTTATTAAAATATGTATTATGATATATTAATATATATTTTGTGTTATACAGAGTTTATTTTTATTTCATTTAACTATCGTAATTTCAAAACTTTGTCGAAATATGTACAGAATAGTAAACTTTGTCGAAATATGTACTATTCTTACTTAAAATTCCTACGTTGCGTTTTTTTGCGTAATATGTAGTTTGAATATTAATTTTTATTGTATTTCCAAAATTGTATAGCCAACTAAGCACTAAACTATAATTAAAATGTAAACCTCTTGTTTTGGTCCTCACGACACAGACTCACGTCTAGTGTGAGGACCACAGTAAAAACAATGTTGTATGTGCAAAATTATGTTAAATAAACATTTTCATTTTATTTTCAAAACAACAGCGAACGAGCTAAATGAAGCTCTATAAATAACTAAACTGTGATACGTATACAAAGTTCACTTGCATTGTGAGATACTGTATTTATTTAACTCTAACACCTAATACTAACTTTCGTCATATACCTACCTCCTACCTACCTACTGTTACAGCAATGATGAATCTTTTAATATCTACTGAAAATAACGAATCTGGTATATTACTTAGTAATATTTCTATTACTCAATAATATTTCGTAAGTTAATGTTTAATGATAAGAAATCAGTCGTTGAACTCTTTTATATATAGGTACTTACAGTGTTTACGAGGTCCTTTATATATTTAATAGATCTCTACGATGCGATGTTTCAAAAATATGTAAGTGCTGTCGTAGATAAATGCTTCAATATCGATTACGTAAGTATGTTTAACCCATTTATCTAGGGAACGTTTGAAAATTAAATGTCGTCAGAAATGCCGCGGCCTGATATTATGGGCCATTAAGGGCTTTTATTATAGCCCTCTGGGACCTCTACCCGCGGCAATACGGCCATGACTTGCTTCTGAAAGGTGAAGACCTGATGAGTGATCACCGCCGCCGAGCCTCGTACAACACGCGCTATTTCACGTGTGACTTCTAAAATATAAGATTATTATCAGTGACATGCAGGAAAATTACCTCGCAAACTGGCAGTAAATTACATCAACCGAAAATGTATTCGGTTAAAGAAAAAACAAATAATAATATCGATAATGTTCGCGGGAGCAACTCCTTATTACTGACAAATTGCTGTTTGACACATAATTTAGTGGCACACGCGCGACACGGCGCGGCACCGAGCGACGCACCGCCCGCCGGTATTGACAATAACTTGCTTTAGATAAATCATTATTTTGCTTGGAAATGTGACAAAGGTATTATGCGGTTGTAATTTGAATTGATTTGATTTAAGCCGGGTACACACCAAACAATATATATTAATAAGAATAATTATAATTTCATGCATAATGTACTTGACTTGCCTAAGATGACGATTGTTATTGCTAAGGTTAATAAAGATCTATTCTATTCTATTCTATTCAAGTGAGCGTCAATATAATGGGAACAAGTCTGGGATCTGCAGATTATACCAACATTTAATACCTTTTGGAACGAAGTTCCTTATCGCGCGTTGTGAATTGTGAAAGGGGACTAGACGGAAAAAATTCGTACCAAAAGTTGTCAACACTTTTTGCTAGCCACTCAAACGTCCCGACCGCTATAGCGGCCCGAAAAAGAGTTAAACGTTACAGCCGCTAGAGCGGTCTTAGAGACTTTTTGACGTGTCTGTCTGTCTGTGTGTGGAGGGGGGAGGGGGAGGGGGAGGGGGGAGAAGGGAGTGAGGGGTGATGGGGGGATGATGAGGGGATGTGAGGGGGTAGGGGAATGAGGGATGGGGGAGGGGGATGGGGGGGCTTAACTAGTAGAATACAACGCACTATGATAAATTTAAAATTCAAGAAATGATGAGATTCTTGAAAGCGCTGCGTTGGGGTTTTTTTGCTATAGTAAGCTAGCTGTGCGGCGTGCGCATGTTTCTGTCTGTCTCTCTCTCTCTCTCTCTCTCTCTCTCTCTCTTATAGAAATCAAGCCAGATATTTTCATTTCTATTTCGCATTGAACAGTGTGGTGTCGCGACGATTATTTTTGTTGAGTGTATACAGGTTTTTTGTAAATAATAAATCGTGTAAATCGTGGGAACTTCGTTCCATCCGGGTGTCCCTTGACACCTCTCAAGTTTTTTTTAGTACTATTTGTTTCCTCTACCTAAACGAATACCATCAATGGTTTAGCGTTCGCTTCGCATGCTCATTGGCTATGTTAGCCTTCGTTAAATCGTCCGTAGCGTCAACGATTGCCATTAAATAAACTAATTAATTTAAACGAATCCCTTCGTTTGCCTTCGTTTGTTGGGTACTCAACCCACCTGGTAACTCAAAATACAAGAGATTATCAGGTGGTTTCAACTATGTTGTAAATTGAAGTTACGAGTTTAAGATAGTGTCCGTTTCTCTAAATTCCAAACACACGTCAACTATCGAAACACTAGAACCCTTGTCTTAAGAGTTGTATTGTCACCTGTCTGGACCCTTCAGGTCCTCATGAAGCGGCGACAAGTCGCAGCGATCAGTCGTCGTCAGCACAAGTTGTGTGAGTACGCGGTCGCTCTCGGATTGTAAGGAACAAGGCACTTGATAATTTGTTAAATTACTGCTCGAGTTTGTCCAAGATCGACACTTCTGACAGTTTGCTCTGACGCCTGAAAATGTTACGAGACTTACTCTGTAATGTTCCTCTGAATAATGAATAAATTATACAATATACTCGTATACACCTACACACCTCTATATGGCTGCAATAAAAGGATCCGTAGTCTACTATAGATTATAATCGACCGAGCGAAGCGAGGTCTTAGAGTCGAAAGCCGCGAAATGTCTGCGTTTTGACCAGTTTAACGCTTGACCTCTGGTGCTTAAGTTTGGTCGACGTTTACTTGAAAACGGTTAATCCAAATTAAATGAAATTTTACACACAAGTTAAGAATGTTAATTGGATAATTTAAGTGAAAAAATTAGCTAAATAGGTTCCAGGGTTGCAGAGATATAGGTGACTTAAAGTCTTTACGATAGGTCTGACGATTATTTCAAAACTGGAGCGCTGATAATTTTTTTTCTAACATATACACATTTTTTATAAGCGACACAAATATATTAGCCAAAGTGTATGTTTGTATGTATGTTTGTTATGCGATAACTGGAAAACCAATGGTCCAATCTGCATGAAACTTTGCAAACGCGTAATATAAATCCATAGAATTTTTAAGTTCGAACATGAGCCAAATCGATTGAAGGGTTCAAGAGTTAAAGAGATTGCTTTATTACAATGAAACCGATGATCCAGTCTTGATAAAACTTTTTAAACAGGTAGTACAAACTAAAAGAATTCTCATGTCCAAAAATGAGCCAAATCGGTGCAAGGGTTGTAGAGTTATAGAGAATACAAAATTACAATGTTTATCGATTGTAATATTATGAGAACTGCAGGGATATTCAGTTATCCGTCTAGGGAACCGAACCAAAGACCGAATTGTCAAAAATCGATACGACGTAATACGTCATTTCATACATTTTTGACAATTCGGTCCTAGGTTCGGTTCCCTAACGGATAAGTGAATAGCCATGTTGACTTACTCAAAATATTATGAATTTAAATGATCGTGAAGGATATTATGTTCAAATTTATTAATCAAACTTAAACACATTTTTTTATTCAAATAGTAGTCCAGTCAATGAGTGCCCAAAAAAGACATGTGGATCGAAAAGTCGAAAGCAGAAAACTAACTTAGGAACTTTGTTTGGACTACTACAGGAGATAAACATACTAAAAGTCCCCACCCCTCCGAGGTGAGCCCGAGGGGTGGGGGGGGGCCGAAGAAGGTCCCATTTTTAGGTTTTTTGCCTAAATGTCAAAAACTGGGCGTTGTACGATATTTTGTTGTACTACATTATAAAAGTTTTAAAATTTCCTACAACTTTGGCTTATACACTTTTTATCTATATCCAATCGTTGTCCAGCTATGAGCTTCCAAACATGGTCTATTTTTAAGACGCTGAAATTAGTTTTCCATACAAAGTCGGTAAAAAAATCTTGCAAGTAATATTTGACCAATTTCTGGTTGTCGTACCATAATGAAACTTTGCAAATGTCTAGAAATATGATGACAGTTCAATAATTTGGTACCACTGAGCTGATCTGATGATGGAGCCAGGAGGTGTTTACTGAACCTCTTCAATGGCTATTAGTAAACCCGTCGAGTTTGGGCACATTACTCGAATTGGCATAAGCAAAAAACCTAAAAATGGAACCTTCTTCGGCCTCCCCCCTCTTCCCTCGGGTTCACCTCGGAGGGGTGGGGACTTTTAGTATGTTTATGTTCTGAATAGTCCAAACAAAGTTCCTAAGTTAGTTTTTCTGCTTTCGACTTTTCGATCCACATTTCTTCTATTACTGGACTATAGGCTTACAGTTCTTCACTTTTGAAAGTAAATTTTACAATTATTTAGATCTAAGTATTTTAAGACACTACTGCTCATTCGAAAAGCATATCTATGAGAAGAACGAGCAAGAAACTTATTGGGATTGTTATTTATGTGTTTATCACATATCATTATGCCATTAAAACCATCATTCACTCTAACATCTGCAAACATCCCTGACGCTCTGTAGTATCGAGACAGCGCCAAAAGCATCCTGAAAGCATTGCTGTACTGGATCCGCAGCGCCTTGAGATTCCTGTTTGTAAAGTTCATTCACAAGTTTTTTGTTTAAAAAAATAATTAATAATTAGGCCTACGTTTGATCACATCCCATCCGATGGAAAGTGCAAATGTGATCGACGAGCTGCACTGCTGCACGTATAAAAAGTCTGATAATGCCTTGAACAAGGACACTTTGTCTTGCTCAGTAGCTGTAGATACATCTTGAAAACTTGCGAGCCTAGATGTTACGCGTGACTGTCATAGCTCTGCGTTCTCGCTCCAAGTCTAAGTCATCATCGGCTGCTACGACAAAAATGTTATAGAATTAGCTACAATATCAATATAATAACTGTTGTAAATTTGCCATATATAACACAAGTAAAGCTAGATATTTTTTTCCAATTTCAATTCTTCTAATGTCCACTGCATCGGCAACTTGCTTCGTAAACAAGTGCTACATACAAACTATGATGATTTTGTGAGAATTTTTGTAAAAATTATAGTAATATTTATTATTTTATTCTATATTATTTTCTGCAAGTGAATACACACATAACCTTTCATATTTTATTATTATTGAAATTTTGATCACAACAATAAAATAGTCACAGAGATAAAGATTTTTTTAATGTATATCCGTTACGTATTTTGAGTTTTAACATTACTTTCAATTTTGGCATTTTCCTTTCCTTTTACGAATATTATAGGTTAAAGTTTCCATACATTTATATTTCGTAGATTCTTATAACTTTTACCCATGTATTTATACCTATTTTGAGGGAAATTGGGTCTGCGAGGTCCCAGTTCGCGGCGAACTACTAGTTATTCGATATACATAATACAGCAATGGTCAACACTGCGTCGGCAACACCACTGGTTTTGAAGACGTTTACCAATATGCGACGGTAACCGCTCACCATCAGGCCGGCCGTCTAATTATTATGTGTCTGACACTAACATAAATTTTTGGGGCGTCCCCTTCTAAGATCTGAACTTATTGGCTTTCAAATACTGAAAAAAAATCACGAAAATAGTTTCAACCATGAACTTTCCAGGAAACTTATAGCTTTATTAGTTTTATACTCGTAGATATCGATAATAAAAATTAAGGTTAGTAGTTAGTATTCGATTTGCAAGTACTACGGATTTTGCGCGTAGTCCGAATAGCGCTTGGCCTATTTTTATATTACTAGAAAGAAAATTTCCTAAATTCAGGTGTAAACAATTGAAGGTTGCCCTTAAACCTTGAGTCGGTCCCTCTTGTCCCTCGAGTGTTTCGTTATAAATGATCAACACTGGGTAATGAAACTGGATCTCGGACAGTTGGAGTACCTGCCGGTGTCGTAAACATTGCCTTATTATTAATTAGGTTACCTTCCAACACTTCGTGGAGAAGAAAGGGCAGTTATCGCTACATTTTAATAGAATTCTATGACAAGAATATCAGCATGTAGCCTATACACGATTTTGGAAACTCATCACTGGCTTTTTGCATCTATAAAAGATTTAAGCAGCGTCCATATTAAAGGTTCGACGACACTTACGAGCATGGCTAGTAAGGCCGATACGGGAAACTACCGTGCGTGTTATCCATTACAAATACGACTCAGCTGTACTCACGTAGGACAGAGTTTGTATTTGTAATACATATATATGTTTTATAATACATATAGTCATCCTTACCGATTACCGTTTTCGGCTATGGTAACTCTTCTGCTTCAAGTTACCGTGTTGATGGAGATTTGGTGTTTAACTTACGTAGCCTATTTTACCTTTGGGAATTCGGCCACAGATAACACGTAAAGTTACCATATTTATGTAACTATAGGTAATACATAGGTACTTCTCAGCGTAGCGAGTAAAACGGGCTCAGCTAGTTAGCTACATATGAAGAAGTGGATCGGTTGGTCAGTGCTGGATCAATAGGCGAGTATACTGTCCCGAGACAGTTTTGTATTCATATCCCGTGTGATTAGTGCCCGTCCGGCGGGTCCGTAGCGGGTGCGGAGCGGGTGCGGGGCAGGCGCGGCTGGCTGCGTGCCACGCGCGTTCATCTGCCGGATTACACAGGAACAATACATTCGTTTCAACCGTCGAGCCTCCAGCTTTGGCTCGCCGTTACCTAAATACCCTCTACACTGATTTATGTTTTACCCATGGAATGAAACTGATAATAATGTTATTTATTCATTATAGGTCTGTCTTTGACCATGATCTCGCGTTGAGTGAAGATGCGGCCGTAGATGGCAGCAGACTAAATCTAGAAGGCGGGATAAACCTCTGGCTTCACTGAGCATCATGCTGGTCACAGTCATAATGAACGCTTGCTGGATTGTGTTATAAATATTAACTACCTACTACGGCGCAGCGACCCAAACTGAGTCTTGGCCTCCGATACAAGATTACGCCACTTACCGATTCTGGGCTACTTTTTGCCATGACTGAGCTTGGAGCGCTTCCAGATCCCTTAAAAAAAGAAAGTGTAAGTGTTATAAATAGGCAGAAGTAAAATCAATCTGTGTAGATAGGAGTATAATCCAAAATGAAGGGCAAACAGTGCTGGGTTGGCAGACGTCACCGGCGGCGCGTGTTGACTGAACCCGCGCCCGCGCCATCCATCACCCCCCCACCTCTCGCGCCTGCCTCACCCCCGCACCGCTCCTGCTGTAGTCCGAGAGACCACCGACACAATCCCACGCACATATCTTACCTTTTTTAGTGACAAATCAAATGAAATCACAATAATATTATTGTAGGCTTTGGGACTAATTGTGCGTTTGAGATGTAATGAAAAACATGTATTTGGTGAGTCGCGGATCATGTGTGCGAGGGCAGCGAGTCCTACGCGGAGCAATAGTTGCGACTGACTGACGAGTGGGGGCGCCACTTGAGCATGCGCTTGCACCTATGATCCGTCGCTTTATTTACGAAAAAGACAATAGGAACGTCATCGGCAAAACAAGAACAAAAGGTAAGTGCTTAGGGCTAATTATTTTTATCATTAGAGTACCTTATAATTAATTTTGGCAAACAATTTTATTTTACAGAAGCGGAGGAGCGTGGGCCGTTCATCGTGACGTCAAAAATTATAAAGGCGAAAGTTTGTGAGTGTATATGTTTGTTACTTCTTTACGCCTGAACGCGTGGACCGGTTGAGCTGAATTTCGTATAGAGCTTAGACCCTGGAATAACACATGGGCTACAGTTCAGCTGGTAAAATTTCTGGGCGCAGCTAGTTTGTTGATAAAAAAACAAGCAAGAAGCCCGAAACAAAGCATATACGTATTTGTATGGCTCATAAGCCCAAAGATTACAATAGCCGGAATACCTAACTGAACCTAAAATTAAGAATATTTTAAAGTAATAAGAGTGATACTATACGATTTTACCAGGAGTAGACTTCCTTTGGTTGACTAGGTGGGTACCAACAGTACCAGTTATTTTACCGCCTGAGCAGCACATTGATGTGCAAACATTATCTGCGGTAGGAGGGCGCTGTAACTGTGAAATTACTGTCCTCAAGACTTTTAAAATCTCATTATGACTCTTAAGTAAGAAGCGTTGGTGCAGTGCACCTAGAATTTTACATCATTGTAAAATGCTGGGTGGTCCAGTACTGATTATGGGCAGCGGTATCTCTTACCATCAGGACAGTGTCTTGTTCATCTTCTTACTTCTTGGCCTAAAAAAAGATTGGTGAGTAATAGATTTATAATAATGATTAGTTATATCTGTTATATTGTAAGGCTTAGTTGTGCATGCTATGGCATCCTATAATTGTAGGAGTATACAGATTTAAAAACTAATAGCCCTAAGATTAAATAGTAATGCTTCCTCTATTGGATGTCCTAAAATAAATAAATAACTGCCGTCGCCCCGGCTAGCCGCGAGCCACTTGTGCGGCGCTGTGGGATATTTGCGCAGCTAATATGATTGTGGCACCCTCTCACGATTGCTTTCAACGAACACTATCACATGGCCCACCAAAGGGTTACCTATATTGACACACTTTTAGGATATATACGAGAACAAGTTAATATATTATGCGGATATAATGGACATATTATGCGGGGAGATGAAAATCATGTGACCAAAAGACCATGAATATGCAGATAGGTGGTAATCCGGGAAGGGGGCGCCCGTTAAAGTTTTGGATGAACTGTGTGACAGAGGATATGCGTGCTAGGGGAGTGGATGAAGATATGACGGATGATAGAGTAGAATGGAGGAGAAAAACGTGGTGTGCCGACCCTACCTAGTGTAGGATAAGGGCAGGAAGATGATAACGAGAACTATAAGATACCATCTTATAAGACTTCTTGATGTGGTAAGCCTCTATGGCTGAGATCACTTGGAGAAGTATTTTTGCCAGTTATTCATCCGCCAAGCAGTAATATGCAGGCTTTACTATGTTCTAAACTGATAAGTGATGTTACCAGCAACCAGCAGTGAAGGCCAATGTTGCCAATTACTGGGCATAAAGAGATACAACTAAATACCTCAAGATGACAGGCGGGCTTTACTGAACCTCGTGCCGGAACACGGTTATAATGACCGCTTAGCGACGCGGTTTTGTCCAGTGATTGGTAACCAACCAAGGCCGAAGCCACCAGTAGACACCAGACAGGGTTTTATATAAAATCAAATCATTCATATCAACATTTACATAAAATCAAATCTAAATATATAAAAGGAAAGAGTGACTGACTGATCCATCAACGCACAGCCTAAACCGCTGGACGGATTGAGTTTATTTGGAACATTACAGGTATTGTGAGCTACAGTTACGCTAAGAAAGGATTTTGCCATGCAGGCAAAGCCGCGAGCATTAGCTAGTTAAATATAAACGCTATAACTTTTAGAGCTTGTTTCAACTCTATAAATGCCAAATAATGATCGAAATGGAATGGATGTGCTTGTCTAGTTATCAAACAATGAGGTTTAGGTATCGATTACAGTCAATTTGTGTCGAGAGTTGAGAAGTAGGCAAACAGAGCCGAGCACACAAATAAATAACATCTAATAGAGTCTGGTGCTATGTACGAGATTCTATATTAGGTACCTCTAAACTTACTCGTATATTAATATTGGTTGGTGTATTTTTTTATATATTTTTTGTGTTATATAATCACAAGTAGGTACTACAAATTATAAAGCATCAACGCACCTACGTAAAACTTGCGAGTATAAGAACTATATCTCAAATTAAAGACAAATATTAGAAGTATATGAATCTAAAACTTAATATCAATATCTGGAAATATGTAAGAATAAAAATATGCTACGAAAATAATACGAGTAGCATTGCCCACATTTAACCTCTAGGCTAACGGCTCACTCCAGACGGATCATTTAAAAATATAAATATCTATTTATATATAACCTATGTGTATAAAGGTTGTACTTGTATTGTTAAATCTTTACTGTTTAATTATACTTTTCGTTTCGCCCCAAAAATGAAATTTAAGAAACGGTTTTTCGTCTAAATTACATTTTTCACACTTGCTTTTCCTCTTTTCGCAAGATTCATATCAAAACAGTGTAATGACTCAATGTCCTTTTTCTTAGAACTATTATTGAAATCGGTCGTGTAGTTTTAAAATTTTATAAATTAAACTTCCGTATGCCCTCGTTTGCCCTCGTCAAACGTAGTTTCGTCGTAGGGCGTCTTTGGGCGTTCTTGGCGAGATAGGGCGATGAAATCCGGAGAGTCGCTGGGAGCGATTGGAAAAGAACGACGGAGGACTGAGTTGAGTGGCGTGCCATGGGGGATGCCTATATCCAGCAGTGGAAGAACATAGGCTGATGATGATTGAATAGAATAGAAAACTCTTTATTGCACACCACAAATACAATAAAAAGGCTTAGAACTAAGATTACACAGAAAGAAGTGTGACAATTGGCGGTCTTATCGCTAATAGCGAACTCTTCCAGACAACCAAGCAGGGAAAGGAAAGACATAAAATAGAGCGCGGTGGTCGCGGTGGACAGTGGCGGTGGGTGAATGATGCCCTCGTTTATTGAAAGATAGCTAGAACTCGGCTTATATTATAAAGGGTTTTAGCTTTTATTTAACATGTACATAATAAGGAATAATTTAACATACAGTATTAATATGAGTGAGTAATCCTAGCTGTCGCTGAGTGGGCGGTGGGTTATAATTGACAACTACAACCATGCTAATTCGAGCGGACGAGGGACAGCCTTCATTGAAGGCTCTATATATTACGACTGGCTCTGTAATGTTTCATCCGGCGCCTCCGTTACTGTAAACATATCATATAGGTGTAGGTATTTATACCGTTTACATTATACAATATACCGAGGCAAAACAAAAATGTAACATAATATAATTACCTAAATGCCCGGACGACTGTAGTCTGTGTGTTACTGTGGAAACTAAAAAAAAGAAAAAGATACAACATACCAATAATATACGTTGCGCAGTTTCTAGCCGCTTTCAGAACTGTTTGAGATGAATATTGCCCTTAAAGATCTGGAAGTTCCTAGAAGCTGCTGGTTTAGGGAGTGAAATATAGTTCAAGTGGGCGTCACAATAGATCAGTATCGAATCAATATCGAATGGTCGAAGCGGATTAAACCCCCTTTTTTTTTTGAACCAATTATTAATTATAATTAAAATAAACGCATGCGTTTATTTTGTAAATATTTCATAATTTTTCGCGCTATTATTGTATATAAATTTATTTTGGGTCTTTAAAAATTAATGTATGTATAATACTGTTTGTTATGATTTCATAATTTTATGTTTTTTAAGTATTCTTGATTAATTAGTGTAATTGGCTATAGAGCCGTCTAATTAATAAATAAACCAGGAAAAATGCGTTACGTACGCATCATCACCCCACGCCGGGGGGCGCAGGGTGGTATGTGGGACTCCCCCGCCAAAGATGAACGTGGTGGGAATAACCACTAAAACAAGTGAAATTTTAAAAATACTTTTTAAAAACAAGCTTTAATTATTATTATCGTCTTGTATCATAAAGTACTCGTCAAGACGAATCAAATGAGCCCAAACTCGATGGGGTTGCGTTGTTTTATGACGGAGTTCCTATGGCTACCTTCCAGCTCCATCATCAGATCAGCTCTATGTTATAAAAATATTGCATTGTCATCCGATTTACACACGCATGCAAATTTTCAGCTCAATTGGAAACCGGGAAGTGGGTCAAATTAAACTTGCAAGATTTGATTACAGACAGACAGACAGACAACAGACAGGTGAAAGTAATATAAAGCTTGTAAAAATGGGGGTGTTCCTGCGGGACGCCATAATGCCGGGGCAGCGGGTACGCCCAAGCACTCGCAAATAATAAGAGTGAAAGTTTCTCTCTATTCATTGTAAACCTTTACTGGTATAAACCCCCGAACTATCTCACAATAATAAATAAATAATACCAGCAGTAAATGCAAGAAGTGAATGGTAATGAAGTGTTATCTAATCAGTCGGCAGTAACAGGCTGGGTTGAGACTGACAAGTGACGTGCGCCCTGTAGTACGCTCGTGTGTAACTTTACCGTTCGACTACAATTTGCTCCGCTCTCGTACTCGTCTATTTTTAAACGGTAGCCACTGAATCATGTACGCTGAACTTCTGTGAAGCTTTTTTCATTCAAAGGCTAAAAAGATAAAAGCTAACCTATAACAAAATGACGCAAAAAAGGGTATAGTTTGCTTTTTTTTAAGATTGGATACCTCGTAGACATCTTTTCTATCAATGTTTTTTTTTTTATTTGAAAGAGAAATCGATTTCAATTTCCTAGTAATATTATAAAAATATGAAAGGCAGGATGTGTTTGTGTTTGTGACCTCTTCACTGAATTTCAGCTCAATAGGCTAAGCCTATTAAGCTGAAATTCAGTATGTAGCTTAGACCTTAGAATAACATTAAGCTACTTTTCCATTGTTTTTAATATTGTACGAGTACGTCTTTTTTACGAAGTTAATGTTTGTTTTATTTCAAAGGAAGCTTGTTATAAAATTAATCCTCGTATACCTTACATTTGTATTAAGTTACATAAACTGGCAACGTTCCCTCATCTGTTTCATGTTGCGCTAATTAACACAATAGGGATGTAAAAAAATTAAAGGTAGTCTGTAATATGTACCAGACATAGTGTAGTGACGTCACTAACAAGCAACTTTAGTGCGTTGTATCATATACGTTTTTATCTAATTAACATAGAAAAAAATACGTCCAATATTTTTTATTAATCTACAAGATAAACAAAAAAAATGTAGTCAATATCTCTATTAGTATGAATGGAAATCCTGAATGGGGCAATATTACCGGTAACATAACTGGCTCGTACTCCATCTAATAACGGAACATTCATACAAATAAAGACAATGTACTTGTATTTAGAGCCAAACCATTAATGGTATCAGCTCCACGATCCTTTTGTTGGGATGTTTTTACATTTGTTTTGTAAAGGGTCAATGTCCGCCAGTGCCAGTTTATATGACAGGGAAAGATTTGTCCCGCTTTCTAGGCTTAATCAGTTACCATCTACGGTCGCATCGTCGCTTCACATCACGCGAGATCGTGGTCAAAGACCAACCTCTGAATAAAAAATAGGCGTAGATTTTTTATGGAATGAGTGACAAGTAAGAAGGAAGGTGCAACGTTGGCTGAACACCTGTCCGATGGGTCAACGACATCATCAAGATAGCTGGATATACGCTCTGCACATGAATAAGGAGAAGAATACATGAGGGAGGAGGCTATGCCCAGCAGTTGGTCGAAAGAGGATGATGATAATGATGAAAGAGTGATAATAAGAGAAAATCAAGAGTATCGTGATCGTCCAAAGCAAACATAATGCCACCCATTGTTTTGAGATTCTAGATTATATGGCACTGTACTACGTGTGCAACCTCGGGATATAGAGGCATATAATGTTATAACTTGTTATGCCTAATAATTTTGCTGACATTGCCTTTCAGTCCGAAAAACAATGCCTGATCGTAGGGCCACTGCAACAGAGGCTTACCACTGACCACTAAAAATGATTATAAAATATAGAGATATATAACACTTTATGGATACCACACTTAAATAAACTTACAACTATAAATTAACACTAATGGTGTACCAATTGGCCCAGAGCTATCTCTTCCAGACAACCGTGCAGGGAGAAGAAATATTCAACACGATTCAGATCGGATTCAGATTGTGTTTTTATATACCTATTTTGGCTATATTCCAAAACGTTTAATAACAACACCATTCAACTATTGCTAAATACAGAGTAAACGCAATATTTAAATTTTAAATATACTAGTATATACAGAAGGTGGTTGTAAAGTGTCAGTAACATTTCCGAGCGTGTTTCTAAGCCGGAAATATAAGTGTCGTCGCAGCCTTACTGACCGTTTTCACTTGGACACGCCGCGTCGAGACACGATTTATGTTATTCAGAGAACCTATTTATTGTTATCTATACGTTAAACTGAACATTATGTAAGGCCGACCTAGATAGGAGTTTGGCTGTTTTATATTTCAAGAATTTTGTAGCTAAACTGATATATGCGTAAGCTGAATATAAGATAAGAAAACTCTTTATTGAGACAAGTGTCGGTCTTAAAACTAATAGCGATCTCTATAAGAATAAATTATTTCATACGGCAATAATAAAAAAGCTATCGCAAAAATTGTCTGTTAATGGCACCGTAACATAACCTCAAGACTGAATCTTTAAAATTTTGGAGATATGCTTTGCTTAATAATTATCTAAGGGTGTGTTTCTACATGTACTCATTCCGGGCCGACTACAATTGAACAATTAGAGTGCTGGGATGTAGATATAAAAATAAAAACCGGTCAAGTACGAGTAGGACTCGAGCACCGAGGGTTCCGTACAAACCCGTAGGTTTGAACGGAACCCTAAGGAAAAGTGAGTATAATATTATATACTGTTGGTTTTGATTCTCTTGCGAGTACTTTCGAGATTGAAAATATGCGGCTAAAATTGCTGTTTCTTTTGATTGCGTTGACATAGATGTTTGATTTTTTTACAGCTTAAAGTTATTATAAAGCTGAGTATTTGATATGAATTTCAATTTAATACCTGATCGCGTTCTTTAGGAAAGGGGTAGTAAATACAAAATTATTAAAAGTATTTTTTTAAATAATGTAACAAAAAATTTACAGTTTTCGCAATTTTTCCTGTGCCTATGATTTAAGACGTTGCTGCGTACCAAATTTCAAGATTCTGAGTTAACTGCAAGTACCCTGTAGGTTTTGATTCCCTTGAGAGTAGTCGCGAGTTTAAAAATGCGGCTAAAATTGCTGTCTCTTTTGAATGCGTTGACATAGAGGTTTGATTTTTTACACTTTAAAGGTATTATAAACTTTAGTATTTGATATGAATTTCAGTTTAATACCTGCACGCGTTCATGAGAAAAGGGGTAGTAGGTATAAAATTATTCAAAATATTTTTTTCATATGATGCAAATAAAAATTTATAGTTTTCGCAATTTTTCCTTTATTTGTGCTCTAAGGAGTTGCTTCGTGCCAAATTTCAAGATTCTGAGTGCACGAAAAGTACCCCGTAGGTTTTGCTTTATTTGGGAATGTCGAAAATTTGCTGAAATTTGCGACATATTCGACTATATCTTTTGATTGCGTTGGACTAGAAGTTTGATATTTTTACAGCTCCAAGAGGCAATAGACTTTAGTATTTTCTATAAATTTCAGCTTGTTACCTCAACGCGTTCCTGAGAAAATGGGTCTTGACAGACAGACGGACGGACAACAAAGTGATCCTATATGGGTTCCGTTATTTCCTTTTGAGGTACGGAACCATAAAAACAAGAATTTGTGTTGTGGTTAGTTAATAATAATTATTATCTATTATTCGTATCTAAAAACGCATCTTAATGGTAAATACGGGTACCGTGTTATCATAGTCCGATCTTTTGTATATTTTTTAAAATATTCAAAAAGAAAACTCTATATTCCGATAAGTATATTTTCAAACAAAGAATGCGATATATTATAATTTACGACTGACACCCTCTCGCGGCGTTTCATCAGAACATAACTTGTAATCTCATAACTTAACTGAGCGGAAAAAACAAACCAGTTATTCTGAACCGAACAGTTTATGAGCTTCGACTATAAACGAGACGAATGCTTGTTCGAAACGATTTGTGTTTCGATACAACTACAATATTAGTCGTTTGAAAGTTAGTTGTAGTTGTTATACCACATTAGTTTGGTTGTTAATTTGATATCCTATGCCGACTGCGCCAGTTTTTCTAAGATTTACTAGTAGGTTAGTAGACATGATTAGTGATTGTTTTAAATACAGAATAGTTGTTTTAAATACAAGCGATTAGTTCGTGAAATTTATATTTAATCCCCGCTTATTTTTACACGACTTTTGTTCAGTATTTTTAGTGCAGTTACATTTTCTGTATTATTTATTACGTGACAATAATATTAACACAAAAAAGGCCCAGAAAAAGTTGGCACGATAATTTAGACGCGCACTAGGTCGCATAATAAAGGGATGCAGAGAGTAATAACTCTTGTACTGTCCTTGCCCGCAGTGGGTCAGTATTAAATAACAAAAAAGCTATAATAACGCATATAATACACGTATCAGTGCTATAGCAGTAACGCAAATTGAATATAACAAAGCAGTTGTGTACGAAAAAAATATCAATTCAGTTTTACCACCTTTTTATCGCCAACAATAAGAAAAAGGAATCTGTTATAGACATAATAAAGTTGCAGAATTTACGTCCTCTTTATAATTGAAATGCGTAGGTGTATACCCTGTACCCAGGTAGCTCATGTAATGTTTATAAGTCATAAAAGTTCGCACACAAGCGATTAAACGCGCACGTAAATGTGTAAAATGCTTTAAGGAAATTGCCACTTAAAGATGTTCCGGGGCTGTGTCATTCGCTTCCAAAATAACCGGAGTTAGGTTACAGAGTTACAGCCAATCTTTGACCGAAAATTGAGTCTTTTATGGCATTTTTTTTTAAATAATAAATAATGCAGGACTTTTATTTTCACACCACGCTTTATAACCAAGCTAAGCAATAGTTCAATGCTTGTTTTATAGTGGATACATCCCTAATAGATACTTTTTTTTGTAAAATAGAGATAGATACAGAGAGCCACCCAGATCAGACACAAACATACATTTCATGTTTGTAGACTGTAGACCACACAAATATTGATCTTGACGGGAATCGAACCCGCAACCTTCTGCGTCGCAAGCGGGTGTAAGCTCACCGCGCCACAGAGGTGTATACGAGTATTATTTGCTTGCTTATTTGTAGCATCTATGAAACAACAGTTTTCGTGCCGGGAGTACGGTTTTAGAGGTTATATAGATACTTATCCGATTCTTACGCCAAACAATAAACATTTTATTGAACTTAAAAATACCATAACATTATTTATCGCAAATAATATTAGGTAGACTAAATATAATGCAGCACGATAAGGCCGTCTAGTTTTATTATTCCGATCGTAAAATCTTATTTATGGAGTCAACGTGGCATATTGAAAATAAATTTATATTTAAATATTTGGCGCGTACATCTGCGTTCATTCTTCAGTGTTAGGTATAATGCAAATGTCTTGTAAGCATTATGTTAATTAACCCGAATGCTCATATTTCTCGGGAATGGTGCCCTTAAAGCTTTAATGGATAAGATTGTTTCAGTCCCGAGGCTTTAATGGCCGCCTTTACTTTCAAACTGAGACTTGGATTCAGTTTTAAAATAGTTCACTGAAAAATGAGGGTATTACCTTTATAACAACTCGACGGTTCAGAAGTTAAACAATGTTCTTCAAGTTTCTGAAATTTTCTTTTGAGTTTAATCTTTTATTGATACCGAGAACTTAGATAGGCTTTCGTATTCTGAGAAAAGTTTCATCGGTTTAAAAGTTTGTAATGTGTTTTTAAAGCTCTGTTCCTAATGCACAAGAAATAAGTTTTGTCAACATGTATTCCACCTGTCAAAGAGAAGCACCCTCTTCACAATTAGCCCCATAAAGGTGACCCGAGAGACAAGTCTGGTCCCATCGATAAGTTAAGGTTAGATCAGCCATCATATACTGAAATTGAATTGAAGGTTTATGTGAATTGAAGGTACCTGTTCTTAGCAGTTTTGTGAGCTGACCGGTAAGTAGCCTATGTGTTATTTTAGGCTTCTTCCACGGAAGAGTGCCGCTGCCGGCATAATGGCGTCCCGCAGGAACACCTCGGGTGTTTTAGTTGGTGTCATCGCCGCGCCCATCTTTGGCGGGAGTGTCTCACATGCGCTGGCAACGTAGGGTGAAGATGCATTTTTCCTAAGTCAAAAAGAAAAGGTCCTACATACATACCAAATATAAGCTCAACACAAAGTGGTCAAACTCACAACTATTTTGGTTTCGGGGAAAAATAATAATTATTCTCTTAAAACACCGGTTGCTTACCTATCCTTTGGTTTAGGTGTTTATCAAGTCCATTCCTCCGCAACATTTATCCTGTGCCTGGTCCCGACTCGGGCAAGAGGGGGCAAGAGAGGGCAAGAGGGGGCAAGCGGGGGCAAGAGGGGGCAAGAGCCGACGTGAGCCGACGTGACGAGGGTGGCGTGGCATGCAATCTACATGCCTAATCTTGCGTAACACAACACAACACATATCTTTGTGATTTGTTTTGTTACATTTTTGCGTTTGGACTTACCTTGTTGGTTGGGCTTTTATATAAATAAATGAAACAGAAAAGTGATTTTGTTAGTTTTCTATAAATTCTACTTGACCTCCTTTGGAATAGAATAGAAAACCCTTTATAGAACACCTTAAATTCAATAGAATAAGCTTTAATAAGCTACTTAAACCAAAATTTTATAATAGGTAATTTTAAATCCTAGAAATATTACAAACGAACAAGTTTGTATAATATTTATTATTATCTAAATTTGTGTAGATTTTTATTAAGCTGATTTTTGTTAAGATTTTTGTTTTGAGTTATGACCATAGTCAATAAGTACGTAAATAAAATCATCAAAAGTTTTATATAGAGAAGAATTGAATATGTATAAAGGAGACAATGTTATTCAACCAGCACTAACTTATCAAAGATACTATAGGTAAATTATGTTGGCTTAAGGCTCCCTACAGCAATATATCTTTATCGTGTAATTAAAGCCTGTATGTAATCATGTTTAGGTGTTATTATAGTCTAGGTCTAGGTATTATCGTCTACAGCGCCTAAAATCCGATCGCTAGGTAATTAATTCTGAAGTTAATAATAACAAAACAATCTCTGGGCGACTCACAAGGGAAATTTGGCTCCCTTTTTACAGACTTTAAAAAGAGGTGGCGATTAACATTTCGCTGGAATATAAAAAAAAAATGTTTTACTAAATACTCAAAGATGTCTGAAACAATTTGAAATAAAAACTTTAGTTTTTCAATGTGTAGGTAAATCATTCCGTTTCATATTATGTTTCGATTTAAATTTTATGGAAATCGGTCGAGCGGTTCAAGTTATGAATATAACCCGTACGTCTCGCCCGTTATTTGAAGCGCGCTTGATGTTGCTTTTTTTACAAGCTTTTAATTACTTTCACTTGTCTGTTGTCTGTCTGTCTGTCAGTAAACAAATCTTGCAAGTAAAATTTGACCCACTTCCCGGTTTCCGATTGAGCTGAAATTTTGCATGCATACATAAATCGGATGACAATGCAATATTATTATAACATGGAGCTGATCTGATGATGAAGCGGGAAGGTGGCCATAGGAACTTTGTAATTAAACAACGTAAACCCATCGAGTTTGGACTTATTTGATTCATCTTGACGAATACTTTATGGTGCTAAATGGTTATAATAATAAAAGCTTGTTTTTAAAAAGTTTTTTTAAAATTACATTTGTTTTCAATTTACGTGTATTAAAAATGTTTTAGACGTTAAGGTGCATAAGGGATCATAATTTTAATGTTACCATGTGCCACTACGCCATACAATTTCTTGAATTATTGTTTTATTCTTTATAGGTTTGCTTTGACCATAATCTCGCGTAATTTAAGCGACATTGCGGCCGTAGATGGTAGCATACAAAACCTAGAAGGCGGGATAAATCACCCCTGGCTTCACTGAATGTATAAAACTTGTTTTAGTAAAATTCTCCTAAATCCATTAAGTCCTAAACACCATTATATTGTATTAGTTGAACGAACACACATAGTTGATCAATAGGTTTCATGGTGACTACGCTCAAGTTAAACAGAATCACGTAAGGTGGGCGGAGTCGGGTCGTTAAAGTAGTTAACAGGTGCCGCTAGTGCATTACGGAGTTATTTGTTAGAGCTCAGGATTTACAGGTGTTAGGGCTCCTTCGACTTCCTGACTTCCTGATACTGGCTTTGTATCGGCACGTATTACACAGGTAACGTGTTGGGGTAGATGCCATGCAATTGTCTCATGAACAAAGCCTGAACAAGACAAAAAATAATGTCTTACGGATCGATAAGAAGATAGAAAAGTCAAGAGCATCTTTAATTTTGCAACTGTTTTTGGTTGACAGGGACAGGTCCGTAAATATTGTGAAAAGTCGGCACTAGCGCCTCAGAATTTAGAATTTTGAGAAATCTAAACTGGTTATGGGTTTTGAAACGTCAGTTTATCTACGTTCTTACATATATACATTGTACATGTGTATAATATACTCATTATATGGTGATATTGAGGAGTAGTGACTACACAGACCCGAGTGTCTAAGCGCCTCAGGGGAAGACTCTGTTCTGTCTCTAGAACTCTGGCGAAGATGGGACGGAAGAGTAAGGTTCTGCTGTTTCACTGAGCTACAGGATTTTATGTAGTTTTCATTAGTTAACAACAGTACTCTCACTTGACGGAGACTACTTTGAGCCCATTTTCTGTAGATAGACTCATAGACACTACGATGAGGACCATCAATATTCTTTAAATTAAAAGATCGAAGAGGCTTCTGCGCATTATCTTCTATGTCTTCCTGGTCTAGGCTTATTAAAAGCCCGCGTTTAGCCTGTGATTGTTTGTGATTAGAACAACATAATAATTTATTTACCAATTTATAAAAGTACTTATTATGTCTGCTTTCTTATATATAACGCAAAAGTGCTCTATTGTAGTCGTTTTGAAAAAATGAATTTTGAGTTTGAATGATTTGTATTGGAAAACTCCAAACTGCTCATATCATGGCATCTATTCAGATGTATTAACTGTATCACATACTCACATTGAGTTCTGTTCCTGTGGTAAGTTAATGGGTGAGGTTTCACTTCAAATTAGTTTTGTTTTCTTTGTTCTTGTATTGGGAACGAAATTTCCAAATGGATGTAGGACACGTGCAAGAATGGTTGTAGTAATATTTAAAAGGTTGTGTTTACTTTTCATATTAGACTACGACAAAAAGAGCAAATAAAAAAACATAACAAAAACGTAATCCATTTAGTATTACGTTTATAAGAAAGAAAGAAAGAAAATAAATTTATTGCCAACTTTTACACAATTTACTAAAAAGTCTTGAGTTTAGAAAAATCCTTTTTTTTATAAAATCACTTTGTATTATGATGTAATAAGATCTTTTTGTAAGACCTTTTAAAAAGAAGTAGGCGAGATTTCTTTATGAATATTGTCAATGTTAGAGACAGACATACAAGCATTGTAGTATGTGTGTAGTGTTGATTTTACGTTTAAGTTTTATTTTTGTATATTCGTTTGTGTTTCAATAAAGTGTTATCTATCATACGGTCCGCCTGATAGTGAGCGGGTACCGTCGCTAAAAGACGTCTGCAACACCAGTGGTATTGCCGACAATCATAGCCGACGCGATGTCTGCCATATTGGCAACTTGGCGACACAGCCTTATGAAGTCTAATAAATTTAATAGAACAACAGATCAACATTAATTTAATGAATTACTTACAAATTCATAGGTCAACATTTATTAAAAAAAATGGGGTTTATACTCCAACAGAACAGGTTACCCTACTTACACTGTCAGAGTCAAATCACAATTTAAAGGTTGTGTGGCTAACCTATATGAGTAATTAATATAATAATAAATTTAAACAATAATTGTTTAATTGGGGGTGCCAATGAAATCGTCAAAAGTAGGTATACTTAAAACGCCTTTTTGAAGAGCCAGTTTTTTTTAATTTATATTTAAATATGTTGTAGGACGTCCACCCACAAGGTAGACAGACGACCTTATAAAGGTCGCCGGAAGACGCTGGATGCAGGTCGCTTCCAACCGGTACATATGGAAGTCTAAAGGGGAGGCCTATGTTCAGCAGTGGACGTCTTACGGCTGAGATGATGATGATGTTGTAAGTATCATAAGTTTTCAGAAATTATTTATTGTGATAATATCATGCATGTAAGGAACAGGATCGTGAGGGTGGTTGTGAACTTTATATAACGACAAAACAACATAACTTAACTTTTAACAATATTATGAAATAACTTCGCGAATGATGTCGCTTGTTATTGATACTTTGCAAGAGCTTTCATAAGATACGGAGAAAAAATGCTTCCTTCTGTGCTTATTACATTCTGTTTACTTATAAGTTAAAGAATTAAATGGAAAAGCCAGAGAGGGATTTATCCCGCCTTTTAGATTTAGTCTGCTAACATCTTCAGTCTTAACATCACGCAAAATCGTGGTCAAAGGCTAACCTATAATGTATAAAAAAAACAATAGAATTGAAATATCATGCTCGCAAACTTGGCTAAACCAGTGATTTTAATTGGATACACGGATACACTAGTAGTTCGCCTCGAACTGGGACCTCGCAGACCCAATTTCCCTGAAAATGTTAAAACCTTGGGTTTTAGGTATATATACATGGGTAAAAGTTATAAGTATCTACGAAGTATAAATGTATGGAAATTTTAACCTATAACATTCGTAAAAGGGAAAAAATATTCGTAAAAGGAAAGGAAAATGCCAAAATTGAAAGTAATTTTAAAACTCAAAATACGTAACGGATATATTTAAAAATAATCTTTATCTCTGTGACTATTCTATTGTTGTGATCAAAGTTTCAATAATAATAAAATATTAAAGGATATGTGTGTATTCACTTGCAGAAAATAATAGAATAAAATAATAAATATTACTATAGCTTTTACAAAAAATCTTACAAAATCTTCACAGTTTGTAGCACTTGTTTACGAAAAAGTTGCCGATGCAGTGGACATTAGAAGAATTGGAATTGGAAAAAAATATCTAGCTTCACTAGTGTTATACAGCAAATTTATTTGTGTTTTTTATTTGTTAAGTCTCATAATGTAGTTGTTAACTTTTCCTTAAATAAATAAATTTACGACAGCTATTATATTGATATTGTAGCTAATTCTAACATTTTTGTCGTAGCAGCCGACGATGACTTAGACTTGGAGCGAGAACGCAGAGCTTTGACAGTCACGCGTAACATGTTGGCTCGCAGGTTTTCAAGATGTATCTCAAGGCATTATCAGACTTTATATACGAGCAGCTCTTCGATCACATTTGCACTTTCCATCAGGTGGGATGTGATCAAACGTAGGCCTAATTAGTATTTTAAAAAACTTGTGGATGAACTTTACAAACAGGGATCTCAAGGCGCTGCGGATCCAGTACAACAATGCTTTCAGGATGCTTTTGGCGCTGTCTCGATACTACAGAGCGTCAGGGATGTTTGCAGATGCTAGAGTGGATGATGGTTTTAATGTCATAATAATATGTGATAAACACATAAATAACAATCCCAATAAGTTTCTTGCTCGTTCTTTTCATAGATATGCTTTTTTAACGAGCAGTAGTCTTAAAATAGATCTAAATAATTGTAAAATTTACTTTCAAAAGTGAAGCACTGTGGCATATTTGAATAAAAAATGGGTTGGAGTTTGATTAATAAGTTTAGAAAGTATATTATATTGATACTAAAAAGAATAACTAAATTAAGGGCAAATAATTATACCTATATAGGTACTACTCGTATTATGCAAACTTGAAAATCAGTAAATTAAGTAGGTACCTACTTCCACTGGTAGGATCTATACGAGGATAATATTATTATCAAACTTGATGTATCAAATAAAAACTATAAACATATCCTGCACGGTGCAGGCTGCACCCGCACGATCATTTAAATTCTTAAATTCTTCATTTAAATTTACTTATCCGTTAGGGAATCGAACCTAGGACCGAATTGTCAAAAATGTATGAAATGACGCATTGGCGGATCCAGGATTTGGTCCTGGGGGGGAGGCCAAGGTGCAGACGGGCAAAAATATTATATTTTTTACTACGAAAAGTGTGTGTTTAGCTCGCTCTAAACAGTTAGAAAGTTCAAATATCCTTAAAATTAAGTGCGCAAGCAGCTTGCTGCGAGCGCCGAGAAAAAAATTATAATCTTGACCATGAAATATGTGCAAAATTCAGAATTCTACAATGGTTCTGGGGGGGCTTTGGCCCCTTGCCCCCCCCCCTAAATCCGCCTATGTAAATGACGTATTACGTCGTATCGATTTTTGACAATTCGGTCTTTGGTTCGGTATCCCTGCAGTTCTCATAATATTACAATCGATAAACATTGTAATTTTGTATTCTCTATAACTCTACAACCCTTGCACCGATTTGGCTCATTTTTGGAGGTGAGAATTCTTTTAGTTTGTACTACTTGTTTAAAAAGTTTTTATTAAGACTGGATCATCGGTTTCATTGTAATAAAGCAATCTTTTTAACTCTTGAACCCTTCGACCGATTTGGCTCATGTTCGAACTTAAAAATTCTATGGATTTATATTACGCGTTTGCAAAGTTTCATAAAGATTGGACCATTGGTTTTCAAGTTATCGCGTAACAAACATACATACAAACATACACTTTTGATAATATATTTATGTCGCTTATAAAAAATGTGTATATGTTGGAAAAAAAATTATCAGCGCTCCAGTTTTGAAATAATCGTAAGACCTATTGTAAAGACTTTAAGTCACCTATATCTCTACAACCCTAAATTCTATTTGGCTATTTTTTTACTATAATTATTATATTAACCTATTTAACTTGTGTGCAAAGTTTCATTTAATTTGGATTAACCATTTTCGAGTAAATGTCGATCAAACTTAAGGACCAGAGGTCAAACGTTAAACTGGTCAAAACGCAGGCTTTTCGCGGCTCTCGACTCTAAGACCTCGCTTCGCTCGGTCGATAAAAGTCTAACGCCCAGAGACCATTTTGAGCTATTGATTTAAAGGCAATAGATGACACTTATCAGCCTGTCTTTAAATCCTACCTATAGAAAACCATGGAGAAAATATCCACTAGAAAACCATACCTGAAAAATCATACCTATAGAAAATGAGCTCAAAGACAGCCTCTGCCAAGTGGCAGGACTAAATTTGAAATGGAATCATTAAAATACACTAGCACTGTAGCTAGTGAAAATACTGGGCTAAAGAGTCTTAACATCTTATGACTCTTGAGTAGGAAGCGTTGGTGCAGTGCACCTAGAATTTTACATCATTGTGAAATCTTAGGTAGCACTGTACTCATTATGGGAAGCGTTATCTCTTAACATCAGGAGGGCGTCTTGCTCGTCTTCTTACTTCGTCACATAAAAATAATAATTTTATTTTTGCAATGTTTTAAAAGTATAAGTTATCTAATGCTTATATATAAGTGTTGCTTTTACCGTTCAAAAGTTCTAATACATATTACAATCGTTAAGTATATTTTTCTAATAAAGAATCTCTCTTATATTTCTGCCCTTATTCCTCTTTAGATAGGGTTGGCGCTACACGCTTTTTCCTCCTGTCCCTTACCGTTCAACCCTATTATCCGCCATCTCTTCACTCGTTTTTCACACAAATCCTCTTTTATGCAGTCCATCTTAGTTTTTTGGGATCACAAAGAGCTTTTATTTATCACTTGATATTTTTACTATCATTTTTTTCTTGTACTTCTGTATAGGTATCTACTTATTTAAAAAGAATGTGTGACTGACTAATCTATCAACGCCCAAATCACTAAACAGATAAAGTTGAAATTTGGCACTTAAAAGGTTGAAAAGGTATGGTGGCCAGGAAAAATTTCTGGGATAAGAAGCCTTTATTTACATCTTTATACGCACACATACGCACGCACACACAAGCGCACACACACGGCAGTTTTATAATCTTACTAATATTATAAACGTGAAATTTTCTAAGAATTTATGGATGGCTGGATGTATGTTTGTTACTCTTTCACGCCTAAACGGGTGGACCGATTGAGCTGAAATTTGGCGTAGAGATAGCTTAGACCCTGGAATAACACATAGGCTACAGAAAAGTGGGTAAAACCGTTGGGCGCAGCTAGTAATTTACAATATAAGAAAAAAGTGCGCTTTACTTCAAAACACCAAACGTGTTCCAGCTTTAGTAGTACAAATTATCACGTAAGTGCAAAATGCTTCCAGCAGACTTCCACTGCACTGGTTACAAAGCTATAAGATAATGTGAGTAAAGCCGGCGCACACGGGCGCTGGCTGCATATTAAACGATAACAAAGATATTTAATAAGAGTGCGCGCACACAGTGTGTACTGCACTTGAAACTTTAGTGTTGTGCCAAGCGTACCTACTGTGCTAGGAGTGGCACGTGTTCATGAAACTAAATTACAAATATTTATTCATTTTAAACTGCATTTTATGGGTACAAAGTATTTCCATAATAAAATGAATTTGTTCAAATCTAATCTAAATATTATATTTTATATAAGTTCATTATTTTTATTTTTTATGCTAAATCGAGGTTTTTAGGTCATCTAAGCGATCGACAATCTACAACAGCATGAAGAAGTTTGAGGAAAATCGCCTTTAGACTGGACGAAAAAAAACGCTAATTACGCAAGCAGAGACCTAAGCACTCCTACACATATACCTATGACTCAACAAGACAACTCTACTGCAACTCTACTGCAGTAGAGTATTCAAAACCAAATTTGGTCTAGTGAGTTATCTCTTAACATCAGGAGAGCGTCTTGCTCGTCTTCTACTTCATCACATAAAAAAAGGTCCTCACGGATTAGGGTTCATGCTAGAAAATACATTTTTTAATTAAATTTCTGGGGTCGCCGTCATCGAAATCGATGAAGAGGACTAGATAATAATAATAATTACCAAATAATAATGTATTTTTTTTAATTATTGTGTGGCAGCCCTAGCGAGGTGAGGAGGTAGGTCCGAGCTAGTGCAGTATTGTGCCGAAACAGTTTCCTTTGATGTCGAGAGCTCGGCAAACACAGCTTACTGACTGCCGGGCAGTGTGCACGCTGCTTTATTATATCACACGACGTGTTCTTGTTGCTACTAATGTTATATTTTATATCAAATGCGCTTAATGTTCTCTGTGAAATATACTTGATTTTTTTAAAATTAATTTATTAAAATTAAAAAATAGGGTTTGTATTCCAACGGAACACGGTACTCTACTTACACTGTCAGAGTCAAATCACAATTTAATTGTCATTTATTTCGTTCAGTTACCATAAATCTAACTTAACATTTTCCGTAATATGCTTCAACAAATCAATTTACTTGCACTGTCAGCACAAAGCTGTTTTTAAACTTTCAGACTAATCTTATATTATTTACCTGTATTCTAAGTTCATTCGTGAACCCTGTCGACTGGAGAGAAAGTTTAGACGGGAGGGAGAATAAGTCTTACTCGTTGTTTCAGTGGTTTTTGTGTGAAAAAGTAACAAACACACATAAAGGCCTTCTATTAGTGTTAGATACATTTCTCCACATTTTTGTACATCATATCTATTAGTGGTTCATAATAATTTCTTCAGCCTTAACATACAAATGAGAATATTATTCTAATCGAAACGCCAAATCAACTAATTTCCATTTAGTAATACGTGAGTAGGTATGCTATGAATAAGTTAAATCACTACTCGCACTGTACTTACATTTACAGTACCATAACTTGTGCTAAAGATCAAAGACTTTTGATACATAAAGCAGAGTTGAGTGCCGCGGATGAGTGTTTCGGTGTGCCCGCTGCCCCGGCATTATGGCTTCCCGCAGGAACACTCCCAGGATGTTTAATGGATATCACAAACAAGGCGGGGGAGTCCCACATATCCCCTCTGCATCCCCTGGCGTAGAGTGACGATTCAAAATGCATTTTTCCTGGATGGAAGAATAGGGTCCATGGCCTAACGTGTAACATCTCCGGTATGTGTTTTATACACAACTAGCTTGTGCTCGCGGCTTTGCCCACATGGCAAAATCCTTTTTTAGCGGAGGCCTATCTAATAAAACCTATCTGTATTCCAAAATTACAACCTAATCTATTCAGCGGTTTGAGCTGTGCGTTGATAGATCAGTCAGTCACTCTTTTCTTATATAAATTTAGATAGATCCCAATATGTCGACGTGTTGCTGATTTTGCCAGCCCCCGTTAAAGATAGATAGATCTATTTCATATAAAGCTATGTCACTGCACAAGTGGTGTGTACACTAGTCGCGTAGATTTCCCCAATGACGTCCCGTTTATTTAGTCATATTTCAGTCAATATGTGAAACGAACTTGATTTGGTTTATAATCGTAAATAACATAATAATCTAAATTTCTCAAGTGACTTGAACTTTATACGTACCTAATACATATTAAGAACAGTTTTAAAGGCTTCAAAGGCTTCGAAGAATTTACTTAATATAATGTAAATATAGCATCATATTTAGACAACTAATTAAGCATATAAACCTACTGTTATTATAGACATAACGTACTCATAAGTATAATAAAGTATAACATTTTGTAACAAAATCAAATGAAAATTTATTATTGCTTAAACTAAACAGAGAAGTGTTGCAAATCTTACTAGCTTACTAATATTGTAAAAGCGAAAGCTTATAGGAATGTATGAATGTCTGGATGTATGTTTGTTCCTCTCTCACGCCTAAACACACTCAATTGGTCCACCCGACTAATTGAGCTGAAATTTGGTATAGAGATAGCTTAGACCCCGGAATAACACATAGGCTACTGGGCAACGGGTAAAACCGCTGGGCGCAGCTAGTATAATATAATTCTTGAGTTTTAACACATTCGCCTTTTATGAACATGCCTTATGAACATAGATGTCAACAGGTTACCAGTAACTCAGTATACTACGATCTAGATATAGTGTTAGTACTCAGGTCTCGTATGATATAATGATATGGGCTAGGTGGAGCTCAGCGAGCAGTAAAACCTGCTCGTAAAACTATCATAACACGATGGTGTTCGCACTCGCTCATTCTTTGCCACTCTGCCGTAAACCTTATTTAGTTTTATTTAGTTTAGAGTGTCACAGTGCAGTGCCGTGCAGAAGTTACCACCCACTGGACAAAACCGTGTCACCAAGCGGTCATTATGGACGTGTTCCGACATGATGTTCAGTGAAGCCAGGGAGGGATTTATCCCGCCTTCTAGGTTTAGCCTGCTACCATCTACG
Organism: Hemithea aestivaria; assembly: GCA_947507615.1. Classification (NCBI taxonomy): domain Eukaryota; kingdom Metazoa; phylum Arthropoda; class Insecta; order Lepidoptera; family Geometridae; genus Hemithea; species Hemithea aestivaria. The sequence goes on from OX382331.1 coordinate 431,937, forward strand.
GTCGCATCATCGCTTAGCATCACGGTCAAAGGCTAAACTATAATGAAAACAAGTGAAATTTAAAACAAAACTTTTTTAAAACAAGCTTATATTATTATAGCACCAAAATACTCGTCAAGACGAATCAAATGAGCCCAAACTCGATGGGGTTATGTCGTATAAATTTGGAGTTCCTACAGCCATCTTCCAGCTCCATCATCAGATCTGTTCCATGTCATAATAATATTGCATTGTCATCTGATTTACATCTGATGCATGCAAAATAGCTCAATCGGAAACCGAGAAGTGGATCAAATTTAGCTAGCAAGATTTGATTACAGACAGACCGACAGACAACAGACAGGTGAAAGTAAATAAAAGTTTGTAAAAAAACTGTTTCCAAACACTGGGTGTCGCTGTATTTGATTCGGGCAACATTGAAGCTTATTGAAGCCTGATTTTTTCGTCTCATCACTCATTGTCATAAAACAACAAGGTCTAGCAATAGGTATACAACAATATATATTGCTATAAAGTGATATTAAATAATAGTAATTTTAGATGACTTCGCCCACTTTTAAAGTGCACTTACATTTTGCTAAACAAAGCTTTCCCAACATTTCCGTTACTAATGTATTTCAATGATAAAATCATTTTTGATCTGTGAAAAAGTTACAAAAGGCGTGAAAGTGTTTTTATATAATATTGTGTGAATAAAATGATTCTATTGTGGAGTTAAGAGTCGGTAAGCTAACGTTATCTGTTAGAAAGTAACAGTAAAGCCCATTGAGTAAGATGAGAATAAAATCAGCTCAGGGAAGGGAAGAGGCTCCGTAATTACTTAAGAAGATTTGTGGCTCGACTCGAGGCCGGGACTGACGCAACATTATCTCATTTGCTTTCACTTATATTGCTAAACGTTCCACTTTATTATAAATGCTTTGTTACTATATTAGTTGAGTAATTTTATTGTTTAATACCGACTTTAAGAAAGGGGTTCATAGCTCGTCGGATTTTTTTTTGTTTGTTCACCGAGTACTCGACTCCCATACCGATTGGAAAAATTTAGTTTTTCGAGCGAGCATCCCAGTATATAGTCCTGATAATAGTTACAAAATTATTGTATTTTTGTTATTAAGCTTGAATTCTTTACTTCAATTATTATTATTTTTAGCCATTATCGTCCCACTGCAGGGGACGATAATATCGGTCCCACTTATTTCAATAAGAAAAAATCGCGTCGTCAAATATGTAGGTATACTATTATGTTGGTTAAGTTATTATGATGAAAATTTTCAGCACCTACCTTGTAAGCTTTTGCAGTGAAATCATCAAAATAGTCTATAGGTTAACGTATGTAGCCGCTAGAACACGTGTTTCAATCAAAAATGTCTTAAAATAAAACTCCAGATAAAGTGATCGAACAGAACCCGTTCGTAAATATCTCTGCGTTGGATTGACGAGCAATGTTTCAATCATACGTCTACACTATCATCACATTACGCGGTAATACTGTAGTATGTCACAGTATAAATAGGGAATAGTGTCGGCCATGATTAGCTGCTACTAGCGCCAAAAGTTTTACAAAACTACAGCGTATTACTTACGTACTTCATGAGTGCCGCTTCAAATAATTTTCTGTTCTGTTTATTTTCTTTGTCTGTGTCTGTAAGGGAGAGCGGGGCTAGACATTACCTGGGTTAGTTGTTCCGATTGAAATAACTCTGCCAATAAAACACATATGAATATTGGATAAATTCGGCGTGAAATGGAATTACACCACGCACCTATCTCGAACAACAACAACGCAACATCGGAAGTATAAAATATTTTCGTATATTTGGTGTTTTTGGTCTATCTCAAGAATTTTAACGACTATCGTTTGCCATTTCATTGTTTAAATGCAAGAATTTTGGCAGACTGGTGGACTGGTGGTGGTTAAGCAGTGTTGCTTCTCAAACAAAATTTTCTTTCATCATCAGCGTACGTTCATCTACTGTTGAACTCTCCAGTGGCACCTAAACTCGGTTCTCAGTTTTACTCCTCTAACTGCTCGCAGCAATCTTCCGGATATCGCTCCAACTCGCTAAAGAACGTTTGCTGAGACTCGGTCATCACTCCAGACCTCATCTACTCCATCGGTTATCGGTACTAAGGCGTAAAATCATATTATAGCCAATGTAAGTTATAAAGTAACCAGTGGTACAGTCGTAAACAAACGCACTCGATGTAGTTTCGGTTCCATTAACTCGGCTTTGAGTGCGATAAACAGCTCTCTGTCGTCTAGAGACGGACCGTTCTACTGCACGATACGAATGTACTAGTAGACTAAACATTGTTTTTAGGGAATCTGGCGTGTTTGGTCACATTTGCAACGTGACATTCAGACGCAAAATGTCATTTTTGCATGTGCGAATATGACATTTTGCGACGACGATGACGATGTCGACGATTTCTGACGACTTATTTTTTTTGACGATGATTTCTGTGACGATGTCATCACAGTAGCAAAATTTCGAAGTTGCAAATTGTCACATTCGCTAATTGTCATAGTATCAAATCGTCATAGTAGAGAAAAAAATCATCATTATAAACCCCAATTTTCATAATTTATTTTTATTTTTCAGCAGTGACAACTTGCTTTTATAACAATTTGCGAATGTGACAAATTGCTACTTTGACATTTTGCTACTATATGATAATCTGCGTTTTTTTAATGTCAAATTGAGAATGTGACCAAACACGCCTGATCATTTTTTTCCACTCGCTACACTGCGAATTAATTCGGCGCACCAATACGCGTAAATTTTCAATAACCGCTGCGCTGATCGCAATACGTAAAGCGGTAACTGTGGTTCCGGCGGAACATTTGAGCCGCTAATGTATCTGCATTAATAGATTATATTATTATACTAGCTTGTGCTCGCGGCTTTGCCCGCGGGGCGAAATCCTTTCTTAGCGGAGGTCTACGTCATAAAACCGATCTGTGTTCCAATTTTCAACCCATGCCGTCCAGCGGTTTAGGCTGTGTGTTGATAGATCAGTCAGTCAATCAGTCACTCTTTCCTTTTATATATTAAGACTACGCCAGAGTATTGAGAGTTGCAGCGTGTTCTTACTCACGTATGCCTGGTGACTGGTGATGTAGTGTGTGGCGGTGAACCTATAGGTGTACATTGTACATGCTCGTTTGGGATATTACTCAGCTGATCTAATAAGCTGGATTTTGAGTTATTAAGTCGCAATTTGTCTTTCAACGCACATTATTATTTATTGTACATCCGTAAACGGCAAACAGACATTCTTTAAAATGAAGTAGTTCCTTTAAGCAGACTTTAAGAAATTTATAATAAAAAAAATATAGACTTTAGGAGATTTATAATAAAAAAAATATTCTATTCTATTAATATCTAGCTGAGCCTTCCAGGATCAAAGCCTTAGACCCTGGAAAAACACATAAGAACAGGTGGTGGTAGACATAGGCTCTCTATCCACACCATGCTTTCGCGTCATAATGATCATGACACTACGTAGGAACTCCTCCAGGTTTTTACGTGGTACCCTTCTGGGTGCATCTTCAAGGGGGAAGTCTCACATACCTCCTCCGGCCCGGCGCAGGGAGGTGATGCGTGAGTTCAAAAAAAATCTTTTGAACATAGCCTACTTCAAGAGTATTACAACATTAATATCTTATTGAAAACAGCAATATACCGTGATTAGTGAATACAGTTGCAACTAACGGTGGATTACATCCAATAATGATTCACTTTGACGGATTACACGACAAAGGAGATTCTCAGACTCGAATACTTGCGATTAAACTGCGATGTTTCATATTTACTGTGCACTCTATATGGTGATTTATAATTTACTAATAACGCCTCGCGGTGATAAAAAGTTTTTATCCTATGGGATTGATCGTCTAGGCGTTTAGGCCTAGACTCTGGGCTCTAGGCTACGCACAATGATTTTATTATATTTTATTTTATTGAATGACGCTTTCACTCCAAACGATCAATTATTTTGCACAATTATACGAACTGCGCAATGTTTTCAATCTCAGCTGGTGAATAGATTTTTTCCTGACAATACTGACCTTACACAACACAATATAATGAACATTGCGCAATTAAAATTAAACTCGCACTAATAAGAGGACCCATACACCTACAATAATATTGCACAATGTTGATGATTGCACAATATGATTGATGAGCTCCGAAACCCACACGGTACAATTAAATTGAGACAATAAAATTGAACAAGCATTCTCGTCATAACTTTCTTCAGTGCACCATGTCTGATAAAGATTTGGCTGCAGCTATCGTGTGTTTAATTGTAGCGAAACGGCAAAAACGAAAACGCCGAATCTGGACTAAGGGCTGGTTGATGAAAAGGCCAATCTACAATAAGGAACGCCTGTTAAAGGATTTAGAATTAACTAAATTGAAAGATTTCAAGAATTATATGAGAATGGATCCTATCAAATTTAGGTAATTGATTCAGTTGGTAGAACCTTTAATAGAGAAAAAAAATACTGTAACATTAATTTTTTTTTTCAAGTCGTCTTTATTTGCTTTAGGAAACATCTCTTGGTACTTGCTAAGCAACAAATCATAAGCCATACTTTTTTTGTCCCGTTCATGGTACAATTTACTTTTAACATTCCACAAAGCAGGTAAATCACGATATAATTGAAAGTACTCGATAATGAATTCTCGTTCCTTTTCTTTCGCTGAAATTTTTTGTGCCATTTTCGCTGCAAAAATACACGCGTGCGTGCGCGACCGCTCCGAACTGTAGACTAAAAAATATTGGGCAATATACCATACACAAGACACAATAAATAAATATTGTGCAATAAAATTTAAAAGTCCTCAATCTTTTGCTCAATGATTGCGCAATCTTCAATACTACCCCTATATGTTCAATAATATTGTGCAATCATCAACATTGCGCAATATTATTGAAGGTGTATGAGGCGCCTTCAATCATTGTACAATCTTCAATATCATCTCTAAACGATCAATTTAATTGCACTTAAATAGCTCAAAGTTAACTCATAACTTTGAGCAATATAATTGGCCGCCTAGGGCCCGCAAGCGGTCGCGATCTTCATTTTGTTCCTGCCCGCGTTATATGTGACAGGTTACATATAAATTCGAACATTACAAAAATTCCGTCCCGTACCGCGACCGCTTTCCCGCCTGTGTGTGGCGTCACTTTTATTGTTAATCAAGTGCCAAACAGTAAGCACGAAATCATAATTTAATATTGCAGCAACTCTAGTCAAATGTTAGACTTAATGCTAGGAGACACATTTCGACATAAGCCTGTGCTTGAAGGCAGCCTGAAGGCTAACCTAAACCTATATTTATAAAAACTGACTGACTGTGTGACACACAAGACACCATTTATAAGCTCTACCTAATTGTGGGGGTCGTAAATAATAACTTCGGTTCTTCAATAATAGTGGACTGTATATTTCTTTCTTCTTAGGTATAATAATACAATTCAAGCGAAGTCGTAGAGCGTAACAATATTTTTGGCCGGGCACCTTAGGCACTCCCTACCCTTACCGGATAGAGAGCACCTAATTTTTACACAAAATTTCACAAATCTTTCTCTAATTTTCACTATGGGCCCGGCACATTTTCGACTATAACTTTTTCATACATCGTAGGATTTTTGTCTACATAATCTTAAAATCTAGCTTACGACGTTATCTATTACCATGTATTACATATTCATTACTTATTGTTACACATAATCTACAATAAGTAAAAACATGGCAAAAATACGCGATCGCGCGGTTTTTATATGTACTTGTCTCGCTCTAACATATTGCTGTCTTTCTCTAGCAATTTGGCGATTACATTTTCTTATTCAAGTACAAATATTCGTTTACAATAAGTTTATTTACGCGTATTCAAGAAGTAAATAAACAATGACAAATTTTACATAACAATAAATCAAATTAGCAAAAATAAAGAAAATAGTGATTTTACATAACTACTCGTAATCAAGTTTGTAAAAATATAAAACACGAAATCTATACATAATATGTGCAATAAATGCGACTAAAGCTACGGGAGTTTACACAGGTACAAAAAAGAAGGAATATTTATTTACAAGGCTCGTCGATCCGCAACATACTCCCCCTGGCGTAGATTATCGCAGCCATCATTAAAAGGGAGGACGATGAGCCGTCTTACTGGTCGTCTAAATATTCCACCCCGTGTTCGCACATCCGCACTCCTCACCACACCATCAGGTCCGCAATAAACGGTCTCTACCTGTCCACGAGGCCACACACCACGTGGTAACAGCCCATCCGCTATGATCACTACGTCACCTTTTTCAATATTACGTAGTGGTTTTCTAATGTCACCTCTCGGAGTCAATGTAGGTACGTATTCTTTTACCCATCGCGTCCAGAAGGCGTTCGCAATGGCTTGCGACGTTCTCCACGCTCTTCTATCTGCGATATCACATTTTCCGACTATAGGTGACCCAAGCGCGGTACCCAGTAAAAAGTGATTGGGGGTCAATGCCTCCGGGTATTCTTCACATACTGATACGTGGGTCAATGGCCGCGAGTTGATCGTTTGTTCGATCTCGATCAAAGCGGTGTTGAGCACTTCTTCTTTCGGTGCTTTTTCAGAGAGAGATAGCGATAGCGCACTCTTTACACTTCTTATCATTCGTTCCCAGGCACCGCCTTGATTAGGGGCCCCGGGGTCAATGTACTTCCACTCTATACGTTTCGTGAGTGCGAAGTCTTGCAGCTGTGGTAACCATTCTTGGTAAGCCTTGTTCATTTCAACTTCACTGCCGTGAAAATTTGTAGCGTTGTCGCTGTAAAGAGTAGCCGGGAACCCTCTTCTTGCTGCCATTCGGCGGATAGCCATAATAGCCGAATCGATGTTTAGGCTTGCTAACGTTTCCAAATGTACTGCTCTTGTTACTAAGCACGTAAATAGTAAGCCCCATCGTTTTTCTCTTCGGCGTCCTATTGCTACCCACATAGGGCCGAATCCGTCCAATCCGCAGCGTGAAAACGGGCGTGTGTACGCGTCCAGTCGCTCCTTAGGTAAGTCTCCCTTGACTGGTACTCCAGGCGGCCTTCTTTTGATGCTACACAGGTTACACTCGCTTACAATTTTTCTCACGGTCGGGCGTAGACAGAGAACCCAATACTTCTGTCTCATGTTATTTACGAGGTGCTCGCGCCCTATATGTCCGTTCTGGACGTGCTCTCGTTTTATGAGTAAGCGAGTCAGTAAATGTTTCCCGTCGAGTATTGCAGGCTTTTTCATTTCTACAGGTACTGGCGCCGCGTTTATCCTACCTCGCAAGCGCAGTATTCCATTTTCATATTCTGGATCTAATTTTGCTAGTCGACTCGATCTGTCGACAGTTTTTCCTTCCTGTAGTCTTGCTATCTCGGCGTGAAACGACTCTGACTGAGCTTGTTTTATTAACAAACTTTCGCTTCTCTTTAATCGTTCGATATCGGTTTCATCTTGTCTTATTTTTCTGCACTTGTCGCAAAAATGTAAGACTTTCATTAGAGTTCGTAGTAAGTGCTCGTATGATGAAAATCGGTCGAACTCGATGAGTGGTGCCTTCTCTGTCGTTCTCGTAGTCAGCACTTCTACCTCATCTATGACCTCGATTTTTTCCTGAGGCCAACATTCTTCCGGCTCTCGCAAAAAGGGCGGTCCTACGAACCATCGATCGGTACTTTTAAGTTGAGTGTTGCCGGCTCGCGTAGCGTCATCGGCTACGTTATGTGCGGTGGGGACCCACCTCCACTCGTTAACAGCTGTGAGCTCGGCGACCTCACCTAGTCGGTGTGCGACATACGGAGCGTAGCGTGTGGAATCGTTCCTTATCCAATGAAGCGCTGTTTTCGAGTCGCTCCAGTACACGACGCTTCCTTCGTACTCGTGTTCCTTTTTTATCTCGGTTGCTAGCCGGGCGCCTATTAGGCACGCTTGTAGTTCCATGCGCGGAATACTTTGTGGCTTCATCAGTGCCACTTTTGCCTTACCGGCTACTAAAACGAGATGTACTCTTCCATCTTCGTACTTGTATCGCCAGTACGCCGCCGCGGCGTATGCTTGTTCGCTGGCGTCTACGAAGACGTGCAGCTGTCGTTCTACAGCTGGTTCCGGGCTATAACATCTGGGAATTCGTAGCTTTTCGATATACTCGAGATCGTGAATCCACTCAGCGAAACTTTCGGCTTCTTCGGGCGGGAGAGGGTCGTCCCACGCCAATGCGTGACGCCACAAGCTTTGCAGCATCACCTTGGCCGTAATCACGTAGGGCGATATCTGTCCCGCAGGGTCGAATACTGACATAACGGCGCCGAGCGCTTCTCTCTTTGTCGGTATGCGCTGTCCTGCTCGCACGTCTGGCGGTATTCGTGGCATATTCGTGTTGAAGGCGAATTCGTCCGAAGTGGCGATCCATTTAAGTCCCAGTGTTTTGCCGTACTCGGCTTCGTTCGTACCGAGTTCCTTTGGAGTAGTAGCGCGATCGGCGTTATCTACTCCCCCTAGTAACGCAAGTCGGTTCGAACTCCATCCAGCGAGCTCGAAACCGGCTTTTTTATGGACGGCGATGACTTGCTCCATCGTTTTAGCTGCAGTTTCTTCATCGTCGAAACTCTGTAGCCAGTCGTCCATATAATGACATCGCGTTATAGGTATATATGCTAGCGGGTGCGTGTCGCGATGATCGGCAGCGTTTTTGTTCCGTACGCTATGTGCCAAAAATGGCGAGCTGCGAGCGCCGAAGATCATTGACGTCATAACATAGGTATCCGGGGGGCGGGCTCGTTCTTCACCTCGCCACAGGAAATGTTGCGCCACTCTATCTTCTTTCCTTATCTTCACTCGCAGGAACATTTCACGTACGTCAGCTGTTATCGCGATCGGTCGCTCTCGGAAGCGATATAATACTCCGTTCAGGTTACATAACAAGTCGGGTCCGTCCAGGAGTGCGTCGTTCATGCAAACTCCATTTGATTTCGCGGCTGAGTCGAAAACCAGGCGGGTTTTACCCGGCTTGTTCGGGTTTGTCACTGCGAAGTGTGGTAGGTACCACATTTTATCGTCTCCGCTGTGATCTTGTTCACATTTAGTCGCGTAACCTTTCTCGACTAATTTGTTTATTTCGTTCGAGTATGCCACCTTAAACTCGGGCGACTTGTCCATTTTTCGCTCGATACTTTTCAGACGTCGCAGTGACATATCGTAACTCGGTGGTAGGTGTACATCATCGGTGCGCCAAGGTAATCCCACTTCGAACCGGTTCTCCACTCTTGTCGCCGTGCGGTTAAAAATTTCTACCGCTCGTTCGTTCTCGGCGACTGGTTTCGGCTTTTTTGAGATTCCTATAGAGTCCAACTCAAAGTGCGTTCTCACTAGGTCGTGCAGCTCGTCGTCCCGTTCTTGTAACGTACGAACATGCAAGACCCGCTCGTCGCTGGAAACTATAGCGCTGTGCGGGGTACTCCCGTGTATCACCCATCCGAGCTTTGTTAGAGACGCGGCTGGTTGTGTTCTCTTGCCAGTCAACAACTTTCTCGATATTATCAAGTGCCAATTGTCGGCTCCAATCAAGACCCGAGGCTTCACGTCAGCGTAGCATAAGTCGTTGTCGCGCAGACTTCGCAAATGTCGATGGTCGAGTAGCTCGCGCCCGACCGACTGACTGCCTAGTTCAAGCTGTCGCACGGTGCGCGCTTTGATGTTGTAGTACTCGCTTTGATGTCTGCCTTTAATCGCGACGTCGACGGCTCTGCTACTTGCCTCTCTCTGGCTCGACGTGACTCCGTGAATATTCAGCGGTCTTGATGGTCCTTGCGCCCCGATCTGGGCGGCTATGTCGTCGTCGATAAGGCTAATTGTAGAACCCTCGTCCATTAAACCGTAAGTCTCTATTTCACCGGCGGGTCCTTTGATCGTAATCGGGCACACCTTGAGTAAAACTCCGTGGGGTGTGTGTACTCTCGCAGACGCGGTGATGGCAGAGTCTTCTTGCGGTGATGATGATGATACTCTCTTTGTGTGGAGTAATGCGTGATGAGGCATTCTACATTCTTCTATTCCACATTTTTTAGCCTTACATGCGAAGCGACGATGTTTGTTGTTGAGGCAAACAAAACATATCTTTGTCTCTTTCGCCCATTGCCATCTCTCTTGCACACTCATTTCTTTGAGCTTTTTGCACTGTGGCGTGGGATGTTCGGAACCACAACAATGACACACGTTCTTGCTCTGTGTGTTACAGTTCTCAGTTGTGGTGTAAACTTTAGCGTTCGTTGTTCGTTGCGATGTTTTCTGCGTTTTCGTGTCTTTGTTCGCCGTATGCGATGCTGTCGTGTAGCAGTGACGTACCGCACGATCCGCTTCTCTCATAAAGAAGCGCGATAACGTCACGATCTCAGACTCGTCCGGGAATCCATGATCTTCTGCATAATCGCACCAACGGGATCGCAAATGTTCACTCATCTTCTCAGTGATGTGGCGAACTAACATTGGGTTTTTCAGGTACCCCTTCTTATCAAGACACGAAATGACAGTTACGATGTTTTGCAACTTAATTGCAAACACGTTCAAATCTGCTGCGGTTGTTCCTATACGCGGCAGTTTCCTTAGCTCTTCTAAGGCTTGATCGATAATTATCTCTGGCTGTCCGTAACGCTGTTCGAGCGTTGCCATAATCGCGGACGGCTCCGTCGCTGTGTATAATAGCGCGACTACACACTGTCGGGCTTCTCCTTTTATACACGAGCGTAGACGGGCGAGATTCTCGATCGGCGGTATGTTGTAGACCGTAGTCGCTTCATTGACGGCCGCTTTGAACGGAAGCCACTCTCCCGGTGCGCCGCTGAACGGCGGTAGGTCTGGTGGTTTTCTGCTTCGGTTCCCTCGGGCCATCTTCTCTAAAGCTTCGGCTAATCGGTCAATCCCTCTATCATGGGACGGGGCGCGGTAAGGCGACGACTCGTTCCGCGTTGCCTTGTACGTTGCACGGTTCGGTGCGATAGTGACTCGTTCTGTCTCTCTCGCACGTTCCGTGCGCTCACGTGGGCGCGCTGCTTCTTCGGTGTCGGTCGTTTGTACGCGATTAATCCAATCGCTAACTCGCTTGCTATTCTCAGCTATGTCTTGATCACGCAGACTTCCGCGTTCCGATTCTTCTTCGTGAATCGCGTCAATGTCTGCTGCTAACCTCTTCTTTATCAGCTCGGCTTGAATCTGTAGTTCCTTCCGCTGTACGTCCGCCATCAGCTCGGCGGCTTCCAATTCAGCTCTACGGATCCTTGCACTGGCGCTGACCGTCGATCGGACGGAAGGGGCGCGGCTCGGTGGCTTGTCCAACGTGGTGGTAGGTGGTGGTGCGGGGCGCGGGATGTACGCGGGTGCGGGGTTTGTAGACGGTGATGCCGGGTAGTCCTCGTAGACACGTAGCTCGTTACCGTCTCGTTCGTCGACGGCGGCTTTGCTGCGTGTAGTCGGCATCTTCGGCTCTTGTGTGCCCCTAACGGCCCTACCTCCCTAATTTCCCTACCTCCCTAACGTCCCTAACAGACCCGCAGGAGGGGCCGGCCCTGTTTAAAGGCCGGGATACGCTCCCTTGGGGATGGAAAAGGGGGACGGGAGAGGGGAGACTTACCCGGCAGAGGAAGTATGCACAGAACGAGGTGCTCGGCGGGAGGGGGGAATGTCCTCCCGCTTCAGCAGTGCCTACAGTCCGGCCCTCGTCTGTACACACTCGTACCGGCGTAAGAACACTGTTCGGTGGTCTTGCCCACCGGTAGCGCCGTGTCAAGCAACTACTCCACCAATATAGGCGTTGGACCTGTCTCCGTCGCCCTTTGTCACCGTTAGGTGGCTAAGGAGCACAGGCCGCGGACGAACCGCGTTATTGTTGTTGGTAGCGAGTCTTCGTATTCGTAGACCGACGGTGGGTCCTGGGACGTCCTCAGGTACCCGGCGCGCCTTTGGGCGTTCTTGAAGTGCCTCTTGTGGCCTCTTCACCAAATGGCGCCGGTTGACGACTCAGGAACCTCGTTCGGGGTTGGGGTACCGTATTTAATGAAACACGGTACCAAAGCGACGCTCGACGCTTGCTTAATGCCGCCCGCTGTCGCCTCGTTGACAAGCGGCGCGGTACAGTTGCAGAAGGTCGTCCGCTGTCCCCAGGTTGACAGGCGTACGATGCAGATGCAGATGGTCGTCCGCTGTCCCCAGGTTGACAAGCGTAACGATGCAAATGTGGGTGACCGCCCGCTGTCCCCAAGTTGACAAGCGGAACGGCTGATGCTGGAGTAATCCGGCTCGAAGGACCACGTTGTGGGGGTCGTAAATAATAACTTCGGTTCTTCAATAATAGTGGACTGTATATTACTTTCTTCTTAGGTATAATAATACAATTCAAGCGAAGTCGTAGAGCGTAACAATATTTTTGGCCGGGCACCTTAGGCACTCCCTACCCTTACCGGATAGAGAGCACCTAATTTTTACACAAAATTTCACAAATCTTTCTCTAATTTTCACTATGGGCCCGGCACATTTTCGACTATAACTTTTTCATACATCGTAGGATTTTTGTCTACATAATCTTAAAATCTAGCTTACGACGTTATCTATTACCATGTATTACATATTCATTACTTATTGTTACACATAATCTACAATAAGTAAAAACATGGCAAAAATACGCGATCGCGCGGTTTTTATATGTACTTGTCTCGCTCTAACATATTGCTGTCTTTCTCTAGCAATTTGGCGATTACATTTTCTTATTCAAGTACAAATATTCGTTTACAATAAGTTTATTTACGCGTATTCAAGAAGTAAATAAACAATGACAAATTTTACATAACAATAAATCAAATTAGCAAAAATAAAGAAAATAGTGATTTTACATAACTACTCGTAATCAAGTTTGTAAAAATATAAAACACGAAATCTATACATAATATGTGCAATAAATGCGACTAAAGCTACGGGAGTTTACACAGGTACAAAAAAGAAGGAATATTTATTTACAAGGCTCGTCGATCCGCAACACTAATGTTTCTTCTTTAAATCGACATGGTTGATTTTTTTTTGTTTGTGTTGGGCTTTCAGAATAAAAACCTAATAATAATTAGTTATTTGTTCAACAAGTGAGAAAAGAACTAGATTCAAATAATATTGTGCATAAATTTGTGTGCCTAATCACGAGGCCAAAATGACTTGCAGAAGGTACGATCATCGCTTTGTTTTACATAAAAATTGTGTTCGAAATTCAAATAGATTTTCCTCTCTTGTGAGCAAATAGAAAAGCAAAAGAGCCTTTGCTGTCTGAAATCTAGTATACCTAGCACTCCTCTTCGCGGGGTGAAAATATTATTTTGTTTAGATAAAAAAATATCCTTTTGTCTGTCCAGTAACGCAACACAGGCGAAACCGCGGTATGTGCTCTACTCAGCACATAAGACACAGCAAACAGGATAATCCGACGGCCGGTGATAGTAACACGCGCGCGCTACGCAAATATCAACTTTATGCTATACACACCTAGTGTTATATTTGCTTAGTTTGATGCCAGTTAAGCTGGCTATCATCCTGAACTTTAATAACATTTTAATATTAAAAAAAACCTCTAAATTACTTTAATAAAAATAATATATCATCATTACCCTACGTTCGTCCACTGCTGAACAAAGATCTCCCCATGGCACGCCACTTGGTCCTTCGTCTTCCTCCTCCAACCGCACCCAGCAACCTTCAGAATGGTCTATGTTATTACTGAACTTATTATAAATGCGTTTATGATAATAAATTAAACACAGCAATTACGTACTTATTGGTAGCCATTTAATGAGAGAGCAAATCACAGATAATATTCCCTTATGTGGTCCGCGGACCACAGACTATCTATAACATTACAGATCACTGAATATCATCGCCCCATCTCGCCCAAGAACGCTCTACACTACGTTTGCTGAGACGCAGTCTCCACTCTAGAACACGTCTACCCCATCGGTTATCGGTTCTGCGGCAAATGTGACCAACCCCCTTGCCACTTCAGCTTGCTAATCATTTCGGCTGTGTAACTTGGGATCACTACCAGATCGATTCTAATGCGATCCTTAATAATATGCCACAGGAAAATTTCATCTTTTGAAGCCCTACGATAGGTATAACTTTTTATTTCGACCCAGAAGTTCCATGATTAATAAAAATCGTAAACCATTCGCATCAAAACAAAAGTTCTGACTCTAATAATGTCGGACCAGTCTCTACTTAACCGTATTAAAAATGTCTAAAGTATTTCCAAGAAAAAATGTTCCTCTCGCATTAATTGACTGTTTTTTCCGTAAATCGGGAACATTCTGGAAAACTCCCACAATTTGTCACGAAAATTGGACACAAGTTGACAAAACTCTGATTTAGTACCTGTGATCAATCGCGGTTACTTTAATACAACTTTTTTAATTGATATCGTTTTTTATTCGTCTTTATCCGTGTTTGGAAATAAGATGACATTTAGGCCGCCCCCGCATTGGGCTATATTAAGCGATACTCAACGACATCACCGGTAAAGCTCTACATTATCTTTGCAACTCTCCGACCACTTTCGTCGCCCGCCTGAGCTTTGCTGTTGCTCAATTTGGGGTGGGCCTTAAGGTGTAAATGGCGCCGTACATCGCTTCCACTTCTCACTTCACAGGGTCAAATTCTCGACGTATACAGCAAAGGCATTTTTAAATGAGAATTTGACAATGCGCGCATGCATGCACGAAGTGGAGCGCGATGATATTATAATATCTACATCCAAAGCTATATCAGAAGCGTAAAAAAAACCTTTAATGACTCATCTAATTCTAAAAGTAATCTAAGGATAAAAATAGCTACAGCTAAATTAATACGAACATTTCCATGCGCTCATTACAAAAAAGAACTTAAAATAATAAAAATCTAAATGGTGAAGCAAAAAACTATCAAGTTAATGTTATTAGATGTATGAATTCTTGTTACCGTTCTCTATTCTAGTACTTGTAGGTCCTAGTACTAGCAATGCATTGGATTTGTGACTAGTATTATAGCTGCCATAACCATAAGCCGAGACCGTCGGGTTAAGGCTGCACGCTCACTATACCAGGCATATCAAAAGAAAAAATAATATAGGTGCCTATTTAATATGAAATTTTATTAAGGGGTTAATAGTCGCTGAGCCTCTGTCTCGCTCGCACGAAATAAATAATAAATAAAAATGATTTATTGCAGGCAAAAAACCCATATTACAAATGAAGTAAATGTAAAAGTACAAACAATAAAAACACAATAGAATAAAATAAATTATACTATTTTTATAAGTATTCCCAATTTGCTACCTTAAATAACAAAAATGGCATTCTCAATTATATGAAAAATATCTATCTTTAAACATGCCTCAACCATTTAAAAAATATCAAACGTTATACTTTAAAAAATTGTTTAAAAATATAAGCTAAATTTTCAATTTGACACATTTGCAAAAAGTAAATTTTATCAATTGTTATTTGACAATTTGTTATATCGTGCGAGCGAGACAGAGGTTCAGCGACTATTAGCCGCTTAGGACTTATCACGTATATCTTATAGTTAGTTTTACTAAAAAACGTTATAATACAAACCTCGACGTTTCGGCTCAGTTACATGAGCCGTGGTCACGAAAAGGCACACAAATTTATGAGTTCAAATCGCGAAAGTTTAGTAATAAAATTTATACATGTATAGTTAAGGATTAAGATGTTTTCCTAGCGTCCGTGGCCCATCGTCAGCTTATAATCCTGAGACCCTGGATTCAAAGCTCCGTGAGGAACTTCTATCTCTTCCGTGTTTCAAAATGCACGTTAAACTGCGTGCCCTGGTTGTCGCCTATAAGATTATATAGGACGCAATCAGCAGGCCTAGTAATCTTAGCGATCTGAAACTCCAGCATATAGGCCAGCCACATAAACTATAACATTAATTTTGCCTTCATCCTGAGACGTACGTATGTATATAATTAAGTATCATTAGCCCAGTAATTAAGTTTCCAATTGAAGCGCATCACGGCAGAATATTGGGTCGTAGTAATTTACCCAAACGGGTTTTCCCATTTAATAATAATAAATAACAAACTTATTTATTTCAGGCAATAGTACACTCCCAACAAACACAATGGACCAGAAAGATTATATTTTTTTATTCGTTAAAGTTAAGCCTTGGACCACAATTTTGCGTGATTTAAAGCGACAATACGGCCGTAGATTATAGCAAACTAAACCTAGAAAGCGGGATAAATCCCTCCCTGGCTTCACTGAACATCATGCGGGAACACGGGCCACGGTCGGATATGGGCCATATCAAATACTAGCTTATGCTCGCGGCTTTGCCTGCGTGGCCAAATCTTTTCTTAGCGGAGGTCTACGTCACAAATCCTATCTGTATTCCAAATTTCAACCCAATCGGTTCAGCGATTTAGGCTGTGCGTTGATAGATCAGTCAGGCACTCATTCCTTTAATATATTTAGATATACCAGAAACCCTCTAAATTAGTTGTTACGGTGTAATGTACGATAACCACCGTGTACTCGCAAGCCTGGGCTCAGCGCGTCCAATTATGCAAAGAGTGATCGGAACCGGCGCAGACATCACGTTGTTTGGCTAACTCTAATCGAACCGTCTGGACCTAGGCTATAGCTAGTGTGCCTAGGTCTCGGTATACAGGACACCAAAGTATTCAGCTCAGAGGGCCTATTGGATCACGTTCTAATCACTATTACTAATTAACTAACAATCTCAATCTCTACTCAAACTCAAAATTCATTTATTCAAATAGACTACAATGCTACTTTGCAAGTATTTTTTTATATTTTAAGATTATACCGCTTGCTCGGAAAGCACCTCTATGAGAAGAACAAGCAAGAAACTCATAGGGATTGCTTTTTAATATTATGTATACAATGTTTATATCTTGGATACATAATTAGGTATTTATTGTCCGTTTGGACGGCACGAACTGGTTTATATAATTTAGATGTTTCCAAAAATATAATGTTTTTAGAGTCATAGCAGCCTCAAGTTAAAATACATTTCTTTAATTTGTCGTGCCAAGGGATTACTAGAAAAAATTCAACAATGCCGTCTCATCATCAAAGTCATCTTTCTATCAACTTTTTAAGCGAAACCGCGTGCAACTGCAAGTTATTTACAATTATTTAATGTTTAACCTTGTTCAAGCCACTAACGACTAGGCAAGTTCAACTTTACCATACCTTACTGCATTTTCAGGATTACCTTCAGTTCACTAAAACTTATCAAAGTACTATTTTAAAAACATTTTCGTTAAGTTAAAATTTTAAAATGTCCCTAGATTGCGAGAGATTTTGCAAAAGTCTACTAAAAGTATCGTACAAAACGGCATTCAGTTTTGTAATTGTATTGTTGTACCCTTTATGATAGCGTATAATAGTGTAGCCTGTAGATTGTGGACAAAGCTTTGTATTATTCTTTTCAGTCCTTAGATTCAAGTAAAAAGAGAAGATACGGTACAGGCGTCTCGCAAATAGACCATTTCAATTGTGTTCATGCACATAATTTTACGTCGGCGTGGCAACCGACGCTTTCGACCCAGCAGGGGCCCTAGACAAGCGTCAATCGTTTGTCGCTATGGATAAAAAAATTTACTGAGATGACATTCGTTTTCGTATGCATTTCCACAGCGACTGTCATTCCAGTACTTGTTGATTGTCGCTTGTCTAGGGTCCCAAGTTCGAGTTTGGCTATAGCAACGTTACCGTATCTTCCGTTTTTATTGTAATCTTAGGTTCAGTCTCGTTTTCTCGTTTTAATTAGACGACTTTGTTTCAAACATTAAATCCGAAGCTTAAACGCTTGAATTTTATTGCTATTTATTTTTAAATTACAAAACATAATAATAACAAATGAAATACTTGATTTTAACAACGCAAATATGAATGCAGACCGCAAATATGAAAATTTAGAGTACATTGTGCAAAATATTCAAAACAGTGACTACCCTTAATAAACGCTTTTGTGTTTAATAAAGAATATTTTCCTTTGTATTTATTGGTGTAGTGCAGACGACAATAGCCGGGTACATACCTAGTGACTGGACTGATGCAGATAAAGACTCTTTGTTATCGATATATAATCACCGCGCTGTATTAGCTGCGTACTGACTGGGTGAGCCGACGTCTGAAGATCCATACAAGCCGGGTCCTTTGGGCAGCTGAGATTATAGCTTCAGTCTGCTGAGATTATATTAGATTAGATAACAACTTATTGATACAAAATACAAGAACTTAAAACAAAATACATTTTGTAATATAAACAGTGTAGCAATTGTCTGTCTTATCGCTAATAGCGATCTCTTCAAGGCAACCAAACAGGGAAATGAATAAGTTACGGACGACGGTTGTTGCTTGATATTTAGGGTTAGAAATACATTACATACATGATACAAAGTTACCTAAATACTGAGCATGAGGATCAATTGAGCCAGGTGCTGACCGACCGAGCACCCGTTTGGCGATGATGCTCAGACGTCGCCTCGCCCAGTCAGTGCACGGTTTATAATAACGCAGCCATTGTTAATAAAAAGATATACATTTTCTTTATATGCATAAATTCCATATGAAAAGAATATGGAATGCGAGGCATGACATATTGTGAATCATCCCGGATTGATGCGAGCATACTTCACGATAATAACTACGACTCGGAATATCTAGATAGATAGATTACACTTTATTGAACACAGAAAAATTAATAAAAATAAAAACACAATATTATATTCTACATATGTGTGCGTGTGTATATGTGTGTGTGTCTACCTGTGTGTGGTTGTGTGTGTGTCTGTGTGTGTGTCTATATGTGTCTAATATTATATTTTAATCTTTTATCTATCTATCTCTTTATATTTCTATCTCTTCTCTATCTTTCTATCTGTTATTATAATCTATCTACATCACTTAGTGTGACCAGATGCGCTGTGTTTTACGGGTAACCCAATTATTCGCGCTACTAAACTTTGGGAGCCCGTAGTTATTAAAACTAAGACGGAGTAAACAAATTATCGAGTAAAGATTTATTTTTGTATGAAAGTAAAATGTAAAACTAATTATCAAAAGTAGTACATCAATATTGTTGTTTATGATGTTGGCTGCCTGGTACTACAAGGTCGCTGGTGTTTTACAAATAACCCTGTATAAATAGATAGTGTGACTGACTGACTGACTGATCTTTCAAAGCATAGCTCAAACCGCTTATAAAACATTAAGTTGAAATTTGACACAAAAACAAAAGTCACTTAAACATACGCTAAACGCAAATACATACGCTAATTTTGGATCTTAATTTTTTATTTGTACCTATATTTTACCGTATTTTAATTTTTATTTTAAATGCTGATTATTGAAAAACTGAAGAATTTATTTTAATGTATATTTGATTTGTGTAATATGGGCTGTATGTCTGAATTAAATGATTTTTATTTATTTTAAAAAGATTTTTAATTACGGGCAAAGCTGTCAGCATTAGGTAATAATTCGTAAGGTAGTTTAAAGCCTAAGGGTGCTTTTAAACAACCATCTACGCTACGTATCTTCCTCGCACATCTACATAGCTTAGCTTTGGTGTAAACGGTCACATAGTTTCGTAGCGTAGCTTTCACATCTTCTTAGCATAACCGCATAGCACATCTCTGGTGGAAAAGCACCTTAAGAGCGTTGGGCATTAGTATTTATAATGTAAATTAGTACATAATATGTGTATATCAACAAAGTCCAAATGAACCGTCTGAGTGATACGTCTTCAGTCTTCAGAGACAGTTTATGGACCATCGTAATAAGTTAATGTGACGATGCATACGTTGTTTATGTGTTTTATTAGTATTTCTGAAGTAAGGACACATTTACTGTAGAATATATACATAATATATACTCGTAGAGTGCATTTACATGTATTGATGCGGCTATATTCCGAACCTTAATAGATTTAAAACTGTATTATAACGCTGGCTCGTCCAGCTTTCTATAGTTATGATGAATTTATTAATTTTAAAAATAATGTTAAGTCGGTTTCTACAGAAGGTTTTGTAGAACCCACGTGTATAATATTTTATTATTTCATTATTATAATTTTTTTGTCCAATAATATTGTAGCTAGAATTTATTAGACATGTATGATAAATACCAATAAATGACTATGAACTGTAAACTGGTGTCAGTAGCAAGAAACTGCAGTCGGCAGGTTGACGGCAGGTGATGTCAGGTGTCACTGCTAGCGAATTTTGTACATAAGAAATTAATTAACCTGTGATCTTGTGATTAACAAAAAAGTTACCGTAGTGTAAGTTTAGTTTAAAGTGTGTGTAGTGTTATTTATATTACTAATAACTATAACTAAGCATTGATGTTATTATTGTGTTCAGGTCTGAGGAACAATAAATATTCCGGTCACCGTTCGATTCAAACTTGAATTTGTTATGCAATTTTATGAAAACCTGTTTATTCAAAAATATTATCATTTTTTCAGCAGCTAAAAAATATAGAAAAGTGAGCGAAACTTTTGATCGAATATCAAGATCTGATTTTAATTATAAATTACAAACACGTGCTTCGGTTTTACGAAAGTTAATTTTGAATTAATTTCCGTTAGCCGGTGACAGTGGCGCCCCACCCCACGCCGCGCCTGCTTGAGACGCCGCCAGCATGATAATTATCTCCGTTGTACTCCGTCTGATTGGCAATCTGTCAGCTCGCTACAACAACCTATTGCGATCGAGATTGTAGTCCGAAGCTTCCGTCGGACCAACTGCAGGTTGACTATTCAAGTTGTTGTTATAGCACTGAATGACTTGGGGTAACAATTACATTGGAGGCATATTCAAGCCAAGGTTTCTAGAATTTCACAGCCTAAACTGAATAAACATTACGAACAATGTAACTTATTGAAGCAAGTTATGTAGCAATTAAATACGTTACTAAAGCAGAATGTTATCCAGTATAAGAAGGTACGAGTATGTACCATATCGCTGAAGCAACTTACAGAAGTTTTCCATGATTCCGCATGTCTCCACATAATTTATTCGAGCACTGAAAACTCTGTTGTTGTAATGAACTGAGTTAATTTTTGTTTTGACGAAAGAACGAACTTTCGTTTGTTTTTATTATGTTTTCGAGAACATGTTTCAGAGGTTCTTCGCTTAAATTCTTTCCGCTTGTTAAAAGGTTGCTTTTAGCAGAAAATTTCATTAAACTCATTAGAGACTGAAACCTCTTAGACTTTTTTCTTATTTTTAAAACAGTGATCTTTCCCTGGGGTTCTTGAAATAGATGTTATTTAATTTGTGCGTTGCGACAACAATTTCTTGATTAAGTAATCAAATATTATAATAAGGGACAGAGAAAGTTGGCTGAAATTAAAGGCTGTCGAAATAAAATTTAAACACGAACCTTTTAGATTCAATTTATTTTATGTAAGACACGGACACACAAGCAGATGACCTGCATAATGGTGAGCGGTTAACGTTGCCTATATATATTTTACGCCTTTTTTATTTCGCCTTTATATATTACCTTTATAATAGACATCTGCAATACCAGGGTGCGGCCGAAGTTTTGTCAGCCAAGCAGTAGATGCAAACTCCTTCCTAGGCTTCTTATGTTCATATTGCAAATTCCTCGCCAAGATTCCTGGCCCTAAAAATGCTTGGCCTGCAACATACCTAATAACTAATGCTTCAGAAGGATGAGAAACAACCGGGACTTACGTCCCTTTCGAAACATATGCGGCTTAGTGCCATTAAATAGGAAACATAAATGAACTCTGAATAAATATAGAATAAATACTTTATTTGCGGCAAAAACATACAAAATAATTACAAAACATACAAAGAAACAGAATACCTAGCTTAGAACTATACTATAATGGACATGGATAATACCTATGAGAGGGATTTGTTTTAAAAGATAAATAAGAATTAGTAGGTACTGCAATTAGTTTTCGTATTTGTGCATCTAGATAAACGTATTTATTTACCAATAATCTAGTTAGTATACAACAAAAGCAACGCTGCAAATATCGTCTAGAACAGATATTCTATGCGATGCGAGGTTCTTGCAGCCGCCGTCTACCCTCATATCGTGAACATTCACTTAGATTCCATTATAGATCCTCCCACATTACGCGCCACCAACTGAGAACTACTTATATTTAAAGGTATACAAGTTCTAAACTTTGAAAATATTATATTAAACATGACTACTTTAAGTCACTTATTTGTGTGTTTGTCTAACTTAAATAGCGCTATTAGATTATCTTAACAAATAATAAGAATTTTCAAGTTATCACAAACCTTTATCGCTATATTAAATACTTGAATGACATGAAATTTTGCACGTCTGCTTGCAGACGGAATAAGAAAGAAAGAAAGAAGGAAAGGAAAGTAAAGTATTAAATCCGTTATCCTAACCACTATAACACAAGCATCTTGTTGGCTTAGCTTCGAGTAAGGTGGCGCTGTGTGAAA
The DNA here is from genome assembly GCA_947507615.1 of Hemithea aestivaria. NCBI lineage: Eukaryota > Metazoa > Arthropoda > Insecta > Lepidoptera > Geometridae > Hemithea > Hemithea aestivaria. Next base: position 454,509 of record OX382331.1, read on the forward strand.
TGTCCTGAAGTATTAAGTTATTATATTTTGTCGAGATATAGGTACCAAAACATGAAGGTCTTGCAAATAAACAATTTGATTTGATTTGAAGCTAAACATGAATTATTTAAGTAATTTGATCATTGCAGATAACCATAACGAGTGTTTTCGGTAATAATTAAAATGGTTTTTCTTTGTAATATAATATTTTTTCAAGGAGACAAATAAATAGAAAAACCCACGTTCTCACTGGGTGAAGATGATACCTCGTATCGTTTCATATTTTCGAATTATAATTTGCCGGAGGCTGTACGCAGACAAAAAACATTTGTTATTTAATTTATTTACTTAGAAAATAGGTAAAATTCTAGCAGCGCCATGCTAAGGAAAAATCCATTAAGTTAAACAAAGATTTCTGGGAATTTAAGCAATTATTTTCCATCTTCAAATAATAAGTAATGGTGATATGTCTACCTCTGTTCAATTATGATAAAATATTTGATAAATCAGAGTATCGTCTTGAATCAAAGAATATCATTAGAGCTAAAATGATTTAAATATACCAAGAGTTTTTTCCTATAAAAGTGACAAGAGAAGCAAATTAGATACAAAATAAATGACATTATATACCCGATGGCATCATGATTGCTCATATCAGGCGCAGTGCCACCAAATGTGTAAATACAAAGTTCTGCACAGTAATAACAATGCCCTTAAGCCTGGAAGCAAGGAATACACATTACTGCTTAGCGGATGAATAACTGTCAAAGAGGTGGTACTTCTCTGGGTAAAGACCTTACTCTACAAAAATTAGAATGTCTAGTTTTTTTTTTATGTGATGAAGTAGAAGACGAGCAAGACGCTCTCCTCATGTTTAGAGATAACGCTGCCCATAATCAGTACAGTGCTACCTAGGATTTCACAATGATGTGAAATTCCAGGTGCACTGCACCAACGCTTCTTACTCAAGAGTCATAAGATGCTAAGACTCTTTAGCCCAGTAATTTCACTAGCTACAGTGCCCTCCTACCGAAGCACAGTAAAAACAGGATGAATGAAAAACACAGTTTCTTAATAAAAAATACATTCCATTATTATCTGTACCTTCGAAAAAAAGCCTCTATTTGACAAAAAAAGTGAGCTTTATTCAATTTTCCAGTGCACATCAGACGTGCTTATCAAGGGATAAAATAAATCAAGGGATCCAACAGTTCAATGGAATCCCGACGCAACAGACAGGTATTATTACATTATGTATTTGAGATACTTATTTATAGTCTAGGTGTAACAAGATTTTAAAAAAAATTCGCGAACACAAAAGTACGTTGAGAAAATTGTAAACAATACTAACATTTTTTTATCACGACTTTACCCAATATTCTGTCATTTCAGTTTGAAGACATTTATTCCTCATTAAGACATACATTGATAGTCACTTACATAAGAAACATGAGTTTAAAGTAAAAGTAAGAAGAATCAGAAGAAGTCAGTTAGAATTATTAAAATGCTGACGTGCTAAATATTAAACATTTCAGCTAAGTTATTGTGTCCTAAGACTTGTAGTGAGGGATAGAGAGAATAGAGGTAGACAGAATAGTTTATTTCCTTATACTTCATTATACTAAATAGATTGACTACATTCCCCCTGATCAAAATGTGCGGGACGAAGAATCACGTAAGACGCCTAGAAAGATACTATTTTAACTCGCGCTTAGAAGATTTTCAAGTTTTACTGCTCGGGAAACACTACATCTTCTAAATATATAAAAGGAAAAAGTGACTGATTGACTGACTGACTGATCTATCAACACACAGCCTAAACCGCTGTACGGATTGGGTTGAAATTTGGAACATAGATAGGTTTTATGACGTAGACCTTCGCTAAGAAAGGATTTTACCATGTGGGCAAAGCCGCGAGCGTAAGCTAGTATATCATAAATCATATCCTATTCCCAGTTCCATTATCAGTCTATCCCATTTGACAACAGAATTGTTCAAATTGTATACAATTTTTTTTCGTGTTTATTTTTTCTGTTGTTTTTACTGTTAATAAATTGCTTTTATTTTATCATTATTATTATAATCTTTCTCTTTCTTTATCCTAAGATACTTGAGAAAAGTACAGTTAGCTTCTTTAACTACTAGTTTTCATTTCATTTTAGGGGCCGTTCCGTGGATTCAACGATAAATTATTCTGCATGCGTTTTATTTTCATTTGTTTTTATTTCTTATGAACCATTTACTGAACAAAACTGTGTCATAAAGTGATCATTATGGAGGTATAATATGGCTGGGTCCCGGCACGACGTTCAGTTAAACCAGAGTTTTATCCGACGCCGACGCACTCATCCTCGAGTGCTTCGGCGTACTCGCTGCGCCGGCATTATGGCGTCCCGCAGGAACACTCCCAGGTTTTAGTGGGTATCCCCGCCGCGCCCATCTTCGGCGGGGGAGTCCCACATACCGCCCCGCGCCCCCCAGCGTAGGGTGATGATGTGTAACATATTTTTCCTGGAAAAAAAAAGCGATTTATCCGGCCTACTTGGCCGACATCGCGTAGGGATTGACAGTTTCAGACGTCTGCAGATTTTATTCGGCCCGTCTGCTTGATTTAATACATAACAATGCAGATAATAATTTTTAATATAGTAAATAAATAGTAGTAGTTGTTCAGTGAAGCCAGGGAGGGATTTATCCCGCCTTCTAGGTTTAGTCTGCTATCATCTACGGCCACATCATCGCTTAACATCAGGCGAGATCGTGGTCAAAGGCTAACCTATCTTACTAATATTAAAAACGTGAAAGTTTGTAAGAATTGTCTGGATGTATGTTTGTTACTCTTTCACGCCTAAACGGGTGGACCGATCAAACTGAAATTTGGTATAGAGATAGCTTAGACCCTGAAATAACACATAGGCATATATAGAACAGCGGGTAAAATCGCTGGGCGCAGCTAGTAATGAATCAAAAATTTTTTTTTACCATTTGGTGCGGTATAAATATATGTAAACATTCAATAGCTACATGAGGGAATACGCAACACGTGTGTGTCGATAAATATGCGGGTGGTTAATAGTTTAGCTAGACTCCGCATTGCAGTTAGTAACGCCAGTTTTTAGTCCAATGCACAGGAATAATGAGTCCCACATGCAAGATTGCAGTGAGACTTATTTATAAAAAAATCTTTATATCTCCAAAAGTTTCAACTGCTGCGAAAGTGTAAAATCAAAATTGGTACATGCGTCTTCGAGTAATCGGTGAACATTCACGTTTAAAACGTCATTCTAAAACTTGTATTTTTCCTTTGCTGCTTGGTTGTCTGGAAGAGATCGCTATAAGTGATAAGACCGTCAATTGTAACACTTTTTAAATCGAATGTATTTAATGTTAATTGTGTTGCTTGTAAATTGTGTGCAATAAAGAGTTATCTATCTTTAAAAATAATCTCATTATTGTGTTTAAAATTTTGCAGCTCGTTTAAAATGTATCTTCTAAGAGTTTAAAGCCTAATGATAATTAAAACATACTCGTATATAAATAGTACGACATTTAATTTTCATTTGAAAACTTGACAATGAGTAGAAAGTGAGCTAGTTAAAACTTGCAGTCAGCCTGCGAGTTAAGCTTCCGAAGCGAAGCGAAGCAATTCAACAGTTTCAATAGAAACGGACTTCCCAGATTAACTGACAAGAAATTATTTATAAACTTTCTACTATTATTCATTTAGAGTAAAATTCGACCTATCAAAACAAAGTCACATCTGAATAACCATTGCTTTAAAGAAAATTAATCTTAAGTATTGTGCCCTAGCTTTATTGGCCCTGGAATACAAATTATATGCTTTACTCCAGGGTAAAAAAAGTTCGGGCAAAAAGTACGCGTCATATTTCAAATTGCTCCTTAAAGTAGTAATTTTTCAGATGTGACTTTATTCCACAGATAGGATGAATTTAGCCATTAAAAGCATTTAAAATGTAATACATTAGGACAATAGTAAGCCAAAAATACGAGCGTTCGTGTGCCAACGAATAAATCTAACTTAAGTTAATGTTTTACAAGATAAGTAGTACAATATTAGTGCACTTCTTGGCAAGTGAACACTTGGCAACTCTCTCTCTTCTCACAGTTGGTGGGATCTGGGCACTTAATTACGGATTATATGTATTTATGGCACTTGGGGCGCTTAGGCTCTATAAAAAACACTGTAAGGACCTTAATTCTTAATAAAAATATTACGTCAAGTTCTTGTAAATATTACGTCGTGTTCTATAAATATTATGTCTAAAACAGTCTGAGAGGTACCAGGAGATCATTAACTACAGGATGTTATTTATAGAAGCGCAGGAGTAATAATAGCATGTCTACGACGTAGCCGCTACGGCGTAGCACTTCTACGTCACTTCCCGCATATAGCATGATAAGGTGTCATAAAACTAATTAAAATTATAAATAGTGTTCATTTTAAAATTGCATCTGAAAGCTTAACAATATCCCTGACATATTCAGTAACGACATGAAAATTATAAGTGGCCATATTTATAAAACGAGTATCATTCAGGACCGATATCCAAATCGAACGAGGAAGCTGTTAAAATACAATACACATCCAAACACTGGTTCAATGTTGACCATAAAAATATATAGCCATACAATAAAACAGATATAACCCCAAATCTGATTAAAGTTGGAACATCAACGATATTTACGAGAGAGATAAGAACCTTATCATAATCGGTGAAGCGGGCATATTCTACTTTCATATTGTGACAGGGAGCAAGGGGGCGGGGGGTGGGCTAATTGTCGCCCCCCGGGGGCATAACGGTTCAATAAGTGCCGATAACAAACCTACTATATAATATTGTAAATGCAAAAGTATGGATGTAAGTGCGAAATGTACATAATATTTGTAACCTCTTCACGCTTAAACGACTGAACCGGTTAATACATAGTTTGGTATGTAAGTAGCTTAGAAAGATACACAGACAGTCTGTTCGGTAATGTTGTAATTCCTAGTTGGATACTAATAAAAATGCAGTTATTTTTAGCTCAAAATAAGGCTTTTTAGTGTCACTAATGCCAGAACCTTGTGCCTTATACTTTTTGGTAATAAGAGTGGTTCTTCTTAGTGGTACACTCTTGTCAGAGTGGTCGTGGTTGCTCTGATGCTCGGTCTTCTGCTTGGATTTAGCGATGTGACGCCATTTTTGTCTGTAACTGGCGTTTCGGGAGCACTGGGTCATAGATGCCTCTGTGTCCTTCTTGATGAGGTCAGTCCAGCGAGTTGGAGAACGACCTCGAGCTCTCTTCCCTTCAATTGGACCCTGAATAACAAGACTCTCCATAGAGTTAGGAATAATGCTGACCGGGGGTAGACTTCCTTTGCAGGAGGTCGTCTAGGTGGGTACCCCAACAGTGACAGTTATTCTACCGCCTGAGCAATAATGTGCAAACATTACTGTTCTTTGGTAGGAGGGCACTGTAGCTAGTGAAATTACGGGCTAAAGAGTCTTAACATCTTATGACTCTTAAGTAAGAAGCGTTAGTGCAGTGCACCTAGAATTTCACATAATTGTGAAATTCTGGGTAGCACTGTACTGATTATGGGCAGCGTTATCTTTTAACATCAGGAGAGGGTCTTGCTCGTCTTCTACTTCATCACATAAAAAAATACTAATCAGTAGGTTAAACCGCTGGTCATAGCTAGTGTTAGTATAATTGCTGCAGTTTTTCAGGCTGTATTGCGATCCAACATTTATTGTCATCTAAATGGTTTATTGTGCATCGGTGTTGTTGCAGATAACTTCACAGCTGGCCTGGTGATAAACGTTACTCTTTACAGTATTGCTCATTTTATTATTTACTACCATTTTACTAGCTAGTGCTTGCAGCTTTGCCCGCGTGGTAAAATCCTATAGTCTACATCTTAAAACCAATCTACTATTCATCGGTTTCGGCTGTGCGTTGATAGATCAATCAGTCACTCTTTCCTTTTATATATTTAGATTATTACAAGCTTTAATTTACTGCAACCTGTCCATAATCCGTCTGTAATCAAATCTTGCAAGTTTAATTTGACCCACTTCCCGGTTTCTGATTGAGCTAAAATTTTGCATGCATGTATAAATCGGATGACAATGCAATATTATTATGACATCAAGCTGATTTGATGATGAAGCTGGACACAGGAACTTCGTAATAATTAAACAATGCAACCCCATCGAGTTTAAGCGGATTTGATTCGTCTTGATGAGTGCTTTGGTGCTAGATGGTAATAATGTTTTTTTTTAATCTTATTTATTTTGACTACTTCTTTATATACTTCTAATTTTTCTTAAAATTTCAATTGTTTCGTAATCAAAACATTCGTTGTATACAGAAATAATAAAACTTATTCATATCATTTGTGGGCTTTAGTAAACTGTAAAGGTGCTTTGCTACTCAAGTGGAGCAGAGCGTAGTGGGCAAGAAATGAGCAATGATGAAGTAAACTGGAGGAGCGGTGACGAGGTAAAAATCTGCAATAGAATATCTGGAGTTAAGTATACCTACTGAGGATGCATTTAATTGTTTTCCATTCCGTAGATTTCCTCGTTCATGCTTCTTTTATACACTTAACTTATTATGAGATACTAGCTTACGCTCGCGGCTTTGCCCGCGTGGCAAAATCCTTTCTTAGCGGCTCTACGCCTTAAAACTTACTTGTATGCCAAATTTCAGCTCAATTCATCCAGCGATTTGGGATGTGCATCAGTTAATCACTCTTTCCGTTTATATACTATTTAGAAGAAGATTAGAAGTGAGTTATTATTTAATTTCATTTAGTTCCAAATAATCTCCGTGCAAAAGTAACAGACTAAAATAAGCTGAGAGCGGCAGTAAAAGCGTTGTCATTCCGTTTCCTCCTTAATGTTTAATTTTCAGAAGGCTTTTACCATATTTGTGTTTTAGTGTGAAAAATAAAAAGAGGCACGAGTCGTGAGCTACTTTAACTTATTACTTGAATAACAGCCTTTATGAGGTTTACTCGAGGTTTATGGGGACTTTTATGGCACACATTAGAGCCTGTTTTCTAGAGGCTAATAAATATTCTAGTTCTTATTATAATACACGTAGTGCGGAAACAGTTATGGTTGTAGGAACAACCTGTTTAATATTCTAATTTATACACTTGCGAGTAAGCAAAGCAATGCTATTTCTAATGTATTTTTGTTATAAATACCTTTGACCACGATCTCGCGTGATGTTAAGCAATAATGCGATCGTTAATGGTAGGAGACTGGACCTAGAAGGCGAGATAAATCCCTCCCCGGCTAGCTTCCCTGGTGGTTCATATAAGCGGTGGTTATAATATTGAGTCAAAATCTTTGCTAGCAAGCATAAATAAATTTAAAGCCCTTTAATTCTCCAAACCTCAATTTTACTGTGGTTTTATACACCTACTTTTGAAACTTATTAATGAACATTATAAATACAAAAAGTAAAAGTTAAAATAAATTGTATTCTTCAACATCAACCTATAGTGATGAAAATTATAATTTTCACATAATCTTTCTTTATTTTCCCGCATAATTCGGCCACTGCTCAATAAAAAGACATCTTTAAAACCTTCCAGTGTAGTAGTTTCCAATAATAGCCATAAAATGCAAGCGCGAGATACGGCTGTATTCACTTGAGCTGTGTTTATGATCTATCTCGGATCACGATTGTAGATATCCTGGCATCTAGGGCTGCTAGAAACTAGAAACACTTTTAATCGTTGAAATGGGACAAATAAAATAATACTGACCGAAGGCGACCAGCGACTTCGCATCTATTGAAATACACAATTACATATAGGTTTATGGCCAACCTATATGTTGCAGTTTCAGTTTGACTAAATTACTACGTGGAGGATTACATAGATTTGCCAAGGGGACCTATGTATGCCCAGCAGTGGACGAACATGGGCTGCTGATGATAACAAAATTACTGCACGGCCTGGAACATCACCTAACTCCCTCCTATAAATCTTATAGGAAACAGCCAGTATCCACAGATTTACATGCCTCCATAGGTGCTTGAAAAGCTGATCGTAGTTGGAAACACGGAAGGCAAGCGAGCCAGTGGATGGTCTCGCATCAGATGGAGCGATCAAGTGAAAAGCCCGTCCTTAACTAAGTTTTGCTCGGTCGTCAGAGAAGCAATGGATATAGGCACCGATGGCGGCAAACCATAAGTCGCATCACTGCACCAGCATCTTAGGCTGGTGATGACCACGATCCTCAGTCATGAGGGAGCGACTTCAGAGAGAGAGAGTAGGTAGAAAATTTGGCATACTGCGATTTGAAACCAGGGCCTCCGTATTACAAGCTGGATGTGCAACGGGACCGCGGACGCTCCATGTGTGTTGATAACTGGGTATTGGGCAGGGGCCAGCCCTCGTGGCCATAACCGGGTTATGCGCGACGTATTGCGTTTACTGCCATGTTTGCTCGTTAAACTCGTCACACGCGCTACCTATACTTCACTTAACAGTACATTAACTCTTGTGTTTAACTTTAGTATTCTTTGTATGTAGAATTGTACATTGTAAAGTTACAGAATAAATAATTAAACGCAATAGAGATGTTGACATTTTTTGTTTTGTCCATCAAGTAGATTATTAAAAAATATTGGACACGTATTTTTTTCATTGTAAATTTTATAAAAAACTTGAAAGATATGACGCACTAAAGTTTCTTGGTTGTGACGTCACTGCACTTACTCTAGTACATTTTTGTGCCGTATAGTGACGTCACGCGTCCTCACTAGATCTCACCATTTCTTGTTTTATTCACAAACCAAAAAATACAGATGCATTATTTTTATTATTACTAGTAGTTCGCCGCGAACTGGGACCTCGCAGACCCAATTTCCCTCAAAATAGGTATACATGGGTAAAAGTTATATAACCTATAATATTCGTAAAAGGAAAGGAAAATGCCAAAATTGAAAGTAATGTTAAAACTCAAAATACGTAACGGATATATACATTAAAAAAATCTTTATCTCTGTGACTATTTTACTGTTGTGATCAAAATTTCAATAATAATAAAATATGAAAGGTTATGTGTGTATTCACTCGCAGAAAATAATAGAATAAAATAATAAATATTACTATAGTTTTTTAAAAAATGTCTCAAAAAATCTTCATAGTTTGTAGCACTTGTTTACGAAGAAGTTGCCGATGCAGTGGACATTAGAAGAATATAAATTGGAAAAAAATATCTAGCTTTACTTGTGTTATATAGCAAATTTACAACAGTTATTATATTGATATTGTAGCTAATTCTATAACATTTTTGTCGTGCAGCCGATGATAACTTAGACTTGGAGCGAGAACGCAGAGCTATGACAGTCACGCGTAACATCTAGGCTCGCAGGTTTTCAAGATGTATCTACAGCTACTGAGCAAGACAAAGTGTCCTTGTTCAAGGCATTATCAGACTTTATATACGTGCAGCTCGTCGATCACATTTGCACTTTCCATCAGGTGGGATGTGATCAAACGTAGGCCTAATTATTAATTATTTTTTTAAACAAAAGACTTGTGGATGAACTTTACAAACTACAACTTTACAAAAAACGGATCCAGTACAACAATGTTTTCAGGATGCTTTTGGCGCTGTCTCGATACTACAGAGCGTCAGGGATGTTTGCAGATGTTAGAGTGAATGATGGTTTTAATGGCATAATGATAATGTGATAAATACATAAATAACAATCCCGATAAGTTTCTTGCTCGTTCTTCTCATAGATATGCTTTTCGAACGAACAGTAGAGTCTTAAAATACTTAGATCTAAATAATTGTAAAATTTACTTTTAAAAGTGAAGCACTGTAGCCTATAGTCCAGTAAAAGAAGAAATGTGGATCGAAAAGTCGAAAGCAGAAAAACTAACTTAGGAACTTTGTTTGGACTATTCAGAACATAAACATACTAAAAGTCCCCACCCCTCCGTAGTGAGCCCGAGGGGGGGGAGGCCGAAGAAGTTTCCATTTTTAGGTTTTTTGCTTATGCCAATTCGAGTGTAATGTGCCCAAACTCGACGGGTTTACTAATAGCCATTGAAGAGGTTCAGTAAACACCTCCTGGCTCCATCATCAGATCAGCTCAGTGGTACCAAATTATTGAACTGTCATCATATTTCTAGACATTTGCAAAGTTTCATTATGGTACGACAACCAGAAGTTGGTTAAATATTACTTATATGAGATTTTTTTACCGACTTTGTATGGAAAACTAATTTCAGCATCTTAAAAATAGACCATGTTTGGAAGCTCATAGCTGGACAACGATTGGATATAGATAAAAAGTGTTAAAGCCAAAGTTGTAGGAAATTTTAAAGCTTCTATAATGTAGTACAACAAAATATCGTACTACGCCCAGTTTTTGACATATAGGCAAAAAACCTAAAAATGGGACCTTCTTCGGCCCCCCCACCCCTCAGAATCACCTCGGAGGGGTGGGGACTTTTAGTATGTTAATCTCCTGAATAGTCCAAACAAAGTTCCTAAGTTTGACTGGACTACTATTTGAATAAAAAAATGGGTTTAAGTTTCACCCGCACGATCATTTAAATTCATAATATTTTTGTTGAGTAAGTCTACATGGCTATTCACTTATCCGTTAGGGAACCGAACCTAGGACCGAATTATCAAAAATGTATGAAATGACGTATTACGTCGTATCGATTTTTGACAATTCGGTCTTTGGTTCGGTTCCCTGACGGATAACTGAATATCCCTGCAGTTCTCATAATATTATAATCGACAAACATTGTAATTTTGTATTCTCTATAACTCTACAACCCTTGCACCGATTTGGCTCATTTTTGGACGTGAGAATTCTTTTAGTTTGTACTACCTGATTAAAAAGATTTTATCAAGACTGGATCATCGGTTTCATTGTAATAAAGCAATCTCTTTAACTCTTGAACCCTTCGACCGATTTGGCTCATGTTCGAACTTAAAAATTCTATGGATTTACATTACGCGTTTGCAAAGTTTCATGCAGATTGGACCATTGGTTTTCCAGTTATCGCGTAACAAACATACATACAAACATACACTTTGGCTAATATATTTGTGTCGCTTATAAAAAATGTGTATGTGTTAGAAAAAAAATTATCAGCGCTCCAGTTTTGAAATAATCGTCAGACCTATCGTAAAGACTTTAAGTCACCTATACCTCTGCAACCCTGTAACCTATTTAGCTAATTTTTTCACTTAAATTATTCAATTAACCTTCTTAACTTGTGTATAAAATTTCATTTAATTTGGATTAACCGTTTTCAAGTAAACGTCGACTAAACTTAAGCACCAGAGGTCAAGCGTTAAACTGGTCCAAACGCAGGCATTTCGCGGCTTTCGACTCTAAGACCTCGCTTCGCTCGGTCGATTAAAATTACCAACTAATTATATTTCATTTCACAACATCCGTATTGACAGGCTACTGTTCAGCGATAAAAATCGCTAGTCACAACAAATTTTAGTTTTAGTGTAACTAGTTTTTATGTAAAGGAACCTACCCGCACATAAAAACAACAAAGTTACATTTATGCATTTATTTTTACCTCGATTGTAAATTGAGGTTATAGCGGCACTTGAAACTACAGCGGTTGTAAAGTAATCTAAAGGAGGCCGCACGAATTCATATGTGCAACTGCGCTTTGCCGCAAACTTCTCAGAAAATTTTAAAAACTTTTTGCAGCACGGCCATTTTAAAGCGAAATTGCCAGTGAAATAAGGCAGGAAATAAAATAATTAATTACCCAGGTTTAACCTGAATTTTCATTCTGAAATCAGGAAGGAGATCAACTAATTGCCAAGGTTCAGATTTTCAGATACAGAGACCAAATGGGGAATACCTCTACAATTTTTAGGTTTGGTTCTCAAATTATTGAACGATTATTATAAATAACTATTGAATCAAAATAGACGGATTTATGCACTCTTTCTTTCTAAAAATGAGAAAAAATTATAAGTCAAAGTCCAAAGGTTATTATCTATACCGTTTAATCTACTACCATCTTGTGCTGTATCTTCATAATATCATAAGGCTAATCTAAATAGAGTAAAGAAGTCTCTAGTCACTGTTAACCTAAGCTATAGGTACCTACCGCGATTGGAGAGTATAATAAAAAAATAATAAACCGCAAGACTATTTGGTTGTATAATCTGAACTCTATGTAGCGGAAATGATCAAACTTTGCCCCGAGATAGCAAATAAAGGCAGATTTTATGACGCCTGTTACAACTAGATAATGATTGCGTCGTTCGAGATTTTTCAACAGCTGTTAAATTGATGGGAGATAAGGAGGACGGTGATAAAATACATGGGACTACGAAAAAAACATTATTATTGTAGCGATTCTGTCCGTACCAAGCGCTTTGCTTTTGTCGACCTCTGTGGGCTAGTTCCCGCTTGCAACGCAGAAGTTTGCGGGTTCGATTCCCGCATGGAACAAATGTTTGTGTGACTCACAAGTATTTGTTTTAGTTCAATATCTATAATAAGTATGTATTGACAAAAGAAAAGCATATAAATATAATATCCGTTATCCTAACCACCATAACACAAGCATTAAGTTGCTCTCAGAAGTCGGGTAGAACTCTTGAAAAGTGCTCCATTGTAACCTATTGGAATAAACTAATTTTGAGTTTGAGTTTGACGCAGATCAAATGTATATACTATACGCTTGCTATTTTAAATATTTATGATATATTCTTATACACAGATAAATCAATACAGAACAAAGAATAGTATTAAGATAAGTACTGCCAGACCAGTACTTGCCTAATTTATTTTATGAATATGTACTCGTAATAAGAGGATGCTCTATTAAAATCGAACCTAATTGTTCCAAAAGGACCAAACAAATGTTACAATGGATTGAAGTATCGGAATGAAGCCTGTTCATAAATACGGTCGTTATGGACCAATTACAGCGTCAGATGTCTGTTGTGTTACGACTCGTCGCTTCGACGAACTGCGTCGAATTAACGACGTCTTTGGAGATACTTGACTACGGTCACACGACCACGTTTTGAGATATATATTTATGTATATTGTATTATGATGTAGTTCATCCGACCAAAAGCGAAAAGTCATCAGACGGAGTTGAAGAACAAAATGAATGTATTTTGAAAAGCTCAACCTCGCTATTTCACTTATTATTTTTAGAAAAAAAAACAGATCATATTATAAATAAAAAAATTAAAAAACATTCCAATAAAAACAAAAAGATCGCAGCCATAACCAACCGTCAAAACTACACAGTGTATAACAAAAAGTTTCGCGTTTCATTAATAAAAGGCCTGGTATAATTGGTGCAGCTTTTAGTAAAAATAATCCCATCAAAAACATAAATGTGAAAAGAGAGCCAAGTTCAATATTACGATGTATGTACTCATAGTTACCCATGATTTGGTAGTTGACTTCGACGACAAAAGAAGTGAGATCTAAATGCGTGCCAAGTTCAATGGTCAGTCGTGAAAAACATTTACAACAACATAAAATATTTTATTACAACTTAAAAGATTATTTCTTCTTATCACTTAGAATTAATATTATTTTGAAGCCTAAAGACTGACTTGGCCAGTTCTCATAATATACTAGGTAGGTACTCTCTTAACTTTAGCTTGATCACTATTAAACGCACTTAATGCTAATTAGTGCGCCACCGTCTTTTATCGTGTAAATTAGGCCCCTCCATCCATTGGTTGTCTGGAAGAAATCGCTCTTTAACGATAAGACATCCACTTGTACATTGTAATTTTTAATTTTAATTATGTACTTATGTATTTTCTGTAACATTATGTGGTGTACAATAAAGTATCTATTGTCTTATCTTAATGATACTTCTTCTTAATGGTACCCATGAGAACTAGCCAAGTCAAACTTTGGGCTTCAAAATAATATTAATTCTAAGTGATAAGAAGAAATAATCTTTTAAGTTGTAATAAAATATTTTATGTTGTTGTACTTAAATGTTTTTCACGACTGACCATTGAACTTGGCACGCATTTAGATCTCACTTCTTTTGTCGTCGAAGTCAACTACCAAATCATGGGTAACTATGAGTACATACATCGTAATATTGAACTTGGCTCTCTTTTCACATTTATGTTTTTGATGGGATATCATTGCTTTTTGTACAGTACTTTTTAGTATGTAATAGGTTTAAGACACTCAGTCATAATAAGATTAATACCAAATGATTGTTTTATTGCACCTCCCCCCACCCCACTGCTCCATGGCACGGCCGTCGCACCGCGGCCCGTGAGCCTCGCCGTGCTTCGATATACCTATACCTATAATTAATTTAGTACTTATTTATATATAGCATTTATGTGCACTATTGATTTGAATATTGTACCTAATCAATTGATTTTTAAACAATACTAGTTACTGATAAATTTATCTATATTCACCCAGCTATTTTATACCTACCGCCTACCTGGATGGAAATTTAACTTTTTAGATCATCTGGAACTGGATTAGAATTTCGATCAAAAAAAACCTAAGCCGACAAGACTTGTAATGACGACGACTTGGCGGGGGCACTGCTGTGCCCCCAGATACCGCCACATACCTATAATATTATGACTCTATACGTTACAGGTACGTAGGTATCTAAAATGTTTACACCAACTAGCACCTAAGGCGATATACATACATTATTTTTATCGTAAACAATGTTAATATTATTACCTCTATGTCACTGAGGGGTAAATCCTGAGATCGGGCGTATTTAAGTGATTTCCGTGGCAGATTTTAAATCAAAGTATTATTACATTTTACATGTAAAATATCAAATTTTCCATAATTATAAGCACATCAATCAAATAGGCATCATTATAACTTGTTTTGTTCAGAAGATATTTAAATTTAAATTTTTGGTGCCACGGGAATCAATAAAGTGTGGCATGGGAATCAAAATTAAAACAATTTTATTTGAATTCTATGTTATTATTTAAATATTGACCTCTAAATACTAATCATATAAAATAGAAATGATTAAAAACGGTGATCCAAACAGATATACACCAAACATAAAGTATTAAAAAGGTCTATATTGGCTCTCTATATAATAATCATGTAAACTAAATAAAATCAACGTATTGCAGTCTTAAACAATGTAAAAATATTGAATATATAGTCCTAGAATATGAGATTAAGTTCTCAGTCACAGTCACTGACAGGATTTACTCCAGAAGCTGTCATCAGATTGTACATTTATCATTAGTTAGGTTAATCTGGACTGAAAGTTGCAGTCAGCCCATAGTTTCGTTTTATTTTTTAATCATACATCATCTCAGCCATAAGACGTCTACTGCTGAACATAAACCTCCCCTTTAGACCTCCATAATATATAACACCGGTGTTGGAAGCGACCTGCTTCAAGCGTCTTTCAGCGACCTAAATAAGGTCGTCTGCCACACTTGTGGGTAGACGTTCTACGCTGCGTTTGCTTGCCTGTAGTAGCCACTTGAACACTTTTTGACCTCATCAGCCATTCGCTCTACGTGCTATGTGGCCTGCCCATTACCACTTCAGCTTCCTGATCCGCGGAGATATGTCAGTGACTTTGGTTCGTGTTAGGATCTCCTCATTCCTGATTCGATCACGTAGAGAAACCCCGAGTATAGCCCTCTCCATAGCTCGCTGAGCGACTTTTTAATGTGGGCATATAATGGTGCCGCATAAGCCAGAGTGGCTGTCTACTATAGTACAATATAAAAAATCTGATGTATACAATATAAAAAAATATCTGAAATAATGAAATATACAAATATAAACTGTCAAAATCACTTCCATACCTGCGGTTTCGCTGTAGTTGGGTAAAAAGTGAAAGAATGCGCAAGAAAATTCAGGGGAAAATTGATCACCGTGGTAAAATGCCATGAGAATCAATACCATGGAAATCAAAATTGTATAGTTTTTTGTCAATATTTTTAAATACCATAATTATAGACCAAAATTAATAAAATATATGATAAACAATACCCTTTTCCTAACTGCACACCCTAGTCAAAAAACCGTAATGGATAAAAAAATATTTTTAAACATGGAAAAGGTAATCAATGATCTAGTGAACCAAAACCACGGTAATCAATTTCTCACCTTCGTAAATCCAGTTTATAACAACGAGAGGAGGAGCCTCTCTTCACTATGTTTAGAGCGCAATCGAAGTTGGCCAATAGCGTGTGTACAAGCTTCTAAGTATTGTGGTTTGTGAAATGTGGGTAGTTATGTCGCGCGCCATGGGAATCACTTTTTGTCCGGGGACAAACCTAAATTTGTTATTTTTTCTAAAACTACGCTGAGTACAGCCTTCGCGTATTTTTTTGATCATATAACAGTTCACCCTTTACAGCTTTTATCACAGGAATTAATTAAATTCCTTTTATAAATTAGTGTAAAAAATATATTTTGTTCCGAAAATGTGTAAGGGACAGCCCACGGTAATCAAATTTCAGGGCTTTTACATTTTTTTTTAGATACTTGCAGCTAAATATAACCTGATGTCTATCATGCAATAAGTAGATTGAACCTTAAACTAACAGGAAAAAAATACCTTTGGGTAGAATTTTTATGTTACGGGTAGTTTATTCCCCCAGACACGTAAAATTTTGACTATCAGGAATCACCCTGAGCCGCCTTGTGCTGGTAGGAGTCGATATATTGATAGGTATTTACATAGGATATACAATTTTTACGTAGGTACCAGGAACCTATTTTTATTAGTGACTAGCTGTGCCTAGCTGTTTTACCCGCATACAGTTTGGTACAGTAGTGTATATTATGTTATTCCAGGGGTCTAAGCTATTTTTTTTTATACCAAATTTAAAGTCAATCGGCCCACCCGTTTAGGCGTTAAAAAGTAAAAAACATATTTCCATACGTACAGTAGGTATAAAGTTTTTATTTATATTTATAATTATATTAGAAGGAATAGTGGACTCGCGCACACTTCGTAGTATCTAACAGAAAATAGCCGCCTACACAAAAATTATAGCAACATGCAACATGTATTGCTTTATGCGTTCCTAGGCGTCCCAAACTATAATATACATTTTTTAAAAATTAATAATAATTTAAAATGATAAAAAAATACTAGTTTCTGATTTTTCCCTTTGTTACTATGACATTACCTATCGGGATGCCAAATTTCAGCTTTCTAGGTCATCTGGAACTGGGATATTACTTTTGATCTATCCCTCAGTATGTATTAACTTCACCGATTACTGGATGTTTATATCTAAATAACCGTTTGAGCTGTGTTATTGGAATTTGGAACAGAGATATAGTTCGTATATGTGAGTATATGTGCCAAATTTGACTTGTCTATGTGTAATAGTTTTTGTATAACGAGGATGTAAAAAGTCGTCAAAACGCGCTTTGGATGGTTCGTGTAATATAACACACGGCGCGGTCGCCAGTACCTTTGCTTGAACTTGGCTTGACTCGCTGCCGCGCGTCTAGATACCGAGCAATACTATCGTATGTTGTATGTTTTATTGTATTCAAACGATAACGTCATTCAAGCATAATAAAACGGCGCTCGAATGGAACAAAATTCTTAAGAAATTGTTGCAGCACCTGAGGCCGAATTGGCTATCTGGAACAGTTCACTTTTTACGTAAATTTTATTAGTTGGGACTTATCGCGTACTTTTTTAAAGTATTAGTTTAACAAAAACATATTTTAAAACTAACATTTCAGCTCAGTTGAATGTGAATACGGTCACAAAAAGAATAAGATTACTACGAAGAATGCATCGTGACCTAAAGGCCACCTCCTACATAATTATCTTATAGGCAATAGCCGAGACCCACATTTTACGTGCCTTCCGAACACAGTAGAGTCGAAAAACTATATTATTTTGGTGATAAAAACAAAGTATTCTTACAAACACAGTTGCAGAATATTACACGATAAGTTAAGAAATAAAAAAGGCTTTTTAACTTTACTATACCGTCTTATAAAACATTTTGTTTTCGGCTCATGTTTAAGTTAATTTCTTTGCCTACGGTACGCTTACCTTAACTCCTTTTTAATTATATTGACTTTAGATCAGCAGGTTATATCAACGAGTTCCTGGTATTGAATTCATGCTGTATCTACATCAAATGAAACCACAAAAATGTGTAGTATATTAAAAATACGAGCTTTCCATTGACTACAGATTTTTTTCGATATACTTGTACCTACAGTGTCCAGCTTTAACTTTGTTAAACATACAATTTAGTTACTTACTACGATTATTTATATTGGCATTTATAGTGACCAAAATCTAAATATATAAAAGGAAAATGTGACTGATTGACTGATCTATCAACACAGCTCAAACGACTGGACGGATTCACTTGATATTTGGAATATAGAAAGTTTTTATGATGTAGACCTCCGCTAAGAAAGGATTTTATGACGCGGGCAAAGCCGCGAGCATAAAGTTAATTTTAGTACCACTACGATGTTCAGAGAAGCCATGTTGGGAAGGGTATAACCTGCCTGCTGCTTGTCTAGCAATGACAACTCCAATAATGTTACAGACATCTATTAACGACGGTAACCGCTCAGGCGGGCCATCTGCTCGTGTCAGATTTTAATATAAAGATAGCTAGGGAAATAGAAAATTATCTCTACAAAATTACACCCTACTCTGTAGTTTCAAACACTCCATGCAAAGCTGGTTACCTGGAAGAGATCGCTCTAAGTGTTAAGGCCGCCCATTGTAGACCTTTATATAGTGTCGTTTTAAGTTTTTTTTTTGTTATGCATTTTTGAAAACTAACGTGAGTGTTATCCATATTACTATGTAAACAAACGACTAAAACTCACAATCGAAAGTCGAAGTTATAGTGGATATGGTGGTCTTTTTTTGTTATTTTTTTGGTTGCAATAAAGAGAATTGTATAGAATTTCCAAGTTAAAATAATTATAAGTCACAATATAAGCTACGTCTCAGGTCATCTAGGTCTCAGGTCATAAGTGAAGGCTGTCTGTTCCAAAGCCATTTCACAAGTGCTAAGATACAAGCATTAAGTCGGAATCGTCCGTAATACGTATCAAGTCATAAAGTTAGACAGTACGCCACTACACTACGCCAGTACGACGTTCTCACTCAATTTAACATATCGTATGACCTACTTCCAGAACCCGCAGGAAATAGGGTGAAACTGTATATATTCTGTACTATGTGCCTATTATGTATCATTTTGTCAAAAGAATACAGTGAATTAATGGCGACGAGTGCGGGGAGACCATTACAGAAAACATAGTGATTCATGATGGCCTTATTTTTAGGGAACCTAAAGGAAAATATAGTCTGAATGTATTTGAAATTGTTGAACTTATTATACATATTAAGATACCCGCATGGAACAAATGTTTGTGTGATCCACAAGTATTTGTTTCTGGTCTGGGTGGCTTTCAATATCTATGTCGGGACAGGATATCGGGCGCGTAGCGTAGTAACCTATATGTGTCACTGTCACCATATTGTCGCTCATTCTGAAGCCCCTCAGGCATGGTTTACAGCGTGGATATAATGGACGAAGAGAATAAGACATCACACCACAATATGATTAGTTTTATTACAGTTGATTAGTTTTATTACTGTGCTCCGGTCTAGGGCACTGTAGCTAGTGAAATTACTGGGCTAAAGAGTCTTAACATCTTATGACTCTTGAGTAAGAAGCGTTGGTGCAGTGCTCCTAGAATTTCACATAATTGTGAAATTCTAGGTAACACTGTACTGATTATGGGCAGCCGTTATCTCTTAACATCAGGAGAGCGTCTTGCTCGTCTTCTACTTCTTCACATAAAAAAAAAAAAAAAAAAAAAAAAAAAGTTGCAAACAGTTACATTACAATGTGATTAGGGATGATATTACACTACTCTGTATTACACAATATTAACGGGGACCGAGTGTTCCGCAAAGCTACGAACGCTTCGATAACTAATTCGATACCCAAACCGTATAGTGACCGTCCCAGTCACCCTTCGGACATAACGTCCGTCCGAGGTGCCGTCCCGAAGTAAAGTGACCGTCCCAGCCGCCAGCCAAACGTAAAGTGAGCCTCCGTCGTCTACACAGCTCAATATAATACCTCACGCCCGTCCGCCCTACCGCTCTCTCTCAACAGCGCCCCTAGCGGACGACCGTGCAACTAGATTCAACTTAACTCAACTCTCATTGGCTAACGTCACTTCCCGTTACTCCCATTACATGTCTACCAATCACGAAACGATGTTAGCCTGCGTTACACAAGAAACAGTGCCACTTCCGTTTCTGGTCCCCCGAATTTAACTATGTGGCGTCTAAACTAAGTAGCTATAATCTAAGCTGCCGATACGGCCTTCCTGACGCTCGCACGTCCTCGGGCGATCTTCTTGCAGAGCGAACTCCCGCAGGGTGAGCTCTCCCAGCGCGATCTCACTGCACATCTATAACAAAAAGACACCATTTTAATTTATTCCACATTCCACCGCTCGTTCATCCTGACATAATTATCTTGACATAATATACTGACATAATTCTTTCAAAAGTGACAGATAATTGAGGCTCTCATTAGAAAATATACCCCAGCGACTTAGTATGCCATCAAGTTCGGTTGTGACACGCGACAGCTCAAAACTCAAGATGCACCAGCAGTACAGACCGGATAAGAGTGTCTCTTCGATCTACAGCCACCTCAGCAGCTAGTAGGGTTCGACCCAGATCACAAAATCCTTTCGACTGACTCTGGACTCACTGCACCAACAATAGCCCGGATAACAGAGTCCCTTCGATCTACGGCAACCGCAGCAGCCAGTAGGGTTCGACCCGGACCCCTGCATCCTTTCGACTACTCACTATGCGCTCACCGCATCAACAATAGCCCGGATAACAGAATCCCTTCGATCTACGGCAACCGCAGCAGCCAGTAGGGTTCGACCCGGATCTCTGCATCCCCTCGACTATTTACTATGCACTCACCGCATCAACAGTAGCCCGGATAACAGAATCCCTTCGATCTACGGCAACCGCAGCGGCCAGTAGGGTTCGACCCGGATCTCTGCATCCCCACGACTACTCACTATGCACTCACAGCATAACAATAGCCCGGATAACAGAGTCTCTTCGATCTATAGCTCCCGCAGTAGCCCATAGGGTTCGACCCAGACATCTGAATCCTTTCGACTATCTCACAACACACATCGAACAGCCGTGTCACCTCCAACCGCAACTGATCACACCACTTTGTCTAGGTAATTTCACTTCAAGAGTTGGAAACTATTATAACTCGAAATAAAAACCCGCATGAACTACACAAACTCTCCCTTACGACATTCTACTACCGACTACCGTGAAAAAAAGGCTACGAATTCAAAATTTTTTTTTTTTTTGGTTTGGTTGGTTTGGTTTGGTTTGGACCTCTATCTCTCGTGGTGACTGGCAACTAAACATAAAAGGCGATACAAATCCTTTCTCTCTCCTCCCCCCCCCCCCTTTTTTTTTTTCTCCTCCCCCCTTTTTTTTTTTCTCTCTCCTCCGCACACTCAGAACGACCGCGCGTCGCACTATCACACGCACCGATGCTCAGGCCAGCACATCGCACGACCGCACGCGCTGCTTGACGTCACTCATCTGTAATAAAGATACCACAGCACAGAATTTCGTTTCCTTTACCTGACTCAATCCTAACCTCAATTGTAATGTAAGCCTAAGATCTCTGAATATCGTATTATACCGGTACACAAACCAGTGGCATTAAAATTGCAATTTTCAATAGTGCACCTAACCTAACTCAAACCTAACCTCATTTATTGTAATCAGTCTAAGACTAAAATCTCAGAATTTCTTATTTTACTTCCATTAACACAACGCGAGGGCCTAATTAATTATCAGATAACACTTCTAAGCTTTGTTCTAAGCTGACTACACTGCGAGCCATGTTCAACTATTTACAAAAAAAGTGAGGGTAGGTAATTAACATTGAGTGAAATTAAGACTTAGCTCAGGCATCAAATTCTCCACTACCGCTCATCGCACACTAAAATGCTACTACAAGAGTAGACAAAACAAGCTACGGCTACGTAGTCTGCGGTAGGCATGAACAAAAAAATCATGGAATCGACTCACCAAATAATATTCATCGCTGATACGGCTCGATCTCTCAGATCGACTCATAGCTCACAGTCACACCAAGGTCGACTCGTTGCTCAACCAGCAGCGTCGCAGGTCACAGCGCAGCAGACTCAGCACGCACGCATACACGCACGTATGCACGCACGCAAGCAAGCAGGAACAGGCGCGCACACACGAGCGCTAGCAAATACGCTCCACTGCAGAGATCGCGTAGCTATAGCGCGCGGACACGGCAGGCAGATCACGTAGACATCTCACAGACACAGCGCGCATATCGCGTAGACATCTGCGCAAACACAGCGCGCAGTTCGCGCACTCGGCACTCGCCACAGGAAAAGCCAGGTGCGGCGAACAAGGCAGGCAAACTGAAACATTGAAAAAAACACGTTAAATTCTTTCACCGTTCTTTATCCCACTTCTGATGTCGGGACAGGATACCGGGCGCGTAGCGTAGTAACCTATATGTGTCACTGTCACCATATTGTCGCTCATTCTGAAGCCCCTCAGGCATGGTTTACAGCGTGGATATAATGGACGAAGAGAATAAGACATCACACCACAATATGATTAGTTTTATTACAGTTGCAAACAGTTACATTACAATGTGATTAGGGATGATATTACACTACTCTGTATTACACAATATTAACGGGGACCGAGTGTTCCGCAAAGCTACGAACGCTTCGATAACTAATTCGATACCCAAACCGTATAGTGACCGTCCCAGTCACCCTTCGGACATAACGTCCGTCCGAGGTGCCGTCCCGAAGTAAAGTGACCGTCCCAGCCGCCAGCCAAACGTAAAGTGAGCCTCCGTCGTCTACACAGCTCAATATAATACCTCACGCCCGTCCGCCCTACCGCTCTCTCTCAACAGCGCCCCTAGCGGACGACCGTGCAACTAGATTCAACTTAACTCAACTCTCATTGGCTAACGTCACTTCCCGTTACTCCCATTACATGTCTACCAATCACGAAACGATGTTAGCCTGCGTTACACAAGAAACAGTGCCACTTCCGTTTCTGGTCCCCCGAATTTAACTATGTGGCGTCTAAACTAAGTAGCTATAATCTAAGCTGCCGATATCTATTACAAGTATTTATTTACAAAAGAAAAGTATAAACGAATTATATCCGTTCTCCTAACCACCATAACACAAGCATTAAGTTGCTTAGCTGGGGGTTAGGTGGCGCTATGTGTAATGTCCTAAAATATTTATTTATTTATATTATACCTAATACATTTTATAGTTGCCTCCGCTTTGTTTACGTTTTGTTTACTCCGTGTTTTCTACTCTCTTCGTTCCCCTTGTGACTATTGTATATGTGCCGTGACTTTCTCTTCAGTTTGTGCTGTGTTGATAAACTATGATTCTACTGCTAACTGTGCCTTCTTTATTTAATTGTGTGGAAAAACTTTCTCACTCACCGACCCACCGGTGAGCCATAATGTAATAAGGAAACAACTCAACAACAGTAAAGAACGATTAGGATCGAAATTTATTCGAGAATTAAATTGCAGTGTACAGTTTTTATAATTTTTTGCAGAAACCTGATAATTTAATGGACTGCATAACTATTCAATACCCGCGCTCACTGCGATTGTAATGGACATTCGTTATCGCTTAACATGCATCAAGCTCGTCACGTTTATCTTAAAGCATTTAAAAATTGAAAAATGTAGAGGTATAGTATTGTTTATTAAATTAATTTTAAGGCTGAAACCAAACATAGCCTGAAACTGCAACATATACATACATAGGTTAGCCACACAACCTAAATTGTGATTTGACTCTGACAGTGTACTAACAGATAAACCCTACTTGGTTTACCTGTTCTGTTGGAATATAAACCCCATTTTTTTTTTTGCGAACTTAAAATACGATCTCGCATAATGTTAAGCGATGATGCGGCTATAGATGGTAGTAGTCTTAACCAAGAAAGCGGGACAAATCCCTCCCTGGCTTCACTGACAAGGTTCAAATAATATTGAAAAGCTGAAAACAAATTCCGCTGATTAACATGGAAATCGTGAAAAATGTGTGTCATGTGGATCATAGACGTCATGGGACACATAATGGCGGGGAGACTATAATTCCAGCTACTGCTTTATCGCGGTGTCACACTCCAATGATTCATGTGTTGTTACCAATCGTAAATGAAATGTATGTGTTTTATAAACTTTACGCACTTAGCTCGAGAAACACTTTAGATGTTTCTGAAAGGGAATTGAAGGTAAAACAACGTGAGTAATATTTATCTTAAAGGGATTATTTAAGATTAGTGTTTACTATGTTGTTGTTTTTGGTTACATAATTTATTGTTCGTTTGATTGAAATCAGCTGGTGAATCGTTCAGAAGTTTTCATGGCCGTATTGACTAACTTTATAATATATTTATTTAAACAATATATTTGGAGCTTTGTTATTTTTATTAAACAGAAAAATCAAAACTAAAAAAGTAGATTATCTAGAGATTCTAAAAAACAAACCCTGTAAGTTTATTGACTAGGTATTGATTAAGCTATGAATAGCAGCATGTTTTCTCTTCAAGAGCTGAAAACATAAATTTGGCAACAAAAACACTACATCAAGATTATTTGTGAGAAAAAGGGACTGCTATAAACATGAGTAAAAGAATACCTTACGGAACAGTAATTTCACATTTATTTGTCCGATTTATAGATATCGCGTTTGGAACACTTTGCCGTCATCCGTGTTTCCCGAGCGGTACAACTTGGGTATCTTCAAGGCACGAGTGAATATTTACCTTTCTAGGCATCTTACGTGATCCATCGTCGACCGCATTTTCACTTTCCATCAGGTGGGATGTGGTCAAACGTAGGCCTATCTCGTATAAAAAAAAAAAAAAATATCCACTCAATATAACACGAACACCCAATAAAGTTCAATATTTTCGTTCCTGAAGGCAATGTAATGTAAATCGAAGCTAAAAAAGCGTGTCTCCCAGTGACAAATGACAATTTGATGATAATTCGTGGACCGAGCACAGATAACGATCTCATGGCGGCGAGGGCTGTCCGTCACGGATTAAGGGACCAAATGATGAATATTTATGAGGATATCATGGAGAACGGGATCATAAAGCTTTGCAGTTGACGTTGCGAGTATGTACTCGGGTATGCGAGCATGTCTTTATGTTTGCAACCTTTTACAAGGAAACCCTTCCTATATAAACGTTGTATGTACTATTTTATGCGAGAAGATGAACGAGATGATTTGCTTCAAGTAATATGCCGACATCCGTTGGGGTAGACGAGTTCTCGAGTGGAGGTACCACGTCTCGGTATACGAAGTGTAGGGCGCCCGTGGGCGAGATGGGGCGATAATATCCGGAGGGTCGCTGGGAGTGGGTGGAGAAGAAAGACTTAGGATCGAGTTGAGTGCCATGGGGTAGGCCTATGTCCAGCAGTGGACGAACATAGGATGATGATGAATATGCCAGGTCACTACAGGCATATTGTTACTAAGGCTTTCCAGAAAGAGCAACTATTGGCAACTTTCCGTTAACAAGCTGTTTCATGTATGCAATAGCTACAACGAACAGACCTCAATTGGCAAGCTGCACCTTATGAATAGCTTTTATATAAATCTATGATCGCTGTCGTACTTTAATTGGCACAGCTTGCCTTTTTATGGTCTGTTTCGAAAAAATGCCATCAAAGTTACTGTAATAAGTACTCAGTCTACAAAGCGTATGTTTTATCAAGTTTCAAAGAAATTTCATGATACAAGTAAACCTCGATAGCCCTACGAACGCAACCTCGATTCGTACGAGAGTAAAAAGCCTTCCACTCCCTAAGCTGGAACAAATGACGTGCTAATACACCCTTTGAATGTAGGGCCTCGTCTCTCCCTCCATGGAAAAACTTGTATAGTTCCACGAGTTTGCAAGTTATGGTAATGGCTGAACAACGGCGACGTTACTTTGCATAACATTTAGGAATCATTTGATTTAGGTAACAGGTAATGTTCTTTGATATTATTTACACACACTTTTACATTTAACCTTTTTAACAAGAGGGTGGGTCCTTTGCCAGGAAGTTGACTAGGTGGGTACCCCAACCATCATCATCATTAGCCTACGTTCCTCCACTGCTGGACATAGGCCTCTCCCATGGCATGCCACTCAACTCGGTCCTCCGTCTTTCTCCAGGTGCCAGTTATTCTACCGCCTGAGGAGTGATGTGCAAACGTTACTGTGCTTCGTTTAGAAGGGCACTGTAGCTAGCGAAATTACTGGAATGAAGAGTTTCAATATCGTATGACTCTTGGGTAAGAAGGGTTGGTGCAGTGCACATAGAATTTTACATCATTATGAAATAACCAAGAGAGCGTTTCGGTCGTGTTCTTACTTATTTGTAAAAAAAACATCCACACTTTCACATTTCTAGTAGTAGAATATCATCGCTAAGGCCGCAGGCATGATCCCTAGCTCTCTTGGAAATTGGCGTTTTATTTCAGCTTCCTGACAAATTCGTTTTAATGTCCTGTTTTACTGCCCGATAAATAAATACCTATTTCGTGTTCTACTTCTCTAA
Source organism: Hemithea aestivaria (assembly GCA_947507615.1). NCBI lineage: Eukaryota > Metazoa > Arthropoda > Insecta > Lepidoptera > Geometridae > Hemithea > Hemithea aestivaria. The sequence continues at coordinate 481,208 of OX382331.1, forward strand.
AACCTAGATAATTTCAGAGATAAAATTGTCTTACGTGGCTCGTTTAGAAATCTCCTTTATTGCTTCCCACAGGAATTATAATGATAAATTTTATAGGTTTCATTTATTAAGGGCCTCGTTTTTGTGTGCGACTCTATCGCTCGCACGATATGACAAATTCGTAGCATAATTTATTTTTTCTTGGTCATGCATTAGATATACCTATTGGGAAAGGTTATTAAAAAAATGCGTCTTCATATTTCTCGATAACTCAATTGTCATTAAAGATGGAAAACTGAGAATACTTCAAACAAAGAAAAAAATCTAAAGCTTGCCCATTAATCTATCTAATGATCTTTTGTATACTTATTAGTTTTTTATCAGACTGTATAAACAGAATTTTTCAATAGTGTCCCAAATGCCACTAAAATTATTAATAAAAATAAAGTAGTCATTTGGTGTCCGAAAATTTTGTGTCCCAAATGACAATAAGCCCAACAAACATGTAAAATTCCACGAATTTAAATTTCAAAACACGTCATCGTTCAAGCGGGAGAGGCCCTAAACAGCTAAAGTCCATAAACAAAAGGGGCGACAGTCCGAACCTATGATCCAGATACTCGTATAAATGAGCGCAGTGACGCAGAAGGCTCGATAGCACGCGGTATTGGAGGCTATTGTTTCATTGGTCCGCATCCATTCCGCAGGGAAAGGTAAATGAGGGTCCTTGATTTATTGGGCCCGGGGACCTTATATTGCTCACTCACCACCTAAACTATGCGCACTACGATTTTTCGAATGGACATTTTAGAGGTAAACTCTATTTTCTGGTCATTTACTTTTATGTTTTTGTTAGACAAAGATGGGGTGTAGTCTGTATTACTGTAAACGGTTATATCTTTTTTGAACTATGATGTGTAAAGTGGTAAATATGATGAAAATTGTTAATTTCAGACACACCCAGTGTTTTCTAGGGTTCCGTAGCCAAATGGCAAAAACGGAACACTTACGGATTCGTCATGTCTGTCCGTCCGTCTTTCCGACCGTATGTCACAGCCACTTTTTTTAATACAAAATTGTGCGCTTCACTACGCCTGTCACTCTGAGTTATTAATAGTTACATCTCGTCGTGTCCGATAATTTCACTGATAACTTGCCCATCGGTCCGGAATAACCTTATGAAAAATACGTAACTTCTCTAAACAGGTAGTATAGTATCAGCAACCATAACGCATCATAATATTCTAAGAATAGTCTCTGATATCGGAGTTTAATGACCTCTTCGAGCCAAAATTGCCAATAAAATACGACACCCGCGAACTTAAATGAGAAAATGGAGCCCTATTCTATTTCAGTAATAATAAAATATTGCGTGTTTTGCAAGAGTTAGGTGTAAAATGTTTTTTCTTTATGTTTACTGAAGCAGTGTTAATGTTTAGGTTAAAGAGAAAACATAAGATTTGCCGGCATCGAAGCTTCCAGTCGTGCGTTTCTGAAAGAGATACTTTGATATGAGATCAAAGGATGGAAACCCAGACAGAATATTTCTAAAAACATCCACGTATTTCGTAGGCTCACGGGGGAACGCTTAAACTTCACAATATTTTTGCTCCAAGATATTTATAAAAAGCCCAAATGGGCCGCTGATGGATTACCTACTTGCTTTTATCCGAAATTATTCTTTGAATTTCCATAATACATTTTTTATGATTATTAAGCAATTTTCCCCCGAGATAACAGTGATTGTACAATATTTGTCAGTAGGTGTCGCCGGGGACCGGGGCGAGGGGAGGCTCACAACTCATTAAACAACGTTATTAATTGCTCTTTAACGGAACATTGCTCTTAATTAACAATTATTAAGTTATTTTGTTAAATTACTCGTGATATTGCCGAGTCCCTTTTTGTTAAGTGGAAACAAATTGGAAATAATTATAAGAGAGGCTTTCGCGGCCGTCTCGAGAGAGTGATCTCCGTCGGCTTACACGACTAGTATTGGGACTAATATATCGAGTTATTGACCCTCTTACCTGGAAATGGACCTTTTACCCACGCTTAGTTCACATGGTACAGGTACAACGTTTCAGTAATTTAGCTCACATATCGAATCATTGCCAGTTATGAATTCACTAAGCAGTAATTTACAGCCATTAAGTTACTGGGGTTACACATTAACCCTGGGCAATGTTACCAGCGAATTTGCTGGGAATTGGGCATTACGAGATTCAATCGGTGGTACTGTGTCTGGTATGAACAATCATGATTATCATCACGCACCTGAATGACTCGTATTTTCACGAATTTCATAGATTATTTTAATGATTTACAGATTTTTCTGAATTTTTTAAGACTTTTTTTTAAAAGTCAAGCAAGAAAGAAGAGCAAGAGTGGCAAGAAGTAGCCCAGATTTGGAAGAGTGGCTTAATCTTGTATCGGAGGCTAAGATTCAGTTTGGGTCGCTGCGCCGTAGTAAGCTTTTTGAAAAGTCGAATGATAACAAAAACTGTAGGTTAACTGAAACAGGGGTAAAAAGGACGTACTAGTAGATTCTGACCATGCAGGTAGTTTGAAAGTATGGAGAGATAACTCTGTTACTCGCGAGCAAGGCTTTGAAGGTATAATGTGGTTAGTGCTGCAGCTTTCATGTGCACTAGGCTTTTAAAACAGGATGTATTGAGTTCAGGTGCGAGTATATAAAGATACTACAATTACTCATGAATATATTGAATTTATTTATTTTAGACAGTTACTTGTAGGCTGAATTTTTAAACGGCGCAAATATGCAAAACCTTATGGAGCGTACCTATATTCTTTTGCCCTTTGGAGTTATACATGTCCCAATGGAACCATAGATATAGCCCTGTTTGAGAGTTGTATTCTAATAAACAGGACTATCGACCATTTGATAAAGGTATGCGCTTAAAAACAGGCCAAAGAGAATATGACAGAAGAACGGGCAAGAAACTCACAGTGATGACTCTCAAGGACTAAAATATTATTGTCTACTGTGTGTACCTTTATTTATTTATTTACCTATATCTATTATGTGTAAGTTTTCACGGCTATATTGGCTGGAATTTATTATGTAGGAGGAAGTCGTAAGGTCATACTGCAGGCCCTGTAGTAATCTCGGCGACCTGAAACTGCAACATATGTATATGTAGGTTGGCCACACAACATATAAATTGTGATTTGACTGCGAGTGTAAGTAGAGTGACCTGTTCTGTTGGAGTATAAACCCCCAATTATTATTTTTTTATTAAATGTACGTAATTTAATTTTGATGCAAGAATTACACTTTTCAGTGCGTATAAATGCAGTATATCATCTAGTAAAAACAAAAGAAGAAATGAAGATAACAACTTATGGCGCAAATTCATTTCAGTTAACACATAATTTCTTATATCCCTTCATAAAGGAGAGAAGTGTATGAACCGCATTCCCAAAACAATCCCCTCTATGGGACGTTTCATGGGATATATTATAATTTTATGCAATGCGTTGTGGCGCGACGAGACCCGCCTACAAACACCAAGCATATGAATAATAATTATAAATCTTGACTTTATCGCAAACGGTTTAACTGAAAAATGTTTAAAAGGATTGCTTATAATATTGTGGACGACTTGCGACCATAATATTATCTTGATTAATAAATCCATACAAAATTTTATTATAAACGCGAATGTGTTTCCGTCTATCTCTATCTGTTATCTAAACCACTGAAACTATTTAGATGACATTTAGAATATAAATAGCACAAATCTCGGCAAAGGACAAGGTTTTTATCCCATTTTCTATCACATCGTGGGACGTTACTAGTCGTTTCAACTCCATAGATTTACGAACACAAATAATCACATTATGTAAAACCAGCAGTGTTACAAATACGACAAATACTAATTAATTTTTGTTAAGATTATCTTAACCACTGTTTCAGACAATTTCAGGAGTTCATACCTGAAGTACTCGTCATAAAGTGAATTATCGCTTAATATGTGCGCTCTCATACGTTCTGGCCTCAATCCAATTGCTTATAAATAAATATAATATCATAATAAAAGTGAGTTGGAGTGTTTAATGGAGTCCCGAGCTATCAGGTCGGAGTCCACTCCAGAACACGAGTGCATCGTAAACTCTTCACGGTTGCACTGACCTAAATGTGGACCTACATAATGTGGACCTACCTGTGTCACGTGACTCTTCCTGATTGATTGATCTTCGTGTTTCTAAATCCACTGTACAAGTGAATATAAACAAGTGAAATTTTAAAAAAAACTTTTTAAATAGCTTTTATTATTATTAACATCTAGCATCATAAAGTACTCGTGAAGACGAATCAAATGAACCCAAACTCGATGGAGTTGCATCGTTTAATAACGGAGTTCCTATGGCCACCTTCCAATTCCATCATCCGATTAGCTCCCTGTCATAATAATACATTGGGATCCGATTTATACATGCATGCAAAATCTCAGCTCAATCGTGAAGCGGGAAGTGGATCAAATTAAACTTGCGAGATTTGATTACAGATAGACAGACAACAGACAAGTGAAAGTAAAGTAAAACTTACTATCTCATTTGATAAATAAATAAAGAAAAGCTTGTTAAAACGACTACGAGTAAATATAAAATGTGAGGGTGAGACGCTCGTTTTGATTCATAACTTTAATACCGTGGCACCTATTTTGATAAGATTTAAATGGTTCCTGAAAAGTGTGGTAGAAACAAAATAATAAAACCAAATCGGTTTGACTTATCCATAATCTTCAAGTAATCGGTGAAAACTCATAAATAACAAGATATTGACGAAAAGACTTTTGTACTTAGAATTTTTTAAAATGAATTATTATTATGTATTGAATTAAATTGTACAAAACACTCAGATTCCCTCAGTTGCCTGACTTGGTTCTTCTTAAGATAAAAAATACATACCTGGCAGTATAAAAATATAGATATGTACCAAGTAGCAACTCGGAATTATTCAGGTCGATCCTCTTCAATTTGACCTTCATATTTTATCTGATTCGGAGTCAGTTTGCGCCGATTTTTATGGTTTTCACAATATTTGCCACAAGATCCCACTAAAGATGGCCGCACACTGAACTTTTATGATCCATTAAAATTACTAGCGGCTACCATAACACCCGCGCCCACGTCAACATGGTTATAAGAATATTAAATAGAGAAGCTTGAAGTGATTCTTTGCGTCAAGAGAACCATACTTTTGCACCACACTTTTATTTAGTAAAAAGTTAATTGTAAATACCTAAATAGCGCTGTTTCAACAACTATGTTAGATATAATATTACTTGTATCTTTAAAATCAGCATTAAGAGGCAGTGCTAGAGGCACTTTTAAAGCTTTTTGTTTAAAGCTCTTTATCAGCAGGCTTATTATCTTTAAAGTGGTCTGATAGAACCGCAAAACCTCATGCATGCTTTTTTCGATTACAATACGCGTGCGTACAATACGCGTAAAAGTGCGTACATACGTCTCTCTCAGACCTCTTTATTCCCAAAGCGCACGTTCAGAGCGATCAATGAGCAACATCCTCTTAGTTGTTTTTAAAATGGCAACATACTCCAATTGTATACTTTTTTCGTGTGTATATTTTCTATTTTTTTACTGTCAATAAATTGTTTATTATTTTTATAGTTGTTACCAATAATACCATCTCTAGTACACAACTTATGTACAACGTCCATACATTCCCACTTCCCCGTCGACACCCGCTTGTGCTGAATGTGGCTCAGCTTTATGGCAGCGACTGAAAACTTTACGATATAATGCGAAATTATTGCTTTTTATTACTCCACTTCAAACTTATATTACTTATACCCGAGATTATGATTGTTTTTGCGATTAGCTGCGGGTTTCACGTGTCATTATTATGTTTGCCAGGTAATTTGTTATTCTACACGTAATCTCACGTGATACGAGATTTTAATACAAAACTGGGGGATAATATTTTATGGCATAACTATAATTCCAGTGTTGTATAGTTCATGGAGCATATACCTATACGCGAAGAATTTGTATACCTTTTTAAAACTTATAAATTATGGTTTTTTATTTGAAAATGGGAGAGGATCACGGTGTGAAGAGACCTTACCTGGGTCGGCCTGTAGTCGACGTTCAGTTGGCTGCCTTAGATGCCACTGGAAAGTTGAGGTGTTCAAGGATTAGTATGCACTGCAATTCGAAGACTGGAAAGAGACGGCACAAATCAGGACGAGGTGAAGGCACTAGCAGTTGTTGTTGGATATTTGAAGCAGATTTTTATTTTTGGTAGTTCGATCGAGTTAAAAATCACTCGATCGAACTACCGAGAATAAAAATTCCCACTAATCCGACGATCGAACTGATGAGCTGAAATAGTATAAATATTATGGATTTAGACCTGTCATTATCTTATATCTAACTAGCTAACGCTCGCGGCTTTGCCCACTTGGCAAAATCCTTTCTTAATGGAGCTCTACGTCAAAAAACTTATCTGTGTTCCAAATTTAAATTCAATCCGTCCAGTGGTTTAGGCTGTGCGTTGATAGATCAGTCAGTCAATCAGTCACTTTCCTTTTATATATTTAGAAGAAGCTAAATATCTGCAATCCATATCTCCAGAGGTTCATACGTAATATGAGTGTATTCTCGTACCTAGATTATAATTCCAGAAACTTATGCATGTTTTAGTCGGCGAAGGCACGAAATAGCAATCTGGCGGGTCCTGAGAGAGCAGCGGGTGTTGAGATCTGGCCGCAGTAAGGCATAACTCACCGCCAGCGGCTTTGCTTGGGGCCTGGCCAATTAGGCTGCTTTATTGCCCTTATCTACTGAGAACATTCCAGATACACCCCTATGTGGTATATACTACGTTTGTACTAGTAATTTTTGATTACCGTCACTAAAAAAGCACAAAAAATATTATTTCTTTATTAATAACTATTTTATTAACGTACCTTTTTATTATACGTTAATCAAGGCAATAGACAGATCTTAGACCCTGCAGCTGGTGCATTCAGGCTTGAAATAGTCGAAGATTTCGTTTACCTCGGTTCCACGACTACGAACAGCGGCTCTTGTGAACCAGAAGTGCGAAGACGGATTGGAATGGCTAAGAGTGCCATGTCCCAACTACATAAAACGCGGAGAGAGGAACATATCGCTGAAGACGAAGATAAAGATTGTAGGCACACTCGTCTTCTTCATTTTCTTTTATTATTGCGAAATATGGACCTTTGAGATGTGGTGCTGGAAAAAGTTTTCAGGATACCACGAACGCATCAATTCTCAATAATCTCAAGAATTCTTTTCATCTTTTTCATCATCTGCAATATAATTTTTCTTGTGTCTATTGTAACAAGGCTAATAATAATAAATTTATTTAATAAAGGCATTACAGAAATACAGATATATTGAAGAAATCTGCTACCCAAACTAGGCTCTAGACCCGTGCTATGGGTAGCAGGACATCCTCGCCAGAATAGCAAAGTAAAATGTGTTACTAGCCTAATGTTTTACTTGTTCTTGAGTTTTTCTGAACGTTGCGTCGCCAGTTGCGGTGGTAATTTATTATGTCTTATTTAAATAATATGCAAATACATACATACTTACATGCAAACAAGTTATTAGGAAATGCCAACAGATGCATATATTTAACCTTAAGTATTAAGTACATTAAATTCTGCATACCAGCGGACGCTAGTGTGTAAAGTCACGCATAGTTTGAATGAACTTTTCAACACGTCATTAAGTTATGCAACTCGTTATAAAATTTCACACTTAAAATTTTAAATCAAACTTTTATTACAGAAAATGTGAAATCGGCCGTCAGTCGCAATGCGTCTCAGCTTAAAATATAAAACTGATCGAAATTAAAATTTAATGAACTAAATCATTATTAATTATAAAATATCTTACTATATTACTAATATTATAAATGCGAATGTATCTGTATGTTACCTTAGTTCTACAGCGGTGTTCTGCGTTCTGTAAGGTACCAGCGAAAGACCAGCGTAGGTCAATTAAGATCTACACATGCTGAGCTGGTACCTTTTTGCGGCAGGATGTATTTTTTTCTATAAACATTTATATTATGTTGTTTATCTTACGCTTTGTATATATTATTATCATCTATTGTGCAAATAAAGTTGTATTTATTCTATTCTTTTCACGCTTAAACCACTGAACTCTTTTTAGATGTTTTTTATATAGAAATTGGTCGAGTCTTGCGAAAGGATAATAAGTAGTGTCCGACCGAAATTTCGGTTTCGGTTTCGGCCGAGTTTCGGCCAAAAATCAAGTTTCGGCGAAAGTTTCGGTTTCGGCCAAAATTGGCCGAAACTTTTGCCGAAACCGAAACTCCTTTCGGAAGTTGTCGTGCACGCTCGCCTAGCTTCGTTTCTCGCGACAACGCTTTGGCGGACGACTAATTGTGATATAGGTATCTTTGTTAATTTTAAATGTGTGATTTGATATTATCTTTGTTGAGACTGGAACTAATCATGTAATAGCAATTTTTGTAATTATTAATTTTATATAAAGGTACCTAAAAGAGATTGATGATTCTTCTAAGTACAAATAGGTACAAACAAAAGTATTAATTAGTAAGATTTCAAAATACTAATACTAAGTATTTTACACGTATGTCCCCGAGCTGCTCGATTGAGCCCCACCTGCGCACGCGAATTTTAACCTTATTTAAAGAAGCTCAATTTTGATTGAATTTTGATTTAGTTTTTTTTTTTGAAGATGTCAATTTTGATTTGAACTGGAAGTTTTTCATGGATCAAGGGGTTAATGAAACAGTAACAATTAGTGATTTGATTGTAATTGATAACTGATAAACATTTTGCTATAAGAACTTAATTTAAATAAATAGGCCAAGCGCTATTCAGACTAGGCGCAATGTAGGCTTCCGTAGAACTGGCAAATCGTATATCCACTGTCTTAATTTTCATCAACGATATCTTTAAAACTTATAAAACTATCTTAACCGCTATAGTTTTCCTGGAAAGTTCATGGTTGAAACTATATTCTTGATTTTTAACAGTGTTTGAAAGCCAGTAGTTTAGATTTTAGAGGGCGGGGGACGCCTAATAAATTTTTTTAAACATGAATAAATATAAATAAATATTTCAGGACGTTTCACACAGCGCCACCTAACCCCAAACTAAGCAACTTAACGCTTGTAATATGGTGGTCAGGATAACGGATATAATACTTATATACTTTTCTTTTGTAAATACATACTTATTATAGATATTGAAAAACCACCCAGACCAGAAACAAATACCTGTGGATCGAACCCGCAACCTTCTGCGTTGCAGGCGGGTATTAGCCCACCGCGCCACAGAGGTCGTGAATATCTTTCAAATGGATAATTAAATCGAAAAATTTCCTTAGAAATATGTCCTTCATTAAAATATCTATTCAACAATACCCCAAATGATGAGATCAGCCAGAAAAAATATCATCCCCATTTTACAAGTTTGGGAGGTACCCTAAATTAATTCATTTCAATTTATTTTTGTTACCGTTCTCTTACCCTAATCATTGCCCTCCTCTGTGCAAAATTACAGTTTTCTAGGACTTATAGTTTCTCCGTAAAGCCGCGGACAGACGGACGGACAGACAAAGCGAAACTATACTCCTTCCTTGTTGACCACGAAAGAATAAAAATAATAATAATAATAATAAGCCCCCCAATACAACCACACGTCCTGATCGACCATCTGATCACGTGGGGGGCGGACACACGACAATAAGTTACTGGCGTGGCTAACGTGGCTCTGGCTAATAGGAAAACATGGAGAACAGTAATAAAAGGTATAATTTACGGTCGCTGCCCGGGGGTCGCCGGGGCGCATCTGGAGCCGATGCTGGATGCCTCAGTATGCGGACCATCGGTAGCGGTGAGCTGAACAGGCGGGCCGCCGCTAGCCCTACTTCTTCAGAACAAGAGGTAAGGGTAAATGTTACAGCCGATCGATGCGATTCAGGGTCGCTGCCCGGGGGACGCCGGGGTGCATCTGGAGCTGACGCTGGATGTAGCAGCATGCGAACCGTCGGCAGCAGAGTGTTGAGCAGGCGGACCTCTGCTAGCTCTGTTCGAGTAACACGAGCAAAAGCTACTGCCGAACCACAATCGGAAAGACAACAAACAACATCACCATCGTCCACTCAAAGTCTGTTTGATTCACCCGTAACCTCACCATTTACAAACCCACTGCAAAACTCATCCCCATCATCATCAATTACAACAGATCCTGCGGATGTTGTACAGGAGGCATCTGCCACTAATCTTGTACCCACCAAAGGTAAAACTAGTGCGAGAAAAAAATGGACGACTGAAATGAATGAGTTCATTATACGCACATATTTATCGCTCACCTTGTTAGATACCAAAACACGTGGATATTTAGATCCACTCCACAGACTCTTCATTGAAGAATTCCCAGAAATGGACGTTTCTAAACAACAGGTAGGATGTCAGAGAAGGGCAATAGTTAATAATAAATATCTCGACGACGACACCATGGAATTAATTAGAATAGACGTAGCTAGAGAATTACGGACATCCAATCACGACGACATATTAATAACAAACCCGAACAACTCAGCCACACAGGTAACAAACTCCCAATCACATACAACAAAACAAAGGATGTCTTGGACAGACGACATTAACGAAGCAGTAATGAAGCACTATTATAGGATCACACTCTTAGAAACCAATACAACTGGATATAGAAAGCCGCTTCACGCAAGTTTTATTAAGCAATTCCCACATTTATCCCATCTTTCAGAGCAACGCATAGCAGACCAACGAAGTGTCATAGTAAAAAATAAACTTCTCACAAAGGAAAGATTGAAAGAAATAAGACGAGAAGTAGAACTCAGCCTAGGTACTGAGATAGATTTAAATAATCAGGAAGAACTTACCGAAGAAACCAGATTAGACAACTCAAATTTTGAACGAATAACATTAACTAATAATCCCAGAATTGAAAACTCATCACCACCCATCCCACTTAACGATATAGAGCAAGGACAAAATACACTAAATGATTTCACAGATGAACAACTAAACAATAAAATATCAGAGAAATTTGATGCAACTTACGCGGAGTTTTTAAATTCACATCCTACCGAAAGACCATTTATACCAAAACAAAGATCTTCTAGAAAATTAGCATATATAACAGCCTATATCAATACAAAAGTCCTACCTAACTACACAACAACAGATCAAACATTTGCAACAACACACTTACTTATTTACTGCGCCGCATACACAACAGCCTTATGCAATGGATCCAAAATAAGAATGCCTGGAGAGAATTTACAACATAAAAACAAGGACAGTACGCCTTTTTGGCAGAAAAGATTAGAAAATAGAATAGAGATGTTAAGACAAGACATAGGAAGAATGGAACAATTTAAAGCCGGAAATAGAAGCCCTAGGCTGATTTTATTCATAGACCAAATTAAAGAAAAGTACAGAGTTCATTCGACACACGAAACACCTAACGAAACAAATGACGAATTCCTTGACAGTCTCAAACAAAAACTCAATGCTCTAAGCAGTAGGCTACGCAGGTACATAAATTGTTCCAAGAGAAAGAACCAAAATGCACAGTTCAGTAATAATGAAAAACAGTTCTATAGAAATATATCGAGTAATACTTCCCATTTACAATCCAACAATCACGTAGAATCACCAACACCATCTGCTGAGTCATTGCATCAGTTCTGGTCAAACATATGGGCTAAGCCTGTGCAACATAATCAGGACGCTGAATGGATTCAAGAAGATACCCAAAAAACTTCCACCCTACCTGAAATGCAGTTTGAATACATACCTACAGATACATTTTTGAATATTCTCAAAAAAACTCATAACTGGAAAACTCCGGGATCAGACAATATACATAACTACTACTATAAAAAGTTGACTTCAATACATCCGATACTACATAATCACATAAATGAATTCATTCAGACTCCTGATACACTGCCATTATTTTTAACACAGGGCATAACCTATATGTTACCTAAAGACGATGATACTGAAAACCCCGCAAAGTATAGACCAATCACATGTCTTCAAACCCTATACAAGATAATAACAGCTTGCATATCCCAGCTAATTTATGAACACACAACAGACCATAACATCCTGGCAGAAGAGCAAAAGGGCTGTCGAAAATATAGTCAAGGTTGTAAGGAACAACTTACAATAGACGCAGTTGCAATGAAACACAATATCAAACATATTCATATTCATATTCATATTCATATTTATTTCTTATAAATGCAATTTATGTGTCACAGGATTCAGGATATTACAATATACAAAAGTATAGTGCCTTAAAATTTAAAATACATCAATATAATTATAATATAAAATAATAATAACATTATTTAATACCTAACAGATCCTCGTACTTGTAAAACGCCTGCTCGATAAGCCAGCGTTTAAGACATAATTTAAAACTGGCCATACTCCTTGCGCATGTGACTTTCTCGGGTAACTTATTGTACACGGCCGGCCCCATGACATGAGTAAGTTTGGAGGATTTTGTCAGAGACCTGTTAACACCCACCAGCTTGTTCGCGTTCCGCGTACCGTGCGATTGTTTGCTATTGAACCTGCTGTAGGAATCCAAGTTTCCCCTCACATACACGGCTACCTGGAGTATAAGGATGCATGGCAATGTGAGTATACCGAGCTTTCTAAAGTGAGGTTTGGCAGACTCGTCTTGTGGAATGCCCACAATGGCACGAATGGCCCGTTTCTGCATTCGGAAGGCGCGCTCCCAGTCGGCGGCGCGCCCCCACAGCTCCGCTCCGTACTGCAGCAGCGAGTGCACTGTTGCGAAGTAGCATGAGCGAGCTGTCTGCTTGGACACCACGCGCGCCACACGTCGAAGAGCGTAGCATGCACTCCCTATCTTGTTGCACAAGTTATGGATGTGACTGTCCCATTTGAGGCCACTATCTAGCTCGAAACCTAAAAATGTCGTGCTGTTGGTTTGCTGCAACTCGACGTCATTTACTCTAATTTTAAGGTTTCTATATTTTCGACCCGACAGACTGAAGTGTATGAAGTAGGTTTTCTTCAGGTTAAGTGCCAGACCATTTGTACGAAACCATTTAGCGAGTTGCACGCTAGTTTCGTTTATTTTTCCTTCTAGCAGATCTACAGATGGTGCGCTGACAAGCGCGGCGACATCGTCAGCGTACATCAGTATCTCGGCAGCTTTAACCGCGTCAGGTAGGTCATTTAGCATTATCGAGAACATTATGTTTGAGATCGATGATCCCTGGGCGACGCCCATGGATGAGCACAGTGGAGCTGACCTTATCGCCCCTCCTCCTCCGACAACTACCTGCGATCTCCCTCTCATCATGCTCGTGAGTAGTGACAGCGACGCACCTCGCACACCATAATGCTGGAGTTTAGCTTCAACAACTGAGTGGTCGGCTACATCGAACGCTTTCGATAAATCGCAGCATAGTATAGCGACTTGTTGTTTTGCTTCTCGCGCTGCCATAATTCGACGGTTTAGCTCCCGTGTCAACGTTACGGTAGACCTTCCCGCTCGGTACGCGTGCTGTCGGTCTGAGAGGACATCCGCAGCCGCAAGGAAAGTTTGGAGTCTGGAGCTAAGTCCATTCTCCAATACCTTCCCAACTGCCGGGATAATAGACACCGGCCTGTACCCGTCCATATCATCTCTCTTCCCTTTCCCCTTGAATATAGGGGCCACTTTAGAGATTTTCAATGCGTCCGGGTAGACCCCATCTCTCAGACAAGCATTGAACACTTCCGCTAGAATCGGAGATAATGAAACAGCTGCGGTGCGGAGTAGTTTCATATTTAGGCCATATATATCTTTGGAGGTTTTAGGAGGTATGCGCGATGTTATTAGGCGGTATACCTCGCTAGCGGTAAACGGTAAGAACCTAAGTGAGCGATCCAAGGGCGGGCGGGCTTCACTCAGGGCGCCGAGAGCTGCAATGACGTCAGCTGTCGGCGCGCCACACGCTGATGCCGCGCCCAAGAACCGCTCATTAGCGGCATTTACCAATTCCAATTTACAGGAGAAAGCATTCCCGTCAGGTCTTTTAACTATCTCTGTAAAATCTAAGACAATTGCGTTACCCTTGCCCCTTTCTTTATTTAATATGTTCCACATAGTTTTACTGGAGTTTGTACTTGTATTAATCAGTCTAGCATAAAAATCTGCTTTATTTTTCTTTATTAAAATGTCATAAAAATATTTCATGTCAGAAATAATGTCATTAATTAAAATATTATAATTATTATCATTTAAATTCAATTTAGATATTTCAATAATGTCAAATAATAGTGATTTATAATTTTTTATATCTTGATTTACCCAGGTTTTGCTCTTACGTCGATAGATTTTGACCATCGGGAAGCAGATTTCAAATTTATTTTTAATCACATTAATGAGAGAAGTGACCATCTGGGGGGTACTTTTATTACAAAACAGCTCAACCCAGTCTATACTTTGCAATGCTGTAACAAAATTCATCTGATTAGCCGTTGAGAATATTCTTCCAAGATAAGAGCTAGGGCTTATAAAAACCACAGGAATATTACACATACATTATTACACATAGAAATACATTACACATAGAAAAGACATATGCACCATGTACATAGATTACCAAAAAGCTTTCGACTCCGTCCCTCATTCCTGGCTCACTTATATTCTTCACCACTATAAAATTCATCCCACATTGATAGCATTTTTAATAAACTCAATGGAGCGCTGGCAGACAAAACTAAAGTTAAAAAATACTGAACAACCCATAGAAACAGAATTCATTGACATCAAGCGGGGCATCTTTCAAGGTGATGCTTTAAGCCCACTTTGGTTTTGTCTGGCACTCAATCCACTCTCACATATGCTAAACAGATCCGAACACGGCCTTACAATAGTAAACAAAGACAATACCTTTACAATAGCACATCTTATGTACATGGATGACATCAAACTTTACAGCAACAGCACTACATCCCTCCACCATCTAGCCGACATAACAGAAATATTTTCCAATGATATCCACATGCAATTCGGTATTGATAAATGCAAAACTTTTGCTCTTCGTAAAGGAAAAATAGAGCAAGACCACTATCAACTGCAAACAGGAGAACGCGTTGACCCATTGGACCCTGACGGAACATACAAGTACTTAGGTTTCCAACAGTCGCGCCAAATCCACCAAAAAGAAACAAAAGCCGCCATCTTGAAAAAGTTCAGACATAGACTCAATATCCTAGTAAAATCAAACCTATACTCTAAAAACCTCATCAAGGCAATAAACACTTTTGCAATACCTGTTATGACCTACTCATTCGGTATCATCAATTGGTCTCGATCTGATATAATGAAAGCACAACGACTGATCAACACCACACTCACAAGTCACCGCAAGCGCCATCCTCGATCCTGTGTGCAAAGAATGACTATACCGAGAAATGAAGGGGGCAGAGGAATCATTGACGTTATGAATTTACACAAGAATCAGATAACTTCTCTGAGAAAGTACTTCCATGAAAAAGCAGAGCACTCAACCCTACATGAAGCAATAACTGAAGCAGACAAGCGCATCACTCCACTTAATCTCAACGATAGGACCGAACAACCCAGCCAAAACATCACGACAGCAGACGACAAAATTTCAGCCTGGCGACAAAAATCCCTGCATGGAAGACACCGCCACGATCTAGAACAACCACATGTTGACAAGATAGCGTCAAACGCATGGTTGAAACGTGGCGAGCTCTTTCCTGAAACAGAGGGTTTTATGTTAGCCATACAAGATCAGGTTATAGACACAGGAAACTATCAGAAGTTTATTGTGCACAGGCCGTCATATAACGATAAATGTCGAAAATGTCATACTGCTTCCGAAACCATCCAACATATCACAGGGGCATGCAAATCAATAGTCCAAACCGATTATAAACACAGACATGATCAAGTAGCTTCAATAATACACCAATCTCTGGCTTTTAAATACAAACTAATTGATAAAAAGGAACCTTACTATAAATACAAACCTGTTACTGTTCTAGAAAACGCTAACTACAAACTATATTGGGATAGGACGATCATCACAGATAAAACCATACATTTTAATCGACCGGACATTACAATATTAGACAAGAAAAATAAATCTGCTTATATCATAGACATTGCAATATGTAACACCCACAATCTCACCACTACTCACACAGAAAAAATTGCTAAATACACCGACCTATCTGTTGAACTTCGAACCCAATGGCGAGTTAATACAACAAAAACAATTCCCATAGTACTTTCAACTACAGGCGTTATTCCTCACACCCTACACACAAGTTTAAAAACTCTTGCCCTTCCCCGATTTACCTATATGCTCTTACAGAAGGCTACTATTCTGAACACTTGCCGAATAGTACGTAAGTTCTTAAATGTCTAAAATTCTTCTTCTTTTGTTTTGCACTTGGCTTCGGCCCGTGCCTTGAATTACCTTCCTCCGTTGGAAGAGAAACTAATATGTTTTTTTATAATAATAATAATAATAGATTTTTATTGCAGACTCAAAGATCCATACAACACAAATATTATTGATAATATGTTTTTATATTAAGACTGATACAACAAACTTTATATTATGCTGTGCGTCCATTTCATGTCCTAATTAATGCAGAATAATGAGTAAAATGCACCAAATTTCATATTTAAAGAATTTTTTACTTGACCACGTGAGTTTCGGTTTCGGTTTCGGTTTCGGCCGAAACTAAAGCCTCGGCCGAACATTCGGTTTCGGTTTCGGCCGTAAAACCAGTTTCGGTCGGACTCTAAAATAAGATAGTTTTTATCCCACGGGATACCGTGTACCGGGTGACACTGGACTGGATGTAACAAGTAGTTATATGCCCTTTAATAGCACTACTGAATTGTCATAATATCTTCGTATTATCGCACTACTGAATTGTCATAATTCTTGTAGCGTCCGTGGCCCAGTGGTCACACGTCCGGCTTTTAATCCGGAGACCCTGGGTTCAAATCTCAGTGTGTGGCAAAAAGCTCGCCAGGACGCTACCGTGTTTCGGAAGGCACGTAAAGCTGTGGGTCCCGGCTGTTTCCTATAAGATATGTATTAGGCAGTCGTTAGGTCATGTTGCAGGCCCTGTAGTAATCTCGGCGACCTGAAACTGCAACATATAGGTTAGCCACACAACCTATAAATTGTGATTTCACTCTGACAGTGTAAGTAGGGTAACCTGTTCTGTTGGAGTATAAACCCCAATTATTATTAATTATTATTATTATTCGTTCAACATAAAATCAATTGTTGACAGCTGGGTCTAACTAAAATTAACTCTCATTTGTACAAATACATTATTCGTAGTCTTATACCCCAGCCCTCAGAGATTAACAATAGATTGTGACGTCGTATCTAAATATAACATTAAAATGATGAAATGTTAATTTAGTTCGAAGTTAAAACCAAACAGAATAATGTTTGTTGAGCAGTGAGCATGAATAAAAGTTAGACAAATCAACCGAAACTAAACTATACTCTAAACAATAACCCCGGAATGAGTTGTGAACTACTTCTAGCTCCAAATAAACATGCCACACGCGGCTGCACTCTGTTCTGTTCTGCTTTGGGAGGTTACCATGGTCACTCTTTGAAACTGACCACTGGTCTTCAAAAGCTTTTATTACAAGCTTTATATTACTTTCACCTGTCTGTTGTCTGTCTGTCTGTCTGTCTGTCTGTCTGTCTGTCTGTCTGTAATCAAATCTTGCAAGTTTAATTTGACCCACTTCCCGGTTTCCAATTGAGCTGAAAATTTGCATGCGTGTGTAAATCGGATGACAATGCAATATTTTTACGACATCGAGCTGATCTGATGATGGAGCTGGAAGGTGGCCAAAGGAACTCTGTCATAAAACAACGCAACCCCATCGAGTTTGGGCTCATTTGATTCGTCTTGACGAGTACTTTATGATGCAAGATGATAATAATAATTAAAGCTTGTTTTTAAAAAGTATTTTTAAAATTTCACTTGTTTACGTTCACCTGTCTGTAATCAAATCTTTCAAGTTAAATTTGATCCACTTCCCGGCTTAAAATTGAGCAAAAATTTTGCATGCACGTATAAATCAGATGACAATGCAATATTATTATGACATGGAGCTATCTGATGATGGAGCGGGAAGGTGGCCATAGGAACTCCGTAGTTAAACGACGCAAACCCATCGAGTTTGGGCTCATTTGATTCGTCTTAATGAGAAGTACTCCTCAAGATGAATCAAAAATATGATGCTAGATGGTAATAATAAAAAGTTTGTTTTTAAAAAGGTTTTTTAAGTTTCACTTGTTTAGAAAACGATCGATTCAAACATAAATGAATCAATTAATTTAATCAGTTTTGAATTTGTACCTACGTGAGTACAACCGTGTCGTATTTGTAAATTAAATAACACTCACGGTTGTTTTTAAAAAAATATTTACTAGAGTTTGCAGATGGCATGAATTGGCTTATTGATTCAGTTAAAATATTGCACAAAGAGAAGTGTGTGGTTAAAATAAGAGATATTGATACTGTTTAAGATATTCTACAAATTGTGGTGAAACAATAAAGGGTTTTCTTGCCTTATCATAATATCAAAATGATAGTAACCCCCTAGTTCTGAATGAACTCCCACTGTAGCAATAACTGCGGTTGTTATTTACATGCATTTTAACTTTACATGTCGATCCGGTGTGTAG
The DNA here is from genome assembly GCA_947507615.1 of Hemithea aestivaria. Lineage (NCBI taxonomy): Eukaryota > Metazoa > Arthropoda > Insecta > Lepidoptera > Geometridae > Hemithea > Hemithea aestivaria. The sequence continues at coordinate 499,997 of OX382331.1, forward strand.
CTAATGTTATACAGTTAGAGAACTATCATCAAACAACGAATTAAAAAAACAGCAAAGAAATATATCTTATCTATGTACTTCTAAATATATAAAAGGAAGGAGTGACTGACTACACAACTCTATCAACACACGCTCTCTCTATCAACACACAACTTTAGTCGCTGAACGGATTGGGTTGAAATCTGGAACACAGATAGGTTTTATAACGTAGACCTCCGCTAAGAAAGGATTTCTCTACGCGTGTAAAGTCGCGAGCGTAAGCTAATAGGTAATTAACAAATGTAGAAGTGTATGTACGAATAAGAATAAGAATTTGTTTATTCATAGATTTCAGGTACATAAAGATCTTAATGTAATGCATTGTTCTGCCGAAACCTGTCTTTTCCAGACGTATTAATAATGCTACCAGTGCTGGTTACCTCTTATACCTAAACGGTACTATACAATATTATTACAATACTATTGAACTAAAGTTAGGTTAGCGGCTTAGACCCTATAGTAACAAATAGGATAGTTTTAGACCACAAAAAAAATTGTAAAAATTAACAGCACAATAAATGTTTAAAAAAAAGTCGAATAAATACGTTTTTAAGTTGATAATATCAAGACACTTTTGATGCAGTAAAATGATAATTATATGAAAATTTCATGAAAAGTTTAGGTTTCAAATAGTATCAAGTATATTTTTTCCACATTTTTTCAGTCATAACATTTTATGGGTTTAGTTTCAGCACAGGATGATGGTAGTTTAATTTGATATGGAAAGTTGAGGTCTCGTTTTATGATGGTAATATTTTTAACATTTGCAAGACCATTACCGGAATAATTGAATAGTTTGGAAACTATTGATATTCTCGCCGTTTCAACGAAAACTCATTAAAAGTTATGCACTTCTGCTTTATGAAACTATCGAATGTTGGCTTTTTTGTGATATTTAATTGATGAACTCATAAAATAAAGATTTCGATAAAATCAGCATTTTCATAAAGTACGAACGAAGTACAGGTACTTATACGTTAAATACTCTCCGTATTTAACGCACATCGAAACTACGAGGATGCGGTTTTATAAATTACCATAATCTTTATGATTGTAAATCTTACGTAATATAGTTTATAATTAGATTTTAGGCTTATAGATTTTACCCTACTAGATTCTACAATCTACCTAGATAACTGCTCGGCCAGTTCCATCTACATAATTAACATTTGACATGCGCACTCTCACAGTTTTTTAAAGTCAAAAATATATGTTAAACATTTTACATTAGAGCATTAATTATATTATTTTCGTTATAACTATAATTCTAACGCTTAAATGTAATAATTAGAAAAAGGTAGATGTGCGAATGTGCTAAAACTGACCTTTTGTGTAATCCTTTAATCTGTGTCACATGGCGCGGTAAGTACAAAGGCGGAGCTAATCAAACTTAGTTCACAAACACTACACTATACACTCTACTACCTACGAGTACACTTCAATGAGTACAGAGTATGGTGCACTAATGCAATGCCCACGCGCTACACTTGCTCCCAATATTCACGGTAAACTCATTAAAATTTGTTATTAATTTACAAAATTAGGTTCAAATGTTCAGGAAAAGCTGTGGCTACACTTTTCTTAAATACGAGTGATTTAAAAAAATAATAATATTGTAGGTACTTAGGTAAGTAGGCTAGTTTGTAAATTTTATATAATAGGTACTCGTACTATCTATACATTATTATAACAGAATTGACAGCACAAGGCTATTGTTGCAGACCGCTATTGTACAGTTTGTCCAATTTCTATACAACCAATTTTTTGGAACGGATTACTTTTTCTGCCATAAGACAGCAGAGTAAAGATGAACAAGATAAAACACTTTATTTCTAGTCTTAACGTCAAAATTACATATTATGTTACTCGCTCAAAAAATTTCGATTCGACAACGACATAAATTATAAAGACATTATAAATTATAATATTATGGCATTTTACGCATCTCAGTTCTGCCGGTGCTCTAATAAGATAGAAAAGAACATAGAAAGTCCATCAAATCTTAAGTAGGTATGAAGGAAAATTTTCTGAATTATTTTCAAACAAATATTTCCTATATTTTCTTTCTGGACATAACTTATAAGGTTAGAGGTTAAAATAAATTGGGAATTTTCCTCTCTGATACCTCTCATAAATCATGGACTGAGTTATTATCTATGTAGTACATACTTTATATATTATGGTGTTTTTATGTTCATACTCGTATAATACATAACAAGCTGTGCCCAGCAGTTTCTCCTGCTGAAAAATAGCCTATACCTACCTGCTTAATTCCTACTCAATCAGTTCAGCCGTGAAGAATTAACAACCACACAACCATATATGTATATAGATACTTTCATAGCAATATTAGTAAAAAGTAGGATGATACCTCCTAAGTCTCTTTTAATTTAAATAAACGAGCGTATCGCTCTCTTCAAATCTTATAAATGTGTCAAATAGTGCGAGCGAGGGAGCGTCCCTAGGACTAAGCAGCCTTAATAAAATTAATCTTTTAAAAGTTAGTCCACGTTAGGAGTAAGTCTAAGCAAAACATTTTAATACCATAAACTCATTACAGCATTTTTGCCTAATGAAATTACGAACCGTTCCAAGTAATACAGAGTTTTCCACTCGACGGTCAGTTTTCCTTATTGCTGCAAGAATAGTCTGAACGAGGCAGATTATACGACAACTTGAGTAAAGTTTGCTGCATTATATCTTTTGTAAGGCTTTTGAATTTAATCAGATAATGGATGGACAAAAAAATATTTGTATTTCTGCAAACCGCTACTTATTATACCGTATAACAGGGAATGGCAGAGTCAGCAATACTTCAGCCCATAAGGATTTATTGTATTAACCCGTGCCTTAATGTTCTTTCTTTACTCTCGTAATTGCCCATATCAGGTCCAGTGCCAGACAGGGTTTTAAAATTCAACACCGCATAAGTTGAAACGACGGCGATTTCAAGTAGTATGTATTTAGTTTTAGTAGTTCACAGTATATTTAAAAGTGCATTCCCAAGTTTTTCAACATGACTCTGTAGAGTTAACTGAGTAATCTAAACGAAATATATATACGCAATTTTTATCAAAGTGGTGAAAAGCCTACCTCTATAATTAATCAAAAGTGGTCTAAAGCTAAAATGAATCAAAATCAAAAGCTTCGTAATTCTTAAAAGTCATAGGTTTATTTTGATCTACGATTTTGGAAACTTACTGGGTACTTATTTTGTTTTGTTAACAAATACGAGTAATTATCTACTAACTTTCAATCCCAAAAAGCCGTCGAGTAAACCTCCCGTTTCGTGGAGAACGTCTTTCCTCTGTCGTATATTGGTACAGTCAATATGCAAACATCTCTCGTATTGCAGAAGGTTGCGGGTTCGATTCCCGCATGAGGCAAATATTTGTGTGATCCACAGGTATTTGTTTCTGGTCTGGGTGGCTTTCAATATGTATTATAAGTATGTATTTACAAAAGAAAAGTATATAAGTATTATATCCGTTATCCTAACCACCATAACACAAGCATTAAGTTGCTTAGTATGGGGTTAGGTGGCGCTGTGTGTATTGTCCTGAAATATTTATTTATAAAAAGAAACAAATAAAATAAAATTACGGCCCGTATCCTACAACCTTATTTGAGTCTCCGTTTGATATAAGATTAGATTAGATTATAAGGCATTTCTTCTTTCAAGTGATTGCGCCGTAAGCCTGTTAGGTATACGATGGCGGTTGGTGACATAATATAAATTAGCAAGCAGGCAAATGGTACCTATATTATATTGTATTATATTGAGTACCTACATATAAATTTATCAGTTACTAAGAATTTTAACAATATATCTTTATTTTATTCTCACATCTGCGAAACGCCATAATTCCGAAGCAGCGGATACGCCAAAGCACTCGTCCGCGGCGGGAGCCTTAATATTTTACGTCGTGTGCCTTGCTACTTGTGAAGTTATATTTATGATTCACTATGCGACTATAATGCAACTTAGCAACATTCATTAAGTCATCTCAAGTACGAGTATATCAATACTCGCAACTTGGGAAGCAAAATATAGACACAATTATTTATTCAAACTAACAGCAGTTACCTTACGACCACACTTATTTACATTCAAGAATACGGTAAACAGAACATGGCATATTAACTCTATGTCAACATAGTTAAATCAAAGATACACTCAATAACAAACATTTCGACAAATATTCCCAGTCTCATTTTATCTCTCTGTTGCTATGAATATATCTTATAGGTTTTAATAAAAATTGAGATTTATAATATGTTAAGTTGATATTTTTTTTAGAAAAATTGTATTATCTGTCTATTTGTTTATTTATACCTAATGATTTGGAAAAAAAAATGATTTAGCATAGAAATATAACTATCTACAAATCTACATAATAATGCTTTTCACAATAACTTATTTACTTTCTTGGTGTAGAACATAATTCCAATGATCAGAGGTCTTAAACACAAATATTTTAAAGTACTTAAAGGACCTTAGCACTAAGAATAAATAATTTATTCGTAGCCTTAGCATAAATAAATACTGAATACGCCTAACAAGAAATATTACAAATTTATGAAAGATTTTTTGTTTACTAAAGAGTGATCTCTATTGCATCTTCAAGAGATAATTTTAATACTTTATGATTTAAAACGCACTTCAAAAGAATAGAACTAAGTCACGTATCTCTGCAAACTATATTAAATTTTCAACCGAGGCGAGATTCTATTAAATATAATCGCTCAAATCTGACTACATTAAAATTCTTTACATTTATCTTTTGGAAAATAAAATAGTTAATATTTCATTTTCGTAGCACATCATTTATGCGAATACGTGCGTGAGAAATGGACAATTATTCATAGTTTATTTTTCAGTCGAATTTACGTATTTTATTTTTATCGCAATCTGTTTACGTACCAGTCTTCAAGTCATAAATTAAAACATTCGTCTCGACTTCGCATATTAAAAGCTTGATTGAAGCCGGCTTAAAATATTTTTTTTAATCGTTTATTATAAAAAAAGGTTACCGAAATGAACACGATGATCAATCAACCATTACATCAAATTATATATACACCAATGATTTTGTATGTTAGCGGCAGACACACACTAATGGCGGTTACCGTCACTTATAGACGTCTTTAGACATCATTGCCAACAAGTTATAAATTTAAGAATGTTTACTCATCTTTGTAAATAAACTGCATAAACTCACTTGAATTTACTTCGGCTTCGTGCCGACGTTTCGAAGTTGCTAAGCGGGGGGCGCGGACGATCTGAACCCTCGTACAGGATCTGAACTGTCGGCACGGAGCCGAAGTAAATACAAGTGAGTTTATGCCGTTTATTTACAAAGATGAATCTAAATACTCACCAATCGTTTAGTGTAAAATGTTTAATCGTATCTTTAAAGCTAACACTGTAACACTGTGTGTGTATTGTAACACTGTTCATTTTCAAATGTATTTAATGTTGTATATTGTTTGTAATTTTTTGTGTGCAATAAAGTGTTTATCTATCTAATATCGTGTCAAAACTGTACGAGCCAAGTAGAATCATTAAGTTACCGTTATCAGACAGTAGACAGTCGTAGCAGTAACAGCAGTAAAGGCAGGCAATCATCACGAGGTGTCTCTTTCTATTCCTAACTTTGCATATCTAAATAGAATATCGGAATAGTTTCCACGATCGTGTCCTACCAGACAATCGTTTGATGAGAAAACTTTGGACATCAACGACGTAGCTGGAATGATACGTGCTCGGGACCTTCGTCATAACTCTTTACATACTTTGTACACTAAATAGGGGAATTACATTAATTATCAGACTGTGAAATCATATTAATTATTTATATCAGTCGGGACTTAACTTTTATCGCGTTAGTATTTAATGCTAGTTTTACAAAAACATTATAAAAATTGTCAGAAAAGTTGTCATTTTTGTGAATTCTTTAATGTTGACCTTTTAACACAATCTGGTTGTACGGTAAATAAATTATTAGGTTGTTAATTGCAATTTTTCTTTCACCCAGGAAAAATACATTTTTCAATATAATGATTACCGTCACCTATAGACGGTTCTAATATCAATGGATTCAATGTAGTCATTGCCGACGAATTGACGGTCAACTACGTAGAAGACATCCTTACACAAACACATACGCGCACAGACACACACAGACACTCACCAACACATTACATCTATAAAATATGACAAATAAGGCCTATAAGAGAGACATAAAACATAAGTTTATAATTAGTTCGCAGCCTCGCATGCTATATCCATTTAAATTCAGTTGTTTGTTGAAGTATTGTTGGAGCGACTCCATTCTAAGTTAGACAATTGAACGGGAAATTGTAAGTTACACTTGTAATAAGTTCAGGTTCTATTGACGGGGTTATGTGAACAGTGGGCTCGTAGAAATATCGTAATATTTTATGTATAAATTGTAATCTCTGTGAGTTTCTTGCCCGTTCTTCTCATCCTAGGCCGTTGCGTCCATTAGACGAAAAATAAAGCACTGTCTGGTTACCTACTCAGCGCTTCAGTTAGTTGGTGACTAATAAAATCATGCATTTTTGTAAATGTGTAGCAGCAGAAGGGTGAGAAGAACACAAGAGAGCACGCATAACAAAACTGTTGTGCTCTCTCGTGTTCTTCTCATCTTGTCCTTTCTCCGAGGATATTCTCATAGAATTACTTTGTAAAGTAAATGGATTTTATTTTTTAAAGGATAGCGCCTCGCGGTAGTAGGCTAATGTTGTTACATAGGACGTGTGGTCGAGACTCACGCACGTCAAAAGTGGATCCCTGAAAGATATTATTAAAACTATTCATAATAATTTGCGCTGGTGCATATGACGTCCTGTTTTGTACAGATGCAGAGAGCGGGTAAAAAGTTCACCCGCTCAATCTAGCGACGCCCTTAAGGAGCGTGGTTAGAATACCGACCAACCTTACTTACTTACCCTACTCGTGTAAATCACGCAGCAGATGCTCGGACGACAGTTTTTGCTAACGTGGCTAAGTTTGAACTTTGCTAGCTGCATTGAAACTGTACATTTCATATGACAAAACTGTTTTACTTAAATTGCATTTTTCACTATCTAATATTATAAATGCGAAAGTTTGTATGGGTTTATAATTTTTTACATGATACTATGTATTTTTATTACTTTTTCACGGCCGAACCGATTAGACTGTCTATCGTGCAAATTAGTATATTCGCTATGTAAAAATACCGATTAAACTCACGGATATAAAAGTCAAAACTATTTTCGACCTAAGTCTGTGAGCTTTCTTCATATTTATACATAGTAATTATGGATAACACCCGCGTAAGTTTTCCAAATTGTTTAAATTAGAATATCTAGAGTCTAAGCTATTTAGTTCAGGCTATATATTTCACCTGGTAAAACAGAAAACCCCCGGGCTGAGGTATTCTTAAATATATCTTCCATATTCTTAAAAAATGGTAATCGCAAAAATACAATGAGAAGCCTCAAAAGAAATGAATATTCGATGCGAACAATAAATTTGGGAAAAGAACAACGATAATGTACTTATTACTCACAATACTTCCCCACAATAACTGAAACAAGAAGCTATATAAATTTTATTGAACAAATTAGGAGAGAAATAAAACAGAGATATATCGTATGTTTTCCATCTCGTTTACTTATTTTCGTATTTATTATTCAATGACAATGAATAGGTATTCCGGTGGGCGTTCCATTTAATAACCTAGTCAGTAGTTCACCCAAACTTGTTCCAAGAAAACCCAACGAAAAATCTCTTACAAATATAACAAACATCTCTTATTGAGTACTGGTATCTTTTTTGCTTTTTCATGGAAAATCCTTTCTTTATAAGTTTTCGTTGAAGTAATAGACAAAATAACATTATTTTTAGAGTAATACAAAGTTTTGTAAAGAAATTGTTCTACTGCTAGAATCTTTAATACTTATATTTTACCTGCTTATTTTATATAAACATTTTGCTGTTTTACGTAGTGTTTTTATAAACTCTATAGTTTTTTATTATATTTTACTTCTGTATTATAAACAAAACTTTTAATTTTTTAGGGAATAGTAGAGAAATGAAGTGAAATTTACTATATTTTTCTTGTACGTCTAGCTTTATTAGAGAACATTAAGTAAAACTTAAAAAAGCTGAGCCTATTAAAAATATAAATAAATGCTTGAAAATCTTCCGTATTTACAAAATTATCACGTGTTTTAGTAAAAAAATACAAAAGTAAACTTACAGCGCACATTAGCCAAGATGCTTACAATTTTAGACTAATTATATAATAAATAAAATATTCTCATAAATAATGCCTATAGCGTCAACATGGAATTCCATTCATTACCTCTACTTATATTATAGGTACCTATGTCATATCAAAATCACAGCGCCAATTTATAACATTTGGGTCCTGAAGGAAGCCCTTTTGTCACTAAAGGCCCGGTGTCCCTAGAAGAGGGAGTGAACCGTGAGTGGCTAGGCCCTGAGCATGAGAAGGTGAGTCACCTGTAGGGCGTGGGACGATGCAAGCCAGAGGATGGAAGGCACCAAATTTATAAAAGAGCGCCAGGCGTCTCCCACCACTAACTAAGATCTCAGGTTCATTAAAACAATCGAGTCTTCTTCAAAACAATTTTATTTCAATTAAAGACTTAGTCTAGCACCATTACAGTTTCAAAAGTAGAAATCAGTTTTTAAATAAATACTCAACATGCACATACATCCAAAATTTTAAATATAAGTATCAGACGGTAAAAAAAGACACTCGTTCCAGTTAGCTTTAACCACCGATGTTTCAAAAACTACGAGTAGCTCGATATTGCAATGGAGGTAACTTTTTACCTCGTGGTATTGTACCTCGGTGCATATTGCGCGCCAGATTCCGCCGTCGTCCTTGCATATCGTTTTGTTATCTGCCCGTTATCACTGCTACTGCAGTTTAAACGCTCTACTTCGTTTTTCGTTATATCTGTGGTATATTTTTACCTACGTATAAATTCATAAAATGTATTTTAATTTTTTATCTCTAAGTAAAACTAATCATATAATAATTATTTGGTTTTATATCCCAGCAGAACAGATACCCTTACTTATTGCATACCGCGCAGTGGTGATTAGGTATCCACTAGAAACCAACAAAAATATAATGTTAATAGAGATATATAGCTGGTAACTCACTGAAGAATGGCTTAAACTCAGATGAGGGAAGGCTACACGGGGATTTGAACCCAGGGTCTCGGGATTATGCCACGTATTATGTATGACCGCAGACAATATTCAAATGCCTACATGAGGTTCAAAATAAATATTAAATTATATTAAAACTCCGAGAATAATGAATTCTGGTTGAATTAATAATAAGTATTGGTCTCACCGCAATTTATATTTTGTTATTAAATTGTATTTTGTAGGTCGCGGCTGTGGTTTGGGTAATTATTTGTTATAATGAGCATTCAAAAACAGTACAATTTTCATTTTCTACGTATAAATGGATTTTTTAATGTTAAACACCATCACAAGGTGAACGAACAATAATTTAATTTCATATATCATTTGTTTTTATATCTACGCCAGATTTAGAAAAAATATTCTTGTATATTGAACCGACGTTGAAAATAAAGGAGAGGTTCTTAATTCTGTGGAATCTTTTTTAATCTAACATACATTAGTTAGGTACCAGTTACATACATAGATTACAGGTAATTTGGAAAATTATTTTGTATTCTAAATGTATATTTTGCAGGTCCTATTTAAACTTTGGATGTAGGTTTTAAAGAATCGAATTGGTCGAGCCGTTTTTAAGTATACAATAAAGCTTGCCTCGATCTCGCCGTCGGTAACTGAAACTTAAGGTGAGTAGGTATAATATTTTTTTAATTAACTATACCTACTTACTCGTACATTTAGATAGATAACACTTTATTGGAACACAAAAAATAACACAAGTAAGTTGTACAAAGAGTAATACACAATTGTATTTAAGTATAGTTTAAGCAAAGGTTGCATATAAATAGGTGCAGATGGCGCTAGCGTCGCAATAATGAATACAAACGACTGAATCAACCGAGATGATGTTCGCGACTTAACACTAGATAATGTTAAGGAAAGCACTTGGCACTGTGTGAACAAAGACTTATTATGTTAGACGTTTTACAGACTGATCGATTTTGCAGCATCTGGAACTGGCAACTTTTCCGCAATTTTTAATATATAGCTGTTTTATAAATCTATATGACTGCTCCTGAACTTTATTTGGTGCAGGTGCATGATGATTATGATGATGATGAATATTATATGAAACAGCTAGTTGCTAAAAAGTTGCCAGTGTTAGTTGCTACAATAGTTGCTGTCTGCAAAGGGGTTAAAACTACATAAAGTAAATAAGTACACCCAGTGTCGCTCGCTGCAAACTGCAAAGTAGGTAGCCTATTATTATTATGTATTATTTATTTAAAGGTATATTATATGCTACCCATATACCAAACTTCAGTGACCGTCTAATATTCACACATACATCCATATTATCGCATTTAAGATATTTAATAGTAGGACGATTAAAGTTATATTATTGAGAGATTTGCTAAAATTATGTAGGTACGGTAAAGAAACCAAATATTTATCCCTTCACGTGTAAACTTGATACCTTCTGATCCGATTAGGTTGTTTATTCTAAAGGTACCTTAAACCTAAGAATAACGCCTCCAAAGGGCACCTTTCCTCAAGTAATACTCTGGGACAAAACTATTTAGGTATAATCCCAATATGACATGGTGACCCTGCCAGGATCAACTTTGAACTCTAACCTGATTTAGGAAGAAACGTGTACTTTACGTAGTACAAAACCCTTTACAAAGTACACAGTACTTTATATAGTACGAAATCCTTTCAAAATCAATTAAAATATGTAACATCATTTATCCAATAGACTCTACTCTGACTGAATAGACTACAGGAGCAATTTGTAAGGTCAATTTTTACAAAGTTATTTGTTTCAAGCATACTTATAGATAAAATATCCATGTTTTAAGATCCTGCCATCCATTCAAAAAAATAAATCTATGAGAAGACTTTATAAAGCACATAGACCTTTACAAAGTACAGTCCTTTTCAAAGCAGTTCGGAAACTGCAGAAGCTATAAAAATCTTATTTTGTAGAAAACCAAACTCAGTAGTTTTATAACAATGTTATACACTCCAAAATGTAACAGTTAGGCCAATAAAATTAAATGTGCTTTCCGCACTAGTATGTAGTCATTCTTGAAACTTTTCCGAAAGTTTGCTTGCATTGTCTGTGCAAAAATAGAAGAGAGTTTTGAATAAAATAAAAATGGCTGAGAAATAATGCTTATAAGATTTTAGGTAAGGACTCGTGACGTCACTAAGCGATATAAAAATGTACTTAGTGCAGTGACGTCACGAGTAAGGACCAAGGGAACCTTAGTATGTTGTACCTCACACATTGTTCATAACATGCACATAGAATAAATTTACTTCATGTACAAAAAAAAACATTTTAGTAAACATCTCTATTACATTCATGTAAAAAAAATAATCAAGTTTTTTAAACTTAGCGTCACAACTCTTCAATTTTTGCACAAGTTCAAACAATGTAAACACAAGCATAAGTCCTGAAAGCCGGAGCCAACGTAACTCTGAGCTGGAGGCGAGCCAAGCTACACCTACCGCCTGGACCTAGGTTAGACCTATCACCTAGGCGACGAGCCAAATGTGCCCGTGACCAGTACATGTGTACAGGCTTTACACCCCGCTTTGATATAGCAATAATTTACTTACTGCTTTCAAGATAGACTCTAATAATATTATGTTATTTTAGGATCTTAAATCTCAAATGACTTACTGCTTTGCCGTACTCGTAGCCCCGGCACTATGGCGTCCAGCAAGACCGCCCCAGGTTTTTAGTGAGTATTTCCTCCGCGCTCATCTCCGGTGGGAGAGTTCCATATACTACCCTGCGCCCCCTGGCGTAGGGCGATGATGCGTAGCGCATTTTCTTGGATCTGCACACCACTTTATTTTCTCAAAAGTCAATAAATCTGAGAATTACTGTAAGGTCCCTAAAAAGGTTCGTATGAACAGTGTGTGCAGGGATATGCATCTAAGACCTAAGTGAGTGAATGAATATTTGTCAGATGATAGAGTAGTATTGAAGAAGAAAATGTGTTTCTGTCCCTGCCTAGTATCCTGTACTGGCAGGAAGATGAAGTTAAAGAACACTTGTTAACACGAAATATTTCATAATTATGTTATTTTGCTACATCGTAAATGTTTACGTGCAGTACAAAATGAGAAAAGTTTGCGGCGAGTGGAGCAAGTTGCAAGTTTTTCATGAATTCAATGAATTTCATAAAGTTTTTCGTTCTCCGTAAACATTGCAGTTTCACTTTGATACGCTTCACTTAAAGTGGTTGAGTTTCTTTTTAGTTTAGTAACTCTCTACTCATTTGTTGTTGTGTTGTTATTTTTAATCTACTTCAAAAAAGTAGGTTATTATTTCGACATGGCGTATATATGTTTTGAATGGAATGAAAGGAGGGAAGGAAGGCCTTTGCTCTGCAGTGGGACAATAATGGCTAAAATAAAATATGTTTTGTAATTGTTGAAACTGCAAGTGTTCCAAACTAACATAATAAATTTTATATAATTTTAGTTTCTTTGTATGTTTGTCCTGTGTCCTCGCATTTCTCCAAAACTTTGACCGCTTTAGATTATTCTTTTTCATAAGTTTACATTCGATCAAATGCGCACAATAACAGGTTTTAATTATCTTTTAAATTGAGTCATTATGATTGAGTGTTTTACATAAGTTTCATCAAAACCAGTTCAGCCGTTTTAGATTTTAGATATGAATTAAAACACGCGTCTCGTTCACAGTCCATAAAACGAACCCGCTACTACAGAACACCTGCTAATAATTCCTAAAGATATCTAAACTTAAAAATCAATTGAGAGCATCTATCCCTAATAACCAGCTAACTATTATTTCTCAGAGGGTTAAGTTATGTACACCTAAGTTGTGCTTGGAGCTAAGTTACTCACTAACTTATATTACTTGGTGAATAACTTCAAAGCTTCGTTGCTTCACTTACACTCACTTATTATCTTACTTCAGACTTTTTAATTTAACTGTTCTTTGCGAGACATCTACTTGTACATAATTTACTTTTGAACTAAAATTATTTTTCCATGTACATAGGCACCTATATAACTTATAGTAAGAGTTGTTTAGTTAGATGCGAACAGTGATTTTATCCGCTGAAAAAGCAGCCAAGTGCGAGTCAGACTCGCCCATGAAGGGTTCCGTAGCAGCAAGTTACATAATATAAAAGTTCTTGTAGCTCGTTGTAACTTTTGAGTTGATTGAATGAAAGGTAAAATGCAATTTACGATGTATAAATCGTATCGACGTATTAAAAAAAACTAATTATTAGATCTCGTTCAAACCAATTTTCGGTGGAAGTTTGCATGGTAATGTAAAACTTCCCGATTTCTGATTGAGCTGAAATTGGGCATGCATGCAGAAATCGGATGACAATGCAATATTATTATGACATGGAGCTGATCTAATAATGGAGCAGGAACGTGGCCATAAGAACTTCGTAATTAATCGACGCAACCCTATCGAGTTTGGGTTCATTTGATTCGTACTTTGGTGCTAGATGGTTATAATAATAAAAGCTTGTTTTAAAAAAGTTTTTTTTAAATTTCACTTCTTTTAATCCAAACTTTTCCAGTATAAGAACGATTTTTTCAATGGGATTCGTATAAACAAATTGCTAACTGTCATGCAATATTCTGTTCAAAGCATCGACTTAACTTTATAAAGCTCATAAAAATTCTAAATTAGAGTAAAAAGCTCCCATACTATATGATCTAATAAACCAATCCAATTTGCAGGCAAAGTGTTTTGTAAGATACACGTAGCCCAGTCACGACATGGCTTAGAGTTTTTGTCAAACTGAGCATTCATTTAGTTAAACAGAACACTTTTATGGTAAGTCAATTTTACAATTATTTAGTTAACTAAAATTTATATATTTTAAGGAATTGTTTACATTACCTTACTTTTAAACAATCATTAACATTTATATACTACTTATAAATAAAAAACGTCGTTGAGGTCATGACCTACAGGAAGTGTACCTAAAAAGCTGGCTACATTACCTCTCTGAATGGCCAAACTTATACTTTGGCCGAGGTAAGAGCCAGCTTTTTGGTCATTGATGTTCTATTTGGCGCCTGGAAAGCTCAGCTATTTAGTTATATTTTAAGATTCTACCGCTAGTTCGAAAAGCACGTTTTTAAGAAGAACTAGCAAGAAACTCACGAGGATTGTGATCAAGCAGTTTTATGTAATGAAATTATATATTTTGAAAATCTTTTTGCAAATTCTGCCAAAGTATCTCGGGAGCCTAAAGACACGTTAACATTTACGACACACTAAATTTATTGACGTTTATACTCGTAATTATTAAAACTTTACGATATTATGAGAGCAGATTACCTAGGTACTACTTATACCTATATTAAATAAAAGGTGACTTCACTTATACGATATGAAACTAAAGTTTCCAATTTAATCCAAGTTCTTAAAGTGTTCTCTACAACAACAGTTGTTTGTTTTAGTTAAGTGATTCTAAATGTACCTACATAAACCTTATCTTAATGCAATAAGGGTGATAATGGGAAAACTTTAAACCAAGTGAGTATGAAACATGCATTCACTTCAATAATGCACAAATGTTTGTAAGTTTAACTGTTTGTTAGTCATTTATAAGATAAGAAACTCTTTATTGATCAATTGCAAACACAACAATCAAAACTAAAGCAAATGTTACAAACACAATAATCAAAACTAAAGGTGTATCAATTGGCGGTCTTATTGCTCAAAGCGATCTCTTCGAGACAACCGTGGAGGGAGCGGAAATATATAACACTGGAAGGACAGTTGTTTCACAAAGTTCAAAAAGAAACATAAATTATTAAAATAATTGACAAAAATACGTAAAAACATATATTTCATTAATTTATTTTATAACCACTGTAGAACAATGGCTTCACCTCCCTCTTAATTAGGCTTTAGGTTACCTAATTTAATAAAATTAAGCTACAAATTTGCTTTTATGGCTAATAACTCGTATAATTAATCTCACAGGACCTTCCAAACAAAAGCCAAATTTACCTAAAAAACCATTTATAATAAAATATGAAAGTTTGCTCGTGATTTAGGCTCTAAGAAATCGTTTCTTTTCTCAGTGAACGTCTACGTCATAATGTCGTTCTCTGTGCTAAATACTAACTCAATCCATTCAGTGGTTTGAATTGAGTGTTAATAGATCAATCTAGATTTAGAAGACTAATCAGGCTTCAAAATTTATTCCTAGTTCCATGATCAGATCAGAAGTTGATATGATAATGGAACTCATTTGAATTTAAATATGTTTTTATGCATATTATAGTTTTTTTTATGTTTGGGAAGCACCCGTGCACACCCCAATCCAAAAGAGCCCATAAGACCGACCGCATTATCCCGCTGTATTGCCAGAGACACTCGTTGTGTGAGGTAGGAAGCGGAGCGAGGGTCCTTAGTCCTTATCTACCCCACGGAGTCGCCTTTCCAGCTCCACCACGAATTCCTTCTCCTCCGAGCACCACGGACCAGCTGTCTCGACGGCAAACGGAATGACAACACATTATACATTTAAATAATTTATTTTTCAACTGAAATAACATGTGTTTTATAGCCCAACCCGCATGTGGAAGTTAGTTTGTGCGTGAGTACCAGCCCGAATGCTCCCTATTTGCAATTAATGTACCGACAGCCGTAAACTAAAGGAAAAGCTTCAAGTGCCGTCATCTGCTGTTACCAGTTAGACTTGCCTTAGAACAGTAGAATAGGAGATGGCAAATCGGCGTGTGGATTGTATATGTCACCGGAAAATAACAAGATTCGTAATATAAACTTTCGTGGGATTCCAAACGAGAGATAAATTGTATTATTTTACGCCCACATTTTCATAAATTGATTAACTTACGAATCTTGTTATTTTCCGGTGACATATACTCATAATGTGCATGTTTTCTTATTCTACGCTCTTGGGAATTCGCTAAAAGCGCTAGACAGAACATAACAGTAACAATAGAATTAATAATTATTAAACAACTAGCTGCCCGCTGTTCTGTAGCCTATGTGTTATAATTATAGCTTAGACCCAGCTATAATTATACCAAATTTTGAGCTAAATGGTCCAGCCGTTTAGGTATGAAATGGTAACTAACATACTAACAAACTTTCGCCTTTATAATATTAGTAATTAGTGTGATAGTGTGATGTTGCAACAGATTTATATAGACAAACCTTTCACTCTAGATAGCGAGGTAATTCACAATTACTTGCCTATAAAATGTTTACTATAAAATTTTAAGTGAAACTGGAATTTGAAAAACTCAACATTAAAATACTACTTACACGAATTTTTGATTCGCATCTTTCCTATTTCTTAATACGCGACGCACAGGGTCGTCTTAACAATCCAATCTCTCACAATAAGTGCTCTATGTTCAGCTCCCGGTTCCTAAGGGCAAATAAACCAGTGTCTAGGAAATGACAAGACCTCCGATGGCATTTTAGCCTTTTACGAAGGATTTTATGCGAAGCGTTCCTAAAACGAGTCCTTTCATTGGGAAAGATTTTAGTGCTTCTTATTTAGTTTTTTTTACTGAGGATATGCGAGTTTGTGACCCGAGCAAGGTAATATGAAAGTTAAAGGAGTAGTAATATGGATTAAATTCATCATGCATCCTATCTCAAAGTGCTGTTTTTGTACTCGTGCTATATTCTGTGTGTCTGTGTGAAGCGTTGATGCAGTGCTCCTAGAATTTAACATCATTGTGAAATCCTAAGTAGTACTGTACTGATTACGGGCAGCGTTATCTCTTAACATCAAGAGAGCGTCTTGTTCATCTTCTACTTCATCACATAAAAAAATTATGGAGCTATAATATATTTTGTGCGAGAGATTTGACTCCCAAGTTTAGCAAGTTTACATAGCCCGCGGCGCGGCAATTGCATTTGCCGGGAATTCCCCTCTTGTGAAAAGTTCATGTTCTAAGTACGAAGGCACTAGGCACTCTAAAAATGCTGCAAGTGCTAAAACAGGCGTGAACCTCGGCCCTCGGGCGATTGACCGCTCTCGTATTATAAAAACCTTTTTCAAAGATTTCTGACGTCCCTCCTTTAAAGCGTTATTTATAACTAGTTGAAAAGGCTTTATGCTTAGAATAAGCTCCTTTTCAAGATTAACTATTTAGAAGTTTTGGTTAAACTGGAAACTAGCACTCAACATTATCTAAACTTCATTCATCATTCATCTAAACTTTCTCGTTTATGTAATAAATAACAGACAAGATTTAACAGATATATTTCATTGTAATCTTCTTCTAAATATAGAAAAGAAAAGCGTGACTGACTGACTGCTCTATCAACGCATAGCCCAATTGCCCAAACAGCTCAACAGATTGAGTTGAAATTAGGAACACAAATTGGCGCAAAGAAAATTGCCGCGTTTGGTAGAATTTTGTAGTGTTAGAGGAGGTAAGATTGCTTTATATTTAGCAATAATTCTTCTCACTTTGTTTGCAATAAAGTGTTATTGTATTCTATAGATATTATGACGTAGACCTCTGCTAAGAAAGGATTTATCCACGCGGGCAAAACCGTGAGCACACGCTAGTATTTCGATAAATCTGCTGGATTACCTAACTATAAACATTTGGTACTGGAGAGGGTATCCGGGATCCATTAGTTTGAAGGTGAGGGCTACTGGGGGCAGGGTTGATTAATGTGCCAACTCTGATCTACCAAAACACTCCTCCTACAGCTATTGAGTACAATAGGGCTTTTTGGAAGGCTATTTTTATCCGACCCTCCCTTGAAAACAGGCATGGCAAAGGCTGAAATCCTTTCGTTTGGAGTCTTTGATATATTATAATCCTACTAATATAACAATTTTCTCTGTTAACATAATTTTATTCCATATTATATACCCGAGAGTACCAAAATGAGTCAAACTTAAGTACA
This sequence comes from Hemithea aestivaria, assembly GCA_947507615.1. Classification (NCBI taxonomy): domain Eukaryota; kingdom Metazoa; phylum Arthropoda; class Insecta; order Lepidoptera; family Geometridae; genus Hemithea; species Hemithea aestivaria. Next base: position 518,167 of record OX382331.1, read on the forward strand.
TGTATGGAAATAAGCTTCTAGAAGAATGAGCTAAAAGTTAAAAGAATGAAACTAATAATTCTAAGGTAAAAAAAAAAGTGTGTGCGTGTAACCTTTACGCGCGATTGAAGTAAAACTTCTTTGGCGTTGACGACATATATCACTGAAATGATTAAATATTAACTTAAATAAATAAATATTATATTATAATTTAATTATATTTATTATTAATGTGCTTTACAAAGATTATTTAAATGTTATATTAATATTATTCATTCGAAACAGGTAATTGAATGTCATCATAATTTCTTACGTACGAAATTATAGGTTTGTGGTAACTATAATGTGAAACATAAATTTTACTCTCTAAATTTGCTACTTTTCTTGAAAATACAGCATCTATCGTTGTACCGAAACGCGTTGTTGAATGAAGTCGAGAAGTCAAGAAGCGTGTAGTATATGACATATACTTACAACCAATCAGAATTATTATTTTTAAATGGCGGAAACTACACAGACTATAGTAAGCGTTACTTCCGTCAGAAAAAAATCTGAGTTACTCCCTAGTCGCGCCTAAAGAAGTTTTCAACCAATCAGAAGAAATATAATTAAATTATAATATAATATTTATTTATTTAAGTTAATATTTAATCATTTCAGTGATATATGTCGTCAACGCCAAAGAAGTTTTACTTCAATCGCGCGTAAAGGTTACACGCACACACTTTTTTTATTTTTAAATGGCGGAAGCGTTACTTCCGTCAGAAAAAAAAAATCTGAGTTACTCCCTAGTCGCGCCTAAAGAAGTTTTACTTCAAAAATATTTTTATTCCTAACCTGACCCGAAAACCTAACCGGGTCGTGGGTTAGAAATGCGTTAAACCTCATAATAAATTATAAACCCTATAAATGATAACTAAAAGGTTTCTTTCAAGTATACTCCAAGCAGCAGAAACTTTTTTCTTTCTACAGCATTTGACGTTTCTTGTTATTACAAGCTTTTATTTACTTTCACCTGTCTGTTGTCTGTCTGTCTGTCTGTAATCAAATCTTGAAAGTTTAATTTGACCCACTTCCCGGTGTCCGATTGAGCTGAAATTTTGCATACATGTATAAATCGGATGACAATGCAATAAAAGCTTGTTTTTAAAAAGTTTTTTTTTAAAGTTCACTTGTTATAATAAGAGTACCTACGCTAAATCTCGAAAGCTGATAAAATCTCTCCCCATCTTCACTAAAAGATTAAATACATACCTAGATAAATTTAGATATAGGCACTACGCGTAGGCACAGCCTAAATCTAGTTGTTTCATAAATTATGAGGTAGAGCTGACCCGAAAAGCCTGAAATCTGTGCCTTAATGTTGTGAAGCAATGATCGATGGAGGCTGAGTACATTCATATTTATTCATGGTATAATCGTTTGTTGACAACCATTCCCGTGATAGATCACAGTGTTGGTACCTTGGTACTGAGTACCTTCTGACCATCAATCACGGGGCTGTAGGCTGTGCATTATATAATGAGTCGCAGATATAAAAGGTGCCAATGTAAAAATAATAATAAATTTCGCATAAACTCGAACAAAACTAATTGCCTTACTCACACTGTTAAAGTCAAATCACAAACACTTGCAGGTTGTGTGGCCAATGTACTTATATTTTATATGTTGCAGTTCGCCGTTATTTAATAAAAATCTATACAGCACACTGAAATTTTAACCCAAGAAGGCCGCCGGATTTCAAGCGATATATTTAATACTCGTAATGCGTAGGTAACGAATAATATATTTAATTCGCTAAGAAATTAGATACTTACTTACTGTAGGTAATTAACAAACCTCCCTTTAGTCGAACTATTCTCTCTTTTCTCCATTACTACGTTCATCCTATTAAGAAAATATACCTAGATACAAGGACCTATATACAGATGATGAAATGTTAATGTAACGTTATTTAATTTGGTTAAGTTAACAAATAACTTACAAATTATAATATGATAATACAAATGCCCAAAAGATTTGGTGCACCCTCATTCCAGGACTCTTCTACTTTTGCACAATAATTTCTATACTATGTACTTACCTATGTATTGGGCGATAAAAAACAAGAATACATTTCGCAAGATAATCTTTCTCGGAATGTGATTAGGGCTTGGGACTTGACAGCTAATTTATGGTGGTTTTAATGAAAATCTCTGCTTATTTGCGGCTTTTTTCTGCTTCAAAGATTTTATTTTTCCTTTGGCACCTTAATTAGATATTATTCTCTTTTAGAATGAGATCTACCTGGCATTTTCCTTACTCGCAAAAAAAAAATACATAGGTATCTCATATGCTGCATATTCGAGGATGTAAAAGTTACACTAATTAGCCTAATCAGTCCGGCAATTTGATGTTTGAGAGATAAATACTCTAAGATAATCAAGCCCTACTCATCACCCATCCCTACTGCGCTCTTTAAACATAGGTATACTTGCCGCAAAATGTACCGCTTGCAATTAGTCGCTAACCTGCTTTTGAGCGCGTGAGTAGCTAGCTCTGCTCACATTTGATACAAAAAAAACCCATAAAAACACAAATAATATGCCGGGGTATGTGTTGAGGTATTGCACCAACTGTTCACGCAACACGCAAAGTAATAAGTTTTCATCGGTAAGTAACTAGATAAACATTTTACAATTTTATTCAAACAAAGCGGCTAATATTTTGTGACATTTTCTCGTTTTGTCAAAGAATAAATATAAAGATGTGACATTGTGTGTTTACTTGCCTAGTTTAAGTTTATCTATTGATGGCTTAAGAGAAAGTAAAATCGTTAGTAAAACCTTATGTAAAAAATATCATTTATTTTAATATTATTATTTTCATTGAATCGATTTGAATATAATTTGATTATTTTTTCATGCACACACATTATTTTATTTTATCGTATTTTTTAAATCTATTTCGGTGTTTTCGTTGAAATTTCAAATTAAACTTTCACAGATCAGACATTTACATTAAAACTGTAATTGATTACCACCTTGTTTAAACATAATAAACCTGTTTTAGTACCCATATATCATATTAGGTTCGTTAGAGTGATTTTCAAAAAGGAGACCTTTTTTCGGGGCGCTACTATCGCGAATTTTTAAAGTTAAACTATCTTTAACATTTTTACCATTCATAATTTTTTCTAATAAATTACAAAATTAAATAGGTTATTTATTTTATCTAACAATTAAAAAATATTTAACCGATTAGATTGTCAAAAATGTATGAAATGACGTGACATGACATGTCAAGGTGTATCAACATAATACGTCGTTTCATACATATTTGACAAATTGGTTTTCGGTTTGGTTCTTTCACGGATAAGTGAATAACACTGCTGCCTTCCCCTTTATTTAGTAGGCAAAAAAATGGCATAAGTACGTTCTGTTTGTTTTTTCTCATCTATGATAACTTTTGATGTCAAATGAGACAATACTTCAGTTTGGCGTGTGACCTCTATTTATATATCTCGATGAAGATAATACAAGTTTTACTGATGGTAGGCTTCGTTGACTAGTCTATAGATACTAGTTACCACCCGCGGAACAAAGCTGTGTCGCCAAGCAGTCAACATGACCGTGTTCCGTGTTCCGACACGATGTTCAATGAAGCTAGGGAGGGATTTATCCCTTAAGTTTAGTCTGCCTGCTAACATCTTCAGCCGCATCAACACTTTTAAGATCACGAGAGATAGTGGTAGGATTTATATTCTGTATACTAAGGAACTCAAGTTACTGCCGCGGCCGCGACTATTAACTGTCGCGTTTTTTTTTTTTCAAAATCGTCGCTTTAATATGAATTTACTAGGGACACTACCCTAGAAAGTAAATAAATAAAAATCATGGACCTTCCTAAGTCCATCAACAATAACTATTAATTATCGGTTAATCCCTGTTTAAACTCTCCATTATCCGAAATCCACTTAACATCCACGTCCACATGTGTCCATAGAAATAGTCTCAGCATCAGAAAATACTTAACGCCAGACGGAACAATATAGGGGTGAGTGACCCCAAGGGAGGCCATTATACGTGACATCTTGCCCGCAAACATAGAGGCTATGGAGTAAGGAGTATCGAGCTAATTTGTTAGGAAAACATCGTTGTGCGGCTATTAGGCCATTGGGGTACAATGGTGCAATGAAAGTAATCGGCTTTGCGGACGTCTTTTATGAAACGAGGAAAGTAATCTTAATCTATTATATGAGGGTAAGTAGGTGTATGTGTATTTGTTAGTATGTAGTAAACTCTTTGAGTACCTATCAAACCAAAAGTAAATTATACAGTTGTTAGTGAAGAAATCCTATCAGGTCTTCAGAACTTCAGGATGTCATCATTCACCATCATTATCTAATATTTATTAAAGTGAAATATTTTTTAATCTATCTTGTGTGTATAAGGTTTAATAAAAAAAGATTAGCAAATAGGTATTAAGGGTACATCATGAAGGTTATGGTTAGATCTTCGTGGGCTAGGTACATTCAATGCATTTTTTTGCATGTGCCAGAAATTATTAAGAACTGTTATTTGTAATTTCTATCTTTTGTGTGAACACTTTTTAGAAGCACTGAGATGACTTAGTTTAACGCAGTTTAACTGGATAATAAATAATACTAGCAAATATGCAATACTACGAGTCTACTTTTTCGCAAAGGTGGGTTAAAAAAAAACAAAATTATGCTATATTTTTATCGTAAATATTCATGGCACTGGAACATTTTTATTGACTTTGACAGATGTCATTGCTGTCACCAAAATCCAAACAAGAAAATAACCTCAAAACCGAAATAAAAATGCGTATAATTCACTTATTTCGACGTTTAAAATTAATAAATCCCTGTGTAATCATTAGAAACTACAGTGAATATACGCCTAAACCTCTGCGCAGTTTAAAAGCGAAGTCCACTAGGAGTACCGTGCAGTATTATGTTGATTCACATAGAGTAAGGGCAGTGGCTGGGAATGGGGGTGATGGATGCATTTCATTCCTCAGTGTATGGTGTAAGGACCACGCTGGGCCTGATGGAGGAGACGGAGGGAACGGTGGACATGTTGTGTTTCAGGTACGACACTTTTATGTGTGTGAAATATCTCTTCGAAGTCACCTTTGCAGACTTACTTTTGTAGCATAATAATAATCCTTAAGTCAAATTTTCATCAGTCTGACTATTATAATCTAGCTATAAATTTTCATCAAAATCGGATAAATGGTCTGACAGAATTATCCGATAAATAAATTGAAGTCGTAGACTGTTAAATCATAGATGCAAAAGGCAAGTGATGATGAGTCTTTGAAGTGAAGTAGAGAGAGATTGATCTTGAAAGAAGAAAATTATGAAGCTGGGTGCAGCTAGTAAATAATATTTATGAAATTTCAGGCGACCCATTCAGTTCGTAGTTTAAACCACTGCAAGTCTGTTATGCAAGCAAAGCACGGAGAGAAAGGATATAACAAGAATTGTACCGGAAAGAATGCACATCATGTCATAGTACCAGTTCCCCTAGGTAAGATTTTATGTGTGTTATTGCCCCAAATAAACAAACGTAGGCCTATCTCGTATAAAAAAAAAAAAATTACACTTAGCACTTTATTATACACTACACACAAAAATAAATACACAAGGAGATTAATTTACCATAACATGACCAAGCTATGGTTTAGGACTTAAAGCTACTTCGTTCATACAACCAATGAAGAATCTAACCAAATACCACACTTATTTGATAACTCCCATAAAATGCACTGGATTGACAGTTGCTTAATTCTATAACATGTCTTTATCAAATTTTTATTCAATATCTTGCACTAGGGTGATTATACAATGAGACTTTATTAACCTTTTAACCGCCAGACTTAAAATCACTTGTCGTGCCCCTAGCGCCAGGCAAGTTTTTTTAATTATAAATATTTAGCTAATTACGAGTATAGTTTTATAAAATACAGTGTTATGACTTAAAATGTAGATTTAAAGTGCAGTCGGAAATATACGACTCTGGCGGTTACGTAACAGAACAGGCTTGTCGGATATATCTGACGGTGGCGGTTAAAGGGTTAAAAACTTGGGGTAGACTAGACTTCCTTTGCAGGAGGTTGTCTAGGTAGGTACCACAACAGTGTCAGTTATTCTACTGCCAGAGCAGTGATATGCTAACATTACTGTGCTTTGGTAGGAGGCCACTGTAACTAGTGAAATTGGCTAAACAGTCTTAACATCTTATGACTCTTGAGTAAGAAGCGTCGGTGCAGTGCACCTAGAATTTCATCATCATCATTGTGAAATCCTAGGTGGCATTGTACTGATTATGAGCAGCGATATCTCTTAACATCAGGAAAGCGTTTTGCTTGTCTTCTTACTTATTCACTTAAAAATTAAAATCAATATAATATACCTACATTTATTAACAAAAATATCTTACAAACTGTAACCTATAGCAAAAACTTATAAATTCTAAATCAATCTTACATTATAATTAATTTCAGGTCCAAAGTTATTAATTTCAGGTCCAAAGTTATTAATTTCAGGTCCAAAGTTATCATTTGTTTTAATTTCAGGTACAATAATAAAGGACAGTGAGGGCAAAGTGGTGGGAGACCTGAGCAAGGAGGGCGTGATGTTTGTGGCGGCTCGAGGCGGGGCGGGGGGCAGGGGGAACGCTTTCTTTCTCACTGACACACAACAGGTGAATATATACTAGCAACAACACAATAATGTTGATGTCACACAGCACCGGAACGCAGGAATCACAGTAATGAGGGTGTTCACGAAAATTTTATCCACCAGTTGGCGCCACTGTGACAGGAGGTTCATCCTAATCTATGAATCTGTGATACAGATAATTTTCAGTGTTTGTCTCTGAATGTTATCAATTAAAATGTATAATGCTTAAGTCAGGTGGTTTACCACAGCGTGCCCGCCTATGCGACAGCAATAGTTTCTCCTAATGTTGTTCACTACGGCTTTTACAGCCCAAAACTGCACATCCTACCATTTCACTACCACTATGAGTACACATAAACCATTAATTATTCCCTGAAAGCACTTAAAATCTTAAAAATAAAAGATAATTCGATGGTATGTTTGTCACAGGGAAGTCGTTTGAACCATAGTTTGAACTTGTGACAAACAACGTAACCGGCCACGCTGAAAGGGACGGAAGAAAAATAGGTTCTCCTTTTTCTTCACATAGAATTTTCCCTATTGCCGTCACACTCACACATAATATGGCTACTTCTAGTTGTATTAGTTCTGTGGCTTAAGTCAAACCTTCTTGTTCACGTGCATATGGACAAAAAAGGTTGTACTCAGACATTTTTGACAGAACTGGACCTGTGGCTCTAGCATGCCACACGGAATCCCGACAAAACTTCAAGAGTAGAACTGTCATCCCATACATTCACAAAAGTACAATGTATGGGATGACAGTTCTACTCTTGACATTTCAGCGGGATCCCGTATGGCATGCTACAGGGCCTGATGTCTCGGTGGTGGATGTATTTTTTTTCAAAAAACCCTCATTATATGATATCTATTGTACCACCATTAACCATATATTCCAGGCCCCAGATATAGCAGAGCTGGGTGCAGTAGGTGAAACCAATACATATTCGCTGGAGGTGCGCTCCATGGCCCACATAGGCTTGCTCGGGTTCCCTAACGCTGGCAAGAGCACGCTGCTGCGAGCCATCACTCGCGCCCGACCCACTGTTGCTCCTTACCCTTTTACTACGCTCCGCCCACATATTGGTGAGATGCATAATCTAATTTTAAAAAAATACAATCCTTATGAGGTGCTAATTCTTCTCATGGAGGTGCCTTTTTATAGAGTCTTAACATATTTGTTAAATTGACTTGCAAAAACGCTCTATTGTAGCCCATTTGAATAAATATGTTTAGATTCGACTTCTTGGTATACTACTTTTTGTATATCTCTGAGGATGTGACTGTAGCATGTTCCTCATGACACTTTTGTCTTACGACATCTGTATGGAGGCCTGAGGTTGACTTTTGTAGTGTCTTGAATTGTATGTGTCAATCTTGTAGGAGCCTTCTGCCCTTCTTCCCTTCAACGAAGCCAGTGATAAAATATATACTCAGCATAAATGAGACATCATTGTGTGCCCAAAGAACTTAAAACAAAAAATAAAAACACTAACTGACAACTGAGTGAAACTTACAATTCTGTATATATTTTGTAGGAATGGTGCCATATGATGATTATGAACAAGTGGCCATCGCAGACTTGCCCGGACTCATACCTGGATCACACAAGAACTATGGATTAGGTATTACTTCTCTCTGTGTAATCTTAGTTCTAAGTTTATATTGTTGTATTTGTGTGTACAATAAAGAGTTTTCTATTCTATTCTATTATATAGATCAGTTTACGTCTATTTATGTTTATTAATACTTTATTGTAACACCACATGAAAATTAAAAATTTACAACAGTAATTAACAAACAAAATAAAGATGTTGCAACCGGCGGTCTTATCGCTAAAAGCGATCTCTTCCAGACAACCGTGCAGGGAGGGAGTAACATAATATGGCAAAAACTGGTAGGTGGTGAAGTTTAAAATAAACAAACAGTATCCAAAATATATGTAATAATAATATATCTATTATTATCAGTTTCGATATAATCATGACAAAATAGAATATTCTTGCATCAAATTTGTTTTGTGATAATGTTTTTCAAGGTTTAAAATACAAAGTAAAAAAAAAAAGATTAACAATAAAATAAATAAAGCAGCTAATGATCAACTCAGAAATAATAATATGCCATCTTAGGAACGTTGGTCTCATTGATTGGTAAAAAATATAGATCAGTAATGGGTAAAAAAAAAAGTAGGATTAAAATCTTCTCTTATATATTACTAGCTTATGCTCGCGGCTTTGCCCGCGTAGCAAGATCCTTTCTTAGCGGAGGTCAACGTCATAAAACCTATCTGTATTCCAAATTTTAACCAAATCCGTGCAGCAGTCTATCCGTGTAGTAGATCAGTCAATCAGTCACTATTTCCTTTTATATATTTAGATGCGATGTCCTTTTCCAGGCATACAGTTCCTCCAACACGTGTCCCGATGTCGCGGCCTCATCTACTTACTCGACGGCACCGACAATCCAACCTTACAATACAACACACTACACAACGAACTCATACAATATGATAGCACATTAGCTGACAGGAAGTGTTGTGTCGTTGTCAACAAACTGGATCTAGAAGAGGGCAGGCGCGGGTTGCAAGAGTTTGAGGCAAGTTGTGTAATATTACAATACAATTCACTAGCTCATACAATATGATAGCACATTAGCTGACAGGAAGTGTTGTGTCGTTGTCAACAAACTGGATCTGGAAGAGGGCAGGCGCGGGTTGCAAGAGTTTGAGGCAAGTTGTGTAATATTACAATACAATTCACTAGCTCATACAATATGATAGCACATTAGCTGACAGGAAGTGTTGTGTCGTTGTCAACAAACTGGATCTGGAAGAGGGCAGGCGCGGGTTGCAAGAGTTTGAGGCAAGTTGTGTAATATTACAATACAATTCACTAGCTCATACAATATGATAGCACATTAGTTGACAGGAAGTGTTGTGTCGTTGTCAACAAACTGGATCTGGAAGAGGGCAGGCGCGGGTTGCAAGAGTTTGAGGCAAGTTGTGTAATATTACAATACAATTCACTAGCTCATACAATATGATAGCACATTAGTTGACAGGAAGTGTTGTGTCGTTGTCAACAAACTGGATCTGGAAGAGGGCAGGCGCGGGTTGCAAGAGTTTGAGGCAAGTTGTGTAATATTACAATACAATTCACTAGCTCATACAATATGATAGCACATTAGTTGACAGGAAGTGTTGTGTCGTTGTCAACAAACTGGATCTGGAAGAGGGCAGGCGCGGGTTGCAAGAGTTTGAGGCAAGTTGTGTAATATTACAATACAATTCAATTCAATTCAATTCAATTCATTTATTTAACCATAAATATAACATGAGCGTTATAAAAGGCAAGTCATTTGTATTACATACATTTTGTCTTAAATATAATTAAATTTTTAACATAATATATTATTATTTTAATTAGTATTTTAGAGATTGAACATTTCATCAGACCAGGTTTTAGACATGTATTCATTAAGAGAGTAGAAAGGATTCACTAGCTCATACAATATGATAGCACATTAGCTGACAGGAAGTGTTGTGTCGTTGTCAACAAACTGGATCTAGAAGAGGGCAGGCGCGGGTTGCAAGAGTTTGAGGCAAGTTGTGTAATATTACAATACAATTCACTAGCTCATACAATATGATAGCACATTAGTTGACAGGAAGTGTTGTGTCGTTGTCAACAAACTGGATCTGGAAGAGGGCAGGCGCGGGTTGCAAGAGTTTGAGGCAAGTTGTGTAATATTACAATACAATTCACTAGCTCATACAATATGATAGCACATTAGTTGACAGGAAGTGTTGTGTCGTTGTCAACAAACTGGATCTGGAAGAGGGCAGGCGCGGGTTGCAAGAGTTTGAGGCAAGTTGTGTAATATTACAATACAATTCACTAGCTCATACAATATGATAGCACATTAGCTGACAGGAAGTGTTGTGTCGTTGTCAACAAACTGGATCTAGAAGAGGGCAGGCGCGGGTTGCAAGAGTTTGAGGCAAGTTGTGTAATATTACAATACAATTCACTAGCTCATACAATATGATAGCACATTAGTTGACAGGAAGTGTTGTGTCGTTGTCAACAAACTGGATCTGGAAGAGGGCAGGCGCGGGTTGCAAGAGTTTGAGGCAAGTTGTGTAATATTACAATACAATTCACTAGCTCATACAATATGATAGCACATTAGTTGACAGGAAGTGTTGTGTCGTTGTCAACAAACTGGATCTAGAAGAGGGCAGGCGCGGGTTGCAAGAGTTTGAGGCAAGTTGTGTAATATTACAATACAATTCACTAGCTCATACAATATGATAGCACATTAGTTGACAGGAAGTGTTGTGTCGTTGTCAACAAACTGGATCTGGAAGAGGGCAGGCGCGGGTTGCAAGAGTTTGAGGCAAGTTGTGTAATATTATAATACAATACACTAGCTCATACAATATGATAGCACATTGGTTGACGACGTGTGTATATGTAGGTATAAATAATAATTTACAAATATTCGATTTCAAATATGTAACTTTAATTTATTTATTTCTATCTATCTATCTATCTTTAACGGGGGCTGGCAAATAACCAGCAACACGTCGACCCATTGGGTTCTATTGTGTTTACCCCTACCTTATCGTTCCTTACTCATGGAAGAAATGGTTTATTAAGGCGGTGGTTCCACTTAGAGGAAGAAACCTGTACTCCTCTGGTTTGGGAAATGCATTCCCAAGGAGCCTCATGCGTTTCGTAGCCAATACGTCGCATTCACATAGAATGTGCTCCATTGTCTCCTTGACCTTGCCGCAGGCTCTACAATTGTTTATTGTAGTCAGCCTCATTTTGAAAAGCATGTCATTGGTTTCATAATACCCGGTTAAGGCACCAATGATAGCTCGTCCTTTGCTTCTTCCATTATTTAGGATATATTTGGAAGCTTTTCTGTAGCTGTTACCTAGGAATTTCTTCGAATGTATCAGCCCTTCGCTGTTTTCCCAAACTTGCCGGTGTTTTAGATCAGCATATTCCTTTATGGCCGTATTGATTGTGCATGCTGGCAGACCCACACATGGTTCTGGTCCATGCATAGCATTTGCTGATCCGCTTCTGGCAAGCTCATCAGTCTTCTCATTCCCTAATATTCCAACTTGGCCCGGTACCCAAACTAATCGTACTCTGTTGCTGTGGCCTAATTTATTTAGGGCCTTAACAGCATCTAAGACCAATCTTGAGCTGATCCTGCAGGAATTTAAGGCCTTTAGTGATGCTTTATTTATTTAAAATTTATTTATTTAAAAAGAATTTCGACATCACATGTATTATATAATTTATAAGTAGGATATTAACTTTTTTCATATATATTTTTTTTATATTTTTTCTAGGGAGGAGACGTCATAGGCATCTCGGCTAAAACAGGACAGAATTTGAGTGAACTTTTAAAAGTGATAAGACAAATGTACGACTATGGTGATATTTAGGTAACTTTTAATTTATTGTAATAATAGTATTTTATTGTTAGAAATAAATGTTAAACATAAATTATTTTTATTTGTTTTATTTATTGTACAAATTGACGACGCTGGCTTGGTACTTCTTCGCGTTAAAAGTACTAAATAGACTGAAGCTAGTAACTATTAACTAGTAGATACTAATTAACTTGAATATATGCTGTTTTTGACAAACTTTGTACATATTTATTCGTGCCTATGGTTCCCGAAACATAATAATAGGAACCTAGACTTGCATTTTGTGTTAAGTACTAAGTTAAAAAAAAAGAACTAGACTAGCAAATACAGACATCGTTCATGTTATCACTTGACCACAAAAAACATACAAACCCCAAAATGTCTATTTCACATCGTCATATATTATATTACGGTGTCCTCACACTATAAAAGTCCTATGAGTTCATGGCTCATTCCCCATGTCGGTCAAGTCAGGATATAGGTCAGGGAGGGGAAACGCATTACCTTCCCTCTTCAGTGTCGGGCAGTCGGTAGGTACTCTCGGGAGAATCGCCCTGACGTACCTAGCCATTACCTAGCTGATTGCTGATAAGTTTCTGATTGGTTTAGTTGATGTAATAACTACATCAACTATCAATCAGTGCAAATATAATCCTACATACGTACTAAATTTTGATGGGAACAATATTAGATCTACTTTTGTGTTCTGATTCTGAGTTCTGTGATTAGATCAGAGGATGTGGCAAATTTGGCATAGAGATAGCTTTGAACCTGGAATAACACATAGGCTACAGAGCAGCGGGTAAAACCGCTGAGCGCAGCTAGTAATCCTAATAAAATTATTCACAGGCAGCAGCACAAAAAAATATTTAAATAAATAGGCCAAGCGCGAGTCGGGCCACGCACAATGTAGGGTTCCGTAGTTCTAGTAGATTGAATACACTGCACAACAGCATTTTGGATGATTTTTGACGACGATTTCAAATTTGTGACTGAAATTTCTGTACCAGCTCTAGTTAAAAAGATATGACACATATTATGTTGTTTTCGTATTTCGTAATAAAACGCTATAAATGTAGAGATCATCATCATCATCATCTCAGCCGTAAGACGTCCACTGCTGAACATAGGCCTCCCCTTTGGACTTCCATATGTACCGGTTGGAAGCGACCTGCATCCAGCGTCTTCCGGCGACCTTTATAAGGTCGTCTGTCCACCTTGTGGGTGGTCAATGTAGAGATGATCCTAATTAATTTAAGTTTTAAGTTGAAAAACTCTTTATGTTATTTGATTTTCTTGCTGAAACTGAAGGCAGAGCTATTCTAAATGCTATTCTTATTCTAAGGGCTATTCTAAATGCTCTAACAATATTCAGCCATCATATTATGTGCGTTCCAGAAGCCTTGATAGCGTTACTTCATCGAACAAAAGTTCGGGTGGAATTGCTTGCCCAATTCTTCACTTAGTACCCCAAGATTGTCATGAATATAGTCTAGGTGGTCGTGGAGAGAGTGTAACTTGATGGTTATGTCACATTCGAGCCTTTGAAAGTGACGCATTAGTTTTTGGACGTGTTGAGAAAAGTCCAAATAATTCTTACTTTACAAAAAAAAAAAAAAAACCACCATTGGCCTAAAACAAAGTAAACCATTTTTAAATGAACACATTATGAGCCAGTTATGTTCCGCATACTTAATTTTTAATAAAATCAAAACAATAGTTTTATGTTTACACTAAGCAAAAATAAGTCATCGTGATGGTTCTCGAGTCCTTTCCACATTATAGCGGTTTCGTACCAAAATCTATTTATTTTCTAATTTGTCCACAAACGTAGATACTCAACACACGTTTTGCATAACTTTTGGGGAATCCAAGGCTTGTCGTTAATTTCCAGGGAGTATCCAAAGTAATTTTTGTAAGCCTAAATTATGAACGTTGTCACATTCAAACGGAATTCTTTGAGCATAATATTCTCCGCAAATTAAAAAAAATATATCCGGCATCCGGATCATTCACACAAGTAGCCTTGACCATGCTATATCAAATTATAATAAAAAAACTTAAGTTGGAAATTATGAGCTAAGTAACACTGTAATATGGTAATTTATTTGTGATAGCTATAACTCGTAAACAATACAACCATGAACAATTCGCTTGCGCGATCTAATTTTACTACTAGCGCCATCTAGTTATGCATTAATAAACTATAGGCTAGGTTAGCTTTAGGTATTCTTATTTTGCTGATTTTACCGAAACTAATAATTTTATCTTAACCGCTATAGTTTTCCTGGAAAGTTCATGGTTGAAAGCATACCTCTGATTTTTTTCAGAATTTTAAAGCTAGTAGTTCAGATTTTAGAGGGGGGGGACGCTCAATTTTTTTTTTTAAACTTGAATATCTTTCAAACAGAACATGAAATCGAAAAAGTTTCTTAGCAAACCGTCCTTCATTTTAAAATACCTATTCAACGATACCCCACACGATGGTATCAGCCAGAAAAAAAAAATCATCCCCATCTTACGTGTACGGGAGGTAGCCTAAATTAATTAATTAAAAATTATTTTTTGTCACCGTTCTCTTACCCTTATTATTACTTACCTGTATACAAAATTACACTTTTCTAGGACTTATAGTTTCTCCGCAATGCCGCGGACAGACAGACGGACGGACGGACGGACGGACGGACAAAGCGAAACTATAAGGGTTCCTTGTTGACTACGGAACCCTAAAAATCATAAATGTGCTGCCACCTAAGGACACTTCAAAAAACTACGTAAACTGTTAAGTTGGTGCCAATTAGTTCTAAAAGTTATGACTAGATGGCGCTAAACCAAATATTAAAATGTGATTCTAGATGGTAGCACATATTTTATTGAGCTAATTCATTAAATTTGATTTGATAAATTTTATCATAAAATTAAATATTTATTTTACTTACATAAATTTAATATATTTTTAAAATAATGTAATAAAATTTATGGAACCAACGTAAATTTTTTGCATTCCGCAGCAAGCTCGTAATCTATGTCTTGTCAATGACAGTCTATGGTCCGAATTAAAAAAGTCAGTTTTGACTCTATGGTTTTTTATTTGTGTAGGATAGAAATACGTCGAAGCATCGCCGGTGAACAATTTATTTCAATTACCATGAATAAGCTCGCCGGAGAAGCTGTGTGTTATCGCTCGTTGTAAAAAAATATCCGTATATTACTTTACCAAGTGAGAAACGCCTCCAACGAGTATCGTGCATCAAATAATGGTTTGGGAAGAATCGACAGTGACGTATCGCTATTCAGCCTTGGATATTATGGTTACGAGAAAAAGTGTATTTTGAAAATAATCCGTGTGTTTTCTGTTGAAACCTTCGACTGGGTGTCGAATAGACAGTGTTGTGTGTCGTTTAACTGTATAAGTGAAGTGATATCGGTGCGATGTCGGGCGGCAGGAGCATCGACAAGGAGCGCAAGTCTCCTCGGGAGAGCGGGGAGGATTCCGAGGACGAGAGCGAGATCCTGGAGGAGAGCCCCTGCGGCCGCTGGCTCAAGCGACGGGAAGAGGTTAGTGATCGTTTTCTGTGCTCAAACACCGTCATGCTCATTCGCAAATGTAGGCCACTCGCCACAAAGATATCGTCAGCTGATCTACAAGGTTAACTACACAAATAAGACGCAGTTGGAACTGTTTGTTACGTAAAATATCATTTGTTGTGCGTGGAATTGTGGTAGCGCAAAACAAAACATCAAATATCATACGGAACCTTGAACATGAAATGTTGACAGAGATCACTCCAACCTTGTTTGACAGCTGTCTTGATCTGTTTTCATGTAGACTATTATGGTAAATATTGCAAAATCAGTTTATTTATACAGTTACTTTGACTGGATGTGCTAGGTCAGTGACTAAAACAATAATCAAACCTCAAAATCATGTTTCCATAATCTTTTATTAAAACTTTAAACTCTAACATTCATTGTTTTATAAGCTGTTAGTGTTAGTGAAATTTTATACAAAAGTCGGGATAGTGTATTTATTGCAAAACGTTACTTAACCACAAAATTTATTAGTAAACTAAGGTAGCGGCAGCTTTCGTACGGAGACTATTATACCTACTAAGTATTCTTTCCAATTATGTTCTTGTTATCATTATTTTACATTATTTCTAAAGACTTAAAAGAGCTGTTAGTGAAACAGTGGTTAAAATATTCTCGACAATATTAGACCTGAGTTGTGGCATTATGTTTTAACTATTACTCACATAAACATTAAAATTCAGTTTAGCTATTACTTATTACTATGGAATAATCCTCGATATCCCACCGCAACATCATCAACTAAATAAAAATTATAATATAAGTAGAGTCAAGTTAGTGTGGGGCACTATTTTTGGTGATTGAAGAAGCTTATTTCTGACTTGCACCACATTATTGCAAAAATGAACTTACAATAAGAAGGTACTTTGATTTACTATGTCTATTGTTTGCTCATCGACCGAGCGAAGCGAGGTCTTAGAGTCGAGAGCCGCGAAAAGCCTGCGTTTCAACCAGTTTAGCGGTTGACCTCTGGCGCTTAGGTTTGATCGACATTTACTCGAAAACGGTTAATCCAAATTAAATGAAACTTTACACACAAGTTAGATAGGTTAATAGAATAATATAAGTGAAAAAAATAGCGAAATAGACCTTAGGGTTGCAGAGATATAGGTGACTTAAAGTCTTTACGATAGGTCTGACGATAATTTCAAAACTGGTGCTCTGATAATTTTTTTTCTAATTTACACACATTTTTTATAACCTACATAAATATATTATCAAAAGTGTATGTTTGTATGTATGTTTGTTACGCGATAACTTGAAAACCGATGGTCCAATCTTTATGAAACTTTGCAAATACGTAGTTTAAGTCAATAGAATTTTTAAGTTCGAACATCAGCCAAATCAGTTGAAGGGTTCTAAAGTTATAGAAAATGCTTAATTACAACGTTACCAAAGTTCCAATCTTAATGGAACTTTGCGATCAGGTAGTATAAGCTAAAAGAATTCTCATGTTCGTAAATGAGCCAAATCGATCCAAGGGTTGTAGAGTTATAAAGATGACTAAATTATAATGTTTTGCACAATTTGTTAGGTACATTAAGTTTGAGAAAGATCCTACAGGCAAGAAAGAGCAGGCAAGTAGATCAAGCTAAAGAATTAATAGCGATAAAGTCCAATAATTCGAGAATTTCAAGCAATTTATCTTATTTTCAATAACATTATTTTTTAGTACATTGCGTTATACCAATAATTGCGTCAATTATAGTCCGGCCGCCTAAAGTTTGCTATTGAGATAGGTGTCACATACATGTAGGTAAGTACACGTTTTGTGCTGTTTTTTTAATCATTTTATAAACCTCATTTCGCTCGATCGATAAAATATTATGTTATTTAATTTAAGTAAAATAAAAATAAAGTAAAATAGTTATTTAAAATAAAAACCTTATTAAAAGCGTTATTTTATGCCCATCGCTAATGGCAAGCAACCAAAGTTGGATTTAGTAGTATAGGCATAATTATAATATAATATTATTATGACGACATAACTACGTCACATCGCCTAAAATTTTGTATAAATTATCCCGAACACAATGTACCGGACTATAACTCGCTGTCAAGTAAAATAATATTTTACAGTGGCCGTAGCATGCCAAACGAGATCCCGCTGAAATGTCAAGCGTAGAACTGTCATGCCATACATTGTAGTTTTGTGAATGTATGGGATGACAGTTCTACTCTGGAAGTTTGGTCGGGATTCTGTGTGGCATGCTACGGCCACTGGCAAAACACGAAAGTGGAGACCATAAACAATAATAAGCAGGTAACAATGTCTGTGGAAGTGGTGATAGAATAAAAAAACTCGCTGAATCGTTTTGTTATAATATATAATTAAAAGACATAATTTATATGAATACATACATACATATATCATCGACCGTTCTGCTCGGTCCGAGCAAAGCGAACTCTTAGAGTTGAGAGCCTCTGCTTTTTCGCTGGCGGTAAGGTTATTTGAGTAGTCTGTCTGCATAACTTTTTAAAACTTAGAGTAATTGTTTGTGCCGGCACATTCAATAATAAAGGTGCACGAGCACACCGTAATGCATCGCGGGCCGCTGGTGGCTCTCTCCAAAAAAGTCAGCAAAATGTTGAGATCACTACGTACGCGCCCATCCAAATACGTACGCACATAATATTGCTTAACTTCGATGTTTACGTACTTTAAATAGAGCTATTTTTAAATGAATTAATTCAAATGTATAGCTTTCAGAAGTTTTCCCGAATTTAAAATGTACTTATAGTCTGGCAAATTTCATAAATATATGGTAACGGCAAGTTCCCTATGAATATTGATTTATTCAGAGGGTCAAAAAAATGTAGGTACGTTTTTGAAGGATAAACGGGTGTATTTTTTTCTACGTTAACTTAGAAGTTTAATTTTACGGGCACCAAGCGGCCATAGACCTGTCTGTGTATTATGGTAAAAATATACAATTCTACGGGATGTAGAGTATATATAAATGGATCTTGACAGACATACGGATGACCAAGTGATCCTATTAGGGTTTCGTTTTTTCCTTCCGAGGAACGAAACTGTAAAAAGCATTATATTCTAAAAATCTCGGTACGTAGGTTTATTGAGTTTTAATTTCTCTGATTTTTTGTATTTTGAGTTTTAATATTAATGTTCTTGTATTAGGATATATTTAGTCGAGGCCTAAAGTCTAAGGTTTACCACGGAAATTGGGCTGCGAGGTCCCAGTTCGAGGCGAACTACTAGTTTTAATCAGAGTTACCGACATAGCCAAAATGCAAGCTTTAGTGGAAAGGCTGGTCACATTTCCCACAGAACTGATAACCGCTGAGGTAGAAGAGTTCTAAGAGTGGAGACCAAACATCGGAAAACATAGGGTAGAGTGCCCATGGGTGAGATGGGGCTATGATACAAGGAGGGTCGCTGAGAGTTGGTGAGGGTAGAAGATGGAAGACCGAGTAGAGTGGTGTGCCATGGTGGCCAGGCCTATGTCCGCAGTCCGCAGTAAAGAAATATTCGCTTAGGTCACAGTTTTAGTCCTGGTACAAGGCTGTTACGTTTTGTAATAACATGGGTGGTGTTTTACATATTGCCGCCCCCAGTGAATAAATGGATAACTGCAAAACCAAACTTAACAGGAAAAATTTAAAAAACTATTTGTCGTCAGTAACATTTGTTCCAGAAACCAGAACTTTTAAGATGTAATAGCTTTTTTATTTATCATATAAGATAAATGTTAATAAAATTAGTAGATGTATTTGGACCCATATAATCCGAATATGAAAGAAAAGCAAAAACAAGACAATGGCGATTATCCGTTTATTCGCCTGAGACGGCGCTTTATGCAGTGAATATAAGTTATAACTGCTATTTTCTAGTTTAAGGCCATTTAGTGCATTGGTCATGACTTGTGATAAACCTATGATAACAGAGCACTTTTGTTTTCAATGATATTTTGTCACAGAGGTAGGTGGGTGATTAATTAGATAATCTTTTATTGTAGGTGGAATTAATTGTACAGTTAGCTGAAAGTCTTGGATTTATTCCTCCTTTTAGGTTTAGTCTGCTACCATCTTTGGCCATCATCCCTTAATATCAGACGAGTTTGTAGTCAAAGTGTATAATAATGAATAATAAAAACTAGCTGTAACTTTGTAGAAATTTTGTTTTAATTTGGTCAGTATTAGATATTACATACTATGTAGGTATCTGGGGGCACGGCAGTGCCCCCGCCAAGTCGAGCATAAAAAGCGGCACGACCGTACCATCCTTTTCTGGAAGCAGTTCAGACCATTTTCGACCCCCTATAACTTTGTTGTGGAAAAAATCAGAAGCTTCAATTTTTAACAACCGAGTATGCATTGTATAAACACGATTTATTCCAAATTTCATTCAATTTGAACTAGTCGTTTTATAAATTATAACTAGTCAAAGTTTCGTAATTTTGTCACTCACTCACTCACTCACTCACTCACTGACCGATCATCAAAAGTCTAAGGCACTTCTAGCAAACATATAAGGTTCAAACTTGGTACATACTTAGAGTTTCTTGTAAAAACCATAGGAAAACTAAAAAAACATGCAATTTCGGTCTAGTTTTCGAGATACATAAACTGCATAAATAATAAATAAATAATTTGTAATCCCGTATAAATGTATAGGATTACAAAGTTACATTTGCATTCAACGGTAAAAATTGCATAAAATCCCAATAATAATGCCCTAACATATATGCTGTAATAATGTATAAAGCCAGGGAGGGATTATCCCGCCTTCTAGGTTTAGTCTGCTCCCATCTACGGGCGTCGTCACTTAAGATCAGGCGATATCGTGGGCAAAGGCTAACCTATAACGAATAAAAAAAAACAAAAAGTAGTGTGATGCCACCAAAAACATAACTTGTAAAAAATACCAAGTCTCGCAACTGCAGTTCTTCTACTGTAAAAAGTTGTGAGATCCATGTACTACCAAGTCGGTAAAATCTTTTGTGTTTTAAATTAATATATTGACTTGGCAATCGCACTATTATGTCGGTATATTACTTGAGAGATACATTGTTGTGTTTTCATGCGATGGCCAAGTCGATCTATTGATTTAAAACACAAAAGATTTTACCGACTTGGTAGTACATGGATCTCACAACTTTTTACGGTAGAAGAACTGCAGTTGCGCGACTTTGTATTTTTTACAAGTTATGTTTTTGGTGGTTGTATTTTCACAAGCATTGCACAACTCGGTGCAAACCAATGTGCGAAACAGTGCTTACAGTTCACCAAATAACTTATCAATATTGTCACACTCTTCTGTCTCCATTGTGGTCGAACCAAAGTTTTTGATGGAACTGTGTGTGATGATTCTATTATTAAGACGTGTTCACAAGGAGCCTATTAACATGAGTGTTCATTGTACCTATACCTACACTTACAGCACTTTCGCCGGCGTAGCTCGCCGGTCGTTGACCTCTCGCGATTCGTCGCTTGCGCAACCACTGTCACTTTCTAGGCCTAGGGACTGATGGGGATCTCTTCTTAGATTAATGACAGAGCTTTCGCTAGGCGGCAAAAAAAGAGTCAATTGATGGACAGATTTCAGTCAAAACCTGCCTTATAACAACTGAAATGGAAAACCACAAAAATTATTTGTAGAGCTAAAAATGTATAATTCACTACGCCAAGAGTTCAGCCAAATCTCAATAGTTCAAGTCAAATAAAATAGAAAACTATAAAAATAAACTGTTCAAAATATTAGCGACAAAAATAACGTGCTAAAAATAACAGCTATTTCAACAGCCAATAAAGCTATTTATGTTGCTATGCAATTATTTTCGGTAGACCAATGTAGAAGATCCGCTTGATTGGAATTTCCTGTAGAGGACTTGAAGCCGCCGCATAAGGCCTGACTTGTTCCGAGAATACTACTTGTATGTTATTTCTGTCTGCATGTTACTCAACGTCGCCTTAATTGTAAATACCTCAACAAAACGCGTCACTTTTTGCTCAGTGTTTAAACGTAAGATCAAGGTCCTTGGTAAAGATACTGGACATAATATGATTATGGGCGTCAAAAAAACGACAAATCATTACCTACAAAAAAAACTTTAGGTAACAATTAACACATTAACTGCTAAAAACACAAACGCTGTGTTTTGATGTAAACGCGGGTGCTAACGCACACAAACGTCGTGTTTTCTGAACTGATTCGACCATACTTTCATAATTATTAATTCGAAGTGTTAAAATTAAAACAGCACTTACCTAAATGCTATTTGTGATAAAATAACAGTTGTTAAAAATAGCAATAAAAGCAGTATACTAAGAACAGCTATCACTATAGACAAAGTGGGCGGCTTCCTACTAATAAATAAATTTGGGGGAAAATAGATGTGTGCTTTGTTCCACCATTAGGCATCGGGAGAATGAAAGCTATTTTAACTTGCGGATAACGCGACCCGCCGAAGATTCCTGAACATTTCTATTAGAAAGCATTCAAGGGAAATGGCATGGAAATGTGCCTTATTTGCATTCAACGGTCTATTTCGAAAATAAACTAAATTGAGCTTGGACTTTACTCTGCAGAATGTAGATGGATAATTAGGTACGACGGCGCGGCTGTTGTTTTTATGGAATGCGGACAGTATCAACTACTTATTAATTATCGTAATTACAGATTACACTAAACTTTTATCAAAGTTCAATAGTCCAAGAAATTGTACTATTATTATTATATAATTGGTTCATTCCCTGGTCACTGGTCACTAAAGAGCATTATTCTATTTTCTGTAGGTACATTTTAACAATAAGTGGCAAAATAACGAAATGCACCTAATCTAAAACTATAATTCCTAAGTGTTTGGAGAGTGCATTACTAGTAGAAGCATCGAGCAGAATGCCAAGTCATATGGAATGACACTGATGAACTGCTGAACGATTGGCGAAGTTTTTGTGCCGCGGCTCCACGGTCAGCTTTCCTTTCAGTGTCGTTTTCCTCAACGTAACCTCTCCTATTCTTAGCTTTACCTTCGCTAATTCATTAGCAGCATAGATCAGCTGTCATCTAGCTAAAGTAATATACCTACCTACTTGCTTTAGAAAGATTTTAACGCATTAGCGCGACTTTTGGAAAAAAGTAGGCAAAGAAACGCAAATTTAGTCAACCTGTATTGGGTAAATTTGAGTTTTGTAACTCGCCATCCATCGCTTAACAGGTTGCCCTTCCTTACACACTCAGAGTCAAATCACAATTAAAGTTGATGTGGCCAACCTATATGTTGCAGTCTCAGGTCGCCAAGATCACAAAGCCTGCATCATTACCTTACGCTTTCTACATATATCTTAAAGGAAACAGCCGGGGGACCCTCAGTTTTTCATGCCCTGCAACGTACCTTACGCTTTCTACATAATACAACAATCGGGACCCTCAGTTTTTCGTGGCAACGTTTACGTGCCCACGGTAGCGTCCTGGCGCACATTTTACCAGACACTAAGATTAATGATGCAAAGATATCATCATGTTTCGCGGTGTACAAATCTCGGCGCAGTGTAATGTGTCTCTATTTCCGTGGCGGCCTCGTTAAAGGTCACGCAGTCAGGACTCGTCAATTGCCGAACTGCGCACTCGCTTCAATGTCGAATCACTTCTCTCTTGACTCTTGAGTGTTTACCGCCTTCGTTTCGCTCGATAAGGCGATTTTCACACTGCCCCGCATCATGCTGCATATTGCGTGTCGACGCACCTACGCGCGTTCCTGCGGGAGTGCAGATCTGCATCATCGTGCGGGTTTTTTGCGCACTCACGCGCGTAGGTGCGTTTTGTAGATTCACGCACGGCGGCTAACGCCCATTCAAAATCACGCACGGCACTGTGGGATTCAGTGTGCCATACCTTGCGTCTCGCCCCGCACCTACGCGCGGGGGTGCATGTTTCTCCGCGTGTATGCGCGTGATCCGCATGAACGCGCGTGGATGCATTTTCAGTGTGTTAGACTGTGCGTGTTTTCCATACAAACGGAGATACTTACAAGCAACGGAAGAACACGCATCCACGCGCTACGCTGCATCATGCGGGGCAGTGTGAAAATCGCCTAATAGCTGGAAAGAATTTGGTGACATATTTTGTATTTTTATCAGGCTTAGAAAGATAAATAACTCTGTATCGATACTAGGGATGAAAATTTCCGGAAATATTCCGAAAGTTTCCATTACTTCCATGAAACTTTCCAAATTTGACAGAAACAATGGGGAATAAACCCCAAATCAGAAATCTGATTTTTTAAATGAAAATGCTAAGTAAAGTAAAATTACTGCTGATAGGATAGTAGGCTTAGTGCCTGTCTACAATACTCAATCATGAATTTTGACTATAAGATTAAATTTGTAACTAATATACCAAGGAAAAGAAATACGCTGTTCATTGATGGAAAAATCATACCAATTATCAAAAAAACATTATATTTTTGTTTTACTATGTTAAATAGACTTATTCTTGTGCATATGAAAGTATATACACGTGTCTGTATGTAAAGGGTGAAACAGTGCAATGACTGATTCTCAAGTAATAACCTGGCTGCTTGGTGAGCTAATGTTAAAACAGAATTATATGAATTATGTTTATATAAGTCGGTATCAATGCCCTTTTTGGTTGTTTATAATCTTTATAATTGTAAGTCAAAAAAAATGATGGGTTCAGCTATCATAAGTTACCAGTATCATAGTTTTCACCTTTTCTTTGTATATTTCCATTGTCAATTAAATATTCATGGCAATGACCATCATTAATTATAGTTTTCAGATAGATAAGTATAATAACAAAACAAAAATAAACCCAGAAGGCCGTAGTAGTAAAAAAAACGCATTCAAAAATTCAGTGTTAATCTGGAAATTTTGGAAAGTTTCCTGCAATGTTTCCCTATATTTCCGGAAACATTGGAAATAATCCTGGAAAGTTTCGGAAACATTCGGACATTTTCATCCCTAATCGATACCACACAGAAAATTCCACACACAATTGGTAGAATCGCTCAGAGCGATCCCTTCCAGACAACCGTGCAAGGAGAGGAAATATGCAACTATCTGGAATCTAGATCGAAAGGAATGGAGGAATTTAAGGGAAGCTTTAGCTTTTGTCCAGCTGTAGCCTAGCAGCCTGGCCAAAATATATTCAGTTTTTAGGTACGTTTTAAATAACCCTATAATTTGTTGAGTAATGTCTGCTTGTTGACTAGACAAATGCCACTCGTAGATATGATTCGGTCATCATTTCTATAGCACCATCAATTTCCTTCCGCGCCCAAAGCTGTGCGCCGGCAAACGGTCTGACTCATTTATCATTCTAATGAATCGTGTCTCATTTTTTACAAGCGTTTTTTGTATCACCGATGTCATTTTGTATCGCCCTATTGCGGGGTAATAAGGATCTTAAAGTTATGAAGTGTGTTTAGCACACTTTCATCGTGGGTGCATTGACACACTGGTTGAAGAGTCAATGGTTCTTGTCGCGTTTTTTGTTCGGAAGTGAGAACTGCCCTCGCATGAGTTTCGTGCCCCGTGCCACTACGGATACTAATTCTGATCGCCAAGTGAAAGTGCTAGTGATCAGAGCCATTAGCAGGCATTTCTACAAATGCAATGATCACTCGTGGAACTGTAATTTCACCTTGCCATTTACTACTTTGGGTGACCTTTTTTCCTCACATTTTACTATTGTATTAGAGGATACCTATATTTCCTAACGTAAGCAACATAAAGAACTGTACCTAATCACAACTAATAAAATAGTGAAAATGTTTAATTTGCCATTGACATAGAACTCGCTAAATCAGCTGGCGCTAGCAAACCTGATGTAGAGGCCGAGTGCCGACCAAAAAGGCAATATCCGTTTGAAATCTGGTTATAAAAACATACCTATAAGAAATGACGATTCAATCAAAATAAGCGGAATGTCCGCGATGCTCTCGATTTTTGTCACACTTATTAATAAATGTATGAAGATTAAATTTACCTATTCCTAATTGAGATTTGACTCTGACAGTTGTGGAGTTTTAACCCCAGAATAATTAGGTACCTATTTATTTTTAGGAACATTGGGTACCTATATCTGTAAATTAGATCTAGCACGTAAGTATCCGTTAATAGTTCGTGTTGACGCGCCAGTTTATTAATAAATGTTGATATTTTGGGTAAAACTATTTAAAGAAGCTTTTATCAATTCTGTTTATCGAATCGAGACATTCCTGGTAATGGTGCCAACAAGATCAAAATAATATGAGAACTCATTGCCCACGTGATAAAAGTTTAACGTTTTGTCCTATATTGGGGAGTTAATCTCGGCGATTGACCACCGCTGAAGGGTTACCTGCCCTTTATTTTCAGGTAGGGGAAATAAGGTCAAGGGTAAGGTTTGCAAAGTCGAATCTGCCCCTTTTTGTGAAAATGCTTTAAGAAGCTAAGTAAATTTTCTTCCCTAACTTTCGTGTCTTCTGATGACCAGACCCTAGATTTCACCATAAATGACAATTATTCTTCATACCTACCTACCTAGATGTTTCTTTAAATTGACGGAGCTAAATCCAGAAATTTATGGACACGTTTATATTACACTAATGTCGCTGCGGTTTCAGGTCGTGGTTGTATTCCATACCATATCGAATGCTTAGCTAGGCAATGGGAGATCAAAGCAGCTAAAATACTATCGGATTAAGCCCAGAACTCAGGTCTTCATAATCTTTGAGACCACAAGACTATGTACCATATCAAATAGGTTATAGGTACAGTACTTTCACTAAGAAAGTAGTAAAGTAACGAAATGCCTTGGGCCATTAGCTGGCAATCATCGACCCGGCGACCTTTACACTGACCCGGCGGATCAGACGGCTTACGTTCCGGAAAGTGAAACAGACATGACACAGACTGAGCTCAGACGTTGCCTTGTTGACGTCACGAATGACTTATACAATGACGACATTAACCTACTAAAGGGCCTAATAAAAACCTACTTCATAATTAACTAGCTTATGCTCGTAGCTTTGCCTGAAATGAAAAATTCTTTCTTAGCGAATTTCTGAGTCAAAATAATTTCTGTGGCAAATTTCATCTCTTGTCAGTCAGACACGTTTTCCTTTTAGGTGTATTATGTTAAGATTAGTAATCAGTAGGAAAACCTTTAGATTTTAGATAGATGCAGGTAATAAATAGGTACTTAGATATAAAATTTCAAGAGGCGTTAAAACAAAAAGTAGGTAGGTACCTATACTTTTGTTTAAACAAAAATATCGTGAAAAGTTTTTGTACTGTAATAATACAACACCAGTGGCGAACGAATTAATTTCGCTTCGCTTGAATGGCCAGCTTTACGTATTGTTTTCACCGCCATGTGTATTTTAGGCCACCACAGTATTTTGTCTAGATAATTGTCTGCCGCCTTTTATCGATTCAGAGCCGATACAAAGCTGCGCGACACCGTTCCCTAAATGAAAATCTAACTTTATGTTACGGGCGCAGTTCTCTTTTATCGCCTACCCTACCACATAAAATTCTTTAACCAACTTGAGGCGGCTTATGTTGGGAAATACGTCATAGTATCTCATCATTGTCTGAATTAAATTCTCTTTGAAGACAATATGCTCTGGATTTATCTGGATTCTGGATTTGTGGGGAAATTCCTGTAATATATATAAAAATAGGATTAATTGTTCCTAATCTGTTACTCTACATCTGAATATTGTTTTGTTAACGACGGACCAAGAAGTTCCTGGTTACTGGCAGGAAGGAACTGCTTTTGAAACTGGATAAATTCATAACAATTTGATATTGGTATGGTATGTTGGCCTAAAAGGAAAGAGTGACTGATTGACTGACTGATCTATCAACGCATGAAACCGCTGAATTGACGATTTCTCAGGGCAAGCTACGAGCATAAGTTCGTCTATCATTATAATACAATCAATCTTTAAAAATTAATACGCCAGTACTAATGAATGTTATTAAGTCGGTTCTCTAAGAAACCCGTCAGAGCACCTCCGATCATGTTCTCATATCGTTATCAGATGCGATCAGCACCGAGATCTAATTACTGTTTACAACCTTAATTAAAACTGGCCGGAGTTGAGTTACCTCTTTGGAAAGTTGCATCGGTTCGCGGAAATCGGAATGTATGAACACCAGATGGTGTACTAGAACTGGTATTATTGAATTACAAATACGAGTAGGTAGGTATCTACATAGTTTCCGAAACAGTAAACTATAAAATGGGAAATTTAATAAAAAAAGAAATACCTGCAAACTAAGGAACCAATTAAAAAGAAACGTGTTCATTACATTAGTTGGACTTGTATGCAACTTCCCCTGTTTTCAGAGCATTTTCTCCAAAACTGGAGATACTCTACAAGACAATCGATAGAAATTGGCAAATAAATGATTTGATTGATTGAAAATGCTATTCTTCTATTAGCTTCGCGCTTTGATTCTCTTTGGGCTCAGGTTCCGTCAGATTGGACCAGCTTGACGGCGACTGGTTATGGAATATGCTATTCTAGCATCAAGTCTCAACGTCTTAGTACAATAATATACCACAAAATCGATAAATTTCCGCAGTGTTACCTTTACAGCTAGCGATTAACAATATATTGGCCACTTCCTCGTGTATTACCTAATTTCGTATCTGTTCGGTGAAGCGTGACGGCGAGGCCAGACGTCGAGCAGACGGGAGAAAGGCGTGACTCATGCAGCTACGCACAGTACATTGATCTCGTAGTTACGTGGCTAGCCTAGCCGTTACGAGAAAGGTACTAGGGAACTTGTGAAAGCTCACCTCAAATCTCTCGGAACAGAAACCCCAATCTAAATGTAGGTAGGTAAAGCTACTTCGCTAAAACGCCCAGCACTCTAGTTGGTAGCTACATTTGGCCATTCAAATAGACATTAGTGGCTCAAAAGTAATTGCGAACTAGTAATTACTGGATGTGTGCGACTGGACATTAAGATTAGATGATTCATGACAAAATACCTAACGGATTTGAAATATAAAGTGAAGAAATAGTACCTACAACGATTTCAACATGTTGTACAACAATGTATAGTAGGTACCTACCTATGTCGAGGAAGTAGGTATTGTCTTAACAAAGAGCTTAAAATCGTTAACAAAGAAGAACATTCTAACATCTGTGCAATTAGTTTTCTCTATTTTAGTATCTTAACTTATGAAATGGATTTTTCATCAAATATGATTGATCTAGCAAAAACTGAAGTTATTCAGCAATTTTCTAGCTGGTTACCCGTCTGGCATTGAATGTGGTCAATCGTCCGTAACAATAGCCACTCAGACCTGAAATATCCTAGACTCTAGACATTCTCGGAAATCTTGTTCAAACAACGTTATTGAACCAAATTGTAAATCGGAATGTAACAGTACTAAAATTATAGGGCAACATTAGCGTTCTCGGTAATTTTAATTGAGAGACGGTGATAAAATCCTGTTAATAAATGACATATTAGGTACCTACCAACATTTTTTGTTTAAAGACAAGTCTCGGGTAATAATAAGTTTCCAAGTTCAGAATTTAAGTCGAACCTCAGAACAGCATTCACCAAAATGAGCACACGATTTAAATTTATATCGAGGCACCAGAAAACACGACATTCCTTGAACCAAAAGAGGTGCGGCGAGAAGGAAAGGCTCCAGACAAGATGGTTGTTGAGATCAAGTTGAAGGCGACGATAAATCGCCGAGCACCGAGCCTAGTCGCGCCGGTGCAAATTGCAGCGTGGGCTTACTGCATAACACAGCCTCGATGTGCGGAACTATCGACCCGAGATATAAGAGACATAGTGAAATCACCAACACCTTTAGGAGATTTAGAGGCATAGTGAAACCACCAACACTCAACACCATTAAGATATCTAAGACATGGTGAAACACACAGCAACACTTTTGAAAGATTACATCAGTTTGTTGATGACAAATGAAAGTACGTATTTAATCTTGTGTAATTATCGTCCTCGTCTCCAAATCTCGCCAATAGGTATATGTCACCAGCATGACAATCAGTGTTTACAAGATTTTTTTATGAGAAATAAAGATTTCTTTAACCCGAAGATTTTTACTAACTTTAGACGAAAAATATAATCTCGTAATAAAATGACGTTCTTTGAGTAAATGTTTACGTCAGAAATGATTTCAAAAGTACTATTTCGTTTAGAGATAAAAACTTCATTATCATTCCCCAAGGCTAAGCCACTCGTAGTTTATGATTTGGACCACAAATAAAACGCTTGTTATGGATAACAGATCAGTCGCTACTTGCTACCTGCCTATTATAATACTTCGTAGCTATAGGTGTACCAGAATCTCATGGCAAATGGGGAAATAAAATTTTGTGGTGGGCAATACTGGGGAAATTGGATTAAACGATCTTGATACTGTTTAATTTTTATTTATATTTGTAGTATTAATATGTATAAATGAACGTGAAGTATATATTAGTTGTGTATGAAGAATGCATCGGGTTCTTAACATAGAAAATATATCATGGAAAATAAATCAATCCAAAATTACTTTATGTAATCATTTATTACGTTATAATTCACCATACAAATAATTAAATACCTCATTCAGAACTAGAAAATGATTCCAAGAACTCTACTTGCATTTGTTGTTCTTCATCTTCATCTTCATCAGATGATGAAGATAAGGAGGTATTTATTATAAATCGCTCTTCCTGCATTTCAATTATTTTATCTTGCTTGATGAAATTATTTTCAATTTCATTTACATGTTTACAACATTTTCGCCAATCCTCTGCACCAATTTGTGAGAAAGCTTCTTCTGTTAATAGTTTTATGTCACTTGCAGGCCTATTTACATTTTTATCAGCTACTTTTTGCTTCATTATACCCCAAATCATTTCTATGGGATTCAGTGTGCAATGATAAGGTGGGAGCCTTAAAACTTCGTGACCGTGCGATTTTAATACTTCATCTATCTCATATATGGGCGCAGACATGTTTTGTTTCACTACTTCAAGTAGTTGACATTTACGCCAAAGATCATCATAATGCAAATCATTTGCACGGAGCCATTCTTTTATATCAGAGATACGATTGGCTTGTGTAGGCGGTTTGTTCAAACGTACGGAATGATAACTAGCATTATCCATTACAATTAGTGAAGGTTTTGTCAGATTTGGAATTAGCTTCTCTTTCACCCATTTTGTAAAATTGTCCCTATTCATATCGTGGTGGTAGTCAGCAGATACACTTTTTGACCTGTAAATCAGACAACAATTTGGTACGAAGCCATTTTCTCCACCAGCGTTTACAATGATCCACCTCGCACCAAGTGATATACTTTTAGATGGACCTGCAATATCCTTGCTTTGCCAGCACTTGTTCACAGAACATGAACCATGAATATAAGTTTCATCTAAATAAATCACATCCAATTTATTATGCTCCTCAGCTTCGCGGTTTTCCTTAATGCGCTTCAAAAACTTGTATCTTTGTAGTTTTATGTCATCTCTTTCCATCAAAATAGTCCTTTTTGATTGGCATTTAACATACTCAAAACCAATCTCCTTAAGTAGAAGTCTGTAAAAGATTATAAAAATTATTACATTACATTACTCAAACGATAACTTAGTCATTCATCATCATCACCAGTCTATATACGTCCCACTGTAATAGGGCACAGGTCTCCTCATATGATTGAGAGTAAGACGGATTATCACTTAATTATTATTTTTCATACCTCAGAGTTTCTCTCCCTCCGTTGAAATCAATATCTTGTCGAAGAATTTGTAACAGTTTATTTACTGTAGGAATTTCCTTCCGAACTGTATAGAATTCGTTTACTTTATTCCTAATCAACTGTAAATCGAAACTGTCTAAGTTGATTTTCTTCTTCCCCCCTCTCCTCTTTTTACCAGGAGTGGAAAACACACCATCATTCGATGTGCCTTCAGTCACGATTCGCCGTATAGTGGTACTGGAAATCCCTATAAAGCAGTTACAATTATGAACCTACGTAAGAAAAATTAAATAAAAATTAAAAGTATCAAGAAAACTCATTCCAACTTACCAGTCAACTCTACCACGCGCTTTAAAATAAAAGATTGTGTCTGATTTACACCTTCTTCTTCCTTTATTTTGCGGTAGACATTGTAAACAATATTTCTCGCTTGAGATCGAAGTGGTTTTTTCGACATTTTCACAAAAACAACAAATTTCAGGAAGATATTCACAATGCCTCAGCAGCGGCTGACAGATATCATACTTTGATTTGACGGGTGATAGTTGACATTGCCATATGAAAAACATTTTTTTTTAATTTTTTTAAATGCCATGAGATTCTGGTACACCTATACTCGTCTGACGACCGCACACGCTTCAGCATTTTCCAAAAGGAGCCCATCCAGATATTAATCTCTGCTTTCGAAAATATAGCAGCAACTTATAACTTTCACCGGCTATCATATAAATAGTGTAGCCTGATACAGTTGGTCAAAGTTCCCATTTGTATCTATCAGGGAGGCTGGAAACAACGATCTGTCACGTCACTCGTCCGCTGTGTATCGAACGAGCGTGGATTTTCTTCATTGTAATTTATCGTTTCAGCACTATTAGTGTGGACTGTGGACAATAGGATCTAAGGCTCACCGATGAATTCTTTACCCAATATCAAGACCCACTATAAAATACGACCCTCGTGGGCGGGTTATCTTGCAAAAATGGAGCTACAATCGTCGTAAATTATAAAGCCTCCTCCGGATTATGTCACTTTTGCTTGTTCAGATTTCATCTGCAAGATACATTCTAGACTTGGCAAATACCCAAAATCTGATTTACTCTTGTGGTTGTGTAGAGAACCCTTAGCAATATGCTATAGGTATGTAGGTAATGAAATACGCACACGAGCTGTATCCTAATTAAGCAAGCGGATGATTTGTTGGCTCACTTTATTTAAGTTGAGTTATTTATAGCGTGTCGCCTTTACCCCGACCTCGGCTCTCCCTTGCCGAGACTAAAGCAATATTTGAAACTCGAGACCGCAGTTTGTGAACCACCGTCTTACGGCTAATTGCTGTTTAAGAGTATTTGGTTGTATTGTAATGGAATTGATTCCATTTGCGTTTGATGTCCGACATAAAATTAACTACTCGAACCGATTTCAATGGGGACCTAAATCACTTGCCTAATCATCTTTATTACAAGTTTTTTTATAGAAATAAAGCAATGTTAATAATATCTAGAGAATTTTAAGTATTTGAAATTTTATTAACAGCGTGGTCGCCGGATGTCCGATTTGGTGTGAACATCATTGTCTCTAAATTGAATTTGCTATAATTCCCAGCGCTACGGTCAGTAACTCCAGACCCGCCATTTGGCTTTCGTTCAGGTGACCTTTAACTCTATTTAGGAAAGAAGTAAAATGACTCCATAAATAAGGGTAAACACATAACTGGCATGTTATTTTATATACTCAGACCTAATGTTATAATCCTCTTTCGTAGAAATATTTGTGTGGTGTAATGTTGTCCTAAGTGTGGTGTCCATTAAGCAGTCATCAGAGCTGTCGAAGGAGGGTGGACGCGTCGAGAATGTCAACTCGTTTACTCGGCTTAATGTGTCGTCGCGTCGTGATTCACCGGCTGGTTCGTTTATGGCGCCCAGTCATTGCCCATAGCTCGTAGAACCTGATGACAAATGTTGCCATTTCTATATTTCATCAGGTGATTGCTCTGCTGAAAGCAACATCAATAATACTACTTTAGAAATGAATTCTTTGAGTGACGCAGTGCAGATCTGCGTGGTATTTCACAATTCAATGTTCTAAATGAGCAAATGTTATGAGCAGGATAGGCGTGTTGTGCTTGTCATCAAGTGCTTAACTGCTTCATCACTTAACTTTATTCCGGTTTTTTTGCTTTGTCTGGATTGTACCTGGATATCTGTTATATCTTCATTACCTACTGAATTTTATATTCGAGTTTTATATAAGTTGTCATCTAAGTCCTTAACTTTATCTAACACCCCGATGTTTAAATAAGTTTCCAGTCATAACAGCTAGTTACTTCTAAAAACGCCGAGCGCCGAAAAAGTTTTAATGAATTTCGAAATTGGCTCAAGTCCCTTAAAAAATAACAAGTTAGTCAGATTTTTTACATGAGAAATCTGGCGATGTTATTTTCCTCGTGTTGAATGTTGATTAGTGTAGATAACCAATCTGATGGTAGTTGAATTGTTAAAACTTGTCGGCACAAGTGACGGATTGACGGAAACTTGTTTTAATATGTTAGTGATTGTGATTCATCAGACGGCCGTGAGCGGAGCATGCCCAATGCGGACCGATGCGGTGATTCATTCGAATTAACTGTATTGTGTTAGGGCTACGATGTCGATGCTTACACGGGGATATTGGAGACACGTGCAAAAAGTACCTAATGACAATAATATGAGAATAATATTATGAAGATTGTCCAAAGATGAGTCACAACGATATAACGTCTTCTAATTCGATTTGCAGAATTTAATTCGTTCTCAAACACGTTTTTAATGACATGTCACAACATCAACAAAACAGGTACCCACTTGCTCTATTTATACACAATTATTCGCCTACGGGTGTAAATAAAAACAAAAAGCCAGGTATTTTTTGTGTGTCATAATTGAAAAACAAATTGTGATGTTTTTTCGTTGCGCATGCGCAAAAAGTAGCGGTGTGGCGCCGGCGCAGACTGGTGCCGCGACACGTGAATCATTAATCGTGATCGTTGATTCACAGGCAGATTAGAAACGTTTGTTGATCTCTGCTCGTGGATCGTTTGGTACAATCCCACGCTTCTATGGAAGGTGGAAGATACTTACTCTACTTAATCATCTACAAACTGTTCCGCTCAGTCTTCTCGCTAAGTGGTTTTATCCGTTTTGTTATTTCAGGGTTTAAGTAATCTACTTTCGTACAATCCTGAGTCGTCCTGTTTCGTCTCCTTTCCTCCAATAAAGAGTATTCCATCTATCTATCCTGGATCACGCAAACGATTATCCCAGGATGTTATACTTAATCGTGGTACCAATCTTTACTTCATCCTGGTTCAGAACTCATACCAATTAAGAAGGAAAATTTTCTTCTATAGGTATATTATAATAAATAATATGTTATCAGTACTTTGTATAATATTATATTCCTTCTGTATTATAAATTGGTGAAGATAGTAGATAAATTAATCATTTAAAGGCATGTACGATTATATTGTTACCTATGTGATGACTTATAAACCAATCACAGAAGCCATTATCCATGTATAAAATTGTTATCGGTTGTATAATATAGTTGATGACATTTCGATAGCAACCCGTGAAGATTTGCGATAAAGACAAGCAGTCTGCTGAATTATTCATAGTGGAAAAGTTTGCTTTATCGATGTAAGTTCACCTTTGAACAAGAATCTGACGGCCTAACGTTGATAGAAGAATTATCATATTAATATCACAATAACTTTTTTGTCGGCGGCTCTTAATAAGTAAATATAACATTTTAAAGGTGGTTCTGACTTCTGACCTAATATCATCATGCGTAGTAAGTAGCTAGTAGCTATATTATCTTTGTTTTTGAAACGTAGTATAGATGTCTGAAACATTTAGTTCGGCTGAATGGTGCTGATTTCTTTGGCAATGGTTTGTTTCTACCAATATTTATACATTACTCTCAAGAACCATTTTATAGCTTTTAAAGCTAAGAATAAGACAATTGGTTGAAGCTTGACGTCAATCAGAAATTGGCACAGAATCTAAAGATCCAGGGAGCTGGCCCTAAAAATAATAATATTAATAGACTGTTGTAGGCGTGCGAATCGCCGATCAATCAAAATCAAAGAGAAACTTTCATTTAGTCGGGCAATATAAGTTGCTAACTAAACCAATATACGTTGCAGGATTACCATCCGTGGGGGTCACAAGTCACAACTATTCCGAAGTTACCACAAATTAATTAAAGATTAGATCGGCCCTTGTAGAATGTTTTAATCAGGAACTGCGTCACCAGTTCAACGGACGCGATGTGTGCGTAAGACAGCCCACACTAAGAATGAACTTCTAGCTGCTAAAGTGCTCTTGGTGGTTCCTATTACTATTTATTCCGTGGAAGTAACGAATATGTTTCAGTGACGTCACACAGTTGCGGGACTCGTGACGTTTACCCTTTTAAGACGAATGCTTCTTCACTTAACTTTAATCGTATGCATGCTCTTGGCTGTTTCTTTGAATACGTCTTGGCTCCCTTGTAGACTTTAACTTTCGAATGAGATACTTTTTGTACGAATTTTATTACTCTCTCCACGAAATCCAAAGAGTTTTAGCGGGATTGTCAATAATAGATGATCTTTCTAAAAGCACTATCTAATAAAGAAAGTGACTGGCACTTTGATCGGAAAATATCTACCTATTAGAGAAGGTAGCTATATCGAGATGTTCAATTTATTCAACTACTAGCTGCGCCCAGCGGTTTTACCCGGAGTATTTATGTAGCCTTGTGTTATTGCAGATCGGTCCACCCGCTTAGGCATGATAGAGAAACAAACATCCAGGCATCCATTCTTACAAACTTTCACGTTTATAATATTAGTAAGTATTCAATAGCCTAAAAGTAAAAGTGGTGAACGTTATCAGAACGGACGTGAGTTGCCATTCAGTGATCTTCCTCCCCTTGCCCCTAGTAGCAGCTATAGTGACGTGATAGTGACAAATGTCGTACGATGGGACCCTTCCTGTCTCCCATGGCCCAGAGATGGTGCTACGTGACTTTGATCACATTCACCATTCATTTAGTAGCTTCAACGGGATTCATTATTCATTTTATTAATCATCTATTTATAGTCTCGTGGTTAAAGCTTTTAAAGCCTGAAAACCGATGGGCCATTTAAACACCGCTTGGTATTGTGTAAAATGGTTATTCTTCAAATAGTAGGTGAATTTTATACACTTTTAATTGTAATATTTGTTTATTGTGTGCAATAAATATTTTTTATGTTATTTATTAATTTATACCTATATTATGTACCCAGTGCAGAAACGTCAAAACACACGGCTTTGTTTCCACCACCGCACCGGCTTTTAGGTTTCCATAATAACATTATCTTTTATTCTTTTATCACTACAATCTGCATTGATATCAAAGATATTACTTATCTCAGTATGCTGATTACCGGTCACCAATATCATATCAGGCTTCTGATACAACCTGCAGTCTGCATATTGTATGTACCTATATATTGATCTATAGTAGATACCTTATATTATATCGTACCTGTACTTACATATAAGTATAATATATGTATCCATTCGAACCAGTCCCATATCACTAAGGAAAACCAATAAACTGTTATGCTCCACTGCTTTCTATACTTCCTCCTCCATAAAAAGGCCTCAATGACTGTTCCATACCATATAGACACTATGGAAAATAGTAATTTTTCCGCTTTGCATACCAGTACATATGTATAATCATGAGGGCTAAGCACATGATGTAAAAAATCAAAATTACAAATCATTGCTAGCACAATCTCCATAAGTAGGGTCATTTCGCCGGTTTGCGACCGATTAGTGGAGTTCCCCACTTTAGGTTAGCTTATTAATATGAAAAATCTTCTTGACAGTTATGAAAAATCTTTCTTGCGGATCTATACATGATCAAGTTTTATTTAAAAAATTAAAAAGTAGTAGTAGTAGTATTAAAATTTGAAGAAAAAAATTTTTTTCTCCAAAAGTAGCTATTTCACTAGTTTGCGGCCACTTTTTTTAATATGCGACCACCCTCATCTTAGTTTACGGCCACTAAAATTCTAATTAAATGTCGATAATTATCTTATTAAATAAAATATAATGAATTATATCTTCATTTATAAACTCCCCCCTCTCCCCTCCCTTCTTTTTGAAATGTTCTATTGTATTTTTTTCCATATTATTCTTAATATTTTATTTTGAAAACTATGCTTAAAATCGAGGAACCTCGTCATGATTGTCAAGCCATATCGTCCCACTGCTGGGCAAAAGCCTCCTACCCTTCGTGCCATGCAACTCTATCCTGAACAGTTCGCATCCAAGTCTTTTCTCCGATCACTGTGATGCCTTCAACCCAGTGTCGCCCGACTGTAAAAGCCAGCAACGCATCGACGCATTGAGATCTACCCCTGCTTTATCATTTTCTACTCTTCGAAGAAGTGGATAATTAAAGCGGTGACCCCACTAAGTTCTACTTCTCTCTCTTACTATGCTGGCTATTGATAGGGCATGCTGACAGACCCTAACTTGGTCATTTGCTGATCCTCTTATGAGAAGTCCATCAGCCTTCTCATTCTCTTATATACCAACATGGCCCGGTACCCAAACTTGTACTCTGTTGCTGCAGCCTTCTTTGTTCAGAGCCTTCACAGCATCCAAGACTAGTTTTGAGCTGAGGAACTTAAGGCCTTGACTGTTACTGAGAATGTAGATATAATCTTATCTTTCACATTCCTCTTTATGTTTTCTTCAGCGCATGCTATAATGGCATACATCTCCGGCCGATAAACGATAGTGTATATACCCAGACTGTTATAAAGTTTCCGAGTAGAGTTACACCTGATGCTGTGCCGGATCCCGTTTTTGAACCATCTGTATACCAAATGCGGCCTGCGGCAGTCTGCATCTGGTTGCACTTGGAGTATGTAAAAGGCTTTCATCTCCTGTTGTATGTAAGTTCGGTTCTAAGCCAGCATGACAAGCTGCCGTAGGAAAGATTGGGCGTATCATTGAAGTGTAGATGAAGACGAAGTCCCCGGGTATGGCATACGCTGACCAACACATAGTAAAACCCTAATAGCTTTTTCTGTCACCTTCTTGGCGTGCATATTCCATGTGAGCTCCTTCTCTAAGGTCGTACTGGGATATTTCACGTCTTGTCTTTACCCATAGATATTTACGGGGAGTATATCATGAGGAGAGCTTTAGAAGGGTGGGAAGGATGCATCTCGATAGGTGGCAAGTTGATATGCAACTTGCGATACGCAGATGACACAACCTTGTTCACGGCTTCCGAGTGAGAACTTGCTGCTCTGCTCTCTAGAGAGCAGAGCACGGATTCACTCTCCTTCTCGACTCTAGAGTCGAGAAGGAGAGTGAATCCGGTGGCCTCAGTATAAACAAGGCTAAGACAAAAATAATGAAAGTAGACCGGTCAGGCACTCTCACGCGTTCAAACGAACTTAAGTACCTGGAATTTGTAGATCAGTTCCAATATCTCGGCTCAGTTGTCACTAACGAAGGAGGAAGTGATAAAGAAATTAGGAGAAGAATCCAAATGTCCAAAGCAGCTATGACAAAACTCACCATCATATGGAAAGATCGAAATATATCTAAGACAACGAAGGTGAGACTGGTGCGGGCACTGGTCTTCTCTATATTCTTCTACGGTGTGGAGTCCTGGACGATTGGAACAAATGACAGGAAGAGGATTGACGCGATTGAGATGTGGTGTTGGCGGCGCATGTTGCATATACCATGGACAGCCCGTAGAATCAACGTACTCAACCAGCTTATAATCACCAAAACCTAGTATCTGTTCAAATACAAATACAAATTATTTATTCGTAGTTTTTAGGTACACGTCATTACACAATTGCATATACATATTTGTAAAAAATATATGTTCCCAAAGTATCTTAAGTTACTTTAGCCACATTGTTCGGTGAGATCCAGACAACCTAGAAAAGTTGTTGGTAGTCAATAAGATGGAGGGAAAAAGACCTCGCGGACGGTCTCCGATGCGATGGACGGACAATAAAAAATCCCTTACCGGCATGCCAGTGGCTCAAGCCATGCGATCAGCGACGGATAGAACAACCTGGCAGAGTATTATTTGAAGAGTGATGGCAAATCCTGCAGACTAGATACGACCTTCACTTCGTGAAGAAAACGACTAAGAAGAAGAAGATAAATCATTCCAATTATATATATAAGAAATTCGCCATTGATCATTACCACTATAATATCATCTGCATATCCCACAGCATATCATGTTCCACTGTTTAATTTTGTAAGAAAGGAACCATTCACCTATTTGTTTCTCCCCGTCTTTCCCTAGTCCTCTTATATTTAAATTCGTCAACTCTTTTATCCTTCTACATATATTTTCTTATACCGAATTCTCCTGCACGGTTATCTCTCAGAGCTAATTCGTATTTTAACTCAGTCTCCTTTTTCTTTAGTGTTGAGCACATTCTTTAACACAAGCTGCAATAATATGAACTTATGAATTCAAGTGGTCGTATAATGAAGGCATCAAATGACCACATTCAGTAAGCGGTCATTAATTTCCCATACATTTTGAGGCGGTCGCAAAATGACGTTCATCCAAGTTGCAAACTAACGTCTTGACGTTAGTTTGCGACCTGGATGTGGATGTGTGGAGTATTTGTACTATTTACGAATATTTAGATGGCCGTAAACTAATGAAACCAAAGAAGCCATTTAGCAAATGTGAAAAAGGTTAACTGAATTATAATATATTCAATATTATGGTAACCAGAGGGAAATAAAAAAGTAAACCGAGTAGTCAGTTTGCGACCATATGGCCGCAAACTAAAATTTCATTTATAATTATATTTTAGTTCGCGACCACTCATTATTTTACCTATTTTTACATAATTTTGTTTAGAAAATTGTTAAAATACGTTAAAAAACTATTATTAAAGCAATTTAAACACTATCACTCAGTAATACATGGATATATCATGATATACTTACTCCGAATGCATCACGTGCTCACTATTTTTTTTGTAATTTTGTACGAAACTAAACACGCTTAGTATAGACACAAAAATCAACTGTGATTTGTTAAAATTCTGATAATGCTATACGACCGTTATATGTTGACAAGGATTAGCCGTCTATCCCTCTCTGTCTAGGACTAAATTTTATTTGAAAAATGGAGATAGAATTCTTGTTTTCTAAGAATTTCTGAAGCAAAGTCTCTGAATGGCCGCAAACTAACGCTGGCCGGAAAACCGGCGAAATTACCCTAGATACAAAAATTTACTATGTATATATACCTACATATAGTTTTAATATTCACATCCTTTTCATAGACGTGAGGAACATTGTGTTTAGCTGACAGATGCAATATCTAAGTGGTTTTATAGGCAGGCGTAAACCACGGTAGGCCGCACCGCATAACAAATATTTTTCTGCATCACGCACACTAGTGCTGCACTGAGCTGCATTATGCACCTGTATTGTGCCTAAGCTGTATGTACATATAACATACGCAAGAAGATTTTTGTTCTGCGACGATATGAAATAACTCAACAGCAGTGACGGAAATTTATCGAAGGATCGTAGCATCATTTCGCAAAACACGGCGTTTGTGTGGGTCATCCGCGCTTGGACCTCAAAAACACAGCGTTTGTGTTTTCCGCAGTCAAAGTGTTA
Organism: Hemithea aestivaria; assembly: GCA_947507615.1. Taxonomy (NCBI): domain Eukaryota; kingdom Metazoa; phylum Arthropoda; class Insecta; order Lepidoptera; family Geometridae; genus Hemithea; species Hemithea aestivaria. The sequence continues at coordinate 559,308 of OX382331.1, forward strand.
AATTACATAAGGTCTCGCAATTTAATTAGTTCCTGGTTAGCAGAGGACCATAAAGTAGAGCGTCTTGTTAATGAAGCTCATGAAATCCTTTCTGGCACAATTTAAAGCCGCCATCTGCCGACCAGCGCGCCGGGGATTACGGAAGATTACCGCGATGGACTCGCCAAAGCCGATTATGTACTATCTCTATTACAAACTATATACCTACCTAAGTTACTATTATACCTACTGCCCCCTACTAATGTTATACCGTGAAAGCATAATAGGCGTGAGTGTGTTGCCACTTCATGTCTAAATATTTATTAGTAGGTATCTAATATTCTCTCTTCGCGGCTAAACCGGTTGTTCAAAATATCCCATCATGTATTTTTTCTAAAGTTTCGCGTTGTTAAATCTCACCCTCAAAGATGAGTGTTGATTGAAGCTTTATAATGTGATGACTTTCAGTTTTCAGTTTTTACACTAAACGATTCGTGAGTATTTAGATTCATCTTTGTAAAGAATCTTTGTCTTAGTGAAGATCCTCGTACAGGATCGAAACGGTCGGCACGAAGCCGAAGTAGGTAAATACTTTCAGTTTTATTACGATTGTCAGCGATTTTTGTCATTTCTAGCCACGCAACATTTAATTGTAATTTTTAACTGACAAAGTAGGGTAACCTGTTCTGTTGGAGTAGGTAGAAACCCCTATTATTATTATTGTTCCTTTATTGTCCTTCTAATATTTCGGCAACAATTCTCGCAATTTTCTCGGACATTGTTTAACAAGCTGATACTGCAAATAAACGACTCGTGCGCATAAATCAATTAGAACAATCACACTGTCATGCCATTGACGTCACTTCACTCATTCGCAACATTTGCGCACCTACGCATTGTCGCAGAATAGGTATTTGATAGTATACCTAAAGCCTAGTACCTATTTACTATTTACCTATGTAATGTTGACTGAATGACGCAAGTTTACTTATTTTCTAACATATCTACATAGGTATAATTTAATAAAATAAAAATTAACATGAAACTCTTCAAAAGGAGAGTGCTTATGGACCTGTACACCAAATTTTAGTTTAATCGGCAAAGCTGCTCATGATTGAGCTGAAATTTAGTATTCAAATAATAACACATTATTCTTACTGTTATGATTTTGGATCTTACATAAAAGAAAAGAGGCAAGTTAAGGCCGCCCCACATTGGGTGATAGCCACTCTCGAAGATATCGCCAGGACACCTCGGCGTTGTCGTCACGACTATCCAAGGTGTGTGTCGCAGAGTGTGGTCGCTGCAACATCGCGACTCTCGACTTTCATCACCAACTCGATCGCTGTCACCCAATGTGGGTTGACCTAACCATACTGCGTCACAAAATATGTATACTCATGTACATACTATAGGTATTAGGTATATTAACTATTCTCGATATGCGTTATCTTAGATTACCTTAGCTCGCTTGCGTAACATTACGATAAACTTTTAGTCTCACTACACAATACCTAGCATGCTAATTTGCTTCTGCAAACTAGCATAACTGTGTTGTAAAAATGAATGGGAAATTGGCGTCGTTAAGGGAAATAGATTTGTAGTATCTCGTTACTGAGCAGAAAGACCATTTAGACTTTAGACGCGTATGATGGTTGGGTCGAAAAGGCGCAAGAAGGGGATAAGAGGAAAGATTTGGCAAATTTCTTAGCCCAGCAGTGGAACAGTAAAGTCATAATATAACAGTGTGTTGTGAATTTTCTTATCCATAAAATATGTAATATGAAATGTATCAAAATCCAGATTCCCGTGAAAAGTTCACATTCATCCTCAAAGTTCGTAATGAACACAAATAATCGCAGGTTGCAGCGAGCAATAAATTCAATTCAATCATCTAAATGGACCACTTTACTCTATGAGAAAGTTGAAATCATTTCACTCGATTTGCTATTTCAGAAGGTAAAGTGGGATACCTTTTTCTAGTAGCAGGCATGCCAGCTACATTCTACATGCAAGTTTTTTGGTGTACAAAGCTCTGTACATTTGATAGCTAAACTGTCGACTTAGCGTCGTTTATTTCCAGTTCCTTTAGACAGTTCTAAATGGGACTTCTAAAGAACTAATGGGAAGATGAAGTCCTATTCCCAGTAGTTTAACTGAAGACTTGCTAGCAAATATATTCCTGCATTTAAATATAGAAAAGGTAATTAAATTTTCAGTAACCAACAATCAAACGCAAATTGTGATTAAAACGCGTCCAAACAAAGCGAATAAAGTGCCTGAAATGAAAATAATATTTAACGCAATAATTGAATTGAAAATTGGTTTCCACGACCTAACAATGCTGTTGTGCTACAAAAGCATTATAATTTTGTTACTGTACAATATGATGGAGGGTTATTTACTTTGAGTAGCGTTCGATTAATATCTAGAAACCAACTGTGATATGGAAACGGAGTATACGATTATACAGAGCCAAATAAATATAAATAGCTATGCTGGTCCAATCGTCGCATGAAGAAGGTACCTATTTTGAAGACTTCAACAGAAATGAACGTTAAAACTTCTGAAATGTGAAGCTTATTAGTAAGAATTACCTGAATCTACCTGCTTAAATGTACTCATTTGCCCCAGTCTCCAGGTCACCTATGGCTTAACATTCTAATATACCTACATTACCTACCTAGTCCTTTAGTTGTTATGTTGGATGACCTGAACACAGCCATTGCCATCCTTGCCATTGATTCAAGCAATGAAAACCAGTGCTACCAACTAAGGAACTAAAGGACTGGTAATGTTGAAAAGACTAGTTCACATCCTGCCATTTGTCTACATGAGGAACTGCCGTCTGACTGTCTGACACCATGTTGTCCTTTTTGCCAGTGTCAGAGGCGCGTCGAACAATTGATTTACAGCGCCCATGTTTATGTATGTACTCCTTTGATTAAATATCCAACTGGATACGGTCAGACGAGCCCCGCTGCCAAAAGAAATAGACCGCCGGGCTATATCTACTTGTTAATTGTCCCGGTGTGTGTACCTATTACTTGTCGGAGTATATTTTGTGCCTGTGTTTAATGTTTAACACATTGGCTGCGGTGGCGTTTTTATAGAACTTAATTTTTTATATGGAAAACCCTGCCGTTTGTGATTTTCGGCACTCGCGTTCCGATCTCAAAACACAGTTGTTGTGTTTTCAGCAGTCAATGTGTTAATTTTGTGGGGTCCGCGTAGGAACTCTAGGGACGCTATCAAAAGTTATTCATTAGTGTGGTATCATTATTGATGTGCGTTGCCTCTCCCCCGGCAGAAACTGGCAGACTTTTTCTCATAGAAATCAGTACCTAATGGCTTCTATTCTCTGGCTAAATGTTCTAAGATGTATTCGATGTTCAATCTGGTCGCGATCGGTCCGACAACCTTGTTCGGTATGTAGCGGTTAATGCTGCCATTAATAATCGCCATCTTTAAATAAATCAACCACGAGGACAACGCGAATTGCTAAATGGTCTTTACCACGGTAAAGAGATATACAGTAGTTTGACTCCATAGAAACGGGCGGAAAATGGAAGTGAATAGATGTCGGTAGATGTGGGTAGAAGTGGGTATATAACCCAGAAGCGAGTGCCACGCAGCGACGGGCGGACGTCGCGATAGTTTTTTGCAAGTATTTAGTGTTATTTACGTTATTTACTTTTGACGTATGTATACAAAAATATAATAAATTATATTATTTTTATTTGGTTGTAATATAATAAATTATATAAAAATGGCAAAAAAATAGCATACTATATTATGCTGTTTTTGGTAGCTTGAACTTATCATTGAACTATCAGGAAATCCAGAAATAACATTATTAACCCCCGACGCAAAATCGACGGGGTGTTATAAGTTTGACGTGTCTGTCTGTCTGTCTCTGTGTCTCTGTGTGTGTGTGTGTCTGTCTGTGGCACCGTAGCTCCCGAACGGATGAACGGATTTTGATTTAGTTTTTTGTGTTTGAAAGTAAGGTTAGTCGAGAGTGTTCTCAGACATGTTTGGTGGAAATCGGTCCAAGATGGCCGCCGCTACAAAATAGCGGATTACTTTTTCTTCCGCGACCACCTCAATATGGGTATCAAATGAAAGGGCTTAACTAGTAGAATACAACCCATTATATAAAATTAAAAATCCAAGATGGCCGCCACCACAAAATAAAGAATTGCGTATTGCGTTGGGGGTTTTTTAAATTTTTAATTTAATTCACTTGTTTATCAAGCAACATGGAAAGGTAATAAAATTAAAAAGGTCAGTTAGTTAAAAAGGGGAGGAGGAGGGGGAAGGTGAGGAGGGGGAAGGGGAGGAGGGGGAAGGGGAGGAGGGGAAAGGGAAGGAGGGGAGGGGGAAGGGGAGGAGGGGGAGGGGAGGAGGGGGAAGGGGGGGGGAAGGGGAGGAGGGGAAGGGGAGGAGGTTGTCTTGTCTTGTCTCTTGTCTTGTCTCTTGTCTTGTCTCTTGTCTTGTCTCTTGTCTTGTCTCTTGTCTTGTCTCTTGTCTTGTCTCTTGTCTTGTCTCTTGTCTTGTCTCTTGTCTTGTCTCTTGTCTTGTCTCTTGTCTTGTCTCTTGTCTTGTCTCTTGTCTTGTCTCTTGTCTTGTCTCTTGTCTTGTCTCTTGTCTTGTCTCTTGTCTTGTCTTTTGTCTTGTCTTTTAATATACGCCGCCACGACATGATAGGTAAGTAGGTAGTAGGTAGGTAGCTCAAGTAAGTAGATGATATGAAACAGGTAGGTACCTACTGTATGCGGGCAGCGGCTGCCCGGCAGCCCTATGACTTGCGCATGTACCGCGCGACTGTATTTATGTTCAAAAATCACGCTCAGTCAAACTACTGTATATCTCTTTACCGTGTCTTTACTCTCTCGCTTTTGTCACCATAAAGCGTTTTACTCCAAGCTTATACCATATTAAAATATAGCTGTGCTACGCTAACTGGCTACGGTTACTGTTAATAAAACGTATTTGCCCTAATACACTTAGGTACATATTAGAGAGATATTCATAGTTGATAAGTTATCGTGTGGCCTACTCAATTATTATGTGGTTTCAGTTGACTTGACGAATCATATTAATTACCTATCAATCGTATCGTAAAAAATCGTCACTTTTTAAAATGCTGTGTGGATTGGGGATTTTTTTTTCTATATCAAAAATTTTTGTTGGGGATTTTCTGTGGAGAAAATTAGGCTAGGCCTGCTAGTTGATGAGTCTCACTTTGTTTAATTACCAAACGAATGACCCATCATATCTTAGAAGAGCTCACAATTATCATGTAAAAAGATCTACAAAAGTAGGTTTTGATCTCAGACTAAATCTAATCTGTGATCCAGGTTTAATTGCAAAATTTTAGACTCTGCACATACCTACTGAGCTAGCATTCCTAGGCGACAAGTTGATGTCCTACAGGTATTTGGCCTACATACTCCTAGGCATTGTAATGCGATAATGGTAATAGTGCGTCCATTGTTAGCTGCGGTCGGGATCGTGGTCGGACGATCGGATCGGTTAGCTCGCCTGTTTCCGACCACTTGACGATCCAGTGGAGTTAATAGTTATTTATAGGCTGTGTCTATGATATAGGTATCCTGGCAGTGGATGGTCTTATTTGGTAGACCTAAATATATTAATTGCACCCCGTGGTTTCACCTGCGGAAATCGAGAACCCATGAGATGAAATTATTACCTAATTCGTTAGTCTGTTATCCCGAACTAATTAGGTAGGTACCTAATACCTTTGCCTTTGTGTTATTAAACTATGTACCTATTTATTTTAAATTAGCGTACAGTCACGCCTTTCCCCAGGTGGAGAAATCCTTTCTTAGTGGAAGTCCACTTCTTATTAAAACCTATCTGTGATGAAAAATTTTAAACTACTCAGTTCCGTTCAGCACTTAGAGCTGTGCGTTGATAGCTCATTAGTTAGTTACTCTTTCCTTTTATTTTATTAATTAGGTATCTAAATCTCAACTCTGTTCGGCTGTTTTTGCGAGAAAGAGACATGAGACACCTATCTATACACACTCACATATTTTTTTTTTTATGTGATGAAGTAGAAGACGAGCAAGACGCTCTCCTGATGTTAAGAGATAACGGCTGCCCATAATCAGTACAGTGTTACCTAGGATTTCACAATTATGTGAAATTCTAGGAGCACTGCACCAACGCTTCTTACTCAAGAGTCATAAGATGTTAAGACTCTTTAGCCCAGTAATTTTACTAGCTACAGTGCCCTCCTACCGGAGCACAGTAATGTTTGCACATCACTGCTCAGGCGGTAGAATAACTGGCACTGTTGGGGTACCCACCTAGACGACCTCCTGCAAAGGAAGTCTACCCCCGGTAAAATTCACAAACTTTTACTTATAAATAATAATAATAAATTTATTTATTTGCAAACAAAATATGTAGATAAATATTAAACAATGTGCACTAAAACTATGTAAATGACACATAAAAAGCAATAGCATTCGTAAACACACTAAAACATTAACAAGTACATATATTTATTACATAGAGTCCATTCATATTATGGATCTGCCCTCTCCGAAACTAGACTGGAAGTCTGTGTCTCCGGAAAGAGCATGATTCCTTACATTCTATGACACGAAATATGTGTTTGGAGTATGTATTATTTTAATTCATGTTGTTTTTTTAAAAATAAACATATAAGAATTTTATAAGTTACGTATAATAACAACTGTACTTACAATAGCACTAAGAATACCATATTATGCAGTTATGAGATATAGTAAAAAATCATTATTATTAAATAATATTAATTTAACAGAAAATCATGCAAGAGCTGGGTGTATGTAGAGGTACATAATGACATAATAGTACATGAGCTAAGGTAATAAAACATAACATTCTATATGCGTAGGTCTGTGTGTGTATGTGTGTGTGTGTGTGTGTGTGTGTGTGTGTGTGTGTGTGTGTGTGCGCGCGCGCGCGCGCGCGTGCTTTGTGTGTGTGTGTGTGTGTGTGTGTGTGTGTGTGTGTGTGTGTGTGTGTGTGCGCGTGTGCGTGTGTGTGTGTGTGCGTGTGCGCGTGTGCGTGAGGGCGTGCATGTTTTTATTATTTTAGCGTAGTTAGGAGTCGTTCAGTTTGGTCGTAAGTTAGGAGTTCGAGCCACTTTCTTAACTTCTTTTTGCAATCGTGTGAGTTTGAGCCATATATGTCGGTGCTTTTATTGGCGGTGTTATAAAGACGAGCGCTTAAGATTGGGTATTGACGACCACGAAAAGCTGTTCTGTGTTCTTCAATCGAGCAAATGGAGTATTTCCATCGTCTTTTCAGTTTAATACTGTCATCAAAGGTTATCGTTGAGTGCTTACGCAAGATGGTTCGGAGAATGTAGAGCTGCCTTACAGTCAATACCTTACAGTCAGTATACAGTTTTGTGGTGGAGTATCTGTAGGGTTTTCTCCACATCACCTTTAAAACAATGCGTTGGGCTCTTTCTAGAAAGAGAAAGAGGGTTTTATGTGCTCCACCCCAGATTGTATTGCAATAAGAAAGAATTGACTCACATAGAGATAGGTAAACAATTTTTAGAGTATCTTCATCCGCAGTATCTCTTATTTGCTTAAAAATAAAGATCAGCTTTCTGACTCTCTGGACAAGTTGATTAACCTGTTCATGCCAGTGTAGAGTGTCGTCAATTTGTACTCCAAGATATTTTACACAAGTGGCCCTAGTGAGTGTTGAACAATTACAGCTTTGCTTATTTGTACAAGTATGTATTTTTATTGAGTAGTCTTCTTTTGGTTGTGTAAGGTGATTGAGTGAGAAAGTTACAAAATGAGTTTTATTAATGTTTAAAGTCAGAGAATTTATGTCAAGCCAAGTTTTAACTGTTGATATGGCAATTTCTGCACGATCTTTGCATTCATTCCAATTTTGAGCATTTATAAGGAGAACTGTATCATCCGCGTAGGTAATGATTTTGCAGTGAGGTATCTGAAGTTGACAGAGTTCATTTATGTATACATTAAATAATGTAGGGCCTAAAATACTTCCCTGTGGTACTCCAAAGGTGATGGGGAGTTCCGCACTTGAGAAGGAATTTAGTTTGACCGTTTGAGTACGCTCAGTAAGATAGTCTTTGTAGACGTCAAGAGCAACTCCGCGGATACCAATCCGCTCCATTTTGTCGACGAGCTTGGTTATAGAGACAGTGTCAAAAGCCTTTGAAAGGTCAAGAAATAAACCAATGCATTTCTCTTTAGCGTCTAGTTTCAATGTTATAAATTCCACGAGTTTTGATATGGCGTCCTCGGTGCTTTTTTTCTTCCTGAAACCGTATTGATTCTGAGATAAGATATTGTGTGATTCTAAATAGTTGATTAAACGTGAATTAAGTATTTTCTCAAGAATTTTTGACATAGCTGTTAGAATTGAAATAGGCCTGTAGTTGTTGACACTGTCTCTAGAACCAGCTTTATGAATGGGCAGGACCAAAGCTTTTTTAAAGCTTTGTGGAAAAATACCTGTTGTTATGGACAGATTACAGATGTGGGTGATCGACGGGACCAAGATATCTTTGCAGGACTTAAGAATACGGGAGGATATGCCATCACTTCCAACTGCACAATTTGCTCTAAGCCCGTGAATGATTCTACCCACTTCAGCCTCATCCGTCTCTAGTAGAACCATGGAGTTACTTTGTGAATGGATAGTAGAAGTGAGCTGACTGAGGAAACCTATATTATAGTTACTTGCACTTATAGTGTTAGCTAAATTGCGCCCTACGTTAGCAAAAAAACAGTTAACTGCGTCCACCGACTGTTTTGGGGTGGGTTCTATTTTCAATAATTCTACCGGAGATGTTTTTAGACGTTGTGTGTTTGTTATAGTTTTAACTAAATTCCACGTAGCTTTTGGGTTGTTCCGGGCTTTTGAAAATTCATTTTTCTCATAATCACGTTTTAATCTTCGTAGTAGGCGATTACAAAAATTACGATACCGTTTATATGTTACTCTAAGGATATCGTTATTGGGCGTTCTCTTAACTTTGGCATGTAACTTATCTCTATTCCTTATGCAGCGCAACAAACCAGGAGTAATCCATGGTTTAATGATCTGTCTTTTTTTATGTACTTTTTGTGTTCGTGTGTGTTTATTAATAATATGATATAATTTAAAAATAAGTAAATCAGCGGCTGTGTTGACATCCGTTATTTTTAGTATTTCAGAGAAATCAATTAGGTTAATTTCTGATATAGCAGAGGAATAATCAATGGTTTGTTTTGAACTATTATTTTGCAGGCTGGGAGTTATTTTGTGCTCAATGGAAAGAAGTATTGGTCGGTGATCGGTAATGTAGGTGTCCATAACCATAGTTTTCGCATCACGGGTTGTCTTAATCATGAAGTGATCTAAGCAGTTATTATCTCTTGTGGGAAAAGTGTGAGCTGGAAGAAAACCGTGTAGAGCCATAAAGTTTAGATATTCCTCGTTATTTTTATCTTTCGAGCTTTCGATGATGTTGATGTTCATGTCTCCGGCTACCACAACATTCTTATATTTGTTAAGATTTGACAGTACATCATCTAAGCTATTGATAAAGTTTGTTATGTTATGTTGCGATGGTGACCTATATAAAGAAACTATCGCCAGATCTGTGCCCATTTTGCAGATTAAGCAATTCGCATCTTGGAATGGCGGTTCTATTATACTGCACGATAAATCGTTTCTTACATAAATGATTATGCCTTCATTCTGTGAGTGTATGTTATTTGTGACATGGCTATTATATCCAGTTAAAGAAGGAATTTGCATGGAGGTTTTTAACCAACACTCGGTCAAAATAATGATGTGACATTGAAGCTCAATAGTGGCTAATAGAGATTGGAATTCGTTTATATTCTTATTTACACTACGTATATTCATGTGGAGAATATAATATGGATGCTTCATGTCATGGGTCAAGGTTTTGCATTGAAAAGGTTCACACTGAAAGGAAGAGGACACTTTAAACAAGTCAAGGTCAGTACTGATATCTTCTAAATTATTATTGTTTGCCATTAGAGATATAAATAACAAAATTCAAAGCATTGATGCGACAATATATAAGAATTACTTTCCATATTTTCAGGAATAGTGAGAGATTCGTAGTTGATAGTAGGTAGCATGTTGGTGATTGATTTTCATGATGAAAATTTATAAATAGATAAACGGTGAGTGTAGTATAATTATTGTTGTGCTGTAGTGAAGTTATAAGTGTGTATGTTATTGGTGTGTCTGTCGAGGCGTTTTCATGAGTGTTGTTATATATTATGTTCATTATATTGATTAAATATTTACAAGCATGATTTTTAATATCAGTTTTTAGCTCAGTATTAGTGCTTTTGTGTTCTAGAGCAAGATGCCAGCTTCTATTATGATACTTCTTAAAAATAATGTTTATAACTAGTCTATTAAAAAATTTAAATCGTATTTGATACATCGTGGAAATGAGCGAACAGCAATGATAGGATACATATAAATTGTAAGAGTCACTTCTGAGTGATAATTTCATCCAGGGTTTTACTTGATTGAATTTCAAATAGCTTCGTGCCATCGTCTCGTCTTAAAAGGATTTTAGCGTTATTAGTCCAACAGTATTTGAAATTGTGCTGTTTCGCAAACTCTCTGGCTAGGTAAAACAATTTTCTGGCGTTAGCTGACAGATGTTCTGATAGAAAGATGGGAGAGCGCTTGCATTTTAGGCCTAAACTTTCAGTGTTTAATTTTTCTTCTAATTTCTTTCCCTTGTTGAAGGTACGTGCTGCAGAGAGCATCTCAATTTTTGTCGCGACTTTGGAAAATTCTGCAACAATAGGTCGCGCCGTCATCGAGGCCGACTTACTTGGCATTCTGTATACGTCTCTGATGTCTTTTGAGTCCACTTCAATGGAGAGAGCTTTTCCTGCTTTTATTACTAGGGCAGTTAAATCATCTGTCGATTCCTGCTCTTTATTCGGGATGTTTCTTATTTCAATAGTTGATGGGCGCGAGGCTTGCTCGACGTCTTTAAGCCTGCTCTCTAAGAGTTGTATATATTCCTGTTGCGCCTTTGTAATATCTTTGTAGTCGCGGAGTTCTTTACTTAGATCTTCAAATTGGGCCGACATAAAATCTAGTGATTTTTGGAGGTCCGCTCTTTCAGACTTACTTTCTTTAAGCTCAGCTAGTATTTTTTTATGTTGTTTTTCATGTTCAATTTTTTGCTCCTTCCTCCAGGAGAGAAACATTTCTTTAAATTCGTCCTTAAATATTTGTAATTCATGTTTTGGTGATTTATCTGGGCAAGGTCTTTTCTTATTACGCACAAAAGTTTTGGTATATCTTTCCTCTTTTTCAGTATCATATTCAGAGCCGCCTTCACCTGTTTCCATTTCAGCTAATATTTTGCTAGGAGGTGAACGAGTCACACGTGACATGGTGTTATTAAAGCGCTGTGTATAATTATTAATTATGTCGTATTCAAAGGGTCGCTAGTAAATTGCTGGCATTAAAGCAAGCGATAGTTGTAAGCAAAAAATTTCGTAGCACAGCCCAGCGTTTCAAAAAGCTACCGGAATAAATACCTCAATACTCAGTATAAGCAGTATAAAGAACGGAGCGCAGCGATGAGTCACCGCGCTGTCACCGCACGCAGTGCAGTACTCGTAGCGCGTCGCGTTGTAGCACTCGTAGCGTTTCGTAGCAGTACGCGGAGTCCCCGATGACGTCACCGCTCGCTTAGACTTGTTCCGATATTTCGCTCACTCGTAGCGATGACTCGTAGCTCGATGGTGGGAGCGCCGCTCTACGATCAGATGACGCTGTGTTCGATTCTCACCGACGTTGGCCAATAAGCTCCGTCCTCAGGTTTGCAGGAACACCAAAATAATTTCTGTCCTACTCTAGGACCGCCCAACAGGAGGAGTTTGCCCGTTCAAAGCCGCCAAGAGAGACAAGGAATTGAAATTTATAGTAATTAGCCAATCACAGAAGACTTCGAACAAAATCACACACAGGGTCACAAGAACACGTCCGCTTGGCTCGGTAGCTTACGGAGGAATCTCACTTTATAATATTAGTAAGATGATGTGGTAACATAATATCTTTTCAGTTTAATTGTTGTTGTTACGTGTTGTTGTTGCCAATAAAAATCACTTAGTATATATAGATAGATCGGTAATCTATTTATTATGTTCTTGGAAAGGAAAATCTTGACACATGACAAGTTAAATCTTTCAGACGTATCTTTGTGATGAACGATGCGATGGGAGGGAGAGATTGCTTCGGGCGACTGGATATCAAACATTACTGAATTTTATAGGTTGTTTTTGTATCAAAGCGATTGTGAAGTTTCCGTGACACAGGGTATATAAGGAAGGGGATTTTTCTATGATATAATTATTATAGAATATAAATAAGGCAAAGTTCTGATGTACCGCGCGGTACAAGATCCTACGAATCAGTGCCCGTTTAATGTTAAGATATTATGCAATAGGCTTACAAATGTGAGCAAATCGCAGTAAAATACTTCGCTAGTGGCTCTCTCGTCGGCTTGGTATTCAATCTCATTAAGGCCGATCTAATTATGTTTAGTAATCTGTGGTTCCATATGTATGGGCCATGGGTGCGGGCAAAGGCGTGCCATGGGAAAATGCGATTCCCATGGCGGAAAACTTGATTTACGAATCAAACCATTTTCCATCGATCGTCGACAATAAATAGGACAAAAAGACACTTTATTTTAACTACTCGTATGTTAATAACTACTCAGTTTTATTTTATTTTCAGCCTGGTTTGTCCCACTATTGGGCCTCCCTTCTCTCTGTCCATTCTTTTCGGTCAAGGGCTATTGTTGTCCAGCTATTGCAGTAGGAATCCAGTTCGTCCCGCCATCTTTACTGAAATATAATATAAATGTTGTCATCCTCTTGGTATAATATACTCGTATTATAGGTATAGTATAGATGTTCATACATAATTTAAGTAAATTAGGTTTTATTGTGCCATCGCAATTTCAATAAAAAATCACATAAAAATTCAATTAACATTCGTAAATGTCGCGTGCCTGAATACTAAGTCGGGGGAATATTAGTGGCTAATTAACGAAATAAATTAGCATGCTTAGTGCTTTATAGATAGTTGGTGCGTATCAGTGCGTATTAGAGACGGCTCTATAACGGTTGGAATCATTTAGCGGGACTTTCCTTTTATTGTATTTGTGGAGTTAACACTTTATTACTACTGAAAACTAAAAACACAACACCTGTGTTTTTGAGGTCGAAACGCAAGAGTTGACGCACACAAACGTCGTGCATTGTAAACTGGACTATACTGTTGTGTGTGTATCCTACATTCACTGCGGATCTACTAAAAAAACTATCGCAGTTCAAGTGTTAAGCTAAGCGCAAAAGGCAGCAACGCATAATAAAAAATTGCCTGCGTATGATTTATATATTTTTATAACCAACGCACACCGCAATCCCATAATGCGGTCCGCTTTAATGTACCTGTCTAAAACAGCGCTAACAGCGAGATCGCTATTAGCGATAAGATCGCCATCACACTTCTTTCTGTGTAATCTTAGTTCTAAGTTTATATTGTTGTATTTGTGTGTACAATGAAGAGTTTTCTATTCTATTCTAACAAAGTTGACAGTTCGACTTGGACAAAATTCATTCTTCAACATGACCATTCTTTTTTCCTTTTTCATTCCGCGATTAATATTGTCGTGCTTTATCGACCGTTAATCATCCCTAAGTCGTTTAGTCATTAGTCGTGACTGTTTCTCTGATCTTGTTCTAATAAGGAAATTGGTTCTCATTACTCATTAGTCGATTTGTTCCCTCGATATCTAAATAATTAATTATTATCTATAGAGAATATTACAAATATGGCAGATACCGAGCACCAAATACAATAGTTAAACCAAAGTGAATTAATACTACTTTGTTGAAATCAATTCTACTGATAAAGTATGGAAACTATTTTTACATCACGTGACAATGTCAAAAACCTCATGCACACAAACGTCATGTTCGTGTTTGCCGCAGTCAAAGTGTTAAATCGCGACGTCTGTTTTTATTAATATAGTCCGATATTTTATCGGATAATCCTATTTTCTAAGAACATAACGTAAACAGATCTACAAGTAATATCCCTCATTTTGTACACGTTTTTATTATTCTTATCAAGGCTGATAAAGAAATATTACACTTGCTGCAAATCCCGCCGCCTTGTTAATATTTACTTGAATATTCTTCTCTCGTACTTTATGAAGATTTTACATTACTTCGCAAAGAAATTTCCATGTCTGTCAGGAGTGAAAACAATACACATGCTCATGAATTTCAGTTCATATTTTACTCCAAAATGTTTTACATTTCGGAGGTACGAATGTTTGTGTTTGGTACCTACCCACGGCTAAGCTGCTGAATGAAATTTGATATTATTAAAAAAAAAAATTATGGAGTTTGCTTAGTCGCTTGCTGGGTGCAACAAGTTCTTTATCTTTTTGATTTAATTGCATAATAGGCATGTCTCCAAATAACTACCTACGGTACGGCTAGGTACAGCTGGAGGGTTTTTTTTTTTTTTTTTTTTTATACCGCCTCATGCGGACAACATAACCTGCTGCTATGGGCTATTGCAGCACCCTTATATACTATTTATTAAAAATAAACATACTACTAATAATTACAATAAACATAATTTAATTATTATCTTCCTTTCATTATTTTTTTTTCCCCCTTTTTCTACGGCTGGAGGGTTAGGCTATTTATTACCTATCAAATTTTTGGACCTCGTCAAAATCTCTACTTCATAACTAAATCAGCATGTTAAAATATTATTCCCATTACCCTACATGAACCTACAGAGTACAAAGCTATAAATCTGTCTTTCATTACCTATAAATATATGGAATTCAGAAATTAATAACTTTGTATAAAATAATTTCATAAGAAATTCCATCTTCTCAGTCCTCGTGATAAGGCACGCCATGCGAACTGAACGATTACGATGTACCACTGGATAAATACAAACAGGAACGGCCGTTTCATTTCAAAACTTTACAGAAGTGTGAGCAAATTACAGACAAAACGCGTATGAGCCGGTCTACTGCAATAGTGATAACTGATGATGGCTCTTAATAAAAATCCTACGATTTTTTAACCCCCGACGCAAAAACGACGGGGTGTTATAAGTTTGACGTGTCTGTCTGTCTGTCTGTCTGTCTGTCTGTCTGTCTGTCTGTCTGTCTGTCTGTCTGTCTGTCTGTCTGTCTGTCTGTCTGTCTGTCTGTGTGTGTGTGTGTGTGTGTGTGTGTATGTGTCTGTCTGTGGCATCGTAGCGCCCAAACGGATGAACGGATTTTGATTTAGTTTTTTTTGTTTGAAAGTAGAGTTAGTCGAGAGTGTTTTTAGCCATGTTTGGTGAAAATCGGTCCAAGATGGCCGCCGCTACAAAATGGCGGATTACTTTTTTCTTCCACGACCCCCTCAATATGGGTATCAAATGAAAGGGCTTAACAAGTAGATTACAGCCCACTATATAAAATTTAAAATCCAAGATGGCCGCCATCAAAAAATGGTGAATTACGTATTGCGTTGGGGGTTTTTTTAAATTTTTAATTTAATTCACTTGTCTTCTTATCGAGTCGTATGGCTACATAATGTTATAATTATGCATAGTTATTGTGTTGAAAGAATTATAGCTGTTTAAGCCAGTATTGAGCTACAGCCCTTTCGTTGGCTTCAAAAAGGTCCTCAACTGTGTAAGTTATGGGGCAATTAGGACAGATCAGGAGATGCTCCAACTTTAAAGTAGGAACTCAGTGGAATATTAGTTATAGGTATTTCTTTGATTAATTCTTTTCTTTCGATTTGAAAAGAAGAATAGCCGACCTAATTCTAAAGTAATCTGTACGTAGTACCGTCAACCGACTCCGTTCAGCGTTTACGACGTTACGTCACAATTTCAATAAAACCCCGCTAACAATGGCGCGTAAACGCAGCGACATCCACTCGTTCAACAAACTAGTGTACCACGCGCTACATTAGGTAGGTACTTAGTACCAACGTTATGTAACTATGTATTTTGTATCATTTATGGCAAAAACAAAATTTTGTGTGACAAGAATATCATTATGGTACGCTAAGCCCTTATCCAGGAAGGGGAAATTCGCATGAAATTGATTCGTACGTAGTTCAAGATACAAGTCACCCAGAAATTGCATCGCGCGAATTAATAAATCGCGCGTGACTCGAGATTGCGCGATTCTTGTGAACGCAATGTATGGGCGCATTGTACCTATCTCGAATCTCGACCTACGCGCGAGGAAATTAATCGCAATATTCGACCTAAGTGAGTACCCAGCTCAGTCCTATTGAGATTTATGACAGCTATGTCATCCCCTGTCCTACATCTACCCACGTAGTAACTTATACCTATTTCCTTACTTCACTGACGGTAAAGTTTGTCTGTAATTCCGTCAAACGTTATCGCAAACTTGCTCTCCCTATTAATAAATCATCATACAACAAAAGAATACAAATGTCCCTTCTCTCCCTTTGTTTATAAAAAGAAAATCGGCCAAGATAGTTGGAGAAAAGTTAGCGATCAAACCCGCCCGCTCTTTTTGTTACGCTGCGACGGAGGAAACTTTTAGCGTTTCAAACGAAACTTTTACATCAAAGTTTTACCCAAACAACCTTATTGTAGCGATTTTTCAGAATGGTGAAAATGTGGGTGAAATTTTACTTGTGAGATCTTCAAAAAGAGAATGAATAGTCTGAAAGATCGGCAACGTACCTTCCAGTAGTTATCATCTGGTATTGTAAATATTCGTATGTGACGGTAACTACTTATCATATGCTAGGCTGTCTTTGCCTCCTATTTTTTCCTGGTGTAGGTATTCTACTAGGTTCACACTATCCCCGGGTCATTAATAACGGTCCAAAACTGTCGAATCCTTCAGTAAGCAAAAAATCTACCTATGTGTAAACGTATCCCAAAAAAATGAACATTCCCACGTTTTTCAGTCCCCAGTAATTCCGGCAGTTCGATTGTTTATCCACACACCCACAAAATTCACAAGAAAACAAAAAGCTGTAGATCGTGCCAAAGGAAACATGGGTATCGGGTGTCATTCATAGGAAACACGCAACTCACAGGAAATATCCGCACAGACTGTTTCCACTATATATACTTGTAAACATATGTCACGTGAGTAACTAAATTCATCATAATATGACGGGAATGTAAATAGAATTCTGGATACTCCAACTTTTAGAAGCTATTTGTTTCGTCATTTTGTTACGAGAACGGCGAAGCAATCAAACTCACTACCTCCGTCTGTTCTCTCTGAAAACTATAACATAAGAATGAATAGGATCTAACTGAACAAGCGTGCTCTAATTGATACCACATCGTCGCACCAGTCTGTCATAATGTGGTCAAACTCCTGTTTACCCAAAGTAAAAAAAAACTAATTATCGTAGTTAAAAAAAGTAAATCCTTCAGCCCTCATTCTGTGTTCTAGAAACTAATAAAGCTGTCATAGCGTGTCAACTTAAACCAATTAGTCAAACGTCAAACCCTATATTCTGCGTCATCAGCACTTTACCCAATTTGCCCAAACGGATTTAATCAACAATGTGTCACTGCTACAGAACTCTTGTGACGTGAGTTCTAAATGTCCTTAATTTATCCACTAATCAACCTAAAAGGTAACCTATGTGGGAGTAGCTTCAAATAATTTCGGAGGGGAATTTTACGAATAATTGTTGTTATTAAGTCGATCTACAAAATTCTGCATAGGTCTCTGTATAGTAATACAGATTATACTATAATTTCAGAGGTTTAGAGACCCTAAGATTGTATACCTATACTTAAAATTTTGTAGATTGACTTAATAGCCTCAATTTTTCGTCGAATAATTACATGTTATTTATAATGTAGATTCAATTATAAATAGCTTTATAAATACAAACAGCATTACTGTCACGGCGCCAGAACGGCGACAGTGACGCAACATTTTGATTTGCAGTTGACACGCACCGCTAAATGCCTTGCTTTTATACCTGTCTCTCATAAATTTTCCATTACACGATTATATATAAACCAAATCATATATGACAAAAAGCAAAATTTGATTAACATAAAAGAGTTTTTGCCTGTCATAAGAATTGGTGATGTAGACATCCTATAGTCTTCAACATAAGCTGAATCCTTATGTTTTGTTGCCAATATAACGCTTTAATTTTAATAAATTTATAAACTAACTGCCATCACGCACATTTCAAGCCAATCCCGGTTGTAATAAATGCATGTTTACATTTTTGTTCATAAATTGATCCTGAAATAAAGCTTACAAATCTACTGCAACACAACTTGGTAACAAACTAACTTAAACAAACTGTCCCACAGTTCCAGAGCTTTGTTTTTGCACCCAGATTAGAATCCAACGTCGAAACTAATAAACCACATTGTTCATTATCATTGCACACGTCCAGATAGAGAACCTCAGAATAAATAGGGAAAGGAACGGCTATGATAAGCTTTGAAACGGTCCAGAGACCAGAGTATAAACGAAAAATGGTCTGAAAAATGCTCTAGCAGTTTAAGTAGGTCGTCACCAAAATTGACATAATATTTTAGACCGTAGAAGTAGGCATATTTTAGAAACCTTATATAATTCATAGGTGCAAGGTACGGAACATAATTCACAGTTCACAGTGAATAAATTCGTCTATAATTTAGACTAACTGCTAAACTGTGATCTTATATGGAATAATATAAATCCTGCGGTGGCCGATCTAATATTAAACAAAAATAAAGTAATACATGTTACAGAGTGTTTTTTTTGGGCTATTTGCAAGTGCAGTATGAAACAAAACGCTCCATATCTCGATGGACAGGACAGGGCCGTATATCACTCTACACTCTATACGCTGCGCTAGACCGTGACAATAGCTTGCTTGTGCATACCTGCTAGCCATTATGTCTAATCCACTTTCATCTTACAGCTGTCTGTACACTGGTATAAACTGGTAACAGTTTATATAAATCGTTCTGGTCAAATTGTAAGGTTTCCAGCGATACAAGCGAGCCCTAGCGCGGGAACTACTGGAAATCTTGTAAACTTAGTTATCTATTGTCAAATAAATGTTTTTGATTTTGAATTTTTAAATTTTTATATAGAGAAGTCCTGGTTGTAGCAGAAACGAGGGGCGATTCATGAGCAAAGCGACTCCGCACCGAGACCCGTCAAATTTCAACAAGATTTCTCGAAAAACCCATCAAAACCTTTCCTTCTTTTTTTTTAAACATTTTTATTGTCTTGCTCGATTTTGTTTCACTATACGTAGGTAAATCTATGATCTATATCGACAGGCTTGATCTATGTCTACTTGCTGAAGTACTTTTATTTGTATCCTACCGACTGCGCCATGTAAAGGAGCGGGAAGACGGGAGACAAAGTGACAACACCGAGTGGCATGCAAAGACTGGTTTATTTCCTATTAGATTATTTTAAAAAATCCATTTGAATTAAGGCCCTAATGTTAATTTTACTAATATAATAAAAGTGAAAGTTTGTAAGAATGTACATATGGATGACTGGATATGTGTTTTTTACTCATTCACGCCTAAACGGGTGGAATGATTGAGCTGAAATTTGGTATAAAGATAGCTTAGACTCTGGAATAACACATAGGCTTTAGAACAGCGGGTAAAACCGCTGGGCACAGCTAGAAGCCCATAATAAGTCAACTATCGGGACAGTGTACACACGCCTCAATGCCTCAGCGACGCTTGGCACGAAGCTATGCTTGTTGCTTCATTAAAACTGAAACAATGCGAATATTCTGAATATTTTATGTGCCGTGTCTGGTATAATCATATCTTTGGAGAAAGTTATTGCGTTTGGAACAGATTCAATATTGAGCTTTAATGCAAGCAAATTTTCTGCTGGTTATCTTTAAATGCATTCTTCTCCAACATCTTTCAATTTTTTATTTATTTCGATTTTATACCGACTTAAAAAAAGTATAGTGTTTTTTAATAAGTAGATAAATATAAAATACTTTAAATAAAAAAAAATATTTTAATTGTATTTTAGTTACACGTGCCAGAGATAAATACTATAGTTTATTAGACACAACAATCTAACGCCGGCAATAATTAAGTTAATTAAACTACGTAACAGTAACACTACGTGTACGTGAAGTTGATTAGTTATCACGGCGTGATGCTAAGGGAAGTGGCTCACTTGATAACACACCTACTATCTTAATACTACACTTAATAGTTTCTACTTGATAACAACTAGATTGATTGGTGTACTATGAATCAAACGGAACTCGTGGAATATTCAGTATAAAGCTGCATACACATTACATGACAAAGCGACGCGACAGCGACTCTCCTGCACCTCACCAGCGAACGACGTGTGACGACAAGCGGTTACTGCGTCATCGCAACTTCGAAAAGAAAAAAACTTTCGAAAAGTTGACCCGATCCAGAATCTCTATCGCCCAATGTGGGGTACATCTTAATGTGCCGAGTGATCGTCGCTTCAACGATGCGTGATCGTCACGACTTACCAGAAACTTACACGCGATCAATGCAATGTGGGCCCAGTCTTAAAAACACCTAATAAATAAGGAAAAAGAACGGCTAACGAGCGACCTGTGATGCATAATTTACAAAAAAATCCTCATTGGCACAGGCGTCGTCGAGTTAAACAAAAAAATTACCTTTTTTGTTAAAGTTATAAATAACAAAATTAACACATGTGATTGACTACATCATTTTATTATTGCAGCATCATGTTCGTAATATCTTATTGCAAAGTCTATTTCTAGAGACGGAAACACTGCGAAGGGCCTCCTCTGTCAATACAATTAAGATACCAAATAAGTCTCAGTCACCTCGTGGATCGTGAATGCTGTTTTTCCATCGTCATGTCGTATCATGGCAATTAAAGGAAACCTGTTTGTTTTCTCTATAACTACTCTATGAGTCTACCATTTTACATAGTGACCGATTGCATACTGGTTATTTATAGGTTACATACTTACCTATATATTTTACATAGTTACCTACTTAATATTATAAATATGAATGTGTGTCTATCTGCTACCTCTTCACGCTTAAGCCACTGAAGCGGTTTTGATGAAATTTGGTATAGAGACATTTCGAGTCCTTTCAAAACATATAGTTTATATTTTGTAAGTAGGTATATTATCCTATATTGGACATTGTACCTAGTACCTACCTACCTACTGCTGAACGAACATGCAAATAACAGATGTTGGTCATAATTAGAGTGAGCAACCCAATTTCGGAGTTTTCCAAAATGTTACACCATAGTTATCTATAGCTCGTACGCAACAAATGTAAACACAGCACGTCACCGCCACGTCACTCCCAAATAACTCCAAGATTTTTCTGGCTTGAGTAACATAGTTTTACAGCGCCTTGTATTCCCATGGCGCTGATGTTACGTGACACGTTTTGAACACTCCTGAGGGCCTATTGGCTATCGTGTGCTGGTCACTCTCACTATTAACTGGCGAAATAAATTGTTCTTTTAGAGCCCTTTTAAATAAAACCAGAACTTTTCAACCACATTCGGGTCTATGAAAAAAATTTGTATCGAATCGAAAAAAAAATCCACTGTGCCACTCATTTTGTACCCCCTTTTCCCTTTTTAAGGTCCATAACGCATATTACAACTTTAATTTTTTTTGACATCGCATAATATTCTTGTCTTATAGTGAAGTGAGCGTTTCTAGTTAGCCTCAAGAGTGAGGATCCAAGGCGTGACGGAGACGCCTAACCCATTTCTATTTGCAAAGCAATAACGAATGCTTCGCGGTAATATTATAACATCCGCTGTAATTGCTTCCTCGAGCTGAACATCAAAGGACACCACGGTGCACGCGTTTTCGCTAATTTACTGATGAGCAAAATATTGCACTGGAAAACTTGCACGGATATTTTGAACTGAAAGATGATGGTATAAGGTTGAGATTTTATTGAATGGTATTGAAATAATTGTGGTAGCATGTGCAATGTGCACACAGACTAGACCAGACCAGATGTGATTTTCTGTAAGAAAACAAATTTTCTGTAAGACATGGCGGGGTGTTTGGGGCGGTTAGCTAGTTTTGATTGGCTCGTTCAAAGTATTATAAACTTTTTGGTTCAAATTTCAAATACATTTACAACAAAATAGACTAGATGTATAATGTTGTTTGGCTAGTTCAAAGTAGACACTCTTTAGTACAAATACATCTGACGTGTGTTATGCAGCGTCAAAGCGTATCGTCAGCGAGAACATACCTCCAGTAATGCGCACTCTTATGGTTGAGTCCTCTTTGCCTGTGCATCACCAGAGTGGATGTATCGACGCCATCCGGCGCTTGGAGTGGTGCCAGACTTCAGGGTATTGTCGCGAATAGAAGCCACGGCCGCCGCAACGGTCGACGACACCGGCTATGCTTCTCGTCAGGGACTGCACTTGTCGATCCAGGAACTGATGTAACACACGTGTTCTTCATGTTTTCCAACGGCAAAACGTTTATGCTAGCCTTTTTCAGCGAATAGACATTTCATATTACACATCCTATCTTTACCAACACGTAAAACTGTGGGTGCCGGCTGCTTCCTATAAGATATGTAGGAGAGTAGGATGCGGTTAGGTTATGTTGCAGGCCTCGTAGTATCTTGGCATCTTTGTGACGTGAAACTGCAACGTGTACTCAGACGAGTTGTAGAGTATCCTGTTCTGTTGGAGTATAAAACCTAATTTTAAAAAATACATTAAGAGCTCCAACATCTAAGAACAGTTGTTCGTTTCTGGACTTTGGAAGTATTTAAGTACATAGTTTTTGTATGTTTTATTAGCATAGAACATTCCCAGGAGGTCCAGTGGATGTTCGCAATTTGTCAATCAATATTAGCACCATGTTGCAAACAAACGTCACTGTTCTAAATCTAGAGACGGCTCGCTGTGGCCCCTCGGATGTCGTTAATCAAATCACAATGACGCCACTGCATCCGCGGCGACGTCACGCCTTCTTACGTCGTGCCCTTGTATAATGTTTTAACAACCGCGTGAATTCTAATCAGAGATATGCGCGCGTGTAGGCGAGCGCGATACCGCGGCTTATAGGGATCCCCGTGGTGTGGTGATGACGGAGCGCGCCGTGACGCGAGGTGGGCAGCGCACAGATAAGAATAGATCCGCTCTTGACATTGAGTCCGTGCGTGCCTCCTGGGGTTGATCAATCGCCGTCGTTTGGAGGTCAATGTCGCGGCCTTCGCTTTTATTTCCAATTGATAGGAATTTTATGCGGAATGTGGCGAGAGTCGAGAGGCTCCCGTTGTATTCGCAACGCGGGCGAGCGCTCGGTGCGCGGTACGATCACGATCCATGCTGTTGATCCACTATCACCGGTGTATTAATACCCACTACCCACCGATCGTCGTGGCCAATTTCTCCGCTTGGCAATTAACAGTTCCCTTTTGATACACTCCGCTGCCGTTGTAATGAATGTTACGTTAACGCTTATTATAATAGGTCATCGTTGCCAAAACACCCTTTAAACATCTTTAATGGCACACATGTGTGTACAGTTAAACGGTCACGCACGGAGTGATCTAATTAGTTTGTTAAATAGTTTGAATTAATGCTAATCATGTACCGGATTAGAGTGGAAATTATTGTAATCCACGTGTGGCTTGTAACGTGTCGGTGACGAGTGAAGAGCACATGGCGAATGTACGACGAGTCTTCATTCCATTGGATGTAACAGGTATGCGGCCGTTTGTCGCAGTTTATTTAATCGTGAGTGACGATTTATTGCGAGCTATTGGCTTTAATTTTATTAGTGGTGAGTTACCGACGTCTGGCTTCGTTAATTATTGTCTCTGGCTAGAGGGAGCGGCACGCCTCTATATTTTTTTTATTATTATCATTGGGAAGTATTGAATCGTCAGAAGTTGATTTGTTTTGATATCTTTCATCACTTTTTCTATCAACACACGGTGCTGCCAACGCGCCAATCTCACGTCATTGAGATGCCTTTGACAAGATGACTAATACCAGATATTCCTAATCAGCATATAGGTGTCGCCAATCATCATCAATCAGATTAGTTATGTTCCAGTTAATGCCACTCCTTGGGACTCGTTTTAACGGCGCGATTCTAGGAAGCTCAGTGAGGCTATAAAGCGGAGTTATAAATCAATTCGGTGATAACTCGAGGTGGTTTAATGTACATGTACCATAAACAAACTATAGTGAAGGAGCTAGGACCAGAGTAGTTATTTACAAATCATGGATTACTTAAAAATTAGATCAGTCGTCATAGGATTTTCGTATCACAACCGGCGTTACCTTTTCAAACGAAAACACAAAATTTGAACAGACGAGAGACTGAGAAAAGCGCACATACATTTGTAATTAGGAGAAACTTTGGCACGTGTGAAAGCTTATCATGACTGTTTCTCTTATATCTTCATATACCTAATTTATTCCTTAGTGCCAACATCAGAAACCTTGACCAAACGTACCACAGCCACAGACTATATGGGCTAACAAAATGGCACGCGAACGCTAATAAGGGTCGTTTGCGTTGAAACGAGCAATCCAATTACAATTTGGTTGTCGACGGCGTCTCGCTCCGCGACGTGGAAACCAATTCAATTAGTTCGCTCGCTTGGGACCATCACACATCATGGGACGGTTGTGAGTTCGGACCATTGAATTCATGGGATAAATAACAAGAGGAATGTCCGTGTTGAGCAAAGTGTGCACTGAGCTTATTCATTTTAAATGCTCACAATTGGTGATCGCTGCCTCTATCGCTCGAGTTAATTCGCTATCTCGATCGACTCTATAGTGACTCTGGTTCTAACCCCAAAAATCGTGTAATGTCCGATCCTATGTTAATAAATAATGTTTTATTATATTCCTAGCTCCTACCCGCTATCTACTCGTATAACTTTTTCTCCCTGCATAATTGTACGTTTATTATTGTATAAATTATGATTAAAATATGAAGAAAAAAAAAACTCTACGTAGATAGAATACTCTACATAGTAGCTGGCTGTGTATAGTATTTAAGATTTTAGTTCCACATTATTTTATGTGCAGCAATGTGCTCACTGTTGACAATCCTTAAACCTAGAAGGACTGAACCTTATGTTGGAACACTTCCTTCATAAACTGATCTGACCCCATAAACTCAATCTCATGAGAATGACACAGAAGCAATCTTGCTTGTCTAATTTAACAATATTATTTTCAAATCTTTTACCGCATGTTCAATCACCCCTAATGTGATTTTCCTCTATAAGATACTATAAACAATCCGAACTTAGAATATAATTTTATTATTAGACAAGTAACGACTATCGCTGGAAGATATAACATCGAGAAACGATTTAGCTCTCGATCGTAAACACTGATTCAAACGGTTTACGAAGTAGCCATAAACCATTTTTAAATTGCACTTGTTATCAAACAAAATGCTCCTAACATCTCTAGGAATGACATGTAATTTTATAGTGGTCAAAAACAACTAAGGAAGTAGGTATAAACCATTTTTAAATTGGTATTGTTATCAAACAAAATGCTCCAAAATCTATAGAAATGACATGCAATTTAACAGTGGTTAAAATTTAGAAGCTTTGACGCGTCTAACTGCGCCTAAATCAACTCATAAATCCTTTTCTAGCTTCTCAAATGTTGACTTTAGTATCTGACTATAATCTGCTTTCGTGTATTCAAGGTTCTAGTTTTTATAGTGCTTAATGATCCTCGTGCTTAATATTATTATCTTAAGAAGGAAAGATCCACTTTTGGAAGCAGTTGTTTGTTTAGCAGTCAAGTAGTAGGTTCTTGAGAAGAACTAAATTAAGAACGCAGTCATGAGCTGGTTTGAACCAATGACTATGGACTATGACCAGGACAAGGCTTCAAGTATCTTAATTAAAATAAAAGTCTGTAAAAATATAATAAACCGACTTCAAACTTTCATAAGCTAGTGTGAGACGCACATTTTAAATCGTACCTAATTTGAAAACCGTTCTGATGTCGATAAAATTTTACCCTTAAAATCTGAAATTGATTCGCTGTCTGCAAATAATCATCTGGCAAATATTATAAACGTGAAACTTTGTAAGAATGTATGTCTGTTTGGATGTATGTTTGTTACTCTTTCACACCTAAACGGGTGGACCGATTGTGCTGAAATTTAGAAAAATTGCTTAGACGTGGAATAACACAAGGGCGCAGCTAGTTGTACTAAAAAGTATTAAAACAATGTAGAGGTAGAGGTCCCTTTTCTAGAACCCGTATTACATTAGTAACATCCTTTATCAGTGCCTTACAATAATAGAATATGTTGCAAGTTCGCCCACGTCTGCATCGCCCACCGCTAGCAAATATAATCTTACCATTCAGATAGTGTTCTTGCCTCGTAAAATCAGGATGCCGCCATTGGGAACTAAAATACACTGTTATTTAATGTAGAGTCTTAAAGCTCTTTGCTGGCAACAATGGTCTTACTATCCTAATAATATTATAAATGTGAAAGAATCTATTTTATGCATCGTCATCAGGCTAGGTAGGTACATCTGTCCACTGCTGGACATAGGTCTCCACCACGACACGCCACTCTACTTCAACTCTGTTCTCTGTCACTCTCAGCGACCCTCCGGACATCATCGCCCCATCTCGCCCTTACACTGTCAGACTCAAATCAAAATCACAATTAACGGTAGTGTGGTTAACCTACGACCTACATGTTGCACAAGATATCTTGCTTGTCCCCAAACCCTAAAATTATTCCCAAAATCAATATTTATATTATAAAACCTGGTGTTACTAACCCTAGTCTTTAAGTTTTTATTTTAAAGTGAAACTATTTTGTCTGAATAAAGAAATTTTAATTTATATGGCAATCTATCGGAAAATACTCATTAATTTATGCAATTTATTCCCGACACAGTGACCTTTTACATAATTCTTAAAATTAAACTGTTCTTCGATAGAAGTATTGACGTCTGCATTATCTTAATCATTTTTACGACTTGTCCGACCCAAGGCAACCTTGGACCGATTACCAATAATATGGTAGGTACAGACATTGCTCAGACTATGTAGAATAGAATAGAATTATTTATAATCAGGAATTAACAAACAAGCATGAATGTTCAACAGTAACATTGAACATGTCATACAACAATGTCGCACAAAGCTCGCCTGTCCCTCGAAACAGCGAGGATTGTCGATACATCATGCGAGTCGCAATCAGCATGAAAGCTCATTGTATGCAGCGCGGCTATTTATAGACATCTACTATTTGAATCACTCTGTATTAAACCTTATTACAAGGTTTTAAGAGTCAGGATTCAGGATACATTTCATCTACTCATTACTAAGACTTAATTTGTACCCTACAACATGGATCTAGGTTCTACTGAAACAATCAGATTATAGAAATGATGCAAATTTAGTACGCTCAAATATTGTTAAGCCGCCAAATGATGAATGCTGATGTATTTGTTGGAAAAGACAGTTACATCTCCCAAATTACAACTTTTCGCCTTCGTAGCGCCCGTCATTATAGTGCCTTTTTGATTTCATAATGGCATTACCCCTCTACGTTTATCGTAAAGTTACCCGTAGCACAGTCATCAAAATCATCGTTTATCAGTTCAGTCATAATAATACTAAGAATAATTACGTAAATAAAAGTCGAACAGAACAATAATAATAGTCGAACAGAACGATAATAATATATTTATCCGCGAATGATAAATCAAGAAATGTCGTAAAATTATGAATAATAGCGCAACAATGTTAGATTACAACTTAGAACTATGAAACGCAAAAACTTGTTTAATATACACAAGCTGTGCACAGCAGTTTTACCAATACATAGGTAACCTATAATATGTTATAATACAAAATTTCAGACCAAATAGATTCAACTGTTTAGGCGTGAAAAAGTAACAAACATACTTACAAACTTTCGCACTTAGGTATATTAGTAGAAAAGTGTAATAGATAACAGAACAATTTTAATAACATAAATATTCCCAATTTATTAATTTGATTGTACCTACTACGATACTTATTAAAATTAGTTTAGGTATTTAATTTTAACCTAAGCAGACAGAACCAGACATTGTAAAAACTGTATGACTAATTTTATTAACATTTTAAGCTAATTAGGTTCATTAAAACTTGAAGTTTATAGCCTTTACTTAGTGTCTAGTGTACCTACCTCTATAATACGAGTACATGAGGTTTTTAACAAGAAATTCTTAATTACTTAAAAATATCATGTAATTTTACGGGAAACATCGCAGGGCAGGGCATAGCTAGGCTAGCGGTGATGAAGCGTCAGTCAGTCATAAAAATTGATGCGCAATTCTATAAATTCCGCGTAATCGCAATTGCGCACGAACAAATTTGTATAGATAAATCATAACCTATAGTTTGTAGGCGTGTGTGGCCGAGTCAATATTTAGATCTGGCTCTAGTGAGATCGTAGATTTAATATCCAAAGATGTGACATCAAGTTTGCAAAAGTCAGCCCAAATATAATTCAAGGAAAATCAACCTGTATAGGTGGATTTTTCGGTACATGGAACAATGTTACACATAATAAGAAAATCTCCTAGTTTACAGTACAACGATTTAAAGTTAGGGTAACTTTTTTACCCTAGAATTTGGAATGCACATAAATTACTCTTTCTCCAGGGCAAAAAAGTTATATGGCAAAATCCTGACATTTTAAATATTACTTTTATTTAAAACAAAGCGAAGTTATCGCGACGCGCTCTCATTGTTCACATGCTCGAGAACCACGCACGCTCCACGCATTTTCAATGTGGGATCAGCCTTTATGGTAAAGAGAACAAAAAAGAGAATCAACGCCTTATAGCTAAGTAATTACGCAGCTCAGTTTCTGAAATATATTTCAACGTCTAAACAATTATTGCAGTCGTGTGCGACCAAATCAATATTTAGTTTAGATCTTATGCGACAAACATTTAGACCTGTTAGCACATTGTGATTTTTATCCGAAATGACGTGATCGGCTGACAATTTTATTGCTCAATTAGTATTAGCTAAACATTTTGTTTGGGTTCTGCGAGTGTGAATTACTTACTTATTCATATTTGGTCATATGAGTGCCTTTGCATTTTCATTTTGAGGAAAATTTATAGCATTTTGTAATGAATCGCAATTAGCTCGCAGCTTTCCTTTCTAAGCACATATTATATATACCTATATCTAAGTCACTTTTATAATATATCTGGTCTAAATTTAACAAATAGTTTTTGTTAGTTTGTAGATAAGTCAGCAAGTTAGTCACGCTTTTCTTTTATGTTTTTAGATTTGAAAAAATATACAAATTCTGAGTTTTTCTTTCAAACTTTTACCAAATTGCAAATGATGTATTTCTGTTCCAAGACCCCCAAGATTCTCAGGCTATCAGTAACATCTTCATTTAATAAATTGAATCCATAATTAAAGTAATAGACGTCACATCCTCTCATAACATAAACATAAGTAAGTGAAACATAATGTATGCGTTATCGGTCGTCAGCCTCGGCTAATAATATCCTATCAACTTATTACTATTGACTGTATGACTCTAAACACTTTCCGTTTTATTGTCAACAGATGGGCCTACTTTCCTGTTCTTGATTCCTTTATTATGTTCAAATATAGGTAATGTTGGTGATTTGCTCTGAAACCAATTTCCTCGCCTTGCCTTCATTTCGACATTGACTTCTTCTTTAATGATTCAGCATTGATTGATTCATCTCTCTCACTTCCACTACCTTCTTTAACCTTATTATTTCTAATTTCCACAGTCATATTTTATTGTGTTTTAAGTCTATTTCGTCAACATTGGATACACCATCCTATTACAAATTTCGATTACTCAAGAACCCATCCAAATAGACTCAATTGAAGATTAACTGACAATTGATCATATAAGACATCATTTAGCAAAGCATCGTGCTCGTCAATTCACCAGATTGCTACCACGTTCGCCTCGCCTCGTCCGGACAGGGGCATTGTGTGCAAATCGACCAGATATTGCTATAAAACCGTAATAACAATCTGCTTTATGCTGCCTTCAGACACGATGCTGATTCAACGGATTTATTATTGAGATAAACTGATTTTACATGAGGACCGTTCTGCTCCGGATGGGGCGCTCGTAAAACTAATGGACCCTTATTTGCATGCGATTTGGTCTTACAATGTTTTTAATGCTACTTTAAAAGTATCAATAAAATTAAAATTGAATTAGCTACCTAAATCGGATGTGAATAGTATATTATTCTCATAATGAATGTCTGCTAAATGAATGCTATATTTTCAAAATATTTCTAAAACAATAAAATGGCACAACTCACGATTAATAGGTAGGCTTTTTAGGTTTACATTTGACCACGCGATTGAGACTCATTAAATTTACTTTCTTAGATGATAGGAAAATCATTTGAAAGAAATAAAGTTGACCTATATCTTTCCTCATTCCAGGTAGAGCAGCGAGATGTGCCCGGCATCGACTGCGCCCACCTCGCCATGGACACAGAGGAGGGTGTGGAGGTCGTCTGGAACGAGGTCCAGTTCTCAGAGAGGAAGAACTTCAAGGCACAAGAGGACAAAATACAGACGGTCTTCGACAACCTCACACGCCTCGAGCACCCAAACATAGTCAAATTCCATCGGTACTGGACCGACACACATAATGATAAACCCCGAGTAAGTGACTCTTGGATTAGCAACTTTCTTTTAGAGCATTGACGTCCATGGTGAGAGAAACAAATCTTCTTCTATGTTGAGCCTGGACTTCTAGAAAAAGGTCGGTATTGTATTGTCTCTGCAAATGATTCTTTCAGCTTAACAAAAAAACTTAAAAGTTCGCTGTGCGTTTCTTATGTCCCTCATTGAATATCAACAAATCAAGATGATACCTCAAGGAAAGTCCTTGCAATTTGTTCAAAATACTGAACGAAAATCAATACAGCACTATTAACCTCAATATTATGCAGCTGCCTATTCAATTGCATTTATCGTTAGATTGATTTATGTTCACCTTTCATATTATTTTGAAATTCCACTATTCGGTTGTTGCTACTTTAAGGGCGATTCTAATATTTTGTAAAACTTTGCTAAATAATTCACTCAAAAGCTTTACAAGACTTATGTCTTCGTTCAGATTTGTAGGGAGTGAAGCTCCCACGTGTAGGCCCCCAGCAGATAACTAGATGTTTTTCTAATTTCCAGGTAATATTCATAACAGAATACATGTCTTGCGGGTCACTGAAGCAGTTCCTGAAGCGAACCAAGCGTAATGTTAAACGTCTGCCACTGCAGGCGTGGAAGCGCTGGTGCACGCAGATATTGTCGGCTCTCAGGTGAGACTCAAGGTGATTCATACTTGCAGGTGTGCTGGATCACTGAGTTCATGTCGTGCGGCTCGCTCAAACACTTCCTCAAGAAGACGAAGAAGAGCCTCGACCGCGAGGTGTGGACGCGCTGGTGCAGACAGATACTGTCTGCACTCAGGTGAGTCCGCTCCGGCTCCTCACCGCACCGCTTGCTCTCAACTACCTACTCGTCTCTAATGTTTTGGTTTTGTTTCGTTCACACTTACAGGATTACATTTTCAGGACAGTTACACATGCATGGAATATCATCGCATCGATTGGATTGACGTTGGGACTTATTTTATGTAACTACTGTGCAGACACATTGATATTTCTGTTGCGTCTGAGGTCACATAATTACATAAAATAGGCCTGGAACTACACAGTTACACTTCATTATTTATTTTATGTTTCGTGAGTTCATGTTTCGTAGACTCTTAGAGTTCTTTAGGGTTTCCATTTTCTACGTGTCTGTATGTCTTGCATGCTCGTGTTTCCAAAACCAGTGGTGATTGAACCTGCGTTCCGTTGTTTCCAGTTACCTTCACAGCTGCGACCCGCCTATAGTCCACGGGAACCTCACCTGCGACACAATCTTCATCCAGCACAACGGGCTGGTGAAGATTGGCTCCGTCGCGCCAGATGCCATCCATCATCACGTCAAAACTTGCCGTGAGAACATGAGGAATATGCACCTTATTGCGCCCGAATATGGTTGTGAGTAAAATACATTATTATATTTTTATCAATATTTGGAATATGTAAATTATTTTAGGTCTATATTTCCTATAGAAAAGACGAATGCCTTTTCAAATTCGAAATTTTTCTAGTGTTTAATAGGATAAACTGCCTGCAAAATAGGAGATAGAACTAACTAGAATTCTTATTAATAAATTTTGTCTTGTACCTTTTCAGCGTGTGGCATGGTAACACCAGCCATGGACATATATTCGTTCGGAATGTGCGCGTTAGAAACAGCTGCGTTAGAAATTCAAGGCAATGGAGACTCAGGGTCCCATGTCACGGATGATCACGTGGCCAGGACTGTTGAATCACTGGACGACCCCCGGCAGAAAGACTTTATTTACAGGTAGGTTAAGATTTGATGGTTTCTTTCATTTGTTTCGCACTGATCTTGACCAGAATCGTAGGATTCAGTATACATATAAATCTTCCTCTCGAATTACTATATCTATCAATGAAAACCGCATCAAATTCCGTTGCGTAGTTTTAAATATATAATAAGCATCCATAGGGACATACAAACATGGGAACGACTTTGTTTTTATACTGTGTAGTGATTTAAGTTTCTAATAATTGGTAGTCTGTTCTGCAGTTTGTTGGCGAATAGTCTCCTTTAATGGTGGTTATATGACATTTCAGATGTATAAACAAGGACCCCGAGAGCAGACCTACGGCGCGGGAGCTTTTATTCCACCCGCTGCTGTTCGAGGTGCACTCGCTCAAACTGCTGGCTGCGCATACCCTCGTCAACACCACCGGTAACTTGGCTTTCCACCCTTAATAGCTTTGTCGCTAGTTTTGTATTGTAGTCGTAACTATTTCTCGTACCTTGGTATGCAATAAAGAGACTAGCTTTATAATAAATTTCAGTTTAATCGGCCTAGCGGTTATAGATTTCCATATTATTATTGGCCCCGTGGGAATTTCGCAAAATCCTTCTTATTTCTTACCCTTTCGTATTCTCATAAGATGTGTTCAGGCCAGTAATGTCACTAGCTATAGTGCCCTCTTACCCGTGCACAGTGATGTTTGCACAGCACCGCTCAAGCGTTAGAATAACTGGCATTGTCGGGGTACCTATCTCGTTGACCTCTCGCAAAGGAAGTCAACTCCCGGTATGAAGGTCGGAGCTGGTCTAAGTGTGGTGCCTCTTCCCAGCGAACGTGTCGGAGACGATAACGGACTCGGCGGAGGGTGGGGGCATGGAGGCACTGGTGCACCGCGCCGGCTGCACGCACTGTGTCACCGCGCGGGACCTGCCGCCCAACCACGAGAAACTGGACAAGCTGCTCGAGGACGTCAAGTTAGTGCTCTATATACAATACAAACAACTCAAATCAACATCACACTACAGCATACATACATTTCACTATACACTATGTATCATCATCATCATCCTCCTACTCTTCCTACTTTCGTTCACTGCAGGATATAAGCATTCTTTTATCCATGCTTTAGAGCGTCTGTCAGTGTTTCATTCGTCACTTCTACTTTTGCTGGGGATCGAAGTATTATTTTTCTCCTATTTCATCGCCTTGCTCGTAAGCGGGATAAGACGATGTCTCCATCTTCTCACGGGCCTTCTGTACCACTACACGGTTGGACTGAATTTGGGGTATTCGCTTATGGCTCCGAGGGGTGATCAGTGAAAAGTTGTTATCGCAGTCACACCTAGTTCCCCTTTTTCTTATTAATATTATATTTATAATATTGTTATTCTCGTCCTTTTCCTATTCGAGGTGGGTTCGAATGTGTCACGGGAGTTCTCCCTCAAGGGCAGGAAAGTCGATTGGTAAATTTGTGACATGTGTTTAGGTATTCGAGCCGTTTAGTTATCATCATCATCTCAGCCGTGAGACGTTCACTGCCGAACATAGGCCTCTCCTTTGGACTTCCACATGTACCGGTTGGAAGCGACTTGGATCCAGCGTCTTCCGGCGACCTTTATAAGGTCGTCTGTCCACCTCGTGGGCCGTAGCCGTTTAGTAAAGTGGTATAATATTGTGCAGGTACGGCATCTACCCCCTGTTCGCGTACGGGTGGTGCGGTCGGGCGCGCCCCCCGGCGGCCCCCGCGCCCGCGCCCCCGCCCCCGCCGCCCCCGCGGGACTCGGAGCCGCGGCGCTGCGTGCACATGCTGTGCTCGGTGCAGCGCGAGGGCGAGGCGGGCTGCCTCACCATCCTGCTGCGCATGGACGACAACATGAACCGACAGCTCTCCGCGCCCGTCGCACGACGAGACTCTGCACCCGCCCTCGCACGCGAGCTCGTGCACCTCGGGTTCATACACGAGGTAACATACTGCTAGCCCCGCCTGCACGAGGGTACATACACGAGGTAACATACTGCTAGCCCCGCCCCCCGCCCCCGCCTGCACGAGGGTACATACACGAGGTAACATACTGCTAGCCCCGCCCCCCGCCCCCGCCTGCACGAGGGTACATACACGAGGTAACATACTGCTAGCCCCGCCCCCCGCCCCCGCCTGCACGAGGGTACATACACGAGGTAACATACTGCTAGCCCCGCCCCCCGCCCCCGCCTGCACGAGGGTACATACACGAGGTAACATACTGCTAGCCCCGCCCCCCGCCCCCGCCTGCACGAGGGTACATACACGAGGTAACATACTGCTAGCCCCGCCCCCCGCCCCCGCCTGCACGAGGGTACATACACGAGGTTCCTGGCCCCGCCCCCTCGTGCGCGAGCCTTCATACACGAAGTGACACTTGGAATGTATACTCCGACAGGACGGGTCACCCTAATTAAGCTGTCAGAGTCACCGGATCTCAAAGTCCGACTTGTATGTTGCAGTATCCCGGTTCCCTGACCCGAAAACGGAATTGTCAAAAATGTATGAAATTACATATTTACGTTGTATCGATTTAATATGTCGTTTCATACATTTTTGACAATTCTGTCTTCGGTTCAATTCCCTGATGGATAAGTGAATAGCCCTGCTGGTCGCCGAGATTATTACGCGAGATCTACAAGGTTATCCGACGACTGCCTCCTACATCTACCAGGGGTAGACTTCCTTTGCAGGAGGTCGTCTAGGTGGGTACCCCAACAGTGCCAGTTATTCTACCGCCTGAGCAGTGATGTGCAAACATTACTGTGCTCCGGTAGAAGGGCACTGTAGCTAGTGTAATTACTGGGCTAAAGAGTCTTTACATCTTATGACTCTTGAGTAAGAAGCGTTGGTGCAGTGCTCCTAGAATTACACATAATTGTGAAATCCTAGAAAAAGAATCCCCCTAACAACACTGTACTGATTATGGGCAGCGTTATCTCTTAACATCAGGAGAGCGACTTGCTCGTCTTCTACTTCATTACATAAAAAAAAAAAAAAAAAAAACATATCCTGTAGGAAACGGCCGAGACCCATAGTTTTACATGTCGATTAGGCGATATCAGGACGCTTCCAGGTCCCGTACTGACTGGTCCCCGTGTTGCAGGCGGACCGCGACAAGCTGTGTCGGCTGATAGAGGAGTCGTTGCGCAGCGGGTTCGGCACCGGTGTGACGTCACACGTGCGCCCCGCCGCCCGCGCGCAACACGTGGCCAGCTAGTGCCGCCGCTGCAGGCTAGTGCCGCCTCACACCGCCCTGCCCGCCGCCTGCGGGCTAGTGACGCCTGCTCCCTCTCCAGGCTAGTGCCGCCGTCACACGACCTAGTGCCGCCTTTGCTGCACGACGTCGCCACCGACACCCTCGAGACAGATCTTCCACCCGTTTCCCGAAGAACTTTCAAAAAGGAAGAGTCATCCTAAACCTACGTCGATTTGACGCTAGTATCTGTAAATAAAAATGGGTTCTACCGTATCGGTGAAATATGTCACCGAAAGTTTTTTAACGTTTTGAGGTGACGTTACGACCGCGCGTTTATTAAATAAGATAATCGATAAATTCCGTATTATTCTGCTTCCCTACCATCTTAGACGACCGTGTTACTCTCTAGCCCCCGTAGTGTGTAGAATGAAAAACGTCGGAACCGTAACGTCACCTTGGGGAACGCCATTTCTTAAAGTTTCATCGAAAAGCTATATCGTTGATTAAAAACTGTCACTGTGACTAAAATTGATGACGATTCTAAACGAACATTCTGTCATCTGCGGCAAACCTGTTCAAATATACGTAATTTAAAATGTAGGGGGCGGTACCTTATCACTAGCTGTTTAAAGATCAGTCGCTTTAATAGGAGTGATATCCTCCGGCACTATAATGTAACTTCCGAAGCACTCAGCTTGTATCTATATTATATACCGACGAGTAACGCTTAGTCTAAACTGCGGGACCGGATTTGAACTTAGTTAGAAACGACGCATTTTCGACTCATCTTTTCTTATAGGTGCCGACACGAAAATTTTTAAATAAGTTACTTTATTTATCATTAACTGAATTACTTTTAATTCAAAGACACGCCATTCCTTTCGTATTCATTCGTAAACAGTTATTTTTCAAAAACTCGATTTTTGAATACTCGGGTCGGATGTCTGATTTCTTCAGCTACGAATTTCGGACTTTATAGGTGAAATATAAGGACCGATGTCGATTGTTGTAGGATGCGGACATCCTACCATATGGCTTTAAGGTCGAGAAAATTATTAGAAATGATAAATCAAATCCATAAAAAAGTTTACATTTCGTGACAGCATCTATATGTTGAAATCAAAATCGTACCCGTGTAGATATAAATTAGGTTATAAAATGCATATTTATAATTAGTGAAGGAAACTTATGAAGAGATTTTGTATCGTGCGAGTGATCTATCGAATGAACGCGAACGATATCTTTGTGAACTGCTTCTAAAATATTTTTATATTGTTTTAAAATTATTTTAAAACAATCATCGGGACGTTTTACAAGTGCGTTAGATTAGTGTTTAATTATCGCGGTTTATAAGCTGCGTATTGTTCTTTTAGCTGAAAATATTAGTGATTTCAAGTCACAGGGATGATGTAGCGAAAATGTTTATATTTATGTGGGGGTGTTACCGTCGGAACTTGCGTTCTGTTCAACGAAATCCATGCGTTTTATTAACTTTAACAATCGGCTTTTTTGGAAATTTCTCTGCTATTCTCTAATAAATTGTAAATTTTGATGCTTAATCTTGTATTTAAGAGCGTGTATATCGAGTGACGCTCTCTCGCTCGAACTATTTGACAAATTTTGAAATATTAATTCATAGAATTAATTTATTGAAAATTCCTTAAGATCAGCCCTGCTTAATATTATTGCACACATTGGAAAGCAATATTGAAAAAGTTTTTTTTTTCAAAAATGCTCATCATGCCATTTTTTAATATATCAAACTGAAAACACTTTTAAAATGTGTGCAATAATGCAAGGCTGGTCTTAAGGAATTTTCAATAAATTAATTCTATGAATTTATATTACGCCCTTAAAATGCGAATGAAAAAAGAATTTCACAGAATTTGGTTCTAATGTAACTATTAAACTTGTCCTAAATGGAATGCCATGGATTTAGTTGTTGGTGGATAGCACCCCCGGAACATACTAGTCGAGTGTGAATCTAAGCCGAGAAGCCGAATCATTCCAACACTTTATCGAACCAACGCGAACCTATATAAATGTATAAATTGTCAATAATTCGATTCGGAACGGTATTATTAATATGAACATCGAGAATGCTTTAGTGGTGTAGAAATTTTGTATGAATGTGTATGTTACAAATGATATTTAAAATATAATTACCTATTAATATATGTATAGTGAGGCTTCCTCTTAGAGCTTTATGGATGTGGTTATAATAAGTATACGGTAAATTGAACATACTCAGTTTAAAAATAAGGTTGAAAATCCAATGCCTGATGTTGGCGACTTTTTCGTGAGACCACTTTGCAAACTTTTGGAGTATTGATCAAAGTGAAGCAATAATTTTATAAATAGAATACTTTTAAAGAGACCTAGATCTAAAGGGTGTTTCTAGATTTAAAGCAGTATTAAACCAGCTTCTTTGACTTTTACATATTTAATTTGAACATCATTTATAGGATCTATTCTACCTTTTATTGTTTGACTGAGATTAGAGTATTTTAGTATTTGTTTGGTGGTCTCACACGAAAAATCGTTAATACCGAGAGATCGGCATTGTCTTTTGTACTGTACTCGCGTCGGTTGTTGAAATAGAGGACAAATTGTTGTTGGAGGGAAGGTTTTGTTAAATTTTTGTAAGCGAATCGATTAGTTTTGTTATAAGTGAGGGCCGCAGCAACTCGAGTCAATTGTTTAGGAGTATTGCATTTATAGAGTCAGTCGAGTCGGTCTGCAGTCGAGTCGGTCCGCAGTCGAGTCGGTCCGCAGTCGAGTCGGTCCGCAGTCGAGTCGGTCCGCAGTCGAGTCGGTCCGCAGTCGAGTCGGTCCGCAGTCGAGTCGGTCCGCAGTCGAGTCGGTCCGCAGTCGAGTCGGTCCGCAGTCGAGTCGGTCCGCAGTCGAGTCGGTCCGCAGTCGAGTCGGTCCGCAGTCGAGTCGGTCCGCAGTCGAGTCGGTCCGCAGTCGAGTCGGTCCGCAGTCGAGTCGGTCCGCAGTCGAGTCGGTCCGCAGTCGAGTCGGTCCGCAGTCGAGTCGGTCCGCAGTCGAGTCGGTCCGCAGTCGAGTCGGTCCGCAGTCGAGTCGGTCCGCAGTCGAGTCGGTCCGCAGTCGAGTCGGTCCGCAGTCGAGTCGGTCCGCAGTCGAGTCGGTCCACAGTCGAGTCGGTCCGCAGTCGAGTCGGTCCGCAGTCGAGTCGGTCCGCAGTCGAGCCGGTCCGCAGCCGAGTTCGTTTATTGTCTAACAATAAGGCACCTTGTTCCTAATTTTTTTCGTTATAAAACGTTCGTTTTGGTGCTCATTCCGAATTTAATTAGTGAAAAATGTTTTAATTTATTTGGTTTATGCTAGTGGTGCCAAAAATACGAGGTGCCAACGTGACGTTGATTCGTTTCATTTAATTTATTGTTTTGTATCGGACTTGTAACTTGTATTTACCGGATGTATTACGTTTGTATGATTTGTTAGAGAACGCATTGCAACATGACAACTGTGGGATTACGTACCGGCAGACATTACCGACAGATTCATATTTACATCTCGTATGATACTTCACATTGATTCTAAAGCTTCTTCTATTTACATAAATGTCTCATTTACCCCTTTAGGACTCTTCAGTAAAACAGCCATGGTCGATTTTCTCCTTCAATAATCAAACAATCAACATCTGATATTTTATTGGAGTAAAATTCAAATACTTACTTTTTGGCAGATCGTTTACTCCACTATCTTGGAAATGTATCTACATGTAACGAAGAAGAAAGCGATTGTTCAAGAATTCAAAAAAAATTACAATAAAGTAATATTTGGTGCGGAGCTATAAATTAAGCAAATAATACCAAATGCTTTGTAACTACGATCTTGCGATCATGCGTATACCTTATTCCTTCGCGGAAAGCGGATTTTAACTCAGCCTCAGCTCACACACTCACTCAGCCTACTCAGGTTTTGACTCAGCTTTTTATTTTAGCTTTTATACAGTAGGCGGTGTATAGTTTAGGAACTATGAATAACTAATGTAAATTAGTTTCTCGTTCACTGTAAGTGATCTGTCGGTAATCGTCCGGACGGTACAAACAATATCAGTAATGTAGCGACGCGAACTCTCCCGCTCTCCATTCCTGTTTCAGCGTCGAGTCATAGGCATAGGTAGGTGCGGCTGGATCACTGGACTTTTCACATTACTATTAACGATCTAAATTGTGAAAAAAATTAATTTGCTGCATAAAATTTGAAAAGTAGGGTCAAAACACTGCGTTGGGACGACGCATCGCAGAAATTTGAGCACACGATCTAAGAAAATAATAGTATCGTTAAATTGTTCTTCAATATTGTTCTACAATGACGTTTTTTTCGGTGCGTTGTCGCATCGCAGTTTTCACTCGTTTCTAAAACCTTCTAATGTGATATTGTTTGATATTCTTGAATGTGAAAACTCAGTGATCCACCCGCAAAGTAAGTGTACAGATACAAGGGTCTGCAACCGTTGTTAAACTATTTTGAACTATAACTCGATGGTCATAAGTGGTTATATTTCTTAAAGCATATTCCAGGCATATTTAACCACGATCTAAATGTCAATGGGTGAGGGCGCTAGTGTGGGATTTAACAGGAACTCAATGTAGCTGAACTCTTAGTTCCATTTTTTGTCACCGTTCATGAAAGCGTGCATACCGTGAAATTAAATTATATATCATCAGGATAATGGAACCATGATCTAAATGGGTGATGGCGCTAGTGCGCGTTTTGATAAGGAATTCAGTGTAGCTAAACTGTTAGTTCCATTATTTGCCACCGTTAACACATATGGCTGGGGCGCCGTTTTATAGAACTATACAAGGTGCCTGAAATCAATTTTGAATGGAAAAATCCGTTGACAAAACACACCGTCTGTGTTATTCAGCACTCGTTCCAACCTCAAAACACATCTGCTGTGTTTTCAGCCGTCAATCTTACTAATATTATAAACGTGAAAATTTGTAAGAATGGATGTTTGGATGTGTGTTTGTTACTCTTTCACGCCTAAACGAGTGAACCGATTGAGCTGAAATTTGGTATAGAGATAGCTTAGACCCTGGAATAACAAATAGGCTACATAAGTACCGCTGGGCGCAGCTTTGATAGTGAATTTTAGCTCTTATAACCATCGTGTTAGAGTTGAAAATAGTTGATGAATGGATGCAGTGTGTGGCGAAACGCGGAGTCTCGTGGAGTGTGTACTCGTGTATATCTAGTGTAGTAAACGAAAGACTGGCTAAAGTAACGAGTTAGGTTTCGAGTGGGAAGCGCCATCTTTGGACTTGTCTCTCAAACGACTATTAAATGTATCTATAGATTCTGATATAGGGAATATTTGCAGCTGGAAAATATGATTATGATTGAGAACATTTTGGTTTAAACAAATTTAATGTTGTAAAAGTTTTATCAACTTTACTATAAATATTATTGTTTCAAGATCGATTCTTACCCCCCTTACTTGAACGACGCCTTGTCACCAGTGACTGACACCGCGTCGGTAATAACACTGGCTTAGACGTCTATAGACGACGGTAACTATCAAGTCTAAGTTTTGTCTCTCCTAATTAAAAATCCGATATAAAATTTGTCTACAATTGAAATAATGTTTATTCGCAAGATAGCATTGACTAATTATAAATTGAACAAATTGAAAACATAGTCAAAATGGTTAAATTCATTACGTATCTACTAGATTTATTAAAAAGGTTACATTAAACACTTGAAGCCAAAACAAATCAACCAAAGTGATAATTTAAATGAAATATCCATCGTTTGACAGACAAGTCCAATAGGAGCAAAGTCGTGAGGCAGGTATATAGCTAGTAAATGGCGTGTCCTTTGTAAATATATGCTTTTAGTATAAAATGTATCGTTAAATAATAAAACTATTATAAATTATAATACTGAAGTAAATGTACCTACCAAGTAAATAGTGTTTTACATTGTCACTATGCGATACCGATTTATTTATTTTATTTTTTAATTATTTTTTATTTTATTTTCACGACTTATTTTTAGATCTTATGAATCCGTGCGATTTTGTTGGTGATGTGACGTTTTTGTTTTGTTTTATTGATAATTTTATTGTTTACTTTCTGAAAGCCAGATGGCGCCACTTTGGTTTAGATCCATAGGTCTTATGAAATCAAAACAGACCTGAGATGTGGGTTGATCCGCCGTCTCTGGACGAAAATATTGGTGAAAAACTGCACTTAATCAGCCTTCTTATACTCTTTTAGTACGTTACCTTTGAAAAATCAGTATTTGTATTGTAGCATGACAGTAAAAAACTAAAAAATAGTTCTATTTTTCACCACGCGCCAAAAAATTCATGTAAATGAAATAATTCAAAAACGTTACACAGTAAAACCCCCATATTTTGTTACATTAGCAAAGCAATATTATTGATACAAGTTTTATGTTCCTATTGTCTTTTATATCTTTAAGACGTTGTTTAGATTTACCTTTATTTATCTCATTTGGTATGTTTACCACAGATATGTATATCTAAATTTTTGTTGACAGAGTACACATTTAATAATTTTCTGTTTCTTCAGCAATAGGACCACTGCGGTATTAAAATGCTTTAGCATTTAGCGGGCATTCGTGCTAAATGACAGTAAAATTGATTTACCGCACAATGCTGGCAAAATTTCATTGTTACTTATAGAAATAGTTAAAAATCTTTCATTATTATTTTATGTTCTATAAAGAAATGAAATTGAAATAAAAAAAAAACGTATTTCAATATTGGTGGATACGACAAAGTGCAGTGTGTGTGTATTTGTTTTCACTATCCACAATCCCTTACTGGGTTAGAAAAGACTTTGATTTTATAGTAATAATATTGTTACAATGAAGTTTGTTACAACATTATTAAATTTGTTTCCTCTGTCAATAGGTGTATTGAATATCTGTCATGTTTTCTAACAAATAATAACATAAATTATTATGTTCACTTTGACTTTGGAGTCTATAAATGTTCATTATTTTATTATTTACGTAGTAATAGAATATCTGGCAACGTCTAAAAGTAAAGTTTTGTTTTATCAACCGTTTTATTTTATTTTCATATGAACACATATTTAATAGACATTTAAAGTATAGACAAGTGTGCTAATGGGACAAAATAATATAAAAATAGTATTTTTCTTCTAATACAATGATGATAACATACATGAGTGTGCAATTTGTCTATAGGTTTTTCTGTCTATGTAATTTGATTTTTTTTATTTATTTCGTTATTTACCCATCAGTGTTCCGGTTTTTTTTAGTTTATTACCCAAAGAGGATTGTGTTCATTTGATAAAATTTTCTTTTTTTTTCTATTTAATTTGATTGTAATGAATTGTGAATGTAACATGTTATTTCGGGCCCAGCATTGCATTTCCACTCGATAACAGTATAGTAACATTATAGCAAGTAGATTAACTCCGAGGAATTGTACACACGCGATGTGTATGTGTGCGTGGCGCAGACGTATGTACGCGTGCACACACACATCTCTATCCCCCCCTCTCTCTCTCTCTCTCCCTCGGTATCTGACAAACAAGGACGCACTGCGTTGCTCGCTGTTATCCTTGCAGATTGCGCCAAAAAAGGACTTCAGTAAAAAAGAAGTTTATATGACAACCATATGCACCGAGCTATGTTCAGTTATTAATACTATATCTTACTAAAGTATAGTATTTCTCTAAAAACAGTCAGTCAGTCGGTCTACTTGCTATAATGTTACCATGGTAACAGTGTTCCACGGCTATGTGAGAATATAATGTAACTATAGCTTGTAACACATACATAAACTATGCTCAAAAATGACATATTATTATATAATATTACCCGAGAAGTGATCGAACGATCGAGTGATTGCATACTACTCTAAAATGAAAAATGTCAATAAAATTGTATTTTAAAATATATTGTTTCAATAATATTTCATAACTATAGTTGCAGACACGTACACACATTTTAATGAAGACTTTTGTAATTTTTTATTTAATAATTTTGTACGAATATAAATTAATCATTTATTAAAAAGTCGTCGTGAAATATGTACTTATCTGCAACTGTGCGTCTTACAAAACACTTTAAATTACTATACATGACGGTAGGATTCAATCGATGACACTTATAGAATACAATAATATTCTATTACCATATTATTATGTTATCTATAATAGCTTATACGAAACATCTTTCAATAACCTTATATCTCTCATTACACTACTTAAATTAGGCGCGTCACACACATTATACACAATAATACCTCTTAACTTCAGTTCGAATAACTTTGGCGTCAGAAAAATATATTTATGCCCATTTACATAATATTTCTTTGGTAAACTTGACGTTAAACAAAATTTGTATAAAAACACAGAGTCGAGGACATCACGGCCACGATCCCACGATGAACGAGACGACAAACAGGCCCTCTAACTCTAGCGCTATTCGCTCGTGGCTGACGCAGTCTCAGTAGTAGGGTTTTTTGCCAGAGTCAGTCATTAGCGAACGGCTCTCGTCTAGGGCTGTGTTCACAGACACCGGCCTCCCGGGAACGTACATCGCGGCCGTGGCGCTGACGCAGGATACACTGCGTTCCACGGGCCACGGGCTACGTCGTCACAAGCCGGCCGCGCTATGCTCGCGAGCTTCGGGAGCAGGCTGCCTCCCACACT
Source organism: Hemithea aestivaria (assembly GCA_947507615.1). Classification (NCBI taxonomy): domain Eukaryota; kingdom Metazoa; phylum Arthropoda; class Insecta; order Lepidoptera; family Geometridae; genus Hemithea; species Hemithea aestivaria. Next base: position 603,771 of record OX382331.1, read on the forward strand.
ACCGTAGCTCACAAGCTGTCGGCACGGCGCGGCCTGGGACGAATCGTCACTGACGATGTGCCGCGGCTCTCGCGACAGTATTTACACGACAACTACGCAGCTCCTCACACAATATCTCCCTCCACTGGCACGTGAGCCCGCGCACTCATAACCCGTGCGCGCGCGGCGCGGCGCGCTCCTCCTGCTCCGGCACGTAGTACAGCTCGTACGCCGCCGACAGTTCCACCGGCGCCGCGCCGCACTCCGTGGTGCAGGGCCGCGCCGGGGGCTGCGGGGGCTCCCGGCCGCGCGGGGGCGGGGGCGCGGCTGTACCCGGCTCGTACACGCGGCGCATGAAGGCGCGCGAGGAGGCCACGCCGCCGCCCTCCTCCTGCCGGTGCACGACGCTGCTGTTGTACAGCACGGGGAAGTCCGCCTTGAACCGCTCGCTGTTCTGGTTGAAGTTGTCGATGAACCGGCTGAGCACCTCGCGCCGGAACTGCGCGTCGTAGTCGAAGTCGGGCTCCTTGTGCGCGTCGGTGGTGGTGGTGGGCCGCGGCGGCTCCTCGTCGTCGTCGTCGTTGCCGGCGTGCGCCAGGTAGTCGCGGTAGTGCTTGATGATGTACGAGCCGCGCCTGAAGTTCTCGTCGTCGGTGAGGTAGGTGTCGGTCGCGTCGGTGGGAGGACTCTCGTCGCGGTGGGCGGGCGGCAGGGTGATGACGTCGATCGGCGGGTGGAGGGGGCGCGGGTCCCGGTCGCTGGGGGGTTGGGTGAGATGTGAGTCGCGGTCTGCCGGCGGGAAAAAGGGGCGCGGGTCCCGATCGGTCGGCAGGTAAGCGGGGTGCGAGTCGCGGTCGGTCAGCGGGAAAATGGGACGCGGATCTAGATCGGTCGGAGGGAAAGTGGGGCGCAGGTCCCGATCGGACAGAGGGAAGGTGGGGCGCAGGTCCCGATCGGGCGGAGCGAAGGTGGGGCGCGGGTCTCTGTCGGTCTCTATGGGCAGCGAGGGGAGGGTGATGAATATCGGCTCGTGTCGCTCGGGCTGAGGTTGATCCTTTACCGTGAACATGTTTATTTTTCTCTCGAAGTCCCTGTCGACGTTGTTGACGTTCACCCTCTGCGTGGTGAGTGGAGGGAAGTACTGGACGGTCGGCTTCCTGTCGAGCAGGTACGGTTTGACGGGCGCGGTGGGCGAGGGTTGCGTCGTCGTCCTCGGCCTGAGTCTCGGCGGGTTCAGTTTAAACTCCTTCTTCAAGTCTATCTTGGACAGGGTGACGTAGTCCGCGTCGTATTCGTCCGTCGTGTCGTAGTACTCGGCTACGTTGAACGCTTTCGCTTTTTGGGTGGTGAAGGGAGCGAGGGAACGCATCCTGTCGAAGAAACTGTCGATGATGGAGGTGGAGGGCGTCTCGTGCGTGTCGCTAGTGGAAGGATTGGATTCGGTGGTGAATTTTTGATCGGGTTCTGTGATGGATGTCGGTGTGGTCAGCGGAGGTATTTCGAGTTTTGGCACGAGCGATTCTGTCGTTTTGGCTTCTTTGCTGTTCTCGGCGGAGGCCTCCTCGTAGTCGGTGTAGACCACTTCTCCGTTTTTGTTAGTTTTCTTCTTTTTAGTCTTTCTGACTTCGGCTATTTTCTCTAACCTCACCCTCAAGTCGGGCACGTCGTCTTTGTTTTCTTTTTCTTGCAAATTGTTTAGTTCAGTTTGAGTCTTGTTTTTTAACACTTCTTTGAACGACTTTGACGAATTTTTAGGGTTGAACACGATACCCAGGGAACTGATGCTTTCATTTCTCCAACTGTTGTCGTCTGGGTCTCTGAGGAACGGCTTCGCCGGTTGGACGTCGATCTTCTTCATGGGCTTGTAATTGGTGCTGACGGTGTAGAGGGTAGTCTTGTTCTTGTCGTAGTTGATGGGTTGCACGCTGAGCGAGTCACCCGAGGACTGCGCGCCGGCGTCACTCGGAGCTTCGTCGCCCAGTGGTCTCACTCCTTCGTATCTTTTATAATTTTGTTCATTATTACTTATAGCTTCTTCTTTTAAAAATTCTTCCCGTATTGCATCTTCCGCCTGAAACATATAAAAATATAATATGTATGTACCTACCTATCTGATGACATAACACAGTTGTTTGGTTAAAGATTAAATTACAATAATGATATTCTTACCAGTTGTCTCTGTGACTCTGAAATTCTCCCCATTCGTGGTCTCTCCAATCCTGAAGGTTTTCTTTTCGTTTCGACGACCTCTGGAGTATATTGTTCAGTTGCAGTATTTTCAGATAAATTTAAAAATCCTCCTCGTCTCGTCACCACTGCCCCTGATTTTTTGACATCATCATTGAGAGCTTTAACGTCATTACTAATCATATTGATAGAAGGTATAGTGGACTGCACCGAGAGCGTAGCTTTAGCAGTTTCTGCTGATAGTGCGTCCTCTGTTTTATTGTGTGGTAATAAATCTAGTCTTAATCCTTCCGTAGTGATAGTTGACGATGCCATTTCCATACTATTGTTAGAATAAGACATATTAGCGTTTATTGTCTCTTGTATTGTTGTCTTAGACGAATCTTCACTTCGTTTCCTTTCAATAGTTATATACTTTTTCCTCGTAGGCTCCGTGGTTATCGTAGCAACAGCATCTTCTGTAGTGATTTCGTTGATATCGACAGAAGAACTTGTGACATCATCATCCATACTCGTAGGTTCGTTTTCACTCGAAAATGTGGATACTTCTTCATGATAGTATTGGTCATTCATTATTACTACAGAGTCCATATCTGTTGTTGTTATTTCTGATGCCAAACTAGATGACAATGTAGTATTTAAAACGCTTTTTGTAGATGAAGGGTTCATACTAGCTGTTGAGAATTTTTCAGAACTTGGAGTAGTGATTAGATTTTTATTTTTTTGCTTTTCAGATGTGGTTTCTGTTACAGTTGTGAATTGCACAGTCTCTGCGCTATCAGTTGTAGTTACTGTTTTGTCCTTCTCACTTGTAGTTACTTCTAGGATATGTTTATAGTCTGAAGTTTTTTCATCGCTTAACAACGGTAAATTGTCGCGTGTTACTTCAGTAGAGTCTAATACCTCGATGGTATCTGAAGATATTGTAGGATTTAATGCATTGTCCGTTGTTACTCTCTCTGTATTTGTCGAAACTTGAGTCGTCTTCCCTTCAGATTCTGTAGTAATTGTCTCCGTGACAAACTTTTGATTTTTTTCGCTTTTAAAAATCCCTTGTCCCTTTTCACCTTTTACCATATTATGTGTTCCATAAACGCTCTTCACTGGCAGAAGTACTTTCTTCTCTCTCGTATTGTTCTGGTGTATGACAAATCCGCTGACGTGTGGTTCGATGATTGCGATCACGATTGCCAATGCTATCGCGAACGACCTGCAAATTGAAAAATAAATATTTTTAAAGTATACCTTGGTCTTTGTTCTTTCATTTGAGAAGAGTTTCACAAATATGTCTGTAATTATCACATCGAGACATCTATAATATTTATGAAAAATGTGGATGTAATAGGGTAAGACGGCCAGAGAAGTTACTGGGTTAAGGAGACTTTACATTTTACATGCCATGTCTCTTGTTGACGACCACTCCGCTGTGCTGCGTAGGACTTCGTGCCTAATGAATACCTAAATAACAACACTGACTGTAATGGTCAGGCGTTATCGCTTAGCTACAGGTGAGTCTCAGACTCGTTTCATTAATTTGACTGCATAAAGGTTCTACTATTTGCAAAATACGATTGACCACTTTATTCAAAATACACTGACTGACATACAACTGGCTCACAGACAATGGCATATTATTAAATAACATGTGCCATTAATAACAGGGTGCCCTGTAATGTATAACTTGTAATTGTTTAGACAATCGTTACTGTCACGCGCAGTATTATGGTTTGATTATGCGATTGAATTCAATGTTCGGTTATAATGTAGAGTTCAGTTCAGTTAGGGTTCAGAATTATGTATAAATTGATCCTACTGTCTACTTAATTTTCATTACATTTAGCTTGTTAAGAGTTCATTCTGTTAGCCTATGTTGGAAGCCTTGATGTACACCTACCTTATAACTGCTACACCCTACTCACCTACCCTATAATAATTGTGTTTTGACTCTAGCAGAGTATAAGGTGAGGTAGCGGTGTTTAGGGTGACCTCTTGTCATGAGTATCAACCCTACGGGGGTTTCACAAGCTATTTTAAATTATTTTATCCTATTTAATAATGCCGTGGTCAGGTTTCATTGGGTATTTACTTAGTTCAGTAAGCAACTAGGCGTATATTACTTAACTCGCATGTACATGTGGAATTACTTGTCTAAAAAACATTTAGAAGAGTTACAATGCTCATCCATGTTACCTAAAAGGCACGACTAGGTCGGTATTTGGATCAGATATACAAAAACTGGACATACATACACTCGACAGATTGACGGCTCGCGTGTGACCAGCCGACCAGTTAAAGATTTATAAAACCGTTTGTTAAATTAACTTGTTTTGGCACCATAAAATACGAAATTTAATAGCTGCAAACAATCGTACATCAGTTATTACATCGATACAGCTATAGGACGTGTGTAAATGCAATTTATAAGTGAATCAGTGGAGTGTGGCGAGGATTACCATATCTTCTGCAATTACGGCTGTCAAACGATGCGATGTGCAATCTGTCGCATCCATCTAGAACTTTACTTAATAGGATATGGGCAAGGACAATTCGGGGAATTATGTTTGATGTTTGTTACCATGCCACGAAATATTACTTGCTTGATATATCTGATAACTAACAACGATGTAAGAATCAATGAATGCAATTTCAGTAAAAAGTGGACACATGATTTTGCGAAAATTTGCATAAAATTTACACTTGTTATAATAATTTGCTATTTGAGACTTTTATATGCTTGGTTGATGAATCTTGTAGTAAACTTATATGAAGATAGTTTTTAAGATTTCCCACAATTTTGACATATATTTTTTTTATTCATTAGCCTTTGAACGACGACGACCTCGCGTAGTGTTAATGCGGCCGTAGATGGTAGCAGACTTGGAACATCAAGTCGGAATTCTTGCTAATTGTGTCGTAGCGAAAGAGATATATAGCAATATATATTGTGGTAGGAATGCAAACGTAATGAGCATAGAGACGTAAGTAGTAGCTCAACTCGTATCATCGATTACATCCATTTGTGCTAAATCAGGACACGCATGCAATGGTCGACGGCAGTTCTGCTTACTTTCACTATATTGATCACTGATTGATTGCATGCGTTATTGTGATTAGTCATAAAGTCATAATGTGTCCCTTATGGTGGTTTTATATGACTTGATGATCCCTTAGACTACTTGATGTACCCTTAGACTTTAGACTGATAATAGTGAGCGACATCTATTACCTAGGTAGGTTTAAATATAAGGGTATATTTAAAATACTTCTGCGCGTTGGACTTTTGTCTTCTTACGCCTAATAAAAGTTTGGGGTTGAGACCACAAAATAATATAATAAATAAATAATAATTAATTGGCTTATAATCCAACAGATCAGGTTATTCTACTTACACTGTCTTATAGGTTGTTTGACCAACCTTTAATATGTTGCAGTTTCAAGTAGCCAAGAGATTTTGTGTGCCAAATGAAAATTTTATCGGTACCTAGTCATTAAGACTATAAATTGACAAATAAATTTTATTTTCAATTAATTTTAGTTAGAGCAGTGCGCTTAGCCATTTTCTTCAGAACTCCCTAATTTTGAGAAATAGTTTATTACCTACGATAAAAAAAAAATATCTCCACAATGTTTGAAAACCTCAATAACAGACTGATACTAAAGTCTAAATAAATCATACCGGCACTTATTTCTTGTGTTAAGAAAATTCTGAAAATGTAGGTAGCCGCGGTGAGTAACCTCCACTTAATGTTGAAAATGGGGTAAGATCTTCAAAACATCACTAAGAAGATTTCCAAAATCACCAAACTACTTACATAATCCCTGCAGAACTGAACGCCTCATCCTAACGCACCAAAATCTCAGAAAAGCACAGAAAAATGTAGTAACCCCCCAATCATTGGGTCAAAAGCCATGACCCCATGACATGGCAAGTAGGACTTTATGCCACTGGTGGTAAATATGGGGCCGGGAGCTCACCTGAATGCGGTCGCAGAAGCCATGGTGCCAAAGTGCCTGGCGGACGGCCGCTTCCCGCGCTCCCTTATCGTGAACTGATGGTCGCTGCTCGGAGGCACCGGTCGTCGCGGAGACGCTACTCGTAAACTGTTGCATTGCTGCGCCGGCGCGGCGCAAGGATATTGTTAGGCTAAACGCAAACGAGAGCTGGCCGCAACGCATAACATAACAAAAATTCATGAAACTTCTTTATAATCTTGATCACTCCTACTCCTGTATACACTTCAGAAATAACAATTATTTCGGCATCTTTTTTGTTTTTAATTATTGTAAAATTACTAGATATATGATATATACTATTCGATTCAAAATATTATCCAGAGCACGAATAGTCAACGCTGACGCTGACAAAAACGTCACTAGGCCCCACCGCAACGCTACGCGTAACAAAAATCCGCACACTACTGTTACAGGCTGATAATGAGGCAAGCTCTAGCTTGGTAAAGCTATACTTCGTGGCTATAGCTTGCCTTTTGCACGCTATAGCCACGAAGATGATTCTTTTAACCAAAAGTGATGCAAGTGAATTTCTGTTATGCGTCACGTCGTGTCGCGGTTCGTCACGTCGCGTCGCGGTTCGTCCCGTCCGGTCCCGTTGTAGTTTGTGCCAACCTTTCTTTCATTAGCCTTGCAATGCACTCTAGGATAATATTTTAATAGAAAACCTAGTGGTCACTTTACAATAATAAAAAACAAAGATCTTCTGTGAATTATCTTCTATCTATCATGTAAATTAGTTTCCAATAAGTTTCAGAGTAGAGCCGCGGCGGCATCACCACTTCCCGCCATTGTGTATTGTGAAACATAGTGAGTAGTGAGGTAAGGTCGTCTTCTCTTCTGCAGTTTCCTGCACTTCCGAAACCTTCGGCCGCGTCGTTTCACATTATTATACATTATAGGTATGGACTTTTTTTAACTTCCTCAATGTGGTCTGGATACTGGATGTCCTGTCGTAATAATTTGCATTTTAATAATGGATGGCTTTAAGAGCTTCGTCCTTACGTACCACTGTCTCGCTCGCACGATGTAACGAATTGTGAAATATAAATTCAGAGAATAACGTTTTTGAATTTTTTCGGGGTAAATGTCTTATCTTTAATAACAACAATGTTAATCTTAAAATGAAGAATAATTTGTATTTTAGAAACGCTTTGCCGTTTTTCAAAGTAGCAAACTGGAAAAACTTTTTAAAATACGAATATTAAAAAAATACCGAGAGCTTTGCCGAGAAACATTTTCAAAAAATAAATTCTACGAATTCATATTTCAAAATTCGTCATATCGTGCGAGCGAAGAGTCGCACACAATGAAGATGCTCTTAAGAAACATAGATTAAGTATCTAGTTGTACAACTAAACCTAATCATGAGACCTAAGTGCATCTGACCTAGGCATTGCACCTTCCGCACTCCGCACTAGACATGTGCGCCGATTATAAAACGACCGGCGGCGGCGTCTGGTCGAAAAATTACCGGCGGCGGCGGCGTAATCGGCGTGAAATCGGCGTGGGGGTAAAATTCAACAAAAATCAAAGTAAAGTGTGCCAAATGACGTTATATTTAATGAAATTAGGCGTTATTTTACGTACAATTATTAATTAAATATTAATTAAATATCAATATGTTATTTCCGCTCCAATTTGACGCTAAAGAGGTGGCGAGGTATTTAAACTATACACTACGAAATAGTGAGCATTCATTCCACCATCGAATGCACCTTTTGCATATGCCTGCATAAAGGTTACGTCAGTTACGCGTTCGCTTTATGTGTAACAGGTTACGTACAAACTAGAACATTACAAAAATTCTGTCCCGGATTGCGTTCGCTTCACCAGCTCAGTGTGAATTAAGCTTCAAGGTTAATAAATACTCGTAATTGTTTGTTAGTTAAGTCATCATCTCAGCCATAGGACATTGACTGCTGAATAGGCCTCCCCTTTGGACTGCCATGTATACCGGTTGGAAGCGACCTGCATCATTTTATTTCATTTATTTATTCATAAACAATCCAAGATCGTATTTGAAATAGTACACAATTCGCATCTAGCGTCTTTCAACGACCTTTTGAAGGTCGTCTGTCCACCTTGTGGTTGGACGCCCTACGCTGAGTTTGCTAGTCCGTGGTCTCCACTCGAGCACTTTTCGACCCCATCGCCTATCTGCTTTACGTGCTATGTAGCCTGCTCATTGCCACTTCACTTTGCTTATCCGCTGGGCTATGTCAGTCTTAAGTTCGTCTATCGATCTCCTCATTCCTGATTCGATCGCGTAGAGAAACCCCGAGTATAACCCTCTCCATAGCTCACTGAGTGACTTTGAGCTTTAAGATGAGGCCAATTGTGAAGGATCACGTTTCAGTGCCGTAAATCATCATGGTAACACAATTGGTTGAAGACTTTCGTCTTGAGGGTTTCTTGAAACTTAGACTAGACTCCTACAGGGACTTACAACGACGACGCTGATGAATACTGCTGCAGGTATTGCTAGGATAAAAATAGTATACAACGAGGGAGCTGACATGTTTTTCGCTTCTATACTCAAAGAAGACCGGTCGGTGAACCGGTCGTTGTAATATGGGGAGGGGAGATTTAATATGAAAGCCATGTTCATGGAGAGGACGTTCCGGACTGTTCAGGGGTTGGCGTTATGTTAGACTTTTTTCTTTTTTTCTTGGGGTATGTGGGTTTACCTTGCTAATGTTGGGCGCGGCGGAGATACCCACTAAAAACGACGCCATAGTGCTGGGGTAGCGGGAACGCCGAAGCACTCATTCACGGCCCCAACGGCGTTTGGTCATAATTGACAGGAGAACCCCACCTCAGTGGAGTGAAGAAGAGTTTTATCCCACCCTCCAAAGTGCACTACCTCGTGGGTCGGTTTGTCAGTGACGAGTAGCCTCGTACTCTATCTAGACCCAAGTAAGGGGATGGAAAAGGGCATGGAAGATGCATAGGGAGCACGCATAGGGAGTAGGGACGTCGGTAGTGAACTCCCGTTTGCGTTTCGCGATCCCTTTTTGCGATAATGTCCTCTCGCAGAATGAAACCGCCGCCTGTCACGATTCGTCACTTGAAACCATTGGCTCTTTTCATGGTTGATAGTGAGAGTTCCTTCCCCATAACTGCGATAAGGGTACGGTGCTCATGCTCATGCTGGGCACGCGTATCCACTCCGCAACCACAGAGGTGGCAAGCTGAGATCGGTTCTCTACCGGCTACGTGGTGCATGTAAGTACTTTCCGAAGTGTCCGTACCCGGAAAACACCTGCGCAAGCCGGAAGGTCAAGGACCCGTGCTTTCTGTCCGTCCACTGCTGGAGTAGCGGACGGATCAGGCCCCGGCCTGATCCGACAGACAACCGGGCAAAGTGCTCCCGGAAATCGTACCGCTCGGAGAGGACGAGTTCAAGATATTTCATTGAGGGCTCGAACATGATGTTATAATGTGACCCCGGCGTCATGTTGGCCTTTGCTAATTGCCAACGAACCCCAACATTGGCATTCGCTTGTTTGGTGATTGGTGTGGAACAAAATGGTGGAAAGTGGAAATCATACCTCCATACAAATATCATGCTTTTAATTTCACAAAATGTTAGTAATTTACCACACGGGTAGCAATAGCAACATTTAGTGGCAGTTGCGTGCCGACCCGCCGACTAGTTTCATTCTTTTCTATTATTTCTACCCCTTCCAAGACGTTTATATTTATGTAAGACATTTTTTGTGTCTTCAATTATTTTATTTGGTTAATAATGATGATTAAAATAAGTAAAATACGTCAATAAAATAAAAATAAATTCACGCCGATTTCACGCCGATAAAATGATCGGCGGCGGCGGCGCGGCCAAAATGACCGGCGGCGGCGGCGCGGCGGCGCGGCGCACACGTCTACTCCGCACTAAATCCGTTCACTAAATTTGTTATCCGAATCCTTTAATGACGGAACTCGGAACGGCATAATAACTGTACGAAGGTAGTATTAAGTAATATGCATTTGTATGGTAGTTTATGCACTTCAACTATCTGTTTTTTTTTTACCCGTCATAGGATAAACTGAAACTGACTGACTGAAAACTGAACTGACTGATTAAAATAGAATAGAATACTCTCTATTGCAACCAGGGAAAATTACAGTTTTAGGTACTTAATACTGAGTATACTAGCACTGAAACACAATTTGGTCCACAATGGGCGGCTTTATCGCTGGAATATAATTATAGACCGACTTACTGAAGCACTGGCGGATCCAGGATTTGGTCCTGGGGCAACGAGTTCTTAGCCTAGGGAGAAGATACGCGGACTTATTTCTATGTGAAAAATGCTGGCATTCTGGCGGGGGGAGAGGCAACGCACACTAATATAACGATTCCACACTAATGAATTTTCAGTCATGTCGCTACGAACGCTTACGTCAAAATTATCCAACACTACCATAAATACACGCACACGAACATAATACACACACAGAAACCGCTTGCATGTGCACTAGATGACGCACATTTTACGTTAACAACGGTAGTGCTTGAAATTATCGATACTCACTATCGATACTTTGGTCAAAATATTATTGCATATTATGACGGAAGGTTATAAGAGGTAGGTATAATTAGATATTTTTCGTAATCTTATATTAGGTTAAATCAGTTTAAAAAATATTTGGCTGAACTAGTGAACCAAATAAACGCGTATCTTGTTATTAAAATTTATGTTGTACTACCTGCGCCCAGCGGTTTTACCCGCAGTACTTATGTAGCCTATATGTTATTCCAGGGTCTAAGCTATCTCAATACAACATTTCAGCTGCTTTTTACACATAAAAGTGTTATCAGTGTTAGGTATATATTGAAAAACAGCAAGAGAATCAATTTCGAAAGAAAAAAATCTCAAAAAACGCAACGAGTTCTTAGCCTAGGTAGAAGATACGCGGACTAATTTCTATGTGAAAAATGCTGGCATCTCTGGCGGGGGGAGAGGCAACTCACACTAATATAACGTTTCCACACTAATGAATTTTCAAGAATGTCGCTACGAACGCTTACGTCAAAATTATCCAACACTACCATAAATACACGCACACGAATATAATACACGCACAGAAACAGCCTGCATGTGCACTAAAGATCATTCACAGTTGTTTTACCTCTAGCCTTTACGTTGGCTAGCCTGAAAATTATGTTGCCATGTCACGTTAGTATTGACTTCCCCATTTTAACCCCCAACGCAAAAACGACGAGGTGTTATAAGTTTGACGTGTCTGTCTGTCTGTGTGTGTGTGTTTGGTGGAAATCGGTCCAAGATGGCCGCCGCTACATAATGGCGGATTACTTTTTTCTTTCACAACTCCCTCAATATGGATACTAAATGAAAGGGCTTAATAAGTAAAATACAGCCTACTATATAAAATTTAAAATCCAAGATGGCCGCCATTAAAAATGGTGAATTGTGTATTACGTTTGGGGCGGGGGTTTTTTAATTTTTTTATTTAATTCACTTGTATTATTTTACAGTGCTGTAGGTAGGTACTTACATGAAATTCCTGTTTCGAACCTACCTAATATTTTATATCATATTGATAGTTCGCAGTTACCACTTGTTCATGTGTTAACCATCCGATATTTTTATAGATAAATTCATTTTCTTCATAGGAAATTGAGTTTATGGGCATTGGTAAAGCTTGGGATTATAATAATAATTATTAAAACAACGAGTACAAGTGACCTTATCAAGTACAAAAAGTAACGTTTTAACAAAAAAAGTGCAAGCATTTTTGAGCCTTTCATACCATACAATGTCCCTACACTATTAACTTTAAGTTTTAGATTTTGATAAGATTTCTACTAAAAAGTCGATATCGATATTTTATTTGTCTCGACATGTCCCAACTTGATTTTTGTTCCAGTGTGGCCATTGTATAACTTTAAATTACCTTTTTTTGAGAGTAATAAATATTAATTTGTAATAAAATATTCAATTTAAAAAAAGTCTAAAGAAAATTAGAAAAAAATTCAAGAAGGTATGTACCTAATAGAAAAACTTGTAAGAAAAATGTAATGTATTTAATTTTTAATACTAAATTGAAGAATTTTGCAAAGGCAGTTTTTGGGAAAAATATCATATTATTGAACGTTTTTTAGTATCAGGGACCTACGCTATGATTGTTTTGAAATCGTTTTTGTGAAAATCGCTAGATTGGTTGTCTCGTTTTCCTTTTTGAACATAGGGTGGATAGTGTTTGGGACTGGCCGACCCGCGGTTTCACTTTATGTTTTGATTTGTTATAATAACCTAGTACCTACTCTCAGATATATTTATATAGTATCAGATATATTTATATAGATTTTGAGATATCCAGGCTGGTTATTTATACATGTAATAATTATTAGGAATGTGAGTGTTTTTGTTTAAATGTGTATAATAATATGAATACTGGTTTTTAGTATTACAATAACGGGCGTAAAATAGACGTTTATAATATTATATAACTACTCATACGTAAAATTTACCCTAAGTTAGGTCTTGCATGATTTAGTGGCAACACATAGTAATTTTTAGTATTTTGCTTATTTTTTGTATTTTTAGTTGATATTTCGACAAAATTATGGTTAAATATGGAAAGTAACATGATCCTCTTGTAAATTAAATGTTTTCTCATCGCGTTTTGCACCATAAAACGCTACAATTGGCCAATTTCTGCTCACGACTTTCCCTGTTGCGGTCGTTTGCTGAATGACGCGTTAGTGTCACAAGTCACAACTAGTTTTAATAAACAAGCCGGATTGGGAATGAGTGCTTTGTATGTGTGTGTTGGCAGCGGGGGTCGCCTAGTGGTTGCTCATCCTGTTGGCTTATTCATCCGAGTCCTGGGGGGTCCAAGGTGCTGACGGGCAAAAATATTATAATTTTTACTACGAAAAGTGTGTGTTTAGCTCGCTCTGAACTCTAAACAGTTAGAAAGTTCAAATATCATTCATAATAAATGCGCGAGGAAATTGCTGCGAGCGCCGAGAACAAAAATTATAATCTTGACCATGAAATATGTGCAAAATTCGTACCTCTACAATGCTTCTGGGGGGGCCTTGGCCCCCTGCCCCCCCCCCCCTAATCCGCTTATGTACTGAAGTATTATAATCTAGTCAAATAGTATGGTATCTGAATTCGGTGCGTCATGCGTCCTGAGTCCTGACTGCCTGACGGTTTCGGATCGGGTGTGCGGAAGTGGAACGTTACGTAGCCTAAACTGAGACCTAAGGTAGCACTTAAATTAGGAATATGGGCAGGCAATAATGTGTGTTAAGTTGCTAATAAGTATATATCTGTAAGTTATTCGCTTAATTCATTTAATTTAACACCTCGCTCGTATGATGAATGATGGCGGACGAATGCTATAATTAAATGTTTAATGATGTGTGTTCGTCCCTTATTTGGTAAAATATACACAATGGAGCAAATTCCTGGATGTCGATAGTTTACGCCATTAACCTACTTTAGTTAAAATTAGGTAATTATTATCTATCATTAATAAACAGTTTCATGATAAAAAAGCTATTTACAGTGAGTACGAATGTTTGCATAATATTCGAACGTAACGATTGATGTAAGAATCCATGCTAAATAGATACCTTACATACCTACCTTGTGTTCTAAGAACTTGTTTATAACATAGGTATGTCTCATGTTTGCTCGTTAGAACTGTTTTTATGACTTGTAGTGGTTTATACTGTCTAACTAATCTATAGGACCCTACATATTCTAAGCAAAGTGTTTTTGTGAGCTTAGATTTTAGATCAGCAAAGTCATAGATAATACTTTCTTGAACATAAATTACAATTTTTTACAATCTTTATTTGTTTTTACCTTAGGGTTAGAATTAGGGTTACTATCTTTTGAGCTATAAGTTGTGAATAATATTTGAATTTACCGCCTATCGATTTGTTTATAAATCAATAGTTTTTGTTTTTGAACGAAAAGTAAATGTTTCAGGGTTGTAAAAGAAAGTAAGCATGTTTTCTCATTCTATTTCAATTAGAAAGAGATAGCGTGACTTCGAACACTTCGAATGTGCTTCGAATTTATATTATATCAAAGTCAAAATTGTCAATGTCAAATTCAAAAATTTAACGGTAGACGGTGAAAGTAAACATTCAATTTTCAAAACAAATTCGTATAAAATAAAAATTACTTGTGTGGAATTGCTGTTACAACCAGTGAATTTCCAGGACTGAAAATGAGTGAATTCCAGACTCCTATAAAGAAAACTAGAGCGGTAGATGCGAACGAAAACATCACTATTCCGCCGTCGCCTTTTCTCAACCGGCTTGGTTATGGCACAGGTAAATAACATCTGAAAAGTAGATTTCTGGGCTGAGAACCGATGAAAACACATGGAAATATACCTACATTTACGCATTGATCATACACTTGCCTATTAGTTTGGTTTAAAAGAGGTAGTATATAAGATACGTATATAAACATAAATAATACAAACAGTATTCGTGGTTTCCAGGTGTATCAGTGTTACAATTAGTTCGCTCGCCTCGTGCTGGGCAGATGCGGTCTCCGTGGGCTCTAAAAATGTTAAACAAACGTGTGAAACCGAACCGCGTCTACTCGGAGCGGTTGAAGGCTGAAGCGGAACTATTACAACGCATGTCTCATCCTAATGTAGTCGGGTTTAGAGCGTTCAGTGGCAGCAAGATCCTGTACCTCGGCATGGAAGCCTGTGACGTATCTCTGGGAGACATGATTGAGAAGAAGATTGAGGATGATTGTGAGCCATTCACACCTAAACAAATGTTGAAGGTACTTACATTATATTTTCTTTAGTTTTCGATACAATCTGATTTATGGTGTTGTGCTGGTGGGGAAAGATTCAACACATTTCTTTATATGTGAATTTACCTCATACTTAACAAGATAAAGAAAAAAATGCTGCTAAAATGCAGCAACTTGCTTTAGCTTAAATAGTTTTTGATACAATCTGATTTATGGCATTGTGCTTGTCCTTGTGGGGAAAGATTAAATACAAATCAATAGTGTTTATGTAAATTTACTGCATACCTAAAGATAAAAAAAAATGTAGCAGCTAAGCTTAAGTAAGGTGGAGTTACAAAAATACATATTGCGAGTTATCAGACCGGGTCGGTTGTGATTTTACTGTAATTTATCAAAAAGGCGGCGTTTTATAGAACTATAAGGTGCCTAAAATTAATTTTGTATAAAAAATCCCTTGGCAAAACATGTTTGTGTTTTTCTAGACTACTAAATTGTACCTATTTATGAAATTTGTGAAAGATGAGATAATATGTAATAATGAATTTTTAATACTTCAGGCAGCGGCTGACATATCCAGTGGGCTCCACTACATCCACACCAAGGTTCAGATCCTGCACGGCGACATGAAGTCCTACAACATACTCGTCAACGGAGACTTCGTAATATGCAAGCTGTGTGACTTCGGCGTCACATTGCCACTCGACGAGAATGGAGTCTTTGATAAGGAGAATAATAAGAAATTGGTCTATTTTGGTAAGCTGGTTATTATAGCTTTTAAGTTATGCAAATTCTTCAATTTTGTGTAATATTTTTTAAAATGCTACAAATTCATAATTTTAGGAGGCCATATTAATTACCTACATATATGATTTAAAAAAAAATGGTGTCTGTGTTTGTTATCACATTCCTCTGAAATTGCTTAATTTTTGTTCTTGGATAGATGTAAGAAAAGGTTGAAATACTTCAATAATTTCCTCATTAATTATGATAAGTAAATTGTGTGTAAGCTTCTTTTTTTATATAACATCAAAGCAATCATAAATGAATTCCTTCCAGGCACAGAAGCATGGAGTGCTCCGGAAGTGATCCACGGGGGAGAGATCAGCCACAAGACGGACATGTTCTCCCTGGGACTCACACTATGGGAGATGATGGCTCTCTCTCCACCACACTCTCTGGACGAAACCCAACACTCCACGGACTGTACTCGGGAGTCAATGGATGACTCCGCCTGTAGCGACGATTACTTCTCTGAGAGATATGGTGAGATAAGAAAGAAAAATATTTAATTAAGCCTTTCCTTAATTAAATACTCCTACTTACCTCCTCCTTGTACTGCTTTGGTCTTTAGAAACGAGAAAAGAGCAAAACATATGACATAAAATAATATTATAGGTAAAAAATACTAATATAATATATATAAATGTGAAAGTTTGTAAAAAAGTATGGATGTGTGTTTGCTCCTCTTTCACACCTAAACAGGTGGACCGATTGAGCTGAAATTTGGTATAGAGATAGATATCTTAGACCCTGGAATGACACATAGACTACAGTACAGCAGGTAAAACCTCATGGCACAGCTAGTAAATAATAAATTATTGGAGTTTATACTCCAACAGAACAGGTCTCTAACAACTACTTACTCGTACACTGTCAGAATCAAATCACATTTCGCCGTCCCCGGCGAATAAACGGCTCAACAAAAACTTAACTTTACAGGAAAAATAAAATACCTTTTTATACCAGAACTTTTAAGATGTACCTATAACTTTTTTTTTTTTACATGAAAAATGCAAAAAATGAGTAGATGTATTTGGACCTATAGAATTCGAATTTGATATAAAAGCAAAAACAAGACAATGGCGATTATCCGTTTATTCGTCGGAGATGGCGAATTTATAGTTTATGTGGCCAATGACAGAGGCATGACAGGGTCAGACACTGTACATTCTTTAGTCTTAGCCTCAAGTACTTAATTGGCTTGTCTAAAAATGTAAAGCCATAAAATTTTCATTATTTAACTCTTGCCTTTAGCTAGGGTGGCAATTAGTATGTATTTATAAAAAGAAAAGTATATATGTATTATATCTGATATCCTAACCACCATAACACAAGCATTAAGTTGCTTAACTTGGGGTTAGGTGGCGCTGTGTGTAATGTCCTGAAATATTTATTTGCATAATTCCAGGCACTCGTCCAGCGATTCCTAGCAACATATCAGTACAAGAGTACATGGATCCCCTGGCACTGTTCCATGCTTGCACTGAGACTGCTCCTCAAATGAGGCCCTCCGCACAACATCTGCTGGTGGCTGCTCAGGACATGTTGACCAAGTGTTGTTAGGCTTTAGACTGTATGACTAAGGCGCTTTGCACATAGGATGAGACAGTCGCGAATTGACACTGTTCTAGATCAGTATTTCTAGTTTGCAATGTTAAATACAGCAGCGTTAAAATGAATATATATTTTCAAACTAGGAAAACTTTTACCTAAAAATATAAAAATCTAGGACAGAGTTTTTACTGAGGGACATTTTCAAAAAGTAAGTTCTTCAGAATTCTTCTTATAATGCGAGCGAAAGTCGTACGCAAAAAACTCCTTTACTCTTGAAAGAGGACCTTAAGGAATAAGAAATAAAACGAGCATTTTATAAAACATATTTTAATAACGGATAAAAACTAACAAAAATGTTTTACAAAATCTTAAAATAATAGTTTTAGTTAAAGTTAATGACGTGTATCTTCAAAATTAACATTTAAGAAGTTAAACTAAATCCAGATTTTTATAATATCAAAAAACTAAGTCAAGAGATTCTCACAAAGTCCTAAAATCGTTAAATATTTGGCTAAAGTTTACAAATACTTTTTAAAAGTTAAACAACTTTAAGACTAAGTTGAGCTTTACAAATTAGCATAAATATTAAATAGCTTAAAACTAGGTTAATATACCTTAAAACTATACAACAGGTTATTCTGTAACCTAGGTACCCTAGAAGTTTAGGTTATGTGTATGCAGGCGCGGATCCAGACCATGATTTTGGGGGGGGTCATCGGCTAGAATTTTTCTCAAACTAAGAATTTTTTTGGAATCATTTAAGCATAGTCTTACAATGTTGTATACTTTACACCCTTTTTACACTAAACGTTTATAGATATTCTTATTTATACACGCGCGAGCATCTCGCTGCGAGCGCCGAGAAAATTTTGAATTTTTGCTCCGAGAGGCAAGGAAAGTAAAAACATTCTTATTTATAAAAGTGCGAGCAGCTCGCTGCGAGCGCCGAGAAAATTTTGTATTTTCCAGCACGAAAGATGTGTTTTTAGCTTGCTCCGAGTGGCAAGGAAACTAAATATTCTTATTTATAAACGCGCAAGCAGATCACTGCGAGCGCCGAGAAAATTTTGAATTATTCAGCACGAAAGATGTGTTTTTATTTAGCTTGCTCCGAGTGGCAAGGAAACTAAATATTCTTATTTATAAACGCGCGAGCAGCTCGCTGCGAGCGCCGAGAAAATTTAGGATTTTTCAGCAAGAAAGATGTATTTTTAGCTTGCTCCGAGTGGCAAGGAAACTAAATATTCTTATTTATAAACGCGCGAGCAACTCGCTGCGAGCGCCGAGAAAATTTAGAAATTTTTCAGCACGAATGATGTGCGTTCAGCTAGCTCCGAGTGGCAAGGAAACTACATATTATTTTTCTTTATAAAAGCCGAGAAAAATTGAATATGCGTTTAGCTAAATGGCTTGGAAATTAAATTTTCATATTTATAAAAGCGCGAGCAGCTCGCTGCGAGCGCCGAGAAAATATTGTATTTTTCAGCACGAACAATGTGCGTTTAGCTTGCTCTGAGTGGCAAAGAAACTAAATACATATCCTTATTTATGAAAGCGTGAGCGTGAGCAGCTCGCTGCGAGCGCCGAGATAATTTTGCCTTTTGTAAATTGTGGCCAAATATTGACTATTATATTTTACATGCGCAAGAACCTCGCTGCAAGGGCAAAAGCTGAGCCGCAAAGACAACATAAAGCGCGAACAGCTTGCAGCAGTTAATATAAACTAATAAATCCTAACTATAAAAGATGCTGTACAGCTTGCTACGAAAACCTATGGATAAATTGTAGGCGAGGACCGAAAAAAAATTAAGTACACAAATTACTCAATGCGCTATCAATAGCCAAACAATTTTATGAACTTGTACGTAAAGCTTGCTAATAAAGAGAAAAATTGCTAATTCTATGACTATGAAAGAAGTGTAAACCAATCCAACCCAATCGATATGACCGGATTTATTTTTTCGACTAGGATTTTGGGGGGGGTCATGACCCCCTTGACCCCCCCCCTGGATCCGCGCCTGTGTGTATGTAATATGAAAATACATATTTTTCTCTAAGCTACAGTGATCGTGTACTTAGGTATAGTTCCTAAAAAAAACCTTTAAAATTTAACAATTTAAACCCACATTTTAACTTTTGGAAACCGTCAAGCGGTTTCCATTCTTAAATTTTATTTTATGAGACCACCTGATAACCATCAAGTAAATATAGGTTTATTTTTGAAAATATGAAAGCTTATATATTTGACGATTAAATTCTGAATCTTTTTAAAGATATCTTTACTACACAGATGTATGTATGTGTAACCACGAAACTACAGTGACTAGCGTTAAATAAAACTATACACTCCAATATATCAACCTTTATAAAGCCACCGCTCCACTTAGCTCAAATGCCAAATTCTTAAAAAAAATTCCTTTTGACATTCTGTTTTGTTAAAGAATCGAACATTGCGCCCCGTGTGACTGGCTTATAAAGCTATTGCCATACGGAGGATTGTAACTGCTTACTAACTATTCAGCACCAATAATAAACTCAATTTTGTAACTATTAACTATATAATGTATTCGTAAAAAAATGTGGTGAGCTAAACGTGTCAAAATGGTAGTGATTTTATTATATTACATTCATGAAATTATTCCTCGTCCTTTCATTATAATGAGAATTCCGTTTAGGCCATAAAAAACATTGTTATGTTTCAAAAATCTAAAAAAAATTACCATTTTATTTTTATTAATCTTTGACCAATATCAATTAAGTATTAATTTATTTTGTAACAAATGCTAATATGTACGAATAGTTTTTAATAAGTCATACATAATACGCACTGAGTACAAAATAATATTATGTTGCATTTCTATAAAAATACAATTTGTTATAGTTGTTCTACTTTATACTGAGTTAAACCGGCTGTACTCATGTCTAAAATTAGTTGAGATTATCTCATTGAGAGCTATAATGCACATGCCACTATTAAAATGTCAATTTCACAAATAATCGCATGAGCATTTTCGCTCTAAATCTCAATAGTAATCGGTAACAGTCACGGTAGTTTTAAAAATCGTATAATTCTATTTTCTCTCGATAACTTTGTATTAATTCGATATTAGTCCAAGCCTACAATGATAATTGTAATAATATATTTAGTGTGAGGTAACGGATAAGGCAGAGTGATATGGCTATAATATTATAGTACAAAATATAAATGTTATGAGATTGATCGCAGATCTGGATAATTGAACGTTTGGACAACTTTGTCTGAGATAAGGGTATTAGAACATTTTGTTTATTAAATTGACTTATCCTAGAAGGAGGGTATTTTAAAATGGACATTAAAGTATAATATGAATGAGGGCCTTTGTGTAGAATAAATTATGTAAACGTAACGTTACGTACGCGTAACGTAATTATATAAACATCTTATGACTCAAGTGAGAGGCGTTGGCGCAGTGCACCCAGTATTTTACGAAGGTATAATTCTGGGTGCACTGCGCCAACTAATTATAGGCAGCGTTATCTCTTACCATCAAGAGAGCGTCTTGTTCGTCTTCTTACTTCGTTGTATAAAAAAAAAGTTGCCATATTATCAAATATTACAAACATGTTTTTTCATTTTAATTATAGTTGTTTACGAACAAAAAATACTCGTTTTATTCACTGTTGCGAAAGTCTAATAAACAAAACGTTAAATTGTAATATGTCTACAGCAGGTCTATTGGCTATTACGCATCGGATTAATATATCTATTATCTATTAATCAATAAAAATAAAATGTGACAGAGTGCTAAAGGTATAAGTCGCATCCACTAACACGTTACGTGTCAAATTTAAGAACAGTTTTTTTTTTTAATTTTAGCGTTCTGTGATTCTAAGAACATTTTATTTTTGTAGGTTAATAGTGATACACACCAGAGGGCCTATTGGCTAATTCTCATCCACTAGGATCGATGACAACTTACACACACACACATACACAAGTTCGTACATTTTACTGCGTATGTTATTTTAATTTTACTCATATTAATGAGGAGGTTTAAGAAAATAATGTACGCTATTTAGATTCTAGTGTTTAGTAGGTCGATGGGCGATAGCTGATAAGCCCTTTGTGCGTAATAGCCAACAGGGCTGCAGGACCCTCACAAACAGTATACCTAGTAGTAAATGTAGTGTGTTCACGTGCGTTGTATCGAGGCGAGGTACCTGGCCACGTCATGGTGTCCCGCGAGTGAGGCGGCCCGCGCGGCCGTGTCTCCGGCTGCGTTACGTAATGTAAGGTCCGACCGCGCCGCCAGCAGTCGCACGCACGCCAGGGCTCCAAACATGCACGCGCCGTGCAGGGCTGACTGACCGTTCTGGAGGGACACGGAGAATGGATCACTGTTTGAACACTAGACGATGATAACGAGTCGTTTATAGATACTAGGAAGAATAACGGACCCGGGTGAGAACCCTGATGTACACCTGACTCTGATGTTATCTCTTGAAGTACAGGACAGCTTAATTATGATATTTCTGTAATCATTACAGAGATAAGATTCGCATAATCTAAGTGACAGTGCTGCGACAGTGCGACGATATCCCATCTTAAATTTTGAAATGATTGATTACGTCGAACGCCTTAGAAAAGTCGGTGTAAATAAAGAACAAGAAGTATTCCATTAAATATAAATGATGCCGGGGGTAGACTTCCTTTGCAGGAGGAGGTCGTCTAGGTGGGTTCCCGAGAGTGCCAGTTATTCTACCGCCTGAGCAGTGATGTGCAAACATCACTGTGCACAAGTAGGAGGGCCACTGTAGCTAGTGAAATTACTGAGCTAGAGAGCGTTAACAACTATGACTCTCGAGTAAGAAGCGTTGGCGCAGTGCATCCAGAACCTTTGTAAAATACTGGGTAGCACTGCATTAATTATGAGCAGCGTTATCTCTTACCATCAGGAGAACGTCTTGCTCGTCTTCTTACTTTGTATAAAAAAAATTCCATAGAATACAAAGGACACAATGTAGGACAACTCACAGGCAGCAGGCCGAGGTTGGGTTTGTAGTTGAGCAGCTCGGCCACGACTCCCGCGTGACCCTTGTGTGCCGCCTTGAACAGGGGGGTCGCACCGTCCTGGAATAAACACAATATTAGATATGTTTATTAGGACATTTATTTAAAGTTTATCATTATATCGTCCACCCACAAGGTGGACAGACGACCTTATGTCGGTCGCCGGAAGACGCTGGATGCAGGTCGCTTCCCACCGGTATATATGGAAGTCCAAAGGGGAGGCCTGTGTTCCGCAGTGGATGTCTTACGGCTGAGATGATGATGATCATTATATTAAAAAAAATACTTAAAATTTAACGTTAATAAAATCACAAAAGTACACATGTTTAAAAGTGCCCTTTATAGTACGACACAGGATCTCCTATGACAGAGCTATAGCTCTATCCATTCTAAGCAGCTATAGATCTTTAAAACAATAAATCCATTTCGACTCGAAAAGAAGAGGTAACTTCGAATGTAATCAAAAATCTTATCTGGATTATGTGTTATAAGTACAAATCACAGAATAGAACAGAATGATATTTTATTGCATACCAAAATATAAGAAATAGTTATGAACATGAGACTTTTCAACAGGAGCTCACGCGCTGAGGTCACGCCGCTGGCTAGCTTCGATTTTTATATCCGTGAGTTTAGTCGGTATACACAGTTAATATGGATAACGCTCGCGTTAGTTCTCAAAATCGTACAGAGTATTAAACAGTGGGTAAGGAGACTTGTGTAATGAAGTGACACGGTGTCAGGCAGTATATGCTCACCTGTCGCAGAGTATCAGGCTGTGCTCCATGAGCCAGCAGCACTCTAGCCACCCTGGCGTGTCCACACTGTGCGGCGATCCACAGCGGCGCGGCGCGGTCCGACCGACACGCGTCCGGACGCGCGCCCGCCGCCAGTAGTGCCACGCACGCCTCCTCGTGACCGTTCTGGGCTGCTATGAACAGCGGTGTGGCTTTATCCTGAAATGTAGGAAAGCAAATAATGAAAACTGGGAACTTTTAATGAACTCCTAAACCTACGAGTATTATGTGAACCAAAACCATGCAATGAACGTTGCGAACGCATTGAAGACGAAATAGCATAGACGAATAGAATAGTAGACAGTAGCGTCATCGAAGCGAAAACGTCTTATAACGTTAAAAAATATTTGGTAAAGACAGACATAAGAACAAATCACATGTAGAACATAATATATATTCTATAGACGTTTGTGATAAGTCCAGTACAAAACGACTGATGGACAAAAAATATGAACAATACGAAAACTAAAGTAATGTGTTCAGTATAAACATTATGAGATATTTAAGAGTAAATAAGACAACCTTAACATTTCAATGGGTCTCACCTTCATACAAGAATTAACGTTGGCCCCTCTCCGGATCAACTCCTCGACGACAGGCAAGTGGCCGCACTGACACGCCACGAACAATGGGGTGCCGCCGTCCTGAAACATCATACACACAACATTACACTTTCATTATTTGATTAGAAGAAACACCTAAAAATAACACAATTTAAAATGTGGCTACAATCTCTGAACATTTTTGCCTTGTCAAACTGCAGTATTATCAGGAATCAAAATATAAAGATCAAAATCGATTAGAATAACATTGCTACTGTCTTTAATAAAAATAATAGTTGGGCTGTATACTCCAACAGAACAGGTCTTTGTATTAAGAGATAAGTAGGATAGCACGAAAATTTGTGAATTTATGTATTTTAACCATAAGTCGTAAAGCCCATGATGACACGATATTTGAAACTTTGTCAATTGATTTTTTTCAAAAATTTACTAGATATACCTACATAGAGTCTATTTTAGTACCTACTAAAGTTAAAGAATAGCCACTCACGGTGCTAGGTGCGTCGATAGCGGCGCCGCAGTCGAGCAACAGTCGCGCGATGTCCAGGAACCCGCCCTGCGCCGCGAAGAACAACGCGCTCGTTCCTGTCTGACCACCCACACTCTTCCATTACTTATCATGGGACCAGTATTCAGTAGGTTTAACTTTCAACTACATAAGAAATCGTAAAGAAGGCTACAGTAGTAAGGTACAGTAACAGTAGAAAAAGATCATTTATTAGCCTCTATTGTATTTTGTAATAATTATAGTATTTATATATTTTATATGTAATATAATATTAAAATCAGTGTATTTATTATATTATGTATGTTTATGTATTTATAGTATAATATGTAGAAAATAATATATTATAACAACTATTATTACAAGTTTTTAAAATACCTAACATTTTCCACATAACCCCTACTCTTCATAAGATAATGTATTCGTCCAAAAGATGGTTGCCTGGAAGAGATCGCTTTGAGCGATAAGGCCGCCCATTGTGAGCCAATGTGTTATAATATTGTCATAGTAATTTTAAGTACCTTTTGTTACATTGGACACAATAAAGAGTATTTCTATTCTATTCTATTCTATCATCACCATCGTACTAAAACAAGACAAATATTCCATACCGTCCTGCAACAGGCGGGGTCTGCTCCCTGGGCGAGTAACTCCCGCACGCACTCCGTGTGGCCCATCGCCGCTGACAGGATCAGAGGGGTGGTGCCATCCTGAAATATATGGAGACAATTATTAATGAGATTATTGGGACAGAAGCTGGGCGTTCAATGAAGTCTCCATGACTCCATGGATCAAAATCATCATCTTCCTATCCTTGTCTCACACTATGTAGGGTCGGCACAACACGTATTTCTCCTCCATTCTACTCTATCATCCGTCATATATCTTCATTCACTCCTAGCACGACGAATGTAAATCAACGGCATAAAAGGAGAGACAGCTTTTACCGGGGGTAGACTTTCTTTGCAGGAGGTCGTCTAGGTGGGTACCCCAACAGTGCCAGTTATTCTACCGTCTGAGCAGTAATGTGCAAACATTACTGTGCTTCGGTAAGAGGGCACTGTAGCTAGTAAAATTACTGGGCTAAGTCTTAAAATCTTATGACTCTTGAGTAAGAAGCGTTGGTGCAGTGCACCTAGAATTGCACATCATTGTGAAATTCTGGGTAGCACTGTACTTATTATAATGGGCAGCGTTATCTCTTAACATCAGGAGAGCGTCTTGCTCGTCCTCTTACTTCTCTACATAAAAAAAAAGCTGATCTTGCCACTTAAGGAATATAAAGATCACAAGATTCTATGTGAAGTAGGTCGGTCCAAATATTTATTTTAATTGCACCCACAGAAAAGCTCACTAACCAAAAGCTCACTTTACCTTAGGGAAACTGGAAAGTTAAATCCATTCAAATTATTTCAGTAGAAGTTCAAACATTTCTCAAAAGCCCAAAGTTATAAAATCGCAATTAAAATCAACCAGGTCAACAAGTTCAAGTCAAAGTTTCAAACATGAAAAATGGCAAGTTAAAAGGCTGGAAATGGAATGACCCAGTCAGCGTGAAAGAGCACGGTAAAGCTAGCTCTCAAAGCTGTGTTGACAGCCCTTCACAATGTGGAGCGCTAGTTTCTGACGGCTAAAGCCGCTAGAGGCGTTGAAGTTAAATGCCATTTGGCTGAGGGGAAATGCTGCAGTGACTTTGGATGTACTCGTATTTCAAAATTACAAGTATACTAGCCGAGACTCTGTGCTCAGTTTTAAGGTTTTAAGATAAGAAACTCTTTATTGATGCCACATTGAAAGTAAATTATACAACCGCAAAAATTAAAGCTAATGGTGTAGCAATTAACAGCCTTATCGCTCAAATCGATCTCTTCTAGACAACCGTGCCGGGAGAGAAAATAGGAGGAGTTTTACAGAGTGTAAAACACCAAAAGTCAAGTCAACTTTAAAAAATAAAATAAAAATAGAACAAATTCTTTTAATGGTCTACCCAAAGCGTTAACTTCGCACTTTTCATGTACCTAGTAAGTAAATGTTATCGTGATTTCTTTAACATTTCGTTTCGTAAAATATTTCGCAGCTCTAAACAAGTGAAATTTAAAAAAAAAAACTTTTTAATAACAAGCTTTTGTTATTATTACCATCTAGCATCGAAGCACTCCTCAAGACGAATCAAATGAACGAATCAAAAACTCGATGGGGTTACGGAGTTCTTATGGCCACCTTCCAGCTCCATCATCAGATCAGCCATTATAATAATATCGCATTGTCATCCGATTTATGCATGCATGCAAAATTCCAGAAACCAGGAAGTGGATCAAATTACACTTGCAAGATTTGATTACAGACAGGAAAGTAAATAAAAGCTTGTAAAAAATGAATCACTTTTACCATACAATTTGTATTCGCGAGTTAACGAATGGAGTGTAAACAACGAGGAGCTTTTGTACTAAAATACATCGTGCGTCCCAGTTTCGGGTATTTTCAATTCTTTACACATGCGCCATTAGCGATGTGGGGCAAGTGATGAACTTGTACAGATAACAGCTCTACGTGGGCTTTGAAAATTCCTTAAAAGTACGACAATTTGTCGTGTGAAGTTCAGAGAGTTTTTATTGTCCCGTCAGAAATAAAATCGATGTATTTTATTAAACGGTTTATGTTTCTAAAAAAATGACTATTGAATTACGTCGAGTAGTACGGGAGTGACGTCACGGACGTTTTTGAGTTAATACACATCTCAGTTCATCTCCAATAAAAAAAATACATAAAAGTCCCGTTTTCTAAGTTCAGTAATATCAGTGTATGGAGCTTGGTGCGAATGAGCAGTGGTAGTGTTTGTGAGCGCTAGTGTGCCGGTGATAGCCTATAAACTCTATTACTAAATTGGAAAAACTATTATTTTTTTCCGAAAGAGGGTGCGAGTAGTCATAATAAGAGGGTGATCTGCTTCTCTGTACTTGGTTGACACTGACAGTTTCTCTGTGTCGGTAACTGTTTCATAGACATATTTTTGCGCCATCTAGCGGTGCATTTGGTACTACTTGCTCCTAACTTCAATCAGCCTGTTCTCCTTTACAACGATGGTACAGTGTGATGCCTGCGGTAGATTTCTTAAGCCGATAGAGGGCGTCGCGTGCAGTGCCTGCCCTCGCGCCTATCATAAAGCGTGTTTGGGGATAAAGGGTGCTAAAAAAATTGAAGAAGGGTGGACATGCCCCGAATGTAATAAGTTGCGGCCGAAGGGTGATAATAAAAATACACCTGTGAAGGATGCAGGTGCCTCCCTTAAGTCTCCCCTTCCAGGCGGGGCGCCTGCCGAGCCCGATCTACAGTCTCAACCCCCTCCTATGGATTGCCCACCCCCAGATAATGTTTTTGAATCTGAATTTAGGCTAATGCGGCGTGACCTAGCCGAATACTTAAACGAGCTTAGAGAGTTTCGAGCCGAATTTCGCAGTTATCGGTCCGATATGGAAGAAAGAATGGACGGGTTTGAGCGCAGAATATTAGCCGTCGAGCAGAGAGATGTGGTCCAGCTCCACCCTGTCCAGAAAGAGGTCGCGGAGCTGCAGGATACAGTGACCCTCTTGAAGTCGGAGCTCAATGACAGGGACCAGGAGTTGCTGTTATCGGATCTCGATATTGGGCATCTTCCCGAGTGTGCGGGGGAGAACATCGGTCACACCGTGACCGTTCTGGCCGCTAAGCTGGGTGTGACACTTCAGGAGCAAGATGTTGTATTTATCGAGCGTGTGGGGCGCGCCAATACTGGCGTCGGACCGGACGAGGGTGCTGCGGGCCGCCCGCGGCGCGTGGTCGTTCGCCTCGCGCGCCGCGCTCTGCGGGACCAAATCTTGCAGGCGGCGCGCGTGCGCCGCTCTCTTACTTCTGCCGAGCTCGGGCTGCCGGGGGCGCCGCGACGTATCTACGTCAATGAGCGGCTGACGAAGACTAATCGTCAGTTGTTCCAGCGCGTGCGCGAGGAGTGCCGTAAGCGGGAGTGGCGGTACGCCTGGACGAAACAGGGCCGGGTGTTTGTACGCCAAGGAGATGGCAAACCGGTGCATCACATTCGCACTGACTCTGCTGTGGACAGGGTTTTTAATAATAAATAAGTTTGTTTTTTACTGTTTATTTACATATTTTTTACTGAGTATTCATATAATGTTATATTTACATGTATTCATATTGCTAGTACCACTAATTCAATTTTTCTGTCATCAGCTGCCTTATTTATCATTATTATTATCTCTACAGATAACCAGCATTACACGCTTATTCATTTATGTATGTCACTCTCGTGTTGATTTTTTAATAATAACTTATAATGGTTAACAACAAATTTTTAAAAGTTGGTCTTTATAATGCTGGTTCTTTAAACACAGATCACGACAATTTCATCGCAGCTATGCTGAAATACTCTGTAGATATCATGGCTATCAATGAGACATGGCTAAGAGCGGGTCAGAATGATTGTGCCCCAAGTGTTCCTAATTACGGATTGCGCCACTTGCCGCGGCCGACTGATGTGCACGGTGGTCGAGGCGGAGGGGTGGGTTTTTATGTTAAGCGAGGTCTCTTTGTGCGGACTTGCCCTCATCCTGCTCATCACAATGTTGAGCAGATGTGGGTAAAGTTAACTGTAAAATCTTCAAAACTAATAGTTGGAACCGCCTACCGTCCACCCTGGTTGGATATTAATGTATTTTTTGATGCAATAATGGACTCAGTGGCGAGTTTTTCATATTGTGACAATATTATTCTATTAGGTGATTTTAATATTAATATGCTGAACGTTGACGACACCAAAACTAAGTTGTTCAATGAGTTTTTATCTTGCATTAACTTGCGTCAACTTATAGATAAGCCTACTCACTTCAGTGTTAATAACCAGTCACTTATAGATGTCGTGTGTTCGAATGTGTCCGCGCGCAATATACATATAGATCATCTTGGTTCATCTCTAGGTCATGCTTATATCTCGTGCGAATTTGTATTCAAAAAGCCGAAGCCTATGCCACGGCTTTTATGTTATAGACCTTTTAAGGACATGTGCATAGATTCTTTTAATAGTGACCTAGAATGTATTAGGTGGGATTTTATAATGGCAGCTGAGGAATACACCTTACACATACACCGTAAACATAATGGTAACACACTTCTGTGATGTAATTACCCTTTTATATGATGTCCATGCCCCTCTAAAACAAAGAATCATTAAAGAATTGCCCAGTCCTTGGTTAACGGATAATGTCAGATTTATGATGGAATTACGAGATGCAGCATTGGCCAGATACCATGAAACCAAGAATGATCATCACAAAAAATATTACAAAGATCTTAAAAGTATTACAATATTTGCTTTACATAGTGAAAAAAAAGTTTATTTCAATCAACAAGTTAATAAAAATGTTAAAAATTCCAAAACATTATGGAAAAACTTAAAATCTAAAGTCTTACCCCCTAATTCCAATGAGCTTCCCTTAGTTTTTGACAATCCTAATTTAATAAATAATAATTTTCTTAATCTTCCCGGTGATATTAATTGTTCACTATCGGCTCTTACCTATTTTGAATTCAATAAATTCTGTGATAATACTTTTTCCTTCAAACCCACAAAACCTTCAGCTATTCTAAAATATATAAGACAACTTAAATCAAATGCTCTTGGAACCGACAATATATCGCTGGATATGATTTCACTCACTTTGCCCCATAGTCTGGAATCCATTACTGCAATAATCAACAAATCTCTATCTACGTCGATATTTCCCGCTGCTTGGAAGACTGCAATAGTGAAACCCATTCCTAAATGCAGCAACCCCGTGGAACTTAAAGACCTGCGTCCTATAAGTATTCTTCCTTGTCTATCTAAGGTACTTGAAAAAGAAGTTTGCTCGCAAGTAACATTCTTCTTAGAGAGTAATAACATATTACCAGAGATGCAATCAGGCTTCCGTAAAAACAGGGGTACTCATACGGCATTATTAGATGTTACAGACAACATAATTGCAGCACTCGATAAAGGGATGAGCACTATTCTCGTGCTGTTAGACTTCTCGCGCGCATTCGACTCAATTAATTGTGATCTGCTCTTGTCAAAGCTCAATTACTATGGTTTCGATTCAGGCGCCATCCATTGGTTTCATTCTTATTTATCTAGCAGAATGCAGTATGTTGAGTTGCGAAAAGATAATGGAGAGACTAAGAAGTCTGACACTCGTGTAGTTACAAGGGGAGTCCCACAAGGCTCCATTCTTGGCCCCTTACTTTTTATATTGTATAGTGCAGACATTACCAATTGCTTCAAGCACTGCAAATATCAGATATATGCCGATGACATCCAGTTGTATATATCTTTTAAGCCAGATGACATGCAACCTGCTGTGTTAAAGATTAATGAAGACTTGGAAAGGGTGCAGGCATGGGCTGTATCAAGCTCGCTCCTGCTTAATACCACCAAGACGAAATTCATGGTGCTGGGTTCCAAAGTCCAAATCCAAAAGGTTAACCAGTTAAGTCCACAACTTTTAATCAGTGGGGAACCCATTGAGCGGGTCTCAGTTGCTCGTAACCTCGGATTGCTGCTAGACGAACAACTTCGCTTTGATCAACATGTGTCTGAGGCTGCCAGCAACTGCTTTTATAGGCTTAAAGTCTTATATAAGATCAGACCGTACCTTTCTACAGATCTCAGAATTCTTCTTGTAGACTCATTGGTGTTGTCAAAGTTTAACTATGTAGACACCGTGTATGGTCCCCGCCTCCTCGCTAGAACCTCTCGTGTCATCCAGAGAGTTCAAAACGCTTGCGCTCGTTTCTGTTTTGCAGTGCCCCCCCGCAGTCATATAACGCCTTTTTTAAACAAACATAACATGTTAAACATGAAGCACAGGAGAGATGTTCATTTGGCTACTCTTATGTTTGGCATCGTCAAAACACAGCAGCCAGAATACCTCTTCTCCAAATTTATTTGGACTTGTGATTACAAGAGGTTTGTTCGGGCGGTCGCTCCCTTGCTGCGTATTCCCCGACATGGTACCGCTGCATTTCGGGGCAGTTTCCGTTTTAGTGCTACGAAGTGCTGGAACTCACTTCCTCCGCCTTTCCGTAAACTGCAAAATAAGTCCAACTTTCGTAAAAAATTTAGGAATCATTTAATGGAAATCCAAAAATCAGCTTAGTGCACTCGTAGTATGATAAAAACCACTTACAATGATAAAGTCATTATCTCCTTTTATAATTTATTGTAACTATTGCCCAATTCCGTGTTTTCTTGTTGTTTTTATCTGTCTTTATCGATTGTTTTGTTGATTACAGAAATCTTGTACACATAATATAATATGAACACAGCATTGAATGTCACTTGTCACTATACGTCAATGTCAAATGTTCGGGGTGATTCTTAATAGATACGATAGCTATTGCAAACGAATTGCTTGCTATTAAAAAAAAATAATGATAGAAAAGCTATTTTTTATTATTTTTAGTTGTTTTTGGATAGGTATTTTCTAAAATTATATTATTATTATACCGTTATACGTTTATAATATACATATGCCGTATGCCACATTTATATTCGTTTAAAACTATATATTAATATTCGTTACTCGGTTTTATTTTTATTGTTCTTATTATTGTTTAATAGTGTGCGTGTGTATTAGTGAGTAAGATCCGTCCGTGATGCCACTGCTGATGGTTCTAGCGGAAGACCAGCGTAGGTCCTAGCCGACCTACATATATGCTGAGCTGGCACCAATTCACGGCAATATAATTTAGTTTATTTATATTTAGTTATTTATAATTTAGTTTATTTAGTTTTAGTCAAATTGTTTCCTTACGTGTATTATTGTTTAAGTATGTACCTATTTTGCCGTGAATAAAGTGTTTTCTATTCTATTCTATTCTATTCTAATTAGGGATTTTTTAAACTTATGCTGACTTGCATATTTGAATAATGACTATTTTTAAAAAAAATATGTAACACTTTTCTTAGATTCTACTAGAGTCCTATCCTACTATCCTATATTATAGTTACTACTAAGATTCCTGTTTCAATTGAGTTTGCAAGATTTTTAAAAATCGGCTCAATTAGTTCACCAGAAGTGTGACGTAAATATTTTGACTACGATAAATATATCGTTAAGAAATCTTTTTTTAAATATTAACGGTGACTCTCTCAACTTGTTCCACAGATCTAATCACAGCGTAGCAAAGCTATGATTTACACTGCCTCTACAAGCTTACATAACGTTATGGCACCCAGTGTGGGAACGAAATGCTCGTCTGCCCGCTAATGTGCGAACGGACACAACCTTTGTTACGAGTACGAACCTTGTGAGAATTCAACTGTTCACGCCTACGTATTATAATAATTGGAGTAATACATAATTCTCGACATAGATTCAAAAATGGAAAGATAAGGCACAGGCGTCTCGGAAATGGACTGCTCCAATTGGGTTCATGCACACAATTTTGCTTCGGTGCGCGGTGCGAGTCGGCGCGGCAACCGACACTTTCCGACCCAGCAGGCCCATGTTTGGTTATAGCAACAGCAACGATAGCGCGTACCGCATCTTCCCATTTTTATTTTAACCTAAGATTTTCGCACAAAATTCTTGAATAGGCGAACAGACGGAAGACCTTCGTTCTACTTTCCACTGGGCAAATTAAAATGATTATATCATCCTAGTTGCGATTTGCGGATTTAAATGATCATGACTTCGCTAGCATAAACCCTTCCTTAGCAGGTGTCTGTGAGACAAATTTTAAACCAATTAGTTTAGAGGTCTGAGTCTGTGCGACGACTGATCAGTAAGACTCGATTTCTCATTATAAGTACCCTCCTATTCAGAAGATTCCAGGA
This sequence comes from Hemithea aestivaria, assembly GCA_947507615.1. Classification (NCBI taxonomy): domain Eukaryota; kingdom Metazoa; phylum Arthropoda; class Insecta; order Lepidoptera; family Geometridae; genus Hemithea; species Hemithea aestivaria. The sequence goes on from OX382331.1 coordinate 636,834, forward strand.
CGTATGCGCTATAGTGGTTTGACGCAAATTAATCGAATAAATCAAGAAATTAGAAATCGACAACTTCAAAAATTTTAATGAATCCCATAAAAGATGTTACAAGTTACAAGCTGCGAACTGCAGTACTATAAAAACATTTACTGTTTATCTCGGGAAGTGTTCCCAGGCTACCGTCCACCGTTGACCGTCGGTAACCAGTAACCAGTAGCAGGTCGGTAACCAGTAGCCGACAGTGCCCGGCGGCGACTGTTTATGGCCACCATAAACTTGATGGTCCTCGTGTGTCTGAAGGGATCGTTACTTTCAACAGCTTTATACTGCACCTTTCATCGGGAATGGGTTCCTTAATGAAACCGTACATTCTTTCTAAATTCAGCAATCCCTTTGGTGCGAGTGGTTTTTAAAACTCTTGGCCTAATTTCTTGGAGTATAAAAAGTTTTTGTCTACTATTATCAGATTCTTTTTGTTCGAATCTGCTTCAACTATGTAGTTACCTCCTTCCTACCATGAGTACCTAGATATAGCCCTTTAAAATCCTAATAGTACTAGTAGTTCGCCGCGAACTGGGACCTCGCAGACCTAATTTCCCTCAAAATAGTATATATACATGGTATGTAAATGTATGGAAACTTTAACCTATAATATTCGTAAAAGGAAAGGAAAATCCCAAAATTAAAAGTAATGTTAAAACTCAAAATACGTAACGGATATACATTGAAAAAATCTTTATCTCTGTGACTATTTTATTGTTGTGATCAAAATTTCAATAATAATAAAATATGAAAGGTTATGTGTGTATTCACTTGCAGAAAATAATAGAATAAAATAATAAATATTACTAAAGTTTTTACAAAAATTCTCACAAAATCTTCATAGTTTGTATGTAGCACTTGTTTACGAAGAAGTTGCCGATGCAGTGGACATTAGAAGAATTGAAATTGGAAAAAAATATCTAGCTTTACTTATGTTATACAGCAAATTTACAACAGTTATTATATTGATATTGTAGCTAATTCTATAACATTTTTGTCGTAGCAGCCGATGATGACTTAGACTTGGAGCGAGAACGCAGAGCTATGACAATCACGCGTAACATCTAGGCTCGCAGGTTTTCAAGATGTATCTACAGCTACTGAGCAAGACAAAGTGTCCTTGTTCAAGGCATTATCAGACTTTTTATACGTGCAGCTCGTCGATCACATTTGCACTTTCCATCAGGTGGGATGTGATCAAACGTAGGCCTAATTATTAATTATTTTTTTAAACAAAAAACTTGTGGATGAACTTTACAAACAGGGATCTCAAGGCGCTGCGGATCCAGTACAACAATGCTTTCAGGATGCTTTTGGCGCTGTCTCGATACTACAGAGCGTCAGGGATGTTTGCAGATGTTAGAGTGAATGATGGTTTTAATGGCATAATGATATGTGATAAACACATAAATAACAATCCCAATAAATTTCTTGCTCGTTCTTCTCATAGATATGCTTTTCGAACGAGCAGTAGAGTCTTAAAATACTTAGATCTAAATAATTGTAAAATTTACTTTCAAAAGTGAAGCACTGTAGCCTATCCAGTAAAAGAAGAAATGTGGATCGAAAAGTCGAAAGCAGAAAAACTAACTTAGGAACTTTGTTTGGACTATTCAGAACATAAACATACTAAAAGTCCCCACCCCTCCGAGGTGAGCCCGAGGGGGTGGAGGCCGAAGAAGGTTCCATTTTTAGGTTTTTTGCTTATGCCAATTCGAATGTAATGTGCCCAAATTCGATGGGTTTACTAATAGCCATTGAAGAGGTTCAGTAAACATCTCCTGGCTCCATCATCAGATCAGCTCAGTGGTACCAAATTATTGAACTGTCATCATATTTCTAGACATTTGCAAAGTTTCATTAGGTATGGTACGACAACCAGAAGTTGGTCAAATATTACTTGCAAGATTTTTTTACCGACTTTGTATGGAAAACTAATTTCAGCGTCTTAAAAATAGACCATGTTTGGAAGCTCATAGCTGGACAACGATTGGATATAGATAAAAAGTGTTAAAGCCAAAGTTGTAGGAAATTTTAAAGCTTTTATAATGTAGTACAACAAAATATCGTACAACGCCCAGTTTTTGACATTTAGGTAAAAAACCTAAAAATGGGACCTTCTTCGGCCCCCCCACCCCTCGGGCTCACCTAGGAGGGGTGGGGACTTTTAGTATGTTTATCTCCTGAATAGTCCAAACAAAGTTCCTAAGTTAGTTTTTCTGCTTTCGACTTTTCGATCCACATGCCTCTTTTGGGCACTCATTGACTGGACTACTATTTGAATAAAAAAATGGGTTTAAGTTTGATTAATAAATTTGAACATAATATCCTGCACAACCCGCACGATCATTAAAATTCATAATATTTTGAGTAAGTCAACATGGCTATTCACTTATCCGTTAGGGAACCGAACCGTTTTACCGGGGGTAGACTTCCTTTGCAGGAGGTCGTCTAGGTGGGTACCCCAACAGTGCCAGTTATTCTACCGCCTGAGCAGTGATGTGCAAACATTACTGTGCTCCGATAGGAGGGCACTGTAGCTAGTAAAATTACTGGGCTAAAGAGTCTTAACATCTTGTGACTCTTGAGTAAGAAGCGTTGGTGCAGTGCTCCTAGAATTTCACATAATTGTGAAATCCTAGGTAACACTGTACTGATTATGGGCAGCCGTTATCTCTTAACATCAGGAGAGCGTCTTGCTCGTCTTCTACTTCATCACACTAAAAAAAAAAAAAAAAAAAAACCTAGGACCGAATTATCAAAAATGTATGAAATGATGTATTACGTCGTATCGATTTTTGACAATTCGGTCTTTGGTTCGGTTCCCTGACGGATAACTGACTATCCCTCTGCAGTTCTCATAATATAATAATCGATAAACATTGTAATTTTGTATTCTCTATAACTCTACAACCCTTGCACCGATTTGGCTCATTTTTGGACGTGAGAATTCTTTTAGTTTGTACTACCTGTTTAAAAAGTTTTATCAAGACTGGATCATCGGTTTCATTGTAATAAAGCAATCTTTTCAACTCTTGAACCCTTCGACCGATTTGGCTCATGTTCGAACTTAAAAATTCTATGGATTTATATTACGCGTTTGCAAAGTTTCATGCAGATTGGACCATTGGTTTTCCAGTTATCGCGTAACAAACATACATACAAACATACACTTTGGCTAATATATTTGTGTCGCTTATAAAAAATGTGTATATGTTAGGAAAAAAATTATCAGCGCTCCAGTTTTGAAATAATCGTCAGACCTATTGTAAAGACTTTAAGTCACCTATATCTCTGCAACCCTGAAACCTATTTAGCTAATTTTTTCATTAAAATTATCCAATTAACCTTCTTAACTTGTGTGTAAAATTTCATTTAATTTGGATTAACCGTTTTCAAGTAAACGTCGACCAAACTTAAGCACCAGAGGTCAAGCGTTAAACTGGTCCAAACGCAGACATTTCGCGGCTTTCGACTCTAAGACCTCGCTTCGCTCGGTCGATTAAAGTCAAAGTTTAGAGTTTGTATCTATGTGTAATGTTTGACGCAAAAATGGTTGAACCGATTGAGCTGAAATTGGTATGGATGTAGGTTAGATCCTGGAGTGCCATAAATGCTTGTCACCGATTTTTCATGGGAGTGGAACTCGGAACTTACACGGGTAAAACCGCGGGTGTCAGTTATTAATTAATATGGGTAATCGTCTTACTACACACTCAAATTTTAAGCTACTACAGGTTGCATCAAACATTTTGAAAAACTTCAAAGTTAAATATTTTCTATCAGCCAAATACCAGGGTTGAAAGGTTTCCCTTCGATGTCGGATTATATCGTACATTTATGGGTTTGTAATGGCAGGGGTCGGAACTAGGTCAAGGCATTCTCTCGTCCTTCTAACCTGAGACCGAGGTGACCTGAGACTTGTCTATGTTTAGATCTAACTAAAGGTCGTGGCGTAATCGTTTGAATTGATATATGGATAGACTTTAATGTCTTTGTTATTGGAAATTTGATATTTTATGATAAGGAACGAAAACCCAACCGAAAAATATCGTGTAATTCAATATCCAAGGAGAACGAACGATTGACTGACAAGAAATTGCAAATTGATTTTATTATGGACCCTTAGGTATAGCGACTTAGCGACGCCAACTGTATTTTGACCTCTGATTCGAGAGATATCTCCGAGATCTTTTAGCTACATCGGTTGAACCGTTTAGGCGTGAAGAGGTAAGAAATAAATAAATACATAATATACACATCGATTCTTTAATATTTATATTCTTTAATTAATAGTGTATATACTGAGTGGCGTCCCTCGGTAGTCATCATCAGCCCACATCAAGACATAGGCCTCCCCATGGTCATGGCAAGCCACTCAACTCGGTCCTCCACCATTCAGGTCGCTAGCTCGGTCCTCCTCCGACCATTCAGGAGAAATGGTTGAAAGAGGCAGGCGGAGGACACACGAACATTCCGCTAATAGTACCTACTCCTAGTATAAGGGGCAGGCCCCAAGTGCGCTCAGATACTTCCTCGTAGTCTGCCCTGGACCCCGTCTGACCACCGTAACGGAATGGCAGACGGGTGACTAAATCTCGTGCGCTAAACTTGGAGGCAAAATTGTGGGTATATACGATACAACAATGACGGAGGATATTAATGTGCCGAACAGAGAGGCCTGCGGGCGCTCCCTGAACGGTCCTATAATACTAACCCGGTCTCTAGAGTCAATGTGCACCTTCCCAGTGTCAAGAAGCTGCCGCAGTCTGTCGCAGTCTCCACGCAGCGCCGCCAGGTGGAACTGCACGTCTGTCCGAGATTCTTTCTGGAACAATCGAAAATACACCATTAGATTCTATACATTTCTAGAGATTCATTAGGAATACAGATTTTAAAGGCCCAAGGTCAAAGTTCATTTATAGACAGTAATGGCGTCACATCGCTAAATCCATTGGAACAAATCTAGGCAGAAGACCAACCATCAGAGGAACCACGAACACTTTGACAAGAGTGACACCTACGTCTAAGAAGAATAATATTTGTATACATAAAGGCCATGAAGGGAACCATTTAAAATGCTAAGAAGAAGAGAGTGATGAAGAAGAATATGCTCCTAATATTAGTCAAACAAAATGGCTCATGAATTTTAAGGGAACCGCATGGTGTGCACCCTTTATCTGATTTCTATATATGACTGATAGGCCTGCTCTACTTTAAACAAATATGCCCAGCAAAACAAAATCAATCATTCATCAATTAGGAAAGGTCTAAATGCGATGTTGACCTCTTAATATCTGCAAGTTGCTCTTAAATAATAAATCGGTTCACCAAGGTCGAAACATTCGAAGTAATGCAATCTTATCAAAACAACGATAAAAACTTAATTGAAACCACCAAGCGAGACGTCATAACTGGAGATCATAAATTGTACTATGTGGAGATAAACCAATTTTAAATCACACCTTTCAGTTGAAGAAAATGTTCTTTACGTCTGAGGGAACGAGCAGCAAATTTAATATAGTTCAACTGGCGAGTAACCCAGTGCGTACAGTTTATCTACTTATGTGTAAATATAGACATTATCTGAACAGATACTGTACTGAAAACTAGACTAAACCGATTGACATGTTAATATTACGTAAGGTTATGTGGAAATAGCACACTTCTGGAATTCCTCCAATTTCCAAAGCGTCAGTATGTCTACAGTGTTCTTAATTTGGCAAAAAAATCAACAACACGTGACACTTTTTTATCACTTTAGCACTTTGTCTAGCTCATTAATTATTACCTTCTTTTAATATTTGGACTTTTCATGAGCTCTTCCTTGTTTTTGTCATTAAAGGCATACAAATTTGAAATTTATTTGTGTCGATCTTCTCATTCATTCATTACAATAAATTTGACCACATCGCTGCGTTAATGTGGAATAATTTGCGTGGGAGTGTACATACTTAATATACGAGTTCCTGCCAGTTGGATCCTGTGCTTTTATTAACCCCCGACGCAAAAACGACGGGGTGTTATAAGTTTGACGTGTCTGTCTGTCTGTCCGTCTGTCTGTCTGTCTGTCTGTCTGTCTGTGTGTGTGTCTGTCTGTGGCATTGTAGCTCCGGAACGGATGAACAGATTTTGATTTAGTCTTTTTTATTTGAAAGTAGAGTTAGTCGAGAGTGTTCTTAGCCATGTTTGGTGGAAATGGCCTCCGCTACAAAATGGCGGATTACTTTTTTCTTCCACGACCCCCCAATATGGGTATCAAATGAAAGGGCTTAACTAGTAGAATACAACGCACTATAATAAATTTAAAATCCAAGATGGCCGCCACCACAAAATGGTGAATTACATATTGCGTTGGGGGTTTTTTAAATTTTTAATTTAATGTACTTGTTACAAAAGGTTTTATAACGTATCTTATGTGTTATGAAATGATGCTGCCATGGACCAGTAATTCGGCGTACCGTTCCCCCGGCAGGTACATCCCCATGTTTTGACAACGTGCAACCCATTTTTCCTGGGTCAAAAAAGTGCCGTAACCTCTATGATCTACTTTCCACATACAACATTTCAACTAGTCCAGCCGTTTAGGTGTGAAGAAGTTACAAATACATCAAGTAACCATACTTTCGCATTTATAAGTAGGATATCTTCCATCGATTTCCACATGGCCGGATACTCCATAACAAATTTCACCAAGATGAAATTGAGGAAGTTCTCAAATACATTAAAAGCCATTATATGATTCTCAGATGCTAGATATTAAAACACAACATAATTATGTGGCAATCAGAAGAGAGCATACAATTTGCTGTAGCTCGCGTGATGATTCAAATAATTACACATTGTACAAATTATTGAGTTGCGTGCTTGACAGCTTCATTGTAAACATTTAATACTATAGTGTGACTATTTACTATCTGCACGTTAACATTCTCAGTTCATTTTAATTTTGTTGTCTATTCATGCCATAATTGGCAACAAGTAGGCGCATCTTGAGAGACCCACGTATGGTTTATGTCAGTACTTTACCAACCTTCCAAGATTGTTCGCTTTTCCTCCCCTCTCATGGTTTTACTCTTCCTTTGATTTTAAAGAATATACCCCATGCCCATAAGTTGACGAGATGATTTGCAGACCAATAATAATTTAAATTATATCACATTTTTTGGTGAAAGTATCAAATTTTACAAATTATTGACGACTATCAGCTGGCAATTGAAAAAAGGCAAGGGTTTTTATGGCGTCGTTTCTTTCGCAAAACGTCTATTTTGCAATGTCCCGTTCGCAAAAGGTCCCTTTCGGTTCCTTTCCATGATTTGCAAAGCACGATAGCTGTTAGACGAGTTGGTTATATCTAGTCAATAATTATTACCATATAAAAATACTATGCTCACAGCGGTCTTGCTTCATAGAGTAGTTACCACAGTTTATTATATATATTCATCATTGGAACCGGAGCTGGAGATACCGTTCCTTCGCGTGCATGTGTCCAATAACTGTAACATCTACATCTGCGTGGTATTTACCATCTACCACTTGGTTTTTATGGCGAACTAGCTGCGCTTAGCCATGTTGCCTGCAAGAAAGGAGCCTATGTATAATGTATTGTCATAAGTCTTAACTATGTAGAGGTATTCCTCACCTCAATAATTGGATTAGCCATTTTGGTGTGTAGTGTACCTAAATGTAACAAAAATATACTCACAAAATTTCGTGGCAGAATTTTGAATTTTAAAATACTATGTCACCATCTGATGATCAATTGCGTGATGACCTGATTTTCTTGTCTTGTTACGAAAATTAAAAACAATATAGCATAATTAGCTTTCTCCGTTAGTTCACTGAAAAGTATCCTATTCGTTGAAATAAACGGTTTAAACAACTACCTACCTACATTCAGATGTAAAAAGTACACAAACTTCTGATAACACTGACTTCTAAATATATAAAAGAAAAGAGTGACTGATTGACTGATCTATCAATGCACAGCCCAAACCACTAAACGGATTGGGTTGAAATTTGGAACACAGATAGCTTTTATGACGTAGACCTCCGCTAAGAAAGGATTTTGCCACGCGGGCAAAGCCGCGAACGCAATCTAGTCTTTAAAATTAGTGTGACATATCACGTTCTTCGTCGATGGAGACTAATTGGTGGGCGGAAGGAGGCGGTCGTTAAGGATACTTTTGTCTTTCCACTGTCTTCATTATAGGTGTAATTATGTAGATGATATTATTAAGTTTGTTATTAGAATCTTTATTGCTGTTATTTGCATAAATACTGGCACTGATAGGACTGTTGCCATTTTCGTTTGACAATAACTTTTTATCTGTATTTTTCAATTTGAAAGAGGAAAGTTACTGTACCGAATGCACCTATTATTATGGGACCAGCAGGGCTATTCACTTATCGGTAAGGGAACCGAACAGAATACCGAATTGTCAAAAATGTATGAAATGACGTGACATTACTTGGTATCTACATAATTTGTCATTTCATTCATTTTTGACAATTCGGTATTCGGTTTTTTATTTCGGTTCTTTCACGGATAAATGAATAACCCTGCAGAACTGAACTTGATTTTAAAATAATATGGATTAGTATTTCTATAATAGCTATGTACCTATCTCCCTATGTTTTGCATATTTACACACGTTACGATCTGAAGATACAGTTGCCCAGTAACATCCCATATTTAATTGACTTGGTAACTTCAAATCGGTCAAAAAGATTTGCTCTACATATTTTTCATAATAGAACTTGCGTATTTCCTCAAGTTCTCTCCTTCCTTTAAACAGATTCCTAAGGATTTGTATTATTAGGCACTTGTTCGTCATTCGGTACTTATTAAAAGTTAATGAATTGAGATGAATGGATCCATCAACAACCGACACAGTACTCTAGTGCTCCGATTGTAAGATAGAACATGATCGAGATCGCGAGATACGATCCCACACACCAGTCGCACGGTCAATTAAACGACTGTACGTACAAACATGGCTATAAACATAGAATAAATACAATGGGAACGGCCATAGGCTATAAACAAACTTCAGGAGTGTCTCCAGCTCGTGTTTTGGTCTACACTACACAATCAACATCCAAACGTCCAAACAATAGACTAAAATCTAAATGGATCAGAAAGGTGTTAAAATGGCAAAGTAGGTAAATCTTGGTAACTGAGCTAGGTATCCTAGCCTGGATGTGGTGTTTCTTTTGCCCAGAGTGTATTTTAATAATCATATCCTTTTTTATGTCGTTTACTCTGACTACACTAAAAATATTGATAGACTACAAAATCAGAGCATAAATTTTACATTTTCTTTTGGATAGCAAAACGATGAAACATAACTACCACGTACACACTCCATAATTGCAGTTTCAGCCTTTACTTGACAATTGGTCTTTGTCCCAACTGGAGACTGTACTATCTTCAATACTATCTATGATGATTGATCTAATTTGAAAGTAATCTGTGCATAAACATAGCTACGTGCCGAAGTAATTGCTGGAATGGCAGTGAAAATCAACATTAACATTACATCGCCACAGATGGAAATGGTGATCGAAATGTGCGAGGAAACGCGAGCCGCTCATACCAACATATCTAATGTGGATGCAACGATACAGGTGGATAGTGTTGACCAACATGTACAGACGATGAAAGTCTTTTAGAAACATTAATTATTGATAGTTTAATTAAGATTTAATAAGACTAAAATTGTAGCTGTTGAATACATGGAAAAAGGAAGCGTAACTGCGATTGATTCATTGACGGACTGCCTCATCTAAAAGTATATCATGTCAACACACAGTTTGAACGGAATTGGTTGAAATTTAGCACAGGAAATAGGTACACATATTATAGGTTTTAAGATGTAGAAAGGGTTTCATTACAAGAGTGAGGCATCTATAATTACTAGCAAAGACTTTTTCTAAACAATAAATATATTATAAAATTATTATATTTGCTAATCCAAACTTTGGGTTCCTGTTTGGTAAGCTTTATTTTTCTCAAAGGTCGTTTTGTGAGTCTTTTTGTAAAGGTCCTTAGCGATTCCTTTTTATATTAACTTGCTCATAAATATTCCAAGTGCCCAGGTAAATGGTTTAGGGACCTACAAGTTTACAGCCCTGTCCGTAACCGTTCTCCCGCCATGAATATTGGATATATCTCCGGTAATACTCATATATAAGTATATCTAGTACCTACTAGTTCTTATGTATATTTTCTGGTGTTCTACCGTGACGGGAAGCTAAATTCCTTGCAAATTTATGTATACTTAATAATACACGTTTTTCTGCAGTCGTTTTCTAATTTCAATTTGATTGCCGACAAAGTTTCACTTCGTAGTGTTCTCCTCAACATTAAAAGTTCCTTCGCTTACTATGTTTAACTTGTAACCTGCTTCCATATGCGAAATCTATGACCCATAGTAAATTAATAAAAACTCTGTCAAAACATCAATTCGCCCATTTGCGACGACAGTGTGACATCAAGAAAAGTGATATTTTCCAAAAAAAAAAAACTACCCTCTGTAAAAAGTTCAAACATTTGTAAAATTATTTTGAAATATCACAGGATATCACACAGTCATCGCAAATGGACTAACTGCATTAGCTAAAACCACTTTTCCCCACTAAGATAAGCAGACAACCGCCATTTCCCGTGGCCGTGATAAGTGATAACTTTTCACAACCGTTCCCCCGACCTCATTCAATTCGCAACCCATCACGATGAGTTATTGATATTGCACGAAACCATCTAACCCACAGATATTCCTGAACACAGATTACTATATCAGATTAGATCAGCCATCATATTTGTGTACCTACATAAGCCATAAGCCAAAAATGGCCTAAGCCATAAGCTCAGCCTAAGGCCATATGGAGTAAATTACACTGGAGCCAACCAATATAATTTGACAGAAATAAAATGTTCTGAGAAACCTGTGTACTGTGTACCTGTTATATATGTCCCAGTGAGTTTCTTGCCTGTTCTTCTAACAGGACTACTTTCCGAATTCTTGGATACATCGCGCACAAAGTTAAAGTGCACTTTTATACTATTGGTTTGCAAGCTGGTGATGCCAGTTCCTCCTCGTTATCAAATCCGTGCTCCGACCAATCCAATAATCCTATTCCCAAGTTTCCAAGGGTTGAGTTGTCAGCGAACTTTCAACGGCTGCGCGTAAAAGCGAATCCGTGTACCTTTATCGCTCTACGAATCTTAAGTTCTATACTAAGATAAGAATTGTTTATAGAAATACTATTTTCGTGGACTTATGCAATGGTTACTTAATGATGGTGGTGAAAGGTACATTTAGTTAGGTGATGATTGATATAGTTCAGATTTAAGATGCACAGAGAAACTCAAATTTTGAATCGTGTACTTTGGACATACAGATTTTGAAATATAGCTAAACTGTAACATCCAGCTGTTTTACCTGCTGAAAAGTTGGCTTTGTTATTTTAGGGTTAAAGGTATCTGTATACCTGATTCCAGCTTAATCAGTAATGCCGTGTAGGCGTGGATATGTAGCAAAAGCATGCATTCACAATTTCGCGTTATGACATTAGTAGTTTAGATAAGCCCAAATTTATGTAGCTCAATTTGTGTTGTTATGATGATCTCATTTGTTCACGTGACAAAAATATCATGGATATTATAGAATACAATATCATCCAAGAACAACAAGTAGGTATAGGTAGTTATATTAAATACGAATTAGCATTTGGCGCAAAACACCTTTTGTTTCAATTCGTGATGTCGTGATGTTCTGTTTTGTTGTGAACTGGAACAGCCATCTGTTCAAACAAAAATAGGCTAACATACAGACAAAGAGTCTTTGTGAGCTATGCGGGAATTTGCAAGAAATATTTTGTGTTTCAAAATAACAATGTCACCCTTCTCCATAAAAGTTGATGATGGATGAAGACAGACGACTATGTTAATGGAGGTTTAAACATTTTGAACGAATTCCTGTGATGGTTAGGTCAGAGAGTCGAAGTATGTTTTATTTAGTCATAAATTATGAAATTTACATTCGATTCTAGTCACCAGTTTACAATACCTAGTAGCTATATCTGGCATATATTTTGCATAGGAACTAACGTCTAGAGGTGACCGTTACGATTTCTTATTCCATTGCAGTGGTTCCAATGCATCAAATTAAAGCCAAGAAATCGATAATTGGTAAACAACTGAAGTTCACCACGAGAAATAATACCAACTTATTAGTTATTAGCACCTTTCTCGAGCCACAAAGTATATACATACAGGACAACCTATATTGGTCTGTAGTGAATGGTCCTAACACCACACGTCCGTTAACTACAGATCATAACTCGGCACGTCCTCGTACCATCGTCATAATGAGGATAATAGACTATAATGAAGGTAGACCGCGCTAACTCGACTGGTGCACGTGCGGTGATGGGAGTGAATTCACCGAAGTTTCTACGAGTTTCTAATGGTAACCATTTCGCAATTACCCGTCATTTTACTCTCCTGGTTGGATTGGCCATTAGTTTTATGATCATTTATGAGGTATACCCTATTTAGAGCTGTTCTGTCGAAATTGCCATGATTATTGCCAACCTTCAAAGATGGCACTCAAAGAAGATGAGATAAGTCCCAAGTGTTTAGCAATGATCTAAAGAAATAGGTCCCTACCAAGAAATACATGGTACAGTCGAAGCTGTTTTTAATAAAGATAGCGCGAGATAGAAGATTAACACGATATGTTAAACCTTGGCGCGAAATAAGCGGGAATAAAGATAAAAGTGGGCATATATAGGTATACCTATCAAATTATATGACGTAAGTTTGTTAATGAATGAAACATACATAGTATATGAGTGAGTGCAGTTAATATATACAGTTCGAACGAAATAATACACAATTTTAAAAGCAAGGATTTAAAAAGTACACTTTCTCATATAAGCATAATTATCCATTACCCAATCTATCACGACTCACGATTCTTGCGCTCCGGTAACTCCATCAATAAAATTGTCGTCAGACCTGTCCGTTAGTAACACTCCACTGGGTTGCCAGTTCCCAGTGCCATTAATGCAAGCCGCACCTAACGTGTAATGTAATGTAAGTAGGCGGAGGAAATAGGAAGTGATGGTAGATTGTAAACCTATCTAATGGAAGCCTGTGGAGTGTGGAGCCTTTCTATTCGGCATCATCTTCCTGGAATATTTCAAGGTGAGTTTTGTCCATTACTGTGCAAATAGCCGTCGACCACTCTTAAATTCTGGGTCGTCCTTGTAGTTGTCAGGAATATTTAGTTCGGTTGTCAGGTACAAATTAAAAGTGGTTGAGCTAAACGATAGCCTTCTGAGTCTAGATTATAAGCTTCTTTGAAAAGCCGACCATCATTCCGCCGTCATCTTTCGACATTCGGCCAACTTGCCGGCCAATTTAAACAATCACGCAGGTTTCCAAAACATCAAGAAAATTTGTTAGGAGGACAGCTGAAGGATAAAACTGGACGATTTCTATGTACGGTATGCCATGTCTATTACCACAAACTATTTAGAGTGTCATAGAAAGCGAGTTGGACAGCCACCTGCCATCAATCACACGATGACAAGCTATTTATGAGCCGGCGGCTTTGGAAGTGGTCTAATGATGCCAGAACGATGCACACGACTAGAATGGCTATGATACATTAGCAGAGGTTTTTTCATTAAAGGTTATCCTTTGACCACGATCTCGCGTGACGTTAAACAAAGTGGCGATGCTGCCGTAAATGATAGGAGACTAAACCTAGAAGGCGAGATAAATCCCTCCCTGGCTTCACTGAACAACGTGCCGGAACACGGTCTTAATGACCTCTTGGGAACAATGCTCGAGGCTCGGATGAACAAGGAAACCAACTAAAGTGAAGGGATAATGAGTAAAGTAATAACTTGTATTTTATAAGCGCGTGGGAGGTGAAACCCACCGTGCAATCAAGAACCAAGTGCAATGAAAATCCTGCCCACGCTGTGGATAAAATGAATCACAATGAGATGTCTGGTCTGCAAGGAATGGTGTGAAAGGAAAGGTCGCTAAGGATTCGTTAAAACGGTAAAACTGGATATTTGTTGTGTCATACATTTTGACCGACAAATCTGCTTTTTGCTGTGGGTAACGACCACCGGATGTAAACAACTCTCTATTTCTAAGTCAGATTAACATCGACCATTATTTTTTTTTTTGTGTTGACTTCGCACTATTATTGTTGCTTTGATTGTGAATTGTGATGTAACAGTTGTTTACTTTGTGTGGGAAGTCAGCACTTAGGATAAATCGATTTAGTACGCGGCGCGGTTAGTTTCTAAACAAATTTTAAGTTGTGATGAAGTCAGAGACATTGCAACGACATTTTACACGAGATCTATGTCCTTTAGGGAAGGGAAGAGAGGACCTGCTTCTTAATTCTTTTGGCCAGGGATAGGAAGATCACTTTGTTCTAATTGGTAGGTATTAGTATAAGCAAAAAGGTTCCCTGAAAGATAAGTGAATAGCCCTGCAGAAATACCTACTCTTTATACGCACCACTACAAAAAAACTAAAAATTATATATATTTAAAAAATTATAAAATCTATTGGTGGTTTAATATTCAATTGCATTACCTATAAGTAATACATGACCATTATATAAGTAAACAAACGTTCACACATGCGATTATCAGATTAGCTGCAGTCACGGACGTTACTGCTACTACCTATAGGTAAGCCTTATGAGTAGCGGCAGTAAGTCTATCCATTTTATATTTAACTTTCTAATTCACACTTGCTGATTGCTGTAATTCGTGCTATGACAGTTTCCGTGAAGTGGAAGTTGGACAAAGAAACGTGGAACATAGTGGTAAACCAGATATCAGAAAACTATTGACAAATGATGGATGTAATTTTGTATTGTATTAGATAGTCCTTAATGAGTCTTTTAACCTCCATGCATTTAAGAAGGGTATATACAAATTCTTAAAGGGCCGGCGACGCTCTGATAGCACCTCTAGTGTTGGAAGGGTCAATAGGCGGCGGTAACCGCTCAACATCAGGCGGGCCGTCTGCTTGTTTGCCGCTCAATTTATATAAAAAAAATGAAACTAAAAGTGTTATCAAGAAATATCGGGAGGTCGACATTGTGTGACGAAGACAACGATAGAATGGAGGATTCATAAACTTGTGATGGAACATTTTGAAATCAATAAATTTTGTCTATTTTATGGGAAAGTATAAAATATGTGTACAAGCGTCAAACTGGACTAGATTCGAGTCACAAAAAGTAAAGATGCCAAACGTCGGACGAAAAAAGGGATCAAAGGTCAAAGATTAATAAAATATCTATGTAAGTCGTCACATCTAGATGTTCTATAATTTCTTTAATGAAACATCAAATCAAAGCTATTACCAAAATAAGGCAAACATATTACAGAAATCACGTACAGGTGCAAGGACACTTTCCACAGTTTCAGATACCCATCGTCCCTCAGTGCAAATACTTGTATGTTTATCGTCACCGAGGATCTTTAGAAAGCTGGTGCCATTAGCACATGTGTTCAGTTCGCTATACCTACTACCTGCAGTCTACAGGTAGCGTTTACTTCTGGTTTTACATGATTCATGACTTACGAGGAAGAGACGCTAAAGCCTTCGTAAAGGAAAAGGAACCGGATAATCAGATCCTGGCTATAATCAGGATAATTAGAAGAAGCCACTGGTAAATAAGTATTTTATTCAGATAATTAGAATTTTCCTGGTATGAAAATCTAGTAAGTACATATATTCGAACACTGAACGAAGTCCTTATTGTATGAGGTGCTTGCAATATCAGTTCAATCATATAGAAGCATATAGAGCCACTATATTTTAGTCAGACTTTGACGACAAACTCTAATGTACATCGACTGTATTTTTAAGGCCTTTAAAAACACGAACACTAAACTCGCAAGCCACAAAACTGGAGAAAATGGTTCCACTTTCAAAGTTTAATGTTATTTTAATAGCCCTACTTAATTCTATTATTCTAAGTATTCCGACAATATTCACAACTATAAAATGGAAACTTGCTCTCTATTGACCATTTAAGTTTTTACATTACTGTGACTGACTGACTGACTGATCTTTCACCGCACTACCTAAACCACTGGACGGATTGAGTTGAAATTTGAAACACAAATAGGTTTCATGATGTAGACCTCTGCTAAGAAAGATTTTCTGCACCCTAGCAAAGCCGCGAGCACAAGCTAGTTCCTAATATAAGACAATTTAGAAAATGTATGAGACGCATTTCGATTGCAATTGCAGTTTTATTGGTTCCAATGACAGTTATTGAACCAAACGATATAGGTACACAAAGTAAGTTGTACAGTAATAACATAGCTATTATGTCTGTAATTTACGAGAACTATATATTTTTTTCCAGTGTGAAAGTAAATGTAAAAGTTGCTACATCGAATATATCTATAACAGGGTGTTTAAGACAATATGTCTATAAAAGTTATGATGGTAGACCAAATTTAGATCCATTCAGCATATAAGCTTAAAACCAAGAACATTTAGGAACGTAAACTGTTGGGTGTAAGGACCCAACAGTTTACGTTCCTGCTTCTTACATGATACGTAGGCATTCGTTAGGTAATTTGGAAGCTATACAAGATTTTTGGTGACCTGCAACTCCAATAGATCAGCCACACAACCTATGGGTAATTATTGTGATTATTATTTGACTGATGTGTGTTACCAGTTACCAGTGATGACTTACGGCACCGAAACGTGGTCCTTCACCAATGGCCTCATCTCGAAGCTCAAAGTCGCCCAGCGTGCTATGGAAAGGGCTATGCTCGGGGTTTCTCTACGAGATCGAATCAGAAATGAAGAAATCCGTAGACGAACTAAAGTCACCGACATAGCCCGGCGGATTAGCAAGCTGAAGTGGCAATGGGCAGGCCACATAGCGCGCAGAGCGGATGGCCGATGGGGTCGAAAAGTGCTCGAGTGGAGACCAAGGACTAGCAAACGAAGCGTAGGACGTCCACCCACAAGGTGGACAGACGATCTTATAAAGGTCGCCGGAAGACGCTGGATGCAGGTCGCTTCCAACCGGTACATATGGAAGTCCAAAGGGGAGGCCTATGTTCAGCAGTGGACGTCCAATGGCTGAGATGATGATGATGATGATTATTTGACTCTGATAGTGTAAGTAGGGTGACATGTTCTGATGGAATATAGGTAAAACCCCTTAATGTATCCCAACGGGGCAATGCTGCCAGCATTCTGGGCACGCTGCAATCTGACAGTGGTTTGGAGCAATTGAATTTTGTGTAGACAGGCGGGTGGCCGATCTGTGTTTAATAATATATTAAGTGTTCTTTACTGCTGCAGTAGTTGTAGAATTGTATGCTTGGTTTTTCTCAAAAAAATGTCATTAAAAAGCGTTCACTTACAGTAGTACCTAAGTAGTAACATGATACTTAAAAGCATGTCGGCCATGTTTCGAGTCCTGTGCGAAAGTGTGCCGTAAAAGGATGGCAATGGGTAGTTAAAATGCAACATGAGAATGCAAATGTAGTGTCGATAGCAGATGAGTCACGGTGGAAAGTTGCAGCCTCACTGCCAGGATACTGTGAAGGTTTCTTTATTAATTACAAGATTTTATTTACTTTCCACCTGTCTGTTGTCTGTCTGTAATGAAATCTTGGAAGTTTAATTTGAACCACTTCCCGATTTCTGATTGAGCTGAAATTTGGCATCCATGTATGTATAAAAAGCGGATATGCAATATATTATACATCTGATGGTGGAGCAGGAAGGTGGCCACAAGAACATCGTTATTAAACGACGCAACCCCATCGAGTTTGGGCTCATTTGATTCGTCTTGACGAGTGTTGGTGCGTAATAATAATAAAAGATTGTTTTTAAAGTTTTTTTTAAATTTTACTTGTTTATTCATACGTCTTTTGAAGAAAATTTGATTGAATAGGATTTGATATCATGATGAGATTTCATCATTCAAAAGTTAATCAATCATCTTCTATTGTAAAAGAAATCAGTACAAATATATAGTTTTTGACTTTGAAGTGATTTCAACTTTAACTTTTAACCTAAGTACCTAAGAACTTCGTATTTCGAACTTCACTACCAAGCCTGATCTACTCAATTATTTTCATCACTATATTTACCTCTAGGTATGTAATAAATTATTTTACCCTGCGAGATGTGAGATATCTAGCCATCCCATTAATTATTTTACCCTGCGAGATGTGAGATATCTAGCCATCCCATTAATTATTTTACCCTGCGAGATGTGAGATATCTAGCCATCCCATTAATATTATAAATGCGAAAATTGACCATAACTATTTGCTATGGAGTTAGCTCAGACCTTAGAATAATACGGTATGTTCTCATCGAGTCACACCGCACACCAAATCTTGGAACACTGTTACTGGTTGAGAAAAAAAAAGGTAGCACTCCGGGAGTGCCGGCAGAAGTGAAAACTTCAATATTAACGTTGTGTTTAATTATAAGTATAAAAGTACTATCATTTATGAGGTAGAATACAATGTTTATTTATTGCGCTATCGTACACAAATATGACAATTTATATGTTGTTATTTATAATATTATATCGTTATTTATGTATTACATTAAATTTTATCTCTCAGAAAAATCAACTTCCATCCATAATTTCGACGACTTTTACACCATCAACAGAGCAGCACACTCAGGCACGGTAGAAAGAGTGGGAGATACTAGTTCCTCTCCCTTCCCCTCGATCTTACGCTTTTTCGATCAGCATCACGTGACCCTGACGCGAGTTTTAAAGTTTTTACCCATACAAAAAAGTGCTCAGCGCCGCTAAAGAAGTTTTCACTTCAAAAATCCTATCGAGTCACACTGTTACAAGAATTTTCATTCTCATCTAGTAACACGGAGTTTGGGTAGTGTTACTCGTTCAGAAAACAAATCTCCACGAGTGGGGGTCAGCTGCAGATATTGAAACTATTTTCATACTGCAAAAACGTGCAATTCGTGCCATTTATGAGATGCGCCCACGAGATTCTTTGAAGGAGGTCTTTAAAGATATTAATATACTGACCCTACCATCCTTGTATATTTACGAAAATATTATGTATGTTAGGAAGAATCTCGAAAAATTTAAACTAAATGGTGACAAACATAGCTTTAACACTAGAAATAAGAATAAGATAGTTGTACCTAGATTTAGATTGACCAAAACAAACCAGAAATCATTCCTAGGGAATAGTGTACGTTTCTATAATAAAATCCCTGAGGAAATAACGGGGCTCACAGAAGGTAAATTCAAAAGCCATGTTAAAGCCATATTACAAAAGAAAGCATATTATAAAATAAGCCAATACATCGACGACAAAGATGCCTGGAAACCTCTGCATAATAAACCAGCTGGTGCCCCTCAAACGCACAATAAATTATGTAACCAAGATAAACATTGTAAATACATATTTAAAAAATGCAATCCTCATGAGTTTCTTGCTCGTTCTTCTCATAGAGGTGCCTTGCGAACGAGCAGTAGAGTGTTAAAATAGAAAAATGTAAAATTGACTTGCAAAAGTGCTCCGATGTAGCCTATTTGAATAAATGAATTTTGAGTTTGAGTTTGAGTAATGGTGTGACTCGATGAGAACATACCAATAATACTCAGGCTTTTCTGCGGGGAACCGTTAGCAAATAATATTATATCAGTAAACCAAACTTAACACAATCAAAATAACAAGCATATTAGACACAGAACAGATATTCGTGCACCATTAAGTTCAACAAATAGCTTAAAAGTTAAAAGCCAATCAATGTTCGGAAAGGTCAACGGTCGGCGAACCCTCGTACCAGCAACAATGCACTACAGTTGCATAACGTCCATGGCATTGTTTCGTACCATCGGCCTGTCATGGCCTGATGCAACGCTTCCAAAGAACTCCGATGACTGACCGTGTATTGCTACAGTTTGGATTGCGACATCCAATATTGGAACAATGTGGCATAATGCTGATGGTTGTCTTGAGTCTTGGGGTTTGGACTGTAGACGTCCGGTTGATGTTTTACATCTTTGAACATATTTGCTCATTATTTTCGTCAAATTAGAAGGACCTTAGCAGAATCCAGGATACTTTTCCCCTTATTTTCTAGATATAACCTAATATGGCTCACTAGCAGGGCACCTGTGTAGAAAACTTCTGTTCCATCTATCCCTACTGATTTGCACTGGGAATACAATCATCGCTAAATTGCTACTAGAATGTCAGTAGAGTTAATATAAAGAATATGGTTGCTTAACTCATAAAGGGGCTATGCCAGACCCGACAGTAGGATTAAAGATTATGAATTATATATAAACTACCTCTAGAGGACTGGATGCAAGGCTCTGCCGATTCCCAGTCCTCCGTCACAAAGACGATGCGGGAGTGCCGCCGGGTTGTTTGAGTATACACGTTCAGTCGTTCTGCACAGGGAGTCCACATAACCCTCCCATACCCCCGTATAGGAGGGTATGCGTAAATCTTACTAAATCCTCTAGATATTACTAAAATCTGTGTATTTAGCATTTATTGGCACAGTTTTAAAACATACAAAAGAGAAGTTCAATTATAAAATCTGACCGCAAAAGAGGTTCAAGGTTCAGACGATCGACTCGTTCATGCAAACACTTATGAACATCGAAAACGCAAGTCACGCAACTAATGCAATATTGATCGATTTTACGCGAAAACGCTGACTTTGTATAACTCGTAGCTATAACTTGATAGATGGATATAGGTATACTTAACTAGCTCAGCTACTCGAAAAATAACCTACATATATTGTGTTATTCTAGCTATCCTACCAGGAAATTTCAGCCCAATCGGTCCACGCGTTTAGGCGTGGAAGAACAGCAAACATTGGAATATTCCCACTGGTGGAGAAGTTTGTAGGGCTGATTGGAATTTCAATTCTTATCTCATCATCCACACAATATTTAATTTTTTTATTTATTTATTATTTAGTAGGTTTATGGTTTAAAATTATCTAAAGTAGCTGCCTAATTTACGAGAAAAAACTGTGATTAAACGTACTTGCACCTATTAGCCTTTAAATTACTTATTACCTATATTAAAATATCTAGCAAAACTTTTTTTAAATATGCTACGGCTATATAGGTAAGTTATATGATTTTGTACGAAACACAATAAGACGTTCAATTCTAAACTGAGTCTTTTTTAAATGAATGGTAAAACGATAACATGCGTCACAAACTGACGCGTACAAATTCGAATAAAATAGACAAAGAGTACCTATAAGGTAAATGAATGGCCAAGACCTTGGAAACATGCACTCGCAATAACTCAAGCAAAGAGGCAACGAAACCAAATATGCTTTAATTATTTAAGATACCAGAGACGTTTACTTGACCTTGCGGTGTAAATTAAAATTTCTAAATATTTTATTTTATTAGGAAAACAAACAGATACAAAATGGGAATACAGTAAACATTTAGCCTAAACAGTTTTCACTGACTTAAAAACAAATAATATTAAGTTAACTAACTTTTCAATTAAAAGGAAAAACTCAAAGCCATGCTACCTATATTATGACATTTACATTACATTTAAAATAATAGTTAAATAGTAACTGTGCTCTTTTAAAATATGCAACCGAGATATAAGTCGAGTTATATGATTTTGCACAGGACACAAGAAGATCATGAATTTTAAACTGACTTTTTTTAAATGAATGGTAAAACGATAAACTGACGAATAAAAATTAAAATTAGCGAAGGAAATAGACAAAGTGTAAATGAATGGCCAAGACCTTGGGAGCATTTACAATAACTCAAGAAGAGAGGCAACGAATCCAAACATGCTAATTTAAGATACCAGCGTTTGCTTGACCTTGCGGTGTAAATTTAACTTTCTAGATAACATCTGTTTGGTTCGCCTTTCCCAATGTGCAATATTTGTTGCAAAAAAGGCAAAGTAATACTTTAAAAAGATTATTTTACTTCTATTTTGAATGTTGGATCTACAAATTTACAAGGGAGAATCCCTTTTAAGACTTCCAAACGAATATCAGAAAAAGTTTTTCCTCGGAATTCTTTGTAACTATAGATCGGATTTTGGTCATACTTTTGTACATTGACTTACAAATAGGCCAACTTGGGCACAGTGCAAATTTCTTAAAAATCGGTTAAGTCATTTTTAGGACATGATAAAATATATCGAATCAGTAATTATTTTTAAAAAATCAGTTGATAATGATTTGTTTGAAGTTCATCTAGTTTTATATAAGACAGTGTTACAATTGGCTATAAGACCGCCAATTGTAACACTTCTTTCTGTGTAATCTTAGTTCTAAGTTTATATTTTTGTATTTGTGTGAACAATAAAGAGTTTTCTATTCTATTCTATATTTCTAGTAGTTAAAAGCTTATTACACTTATTGACCGATTGAAACTTTCGAATCGGTATAGACAATCGGTCAATCAAGAAGTCGGTTTCAATCGGTCGGTTCGGATTTCGGGCTGTCTTAACCGATCGGTTAAATCGGTTAAGTCGGATTGGTGTGTTCGGAGTTTCATTTCGTCAGTCCGAAATGAAACTTGTTTCTGAATTTAGGATGCTAACTTGCTAAATGTGATTACACTTGGCATAATTCAGTAACGACTGAATTTAGGCTTCTGAATTCAGCCAAGTGTAATAAGCCCTTAAGACGCGTTATGTCGCGGCACGGTAAGTAACTGTCTGCAGTTCCCGGCAGTGGCAGGTACCAGGTACATGGCACAACGGTAACTAATAACTCACATTCTAGCTCTGATTGTTCACTTTTAATTGCGTTTACTGTCGTGTAACGTGGTTTATTGTGCACTGTAACGTTACTAAGTAATCGGGGGCTCTCGAGCGTGAATATCTTTCAGGCATATGCAAATTTGATGGTTTTTTTTGTAACAAAGATAAAATACACTAATAGATATCGTTTTATTAATTCAAACCTAATTTATTCCTTTCTTTCTTCCTTTACCAATTTTTTTCTTCATTTATTTTTGTGTTTTATTTCATATAAATCTTCTATGTTTCATCACATATCTTCTGTATTAATACCCACCTGTTGGGATAATAAAAGCTTTTAAGATACGATATAGGCACGGTAAAGAGATATACAGTAGTTTGACTTCATAGAAACGGGCGGAAAATGGAAGTGAATAGATGTCGGTAGATGTGGGTAGAAGTGGGTATATAATCCAGAAGCGGGTGCCACGCAGCGACGGGCGGACGTCGCGATAGTTTTTTGCAAGTATTTAGTGTTATTTACGTTATTTACTTTTGACGTATGTATAAATAATATAATAAATTATATAAAATTATATATTAATGGCAAAAAAATAGCATACTATATTATGCTGTTTTTGGTAGCTTGAACTTATCATTGAACTTATCAGGAAATCCAGAAATAACATTATTAACCCCCGACGCAAAATCGACGGGGTGTTATAATAAGTGTGACGTGTCTGTCTGTCTGTCTCTGTGTGTGTGTGTGTGTGTGTCTGTCTGTGGCACCGTAGCTCCCGAACGGATGAACGGATTTTGATTTAGTTTTTTTTGTTTGAAAGTAAGGTTAGTCGAGAGTGTTCTCAGACATGTTTGGTGGAAATCGGTCCAAGATGGCTGTCGCTACAAAATGGCGGATTACTTATTTCTTCCGCGACCCCCTCAATATGGGTATCAAATGAAAGGGCTTAACTAGTAGAATACAACCCATTATATAAAATTAAAAATCCAAGACGGCCGCCACCACAAAATGAAGAATTGCGTATTGCGTTGGGGGTTTTTTAAATTTTTAATTTAATTTACTTGTTTATCAAGCAACATGGAAAGGTAATAAAATTAAAAAGGTCAGTTAGTTAAAAGGGGAGGAGGGGAAGGGGAGGAGGGGGGAGGAGGGGGGAGGAGGGGAGGGGGAAGGGGAGGAGGGGGAAGAAGGGGAGGGGCAGGGGGAAGGAGGGGAGGGGAAGGAGGGGAGGGGGAAGGGGGGGGAAGGGGAAGGGGAGGGGGAGGGGGAGGGGAGGGGAGGGGAGGGGGAGGGGGGGAGGAGGGGGAAGGAGGGGAGGGGAAGAGGAGGGGAGGGGGAGAGGGGGAAGGGGAGGAGGGGGAGGGGAGAGGGGGAAGGGGAGGAGGGGGAGGGGAAGGGTATGAGGGGAAGGGGAAGGGGAGAGGAGGAGGGGAAGGGGAGGAGGTTGTCTTGTCTTGTCTCTTTTCTTGTCTCTTTTCTTGCCTTTTGTCTTGTCTTGGGTTTTAATATACGCCGCCACGACATGATAGGTAAGTAGGTAGTAGGTAGGTAGCTTAAGTAAGTAGATGATATGAAATAGGTAGGTACCTACTGTATGCGGGCAGCGGCTGCCTGGCAGCCCTATGACTTGCGCATGTACCGCGCGACTGTAGGTATTTATGTTCATAAATCACGCTCAGTCAAACTACTGTATATCTCTTTACCGTGATATAGGTAATAGAACAGAATAACTTTCTCAAAAATCCAGAATTGTAATTTTTTTATAAATAAACAGG
This sequence comes from Hemithea aestivaria, assembly GCA_947507615.1. Lineage (NCBI taxonomy): Eukaryota > Metazoa > Arthropoda > Insecta > Lepidoptera > Geometridae > Hemithea > Hemithea aestivaria. Next base: position 661,446 of record OX382331.1, read on the forward strand.
AAAATTCGACAACAAATTAATTAGGTAGATATCATCACTTAATAATTGTACACACTAGCCTAGTCACAAACACGAAAAGATAAAAAACATGTTCTAGCTCAATGAATTACAAATCTACTTAACATGTAAATGTAACATGTGTACCACATTTTATCACAAATATGTAAAACAATTAATAGATAAAATAAGTCCTTGACATTCATATACCAGTTAATAAATTACTCGAATGTCTTGGGAATCGTGCCAAAAGGATGGAACTTTGAACATATATATATTTCAGTAAATGTCTACCAAGGTCGTAGGGAACGTACCATTTGACCTTAAGTAGAAATTTATTAGAAAAAATCTAAATCTAGTACGATTGTTGACGGCCCTATAAATTTTACATGTCGTTTCTAGTATGAGTTTAAATATAACTCGATACACAGACTTTTGGAGAACAATAACAAATGTAATAATCTATATATAAAGGAAAGAGTGACTGATTGACTGATCTATCAACCTACAGCCCAAACCGCTGGACGGATTTAGTTGAAATTTGGCATATAGGTAGGTATTAGGTATTAAGGCGTAGGTACATTCGCTTAGAAACGATTTTTCCATACGAGCAAAGCCGCGAGCATAAGCTAGTCTAAATATAAAGAAGAAGTGACTGATTGACTGATCTATCAACCTACAGCCCAAACCGCTGAACGGATAGTGTTGAAATCTGGAACACAGATAGGTTTTATGTTGACCTCCGCTAAGAAAGGATTTCACCATGTGGGCAAAGCCGCGATTATAAGCTAGTATAATATATTTGAATTATGCTTTTATTGCAGTAATTACTACAAGTAGGAATAAATTCCAGACTAGTAGTTTAGGTTTACTTGCATATTGTTTATATTATACTTGTAAAGCGATTTTTATCACTTAAAGCTTACGTCACACTGAGCGAACAAAGCGAACGCGAACCGGGACGGAATTTTTGTAATGTTCTAGTTTGTACGTGACCCGTCACACATAAAGCGGACGCGAACCGGCGCGGACCGGCCTACCGCGCCGGGCAGATCGCGTTGATGACAAATGACAACTTGTTCGCGTTCGCTTTGTTAGCTCAGTGTGACGTAAGCTTTAGTATACTGGATTAGTTTGTTGATTGTGCACTTTGTGATAAAACTGCCAAATTTAGCACAGATGTTGACGATGTGTTTCTAATTTGGTTATGGAGTCATTTTATGCTTTTTATTATTATTTTTATATAAGCCTATGTATGATTTAATACAGCCTTATCTTCTAAATATTGACATTAAGTTTCGTGTAGGTATACGACAATAAGACAGCTTACCGGCCAGGTGATAATTTTTGTTGTTCACTGAGATTTATGTAAAGATGTAACGAATACACACCCTTTGCGTTTAAGCATATACATTTTCCTATTTTTTTTTGTGACAAATGCTTTTATTGAGTAAAACAAACTAACAATACTACAGCAGTAAAGAGCACTTTTATTAACCACAGATCGGCCACAAGCCATTTTCCTATTAAACTTAGTAAGATAGGTACCTAATTTGTCATTCCACCACTCCTTCAGTATTTTGGTCCATATTAAAGAAAGGAAACGTCGAGAGCAGGATATTTAGAAATACTCGGCTGTTTATTAGGAAATTACCAAATCGCTTCCCGTTGTAAAGTTCTCGAATGTCATAATTATGTCGTGTAGAAACCACGGCTTCACGTGTACCAAGTATACCTTATACAAATATTAAAATTTATGTTTTGATATATATGAATAGCAGAATTACGTAATTTACCATACATCACGTTTTTTACGACTGAATCGAGCAAATTAGAGTTTATTAACACTTTGGATAGAAGTTTAGAGGTGATGATTTACAATAGAACATAACCAGTATGTTAGCATCAATATGTTTTATAAAAAAAACTAAAAAATGAACATAAACATTAAAATTTTCCAACAAAACAGCAAATGAAGTTCCAATGCGTTGTGAATCGTAAGTTATGCAACGTTTTTTATGACTTCATAAGCTTGGTAATTTACTGACGTTTATAAAAACAAAAAATCACTTAGACAAACGACCTTGCACGACCAGTCGACGACGTAAAAGTAAACATGAAATTGTCATTAGTTAAATGAATACGTAATTATTAATGCTACATTTTATTACTTAACAATTAAAAATACGTGAGATTAGAACTAATAAGTAGAAGAGAAAGTGTTGCTACATATATTTAAAATATTAATTTATTACATCACTGTAACAGCTAGCTTAGATCTAAGTAACCAAGTAACAGTTAAGTAAGTTAAGCAACCGTTAGTGTGGTATCAAGCCAGTTTTATACAAGGTTTCCTACATCTAGGTTCTTCAAGGTGTAGAGAATGTTAGACTACAGTAATAAAGACAGGTTACGTGCTCTACAACCTAACCTACAACTTATATTAAATGTACAATACATTACTAATATTAACTTGAATACATCTAATACAAAATAAATTTATAAATCGTTTCCCCTATCAGTTCAAATTTCGAACCCCTAATAAATTATTATTGTCGATCTCTGAGGCCGTACCCAATGGCTTGGTCAAACACAAACACTATAAGGACACAAAAATAAATTACTACGTGGTAATTTTAAAAGGAGTTTCTTACTCTGTCGTATAATACGAGGTGGATATGCGACTAAGTTAGGAAGAGCTTATAGACTTTACTGTTCTATAAGTATAAAAAATAAAATGAACATTTAATTTTTATCGGATTGTACTAATTGTCACCAAACTCACTTGTATTTAATTCGGCTTCGTGCCGACCGTTTCGATCCTGTACGAGGATCTTTTTCAGGGAGTAGCTGCGGTTACGCGCCAGCGTAAATACAAGTGAGTTTATGCCGTTTATTTACAAAGATGAATCTAAATACTCACGAATCGTTTAGTGTAAAAATTGACATCAATCCAAAATAGTTATTACGGTAGATGGTGCCTCGCGTACAAAGTACAAATGGTAGATATTTCGGACGTCTATAGACGACGGTAACCGGTAACCAGGGACCACTGACGGTAACCATAAGGTGGGCCGTCTCCTTGTGTCTCATAAAATATACACATATTTAAAATTAATGACCAAGACTTCTCTCGTCAGTCATTATAAATCAATCAGTTGGTAAACACATTGATTTAATACAACTCGGTGAGTAAAGAAGTTAAACGTCATCGTTAATTTAAACCTGCTGATGATCAAAGCAATCATTAAACAGAATGTCAGTCGTTATAGGGATAAACCAGTTTTAAATTGCACCTGTGAGCGAAACCTGCGAAACGACATGTTCCCACAAATTAATACTAATCGAGTGCTTTTCTACGTGATTTTGAAACATCATACGGTTACTCTTTTGGTTTATTCTATTTCGATTAAAAGTTTACTCTTCGTTTACATAGTAGATTTTTTATTATTAGTCAAAAAGTTTATAGTTTATTTATAACGAGCTAGGTTCTAGAGGTATTAAATTAACCATTGAAATGAATGACCAAATGACAAATTTCGGATCAATGGTTTGGTGTGCCGTTTGGTGTGAAGAAGTTACAAAAACGCAATCTTTGACGCCTTTTCTGTGAGTCGTATGATAGTCGTATGATATTTGTATGGTCTATATACGAGTACCTCTATGTATAGTAATGGTATAAAAGGGAAGTGGCTAGACAATAAAGCCGGTTTTGCCCATCAGTTTACAAAGGGCTCGTTGTGCCGGGTCGATAGAATGCAGACGGCGAGCTTTCGTTCAGGTTCAATAAATGCAGCCCTACAAGGATACTATATCGCAGATATAAGGGTAAACTGCTAGAAATAGTTTTATTAAAACATATTATACTTATCACTTTTAAATTTTTTAAGTAAGCATGGCTTCTCAATACTAGATCATGTCTTTTTTATGCAAATGTAAGAAAACGAGCAAGACACTCCTAAGTTAAGAGATAACGCAGCCCATAAAATAGTACAGGGTAATACAGTGTACAGTGCTCCCAGGATTTAACAATGATATAAAATTCTTGGTGCACGGCACCAAACCTTCGTACTAAGAGTCATAATAAGATGTTAAGAGCTTCAGTCCAGTATTTCCACTAGCTACAGTGCCTTAACAAGTACAAGCACAGTAGTGTTTGCACATTACTGCTCAGGCGGTAGAATAAATGGCGCCGTTACCTAGTCCCACGCGTTGTGTTACCGCGCCCACCTAGTCGACCTCCTGCAGTCCTGCAAAGGAAGTCTACCCCCGGTAAATTACCACTAAGACTGCCATACAGATGCCTCTCGCATTCGTTTAATGTCATCATTCGGTCTCAAATAACCTTAGAAATGTGTAGTGTACTGTACATTGTAGAGCTTACTCGGTTTGCCTCATTATTCACCAAGCTCAATCCAGTAGTTCATCTCGCCCATGGTCGCAGCTGGTAGTTTTTGCTCGCATAGTGTAGGACCACCTCGGTAAACGCGACTTGTTTTTACTTTTTACTGCTTATTTGGCTTCATGTGCAATGTGCAATGCAACATGTTTAACGTGGAAGTAGGGTGGACCGTTTTATGATTATGAGGTTTATGGATATGGTTGGCAAGAACCGGCGATTTCGGTTGTTAATCATGTTTCATTTTAAACCAGCTTATGCTCGTGGCTTTGTCCGCGTGGAGTAATCATTTAGCGTCTTAGTGGATGTCTACATCATAACAAATACCTGTGTTCTAAATTACTAAAATCTTGCTTCATGTTCGCATTCTTACGTAAAGCATAATTTCAGTATTTTATCTTCAAATCTTTAAGGAAGGAAAACAACGTAAGAATTCAAACACGGTCATACAACAGGATACCGCATTAGTATGTAACTCTTGTACATATTTATATTCCTTTCTAACCTTGTTTTACAGGGTCGGTGTCAGAGTGTCAGGTGACAGTTACTTACCGTAGCGCTACCTGTACGAGGCACGGAGAATTAGGGCTTCATGAAATTGGATTTGAAAATCTCGTGAACGAAAAATGTAGTGAACTTATGTATGGTCTATTGTTTTTTATACAAATGTTATATGTGTTTCCCTAGCCAGTTTTTGTTGTTGTTGGCTTTTTAGGCAACTAATGCGAGTGTGTTTTATTTAAGAGTATCTACTATTTATACTAATAATATTATTATTCACAAGCAATATGTTTTATTTACAGACATATTTAGATTATGCATTTACTTAGGTATATTTATAAGATTTTTTTTCATACCTCTTTCTAAAACTGACACTTGTTATTAAATATAATACTTGCAAGAAGGACACCTTACCTAGACACTAGACACTACAATAGAACAAAACCAGTCCAGCAACAGGCCAGGGTCAGTGTAACCTGACCGCTACATACCACAACCTTCACGCACCTGCTGTAAAACCTTTTCGACCCGGGAGGTAGGTATAGTACCTATAAATAATTTATTCATATCATGTATTCTTTGGATGGAAATATCCAGGGTGGAAGTACCCGAATTTTTTAGCAAATTTAACACTCTTATAAACGTGTGTTCTGGACAAAATGACATAACTCGACTTTAAAACGTAGCTTTTTTTGTAATAAGTTTTTCTTATTACACATTCTAATTACCTACAACTTTTCTAATTTAAATGGTCAAATGCAATGGCGATATAAATCGAGTTACACTTACCTATCAAAAGGTGGAGTTATATACCATATATAATAATTTTTCACTGTACGCACAAAAACATAATAATGAGTAGGTTGGTAAAGTTGGTTGCCTGGAAGAGATAGCCAGTAGCCTGTACGGTTACAGATCAGTGTATCATATGACTGCTACACATACTACAAAGCCTCCAACCTGCCTTGAAACCCATTCGACCCCGGGAAGCAGTAACCAAGTACCCGCATATTTCAGCGAAATTTGACCTGCCCGCGCCTCGACCCTGGAATACCTTTAAGCTTCTATTTTTAGATGAATTTCAAATAAGGCTTCGATTCTTTCGATAAAGGCTGGAGGGCATTTGCTCGTGTAATAATTTATGCGAATTGCTTTACCTGCACTAGGCCGTCCTGGGTATTAACTATTCACTAACATTTTACAAGATATATTTAACATCCTTTCAGGCCAATAAGAATGGAACATAAAATACATTACGATGAATAAAATATGCATGACAAAACTAACCTTTAATAAATAAAAAAAACCCAAAGGAAGGTAAGATACGCTAAACCTAAGGGCTGTCACACAAAACCGTGTCATGCGATGCGATGCGACGCGAAGTTCTTGATGCATTCGTGCAAACTCGCAGGTTGGAGATGCGATACGAATTGTATGGGACCTCTAAATTCAGCACTTCGGGGTTTAACCGTAATGGAAAGTTCACAATGTTCAGATTTTATAATTACAACGATGGTTCAAGAATCGTCTTTGTAATAGCTGTTTTTGTACATAAACTGATTGACTAGGAAATCCCCAGAAAACAGATTTATCTGTTCATTTGAGAGGTCAACAGTCATCTGTACACAAAAACTGTAGATTTTACTATGTAGTGGCGGATTTGCCCTAAGGCCCAGTAGGCCCGGGCCTAGGGCGGCCAGATATTAGGGGCGGCCAATCGTGACAAAAAAATCACTGATGACAAGAAATAACTAAAAGTACGTAAATATTTTAAAGGCTTCAAGGGGCCATGGGTTTTTCTCGGCGGTTCTGCTCTATAATAAGAATATTTATTTTCTCACCGCTCAGAACACATCTTTTGTAGCCTGAAATATAAAATTTTCTCGGCACTCGCAGCTAGCTGCTCGCGCAATTATAAATAGAATATTATGTATTTTGCTCACCACTCAGAACGAGCTCATTGCACACAGTACCGGCGCGGCGTTAGGATGGGGCGCGATTGGGCGACCGCCCAGGGCGCCGGATAAAAGGGGCGCCACAGGCTCAATAATGGGGCGCCCGTGGCGCCCCATTCGTGCTGAAAAATTCAAAATTTTCTCGGCGCTCGCAGCGAGCTGCTCGCGCTTTTATAAGTGAGAACATTTACTTTCTTTGCCACTCGAAGCAAGCTTAACGCACATCATTCGTGCTGAAAAATTCAAAATTTTCTCGGCGCTCGCGCTTTTATAAATAAGGACATTTAGTTTCTTTGCCACTCGGAGCAAGCTAAACGCACATCATTCGTGCTGAAAAATTCATAATTTTCTCGAAACTCGCAGCAAGCTGGAAAGGTGGATTTTTTTCTAGATACGCCCATGATTTTGCCCATCGGAATCGGCCCAGAAAAAAATCCTAGAATATTTTCCTTTTAAGTATGGGTTTGAATTGCTTTTTAGGGGGCGCCGTAGAAATCTCGCCCAGGGCGCTGGTAATGTTAAAACCGGCTCTTGCACATCTTTTGTAGTCTGAAACGTAAAATTTTCTCGGCGCTCGCAGCAAGCTGCTCGCGCATTACAAGGTTTTTAAAATTGTATTCTATTCGGAACGAGTTTAACGCACACGTTCTTGTCAGAGATATAACATTTCCTATTTTAGAGATTCAAATTGTAGGTAAACGTTGAAATGTACAAACCTACCTTGTTCACAAGAAAAAAAATTCTAGATCCGCCACTGTTTAACACATTCGGTGCCACCGACTCGCCATGCGAGTTCACGTTCATTTTGTTCGCGAGTCGGTGGCACCGAATGTGTGAAGGAGTAAGTAGGAGTAGACATGTTATATATGACGTAGGTGCAGGTATTACATGGACTGGGGCCTAGGCAGGCGCGGATCCAGGGGGGGGGTCAAGGGGGTCATGACCTCCCCCAAAATCCTAGTCGGAAAAAAAATCCGATTATATCAACTGGTTTTACGCTACTTTCATACTTAGAATTAGGAAATTTTCTCTTAGCTGCAAGCTTTACGTACAAATTCATAAAATTGTTTCGCTGTTTTAATAATTTTTTTACCAAGCTACTTTTTTTCGGTCCTCGCATACGAATTATCCGTAGGTTCTCGTAGCAAACTGCACAGTATCTTTCATATTTAGGATTAATTAGGTTATATTAACTGCTGCAAGCTGTTCGCGCTTTATGTCATCTTTGCAGCTAAGTCTTTGCGCTTGCAGGAAGCTGCTCGCATGTATAATAGTTTTTTTTTTGGCTCGCAGCGAGCTGCTCCCGCTCTATAAATAAGAATATTTAATTTTCAATTTGATCAGAGCGAGCGTAACTCAGATCATTCATCCTGAAAGATTCTAAATTTTCTCGAGCTGCTCGTGCATCATTCGTGCTAAAAATTTAAAATTTTCTCGGCGCTCGCAGCGACCTGCTCGCGCTCTTATAAATAAGAATATATAATTTCCTTGCCACTCGGAGCAAGTTAAACGCACATAATTCGTGCCGAATAATTCAAAATTTTCTCGGCGCTCGCAGCGAGCTGCTCGCGCTTTTATAAATAAGAATACTGAGTTTCCTTACCTCTCGGAGCAAGCTAAACGCACGTCATACGTGCTGAAAAATTCTAAATTTTCTCAGCCCTCGCAGCGAGCTGCTCGCGGTCTATAAATAAGAATATTTAGTTTCCTTGCCTCTCGAAGCAAGCTAAATGCACGTGTTACGTGCTGAAAACTTCATAATTTTCTCGACGCTTGCAGTGAACTGCTCGCGCTCTATAAATAAGAATATTTAGTTTCCTTGCCTCTCGAAGCAAGCTAAATGCACGTGTTACGTGCTGAAAACTTCATAATTTTCTCGACGCTTGCAGTGAACTGCTCGCGCTCTATAAATGAGAATATTTAGTTTCCTTGCCACTCGTAGCAAGCTAAACGCACATCATTCGTGCCGAAAAATGCAAAATTTTCTCGGAGCTCGCAGCGAGCTGCTCGCGCTTTTATAAATAAGAATATTGAGTTTCCTTGCCTCTCGGAGCAAGGTAAATGCACGTCATACGTGCTGAAAAATTCAAAATTTTCTAGCCGCTCGCAGCCAGCTGCTCGCGCTATAAATAAGAATATTTAGTTTCCGTACCACTTGAAGCAAGCTAAACGCACATCATTTGTGCTAAAAATTAAAAAATTTCTCGGCGCTCGCAGCGAGCTGCTCGCGCTTTTATAAATAAGAATATTTAGTTTCTTTGCCACACGGAGCAAGCTAAACGCACATAATTCGTGCCGAATAATTCAAAATTTTCTCGGCGCTCGCAGCGAGCTGCTCGCGCTTTTGTAAATAAGAATATTGAGTTTCCTTGCCTCTCGGAGCAAGCTAAACGCACGTCATACGTGCTGAAAAATTCAAAATTTTCTCGCCGCTCGCAGCGAGCTGCTCGCGCTGTATTATAAATAAGAATATTTAGTTTCTTTGCCTTTCGGAGTAAGCTAAACACACATCATTCGTATGCCGAAAAATTCAAAATTTTCTCGGCGCTCGCAGCGAGCTGCTCGCGCGTTTATAAATAAGAAAATTTAGTTTCCTTGCCACACGGAGCAAGCTAAACGCACATAATTCGTGCCGAATAATTCAAAATTTTCTCGGCGCTCGCAGCGAGCTGTTCGCGCTCTATAATTAACAATGTTTAGTTTCCTTGCCTCTCGAAGCAAGCTAAATGCACGTGTTACGTGCTGAAAAATTCATAATTTTCTCGGCGCTCGCAGCGATCTGCTCGCGCTCTAAAGAATATTTAGTTTCCATGCCACTCGGGGCAAGCTAAACGCACATCATTCGTGCCGAATAATTCAAAATTTTCTCGGTGCTCGCAGCGAGCTGCTCATCATCATCAGCCTATGTTCGTCCACTGCTGGACATAGGCCTCCCCCATGGCACGCCACTCAACTCGGTCCTCCGTCTTTCTTCTCCACCCACCCCCAGCGACCCTCCGGATATCATCGCCCCATCTCGCCCATGGGCGCCCTACATTACGTTTACCGAGACGTGGTCTCCACTCGAGAACTCGTCTACCCCAACGGTTATCGGTTCTACGGCAAATGTGACCAGCCCATTGCCACTTCAGTTTGCTAATCCTTTCTGCTATGTCGGTAACTCTGGTTCTCTGTCGGATCACCTCATTTCTGATGCGATCCTTCAGAGAGACACCGAGCATAGCCCGCTCCATAGCTCGCTGAGCAACTTTGAACTTATGGACTAGTCTCACCGTAAGTGTCCACGTTTCTGAGCCAGACGTCATGACAGGTAGGACGCATTGGTTGAAGACTTTAGTCTTCAAACACTGCGGTATGGGTGACGAAAAGATTCGACGAAGTTTACCAAATGCAGCCCATCCCAACTGAATCCTCCGATTGGCCTCCCTCTCAAAGTTGTTTCTACCCAACTGCACTGTTTGCCCAAGGTATACATACTCCTGAACAACTTCGAGAGGCAGTCCATTTACGAGAATCGGTTCCGGAACGACCCGATCATTGAACATCACTTTGGTCTTGTCTATGTTCATCCGGAGTCCGACTCGTTGGGAAGAGTCAGCTAGGCTGGTTAGCATTTGCTGTAAGTCTTGCAGCGTTTCCGCCATGATGACGATGTCGTCCGCAAATCTCAAGTGAGAAATGTACTCGCCATTGATATTAATGCCATGTCTTGTCCAGTCCAGTGTCTTAAACACATCCTCTAGAGCGTTGGAGAACAATTTGGGGGAAATAACGTCCCCTTGCCTCACACCTCGTTTCAAAGGGATATGTTTAGTCTGCTGGTTCTGGACTTGCACAGTCATTGTGGCGGCATCGTACAGACTTTTCAGCACTTGGATATATCGCCAATCGACTTGACATCGCTGCAAAGACTCCAAAACAGACCAGGTTTCGATGGAGTCAAAGGCCTTCTCATAGTCCACAAAAGCTAGACACAGGGGCTGATTATACTCTTCGGTCTTCTGTATAATCTGCCGCACCGTATGAATGTGGTCTATGGTGCCATAACCTGATCGGAACCCGGCCTGTTCCGGTGGCTGGAACTCGTCGAATCTACGTGCGAGACGATTTGTGATAACTCTTGAGAAAAGCTTATAGACGTGGCTCAAAAGCGAAATAGGTCTGTAGTTTTTCAAATGAGTTTTATCTCCTTTTTTGAAAAACATCACTACTACGCTTTTGCTCCACGCCTTTGGAGTTCTCCCTGTGAAGAGGACGGAATTGAATATTCGCTGGAGCTCTCTCAATACAGGTACACCTGCAGCCTTCAAGAGCTCCGAGGTAATTCCATCCTCACCAGGGGCTTTTCCATTTTTGAGCTGTCCAAGGGCCATCGCCACCTCGTCTACGCTGATATCCGGGAGGTCTTCGGTATAGTGACGTGTTAGAGTGGCTCTTGAATCATCATTGCGGGTATCAGACTGAGGCGCGTGCGAGGCATACAGCTGGCCATAAAAATCTTCCACTTCTGCAAGAATCTCTGACTGAGAGGTAATGACGTTTCCACCTGATGTAGTCAACTTCGTCAGATGGCTCCTCCCCAATTTCTGCACAAAGACCTTTGTCCCCCGGTTCTGCTCGATCGCTTCCTGTATGGCGCGTGTATTGGAGCTCCGGAGGTCACGTCTTACTGCCTTGGAGATTGTTTTGTTGAGAGCTCGTCTCTCCGACGAAGATGACGGTGGGTCTTCCCGTCTCTCCTTCATCAGCTGCAAGGATTCCTGAGAAAGCTTGGACTTACTGCCTGTGCGTTTTTTCTCGCTCAATTTAGCGCCTTCTTCCTGCAAGATTTCCACCACTCTGTTTAGGTTCTGATCTACGTCATCGTCAGTTGTGGTTTCCAAGGCTACAAATCGGTTCTCCAGTTTGATCTGGAATGTTTCGGATCCAGCAACAGTTTGAAGCACATGAGGTCGGAGCGCGGACTTCATCAATCGAACGCGTTCAAGCTTGCAATTGATATCCAGGATGCCTCGGACAAGTCTGTGATCACTTCCGGTGTTAAACCTGTTGATCACTGAGACATCCCTGAATATGCGCTTTTTGTCCGATATGATGAAGTCGATCTCATTTTTGGTCACAGAGTCTGGGCTTTGCCACGTCCACTTCCGCCGGGGCTGTTTCCCAAAGAACGTGTTCATTAAGAATAGCCCCTCTCTCTCCAGGAAGTCAACGAGCATTTGCCCCCTATGATTTCTGCTTCCTATACCATGTGGTCCTACTACCGATTCGCCGCAAGTCTGTACTCCCACTTTAGCGTTGAAATCACCCATGACAACGTTGAAGTGTGCCTTTGTGGTGTTGTGCAAGGCTTTGGATATGTCCTCGTACATATCCTCTACATCCTCATCCGAGTATGTCGACGTTGGTGCATACACTTGGATAACCTTTAGGTCATACCTTTCTGTTATCCTCAACACAAGGTATGCAACCCTCGCGGACACACTGGAGATTTCAACAACGTTGTCTCGGATGGCTTTATTAATTAGGAACCCTATACCGCCCTGGGATGGTTGGTCTCCTTCTCTGAAATACATAAGGTGGCCCGACTCTAAGGTAACCGTATCCTCTCCCTCTCTTCGGACTTCGGACAATCCCAGTACGTGCCATCTTATGTGTTTCAGTTCTTCCTCGAGCTGGTGTACGTGCTCATCTAATCTCATCGTGCGTCCATTATAGGTAGCCAGGGTCAGTCGTTCACATCGGCGGCCTACCGTAACCCGGAGATTCTTAGCACCCCTCGCCCTACCGTTACCATAGCCGCCGCCTTGGCTAGGAATAGTAGGGCTGCCAGGAACTAGGGGCCCTTGATTTATGTGACTTGCCATGTTGGGATTTGCCCATAATTGCCGCGCTGGGCATGCGTGTTGGCAATCGCAGAGCGTAGGGTCTTGTATCGGTGGCGCTGCTGCCCACCACCGACCTAGGTGATTTACCTACGCTTATTCGGATGGTTATACCGCCATCTGCCGGTCGCCAGAGCCTCGTTCGTTAGTCAGCAGGATGCACCACGAGCAGGTGAGGTTGGCTTGGGACTTATGGATGGAGTTTAGTCCCCGTACACCCCTAGCGAGCTGCTCGCGCTTTTATAAATATGAATATTTAGTTTCCTTGCCACTCGGAGCAAGCTAAACGCACATCATTCGTGCTGAAAATTTTTCAAAAATACGCTGAAACGAGTCTCCAAAAAAATTCTTAGTTTAAAAAAAATTCTAGCTGATGACCCCCCCCAAAATTATGGTCTGGATCCGCGCCTGGGCCTAGGGCGGCCTAGACTGTAAATCCGCCACTGTATGTACTGCATAGCTTGTTAATTGATTTGATAACACTTTATTGGAACGCAGAAAAATATACAGAAATAAACTTAAAAATAAAACACAATATAATAACAAATTGAAAAGTGTATTTTAAACGTCTTTTGTGCAGACTCAGCGGTGCAGACACAGGAATTTAAAAGAATATCACAATAAAGGAACATTCTTGATCAAAAGTGATGTAATCAAATCAAAACGTTAAATCAGGCCAATGTCAACTTTTAACGACTACACCAAAGAACATAAACTAGAAGATTATGTAAGCAATCATACACATTTACCATGATCTCCCATAAACACATGGGCAGCGCTAGCGTCTATGCAAGAGAAAGATTTATCAAGCAACTAGAATGATGCAACTTGTAGTTCCACTTTTGACCACACGCATTTAGATCGTGGTCTATACATGACTTCATATTAATAGAGATCGTCCAGTATTTGCGTGCATGTCGTTTCACTAAGAGTCAGGAACATTTTGTTTGTAAGTCGGGTGCAATTTAAAACTGGATGAACTACCTAGTTCATAGTCACATGAAGTCACATCTAAACACAGAGTAGTCACTTATTTACTAGAGGTAAGTATGTTCTTATTACGTGGAGAGGTTTAGTTAGCTTTTATTACACAAATTACTGTCGTAGTATAGGGTAATTGAACATAATTTAGTGTACCTATTCCTATTTCGGAATAATTCTAGTCTATAGATCATTCACAGTTATTTTACCTCTAGCCCTTACATTGGCTAGCCTGAAAATAATGTTGCCATGTCAGGTGAGTATTGACTTCCCCATTTTTAACCAACTACAAAATGGCGAATTACTTTTTTCTTCCACAACCCCCTCAATATGGAAATCAAATGAAAGGGCACTGTATAAAATTTAAAATCCAAGATGGCCGCCATTCAAAATGGTGAATTACGTTTTGCGTTGGGGGCGGGGGTTTTTTAATTTTTTTATTTAATTCACTTGTAAGTATTATTTAACAGTGATGTGTGTACTTACATGAATTTCCTGTTTCAAACCTACCTAATATTTTATATCATATTGATAGTTCGCAGTAACCACTTGTTCATATTATGTTAACCATCCGATATTGTTATAGATAAATTATTTTTCTTCAAAGGAAATTGAGTTTATGGGCATTGGTAAAGCTTGGGATTATAATAATAATTATTAAAACAACGAGTACAAGTAACCTTATCAAGTACAAAAAGTAACGTTCGAACAAGAAAAGTAACGCATTTTTGAAAATTTTACACAATATACACAGTTGAATAGAAATACGCTTACATATTCTAACATTTCGGTGATAATTACTAATTTTTCAGTTTATTTAAATAAGAAATTGCTAATCAACAAAAAAAATCCTTTTCTAAACCAGATAAAGTTATACAAAATTGCCTTATTTTTTTGTCTCTGCTAAATCAATAAATTAACTATTATTTTCTATAACCATTACAAGGAAAAAGATTCATTAATTATAAGGTTCAATTTAAAATAAAGACCTTGAAAAGTATCGTAAAAGACATCTAGACACGAATACAAAAGTAACTCAAAGGGTGAAAAAGTAACGTAAAACGTAACAAAAGTAACGATCTGGCAACATTTTGACAATAATGCAACATAAAGAAAATAATTTTGACATCTGTCAGAGGTAAAATAACTGTGAATGATCTATAGCTTGGCTTGTTAACAAGACATAAACATGGACATGACATTTCCCTGCTGTTATGTCATATTATACCGGCAAATTGCAATCGCAGTGTTATTTAGGACTTCGAAAATTTCACTAAGTATTGTGTTCACTTTGAATAGATAATAATATGATTTTGGTATTTATTGTATGTTTTGTAATAGGTAGTACCTTTTATTAGGTAGGAGACCTATGCCCGTGGCGCCCTTGTGGATTGGAACATTTACGCTAAATTATGTACTACTAAGTCTACAGAATATAATCTACAGAAATGAGGTCTTTAAAGCTATTTATTTAAATCATCATTATTATAGATATAAAGAAATTAGTTTGTTTATAAGAAAACTTTGTTGCACTTATCTTTAATAACTAGGCACTAGGTAGAAATAAATTATATCTATTAACATTAGCTATTATGTATCAAAGCAATTACAGACAGACGCTAATCTATCTCAAAGTTTAATTCCAAAGTCTTATAATTTTGTCCTAAAAGCGCGGGTAGTTCAATAAATCAATGGAGCGTATCGCTGACGTCACTCGTCCGGCGACCGGAGATGAAGGATGTAGGCGTCAACTGTCAACTACCGGGAATCAATAATTTGAGGGTAGTCTCCATAGTTACCAGGGGATGTACCAAAATAGGTTTTCCTGAGGGTGTAAAGTATAGATTGTGATAGCACGTGAATCCACGAACGACTGTTGAAAATTTACCTACATATTATGTAGGTACCCTCATTTCATTATCGTCGAAAGGAAGATTATGATTAGACATTTTTGTATGGTTGTCTGGAGTCTGGATTATGGATAAGTAGAAATTAAACCCCAACTGTACCTACCGTTTTCTTTAGGCTAATTCATCTCAAAATGTGATCTACAATTCTCATAACTTTTTCCCAAAAACGCGGGTAGTACCAATAATAATGATGAAACTCGCCCGGCGACCAGAGATGAAGGATGTAGGCGTCAACCGTCAGCTACCGGGGAATCAATAAATTGCGGGTAGTCTCCAGTCTCCATAGATACTAAGGGTGGTAAGTACCTACTTGTTGAGAGGGTGTAGATTGAAGAGATAGCATGTGAATTCACGATTGAAGGACTGTTGAAAATGTTATAACCATATACCCTCATTTATCGTCGAAGAAATTATTGTGAATTTACATTTTTTTTCTATTTTTTTATTTTGCAGTAGTGGTCTATGGATAAGTAAATTACTTATCAGCAGACGCCAATAATTATTATCTCTTTAACATGACGTTCCGGCGTAGCCGTGGGGATCATTTTATATGATAGCTATTATTAGCTTTTTGTAATATTGACACTACAGCCATCTCATGATTTCTATCAAATTCTATCCATTATTTTAAGAATTCATATAGGTAATGGCTCTTACTACCTTTTCTTGAATTTATCAGACATTATATAATACCTACGCCTACAACCAAGCAATGGAGGTGTATACTTATAAAAATATTTTTCTATTTTTGAGCATGTCCTTGCCCTCTAATAAATCCACGAAGTTTTTACAACTCAGCTTAACCCCGGGCAAAGTTGTCGTTAATAATTTCATAACAAGAAACAAATTACGTTATGTCGTGACACTGCCTTCAGCCCACATCGCTGGAGGCTTTGGTATGTTCAAAGTATACCTATCTAAGTAATGATTTAGTGTTTATTTATTTAGTGACGCTAGTTGGCTAGGTTGTCTTACCTATAAGGCCTCTCGAATTACCTAGCTTTAATTCAAACCTAATGTGTTATTACAGGGTCTAAGCTATCTCTATACCAAATTTCAGCTCAATCGGTCCACTTGTTTAGGCGTGAAAGAGTAACAAACATACATCCAGACATACATTCTTACAAACTTTCACGTTTATAATATTAGTAAGATTTCTATAATACCTTTGTTATAGAGGTATGATTAGGAATCCCATGAAACTAATATTCTTACGATTTCATTTTAACTTTCTCGAAATAAAATATTCTGATATAATAATCTAGGAAGACATTAATATAGGTAATATTTCCCTGCAGTTTTCCATGGTATGTGG
Organism: Hemithea aestivaria; assembly: GCA_947507615.1. Lineage (NCBI taxonomy): Eukaryota > Metazoa > Arthropoda > Insecta > Lepidoptera > Geometridae > Hemithea > Hemithea aestivaria. The sequence goes on from OX382331.1 coordinate 678,389, forward strand.
TTTTATCGCCACCATAAAATATAGGTAGCCATAATAATATCGGATCGTAACCCCCACACCATGGCTATGCGGCTGCTAGCTATTCTTGCCATAATTACTTCCCATAGGTTTATAGGTTTTTGTATTTATGGTGTTTATTTCCCAGAACAGATTCATATTCGTGTTTCGTGAATTCCGTGTATAATTAATTGGATTTGCAGTAGGTAACTAAGAAATTCAAGAGGAACTCCACGGTTCGAGGATCACAGAAAATAAACACAAATTTGGAAGATTCAAAGACTTGGTGCTATTTGTCTTGGCAAGGAAATGCTGAGACAAAGACAGACATAATGTCCTTTTGAATCGAAAATTGCTGCGTCATCATTTATGTACCTACTAGGTCTTTAATTAATGCATCGATTTCGGATAAAATGTGTGTCCCTCCAGTCTCCAGACCAAAATGAATTGACTCACATGGTTTTTAACAACATCTGTAACGGGCAAGGGACTCCCCTTATTAAACAGCCAGTTGGCAGTTTCATTTGCTGCAATAGACATGTAATCTGTAAAACGCTCTAGTAACGTAAAGATTACGCATTACGTCCATATTTGCTTCAACTGTTTACATACCTCTACTTCGACTTTATTGCACCTGCATAACTCGCGAGATTTCATAGTCCCTTATCTCTCATCAAAGTTCGTTACTCCCTGCGCTAAATACCTAGGAATTGCCTCACAGACTCATAGCATAGAATCTCTGTATTAAGTGGTAGTGTAGTGATAATTAAGTAGTTAATTAACTCATCATTGTAAATAAACGGCTTAAACTCACTTGTATTTACTTCGGCTGCGTGCCGACCGTTTCGATCCTGTACGAGGATCTTCTTCAGGGAGTCGCTGCGGTTACGTTAATTAACTCACTGTTTAGGCGCCTCCTTGCGTAACTAACTGCCTTGGTCGGACTGCCGAGGTTATTGGAAGGGGGTAAAAAGGAAAGTTTAGGTTTTAATCTGTTACATAGTAGGTACATAGAAGGTTGACGTAGAAGGAACGAAGTAATAGAAGTCGAACACAGTTCAAAAAGTGATTCAACGCAAAGTACAACTATATGGGCGGGGCGTAAAAAGTACAACTAAAAAAACAAATTTCTGAAATTTGGTAGACTTGGAACATGAAATCTGAAAGCCTTAAAGTTTATTATGTATTTATGCAGTTCCTACAATATGTACCTACCTAATTCAAAATCTACCTACATTATAAACTAAACACATATATTGATAACCTCCTTTTTTAAAATGGGTTTATAAACTACTTAAATCGCGCTTTTCAGACACCATCTAGGTCTTATATTAAAGCTAGAATATCTAGTTGTCTAGAGTCTAGACCGAAAGTCAGACCAAAGTTGTCACCAGACTTATTGATGGCGGTATTTTAAGACGACCTATATGAGGCGGCGATGGTCCGCCGAGATTTGTAAATGTCGCAAACGTGCGCTGAATGGTGAATGGTTAGTTCGAACGAGGCTGTGGTTTCGGAGATTTTATTTATTGTTATCGCTATTTGAGAAGAAAATGTAATGATTAACTTAGTATTAAAAATATCTACCTACTAAAGTTCACATACTTCACTGGCTAATCCAATCATCTGGCACCCAAAGCCTGAATACTATTAGGTAGGTAATCTGTTTCTTTGTAAATAATGCACAATAACATATTATCTACTACCAAATATTCATATCCAAAATATTATGTATTTTAAAACAATGTATAGTTAGGCTAGTACTTATATGTTACAGTAACATAAAAATATGTGTAAAACATAAAAACTATGAAATATGTAGTAGTAAAATGATTAGGCTGTATGTCTCCGAGCAGCTCCACTGGGCCGCACCTGTGCATCTGAATTTGAACCTAATTTCAAAGATTATAGAAATAATAGAGACGTCAATTTTGATTTGAACCAGAAATGTTTCCCGGATCAAGGGGTTAGGTAGGTATTTAGTAATTAAATTCTCTATTTTAATTCCTGTGACTTTTAACTGAATATATTAACAACATTTTTATAATGTTGCATGAAGTGTAAAAAAGTAGAAGTACTTTTTAATAGTGCCAGATTTATTTTTTACCTACCTGTGGATTAAACATAAAATAGGTAATGTAACTTTAAACTTTAACTTTATAGACAAAAAGATTACCTATATTAATAATTTAATATTTTATAATATACTATATTACTAATTTATTGGTCTACCTAACGGACCGTTTGTTCAAAAACATCTTTAATAATTTTTGCAGAAAAATAACAAAACTGGTTCGGTCAAACAACACCATAAAATACCAAAAACATAATTAACATCATCCGTTCGATTACCATAGATTTGGAGACATGTAGAATGTAGGTATATTGGCAAACCGGTACAGATCTTGTATTGTACATTTTATTTATTGATTTGCAGACTGGTTCAGCTACATATGGAGCCCTCCTGATCATGGACCGGTTCTGTAGGGCTCGCTTATAAATATTGGAAGTATATTACACCTTAGGTGATCTTCGTAAATTTATGTTGCGAATTTTCGAATCATAATTCTATATTTTACAAAGCAAGCCAAATGTACCCACTTTTTTAGACTCGCATAAAACTAAATCAAAATCACCACAAATAGGAAGAGTAACAGGTTAAATGAGTAATAATAGCAATTCACTTACCTTTAACGACATTATGATTTAATTTATATTCAGCGTTTTCAGCACACCACGTGTAAAACATTCACAAATCCATCATTCACGAAAATTCAAATGATCACTGAAAAACCTTCCCCGAACACAAATATTGTACATCAATCTGTTTATTAATCTTCTATCTAATTAAAAATCACATGAAACGTGCAATTTCATTAATGTTGTTATTGTTTATCGTAAAGTACGATCGATATTTTAAAGAACACTACGTAACATCCACTCACAGCCGCTGTTGATTTTTCTCTGAATTTTTCCCGCTCTCGCTGGAATGTGTTGCCCATAGAATATTTTAACTTGCCTAATTTTTCCCCACAATTTATTGAGTTTTCCAATAATTAGAATTTTTATTAGTGCAGTTTTTTGCATAATCTTAAAATAAATTGAATACATAATTATTGTAATAATAATAAAAATTTCACATAATTTACATTATGTGAAAATCTATTATGTGGATCTCTACAGAGTGGGCACCACAAGACAGAAGGCGTTGTCGAGGCCGACCTAGAAAAAGGTGGCGAGACGATCTAGACGCGCACCAGACTGACTGGCCAGAGGTGGCGCAGGAGAGAGACGCGTGGAGGGATTTGGGGGAGGTCTTTGCCCAGCAGTGGGACAGTATAGAATAGAAAAAAAAAATACATTGTAAATACTAAGGCGGCATGATGTGACCTTAAAGTGTTATGTGAGATAATATTTATCTTATATTATTTTACATAAGGGAATTTTTGATTGAAATAAAGTAATAAAATTTATTAAAATTATATTTATTCTTCGAACATAAAAATATTTGTCGTTATAATAATGTGCAGAATATTGGAAAATTTCAAATATAGCAACACAGTCCTTTAAAATTTTGACAGTTCTTACAGCTGTCATTGTCAACTGTCAAAGTACGTTCCAATGCCTTCATTTTGCTATTTAGAGTGCTTTTCACGAAAGGAGTCCTTTTTGCGGGGCGCCACTATCGGACATTTTGAATTTAAAAATATCTATAAAATTTTAACTCCTCAGAATTTCTCATATTTAATTTCCTAAATTAAATAGGTATTTATTTTATCTAACAAATAAATATTATTTAGGATATGAAGTCCAGTAATAATCGATAAAATTAAATTTAGTTCCGCTAAATTCCGCGGGACCACTTAGGGAAAAGGACTCTAGCATGAATCTGCGTGCGAGAAGGCGAGAATTAAAACTGCGACAAAGATCTTTTGGCTGATAATTATTAACTCTTGAGCTTGCTCTTGAGTTAAAGTCCTTTTCACGAAAGTGGCGCCCCGCAAAAAGGACTCCTTTCGTGAAAAGCACTTTAACACAGAGTTACAGATGTGAAGTCAGTTTTCATCAAATGTGTTTTGGCAGCCTCCAAAGCTGTTTTTAAATTATATTGAGTACTATGAGCATTGACTAAATGCATCTTCAGTTCCGTTGCCATGTTAGTTTTATAATCACAGTGCTTGCAATAATAGAGAAAAACATTTTTATGGCGGTTGCTTCGAAGGACGTGTTTGCGCAGATTTTCCTGAAAAATAAAACATTTATAAGGAGATTTTTGAAGTGAAAACTTCTTTAGCGGCGCTGAGCACTTTTTTGTATGGGTAAAAACTTTCAAACTCGCGTCAGGGTCACGTGATGCTGATCGAAAAAGCGTAAGATCGAGGGGAAGGGAGAGGAACTAGTATCTCTCACTCTTTCTACCGTGCTTGAGTGTGCTGCTCTGTGAATTTGGTCAAATGATCGCAATTTTAGCACAACGAAATACAAAACTACTATTGATGCGGTCTTTATTAGACACTTAAATAGGTTCGAATCAAAACTGTTTGTTTCTTACTTCAGTTATCATAAACCAATTGTATCAGTTGTAAAAATTTGCGATGATGATTCTGATAATAACGATGGTGTAAAAGTCGTCGAAATTATGGATGGAAGTTGATTTTTCTGAGAGATAAAATTTAATGTAATATATAAATAACGATATAATATTATAAATAACAACATATAAATTGTCATATTTGTGTACGATAGCGCAATAAATAAACATTGTATTCTACCTCATAAATGATAGTATTTTTATACTTATAATTAAACACAACGTTAATATTGAAGTTTTCACTTCTGCCGGCACTCCCGGAGTGCTACCTTTTTTTTTTTATATTCTAGTTTTATTTACTTTTTAAATGTTATGTAATTATAATAAATATCGTCTTACCAAACTTCCACAAGTAAATTCACAATGTGGGCAAGCGTAGGGCTTATCACCTTTATGACTAAGCAAATGCCTTTTCAAATGACTGGCTTGACTTGTTTTGAATGGGCACTGAGGACATTTATGGCGTATACTCGTGTCGATCCCGTGCTGCCTTTGATGTCTGAAATTAATTAATATTATAAGACATAATTTTTTAATCTCTGAACAAATTACAAACATTTAATAAAGGAAACTTGTAGCGCCATCTACATATGTTTACTTTTAACATTACCATTTCGTGAAAAGCGCAAACTCTACTAGCACGTTTCTATAAAGCGACATCTATATTTTTTTTTTTTTTTTTTTATGTGATGAAGTAGAAGACGAGCAAGACGCTCTCCTGATGTTAAGAGATAACGGCTGCCCATAATCAGTACAGTGTTACCTAGGATTTCACAATTATGTGAAATTCTAGGAGCACTGCACCAACGCTTCTTACTCAAGAGTCATAAGATGTTAAGACTCTTTAGCCCAGTAATTTTACTAGCTACAGTGCCCTCCTACCGGAGCACAGTAATGTTTGCACATCACTGCTCAGGCGGTAGAATAACTGGCACTGTTGGGGTACCCACCTAGACGACCTCCTGCAAAGGAAGTCTACCCCCGGTAAAAGGCAGGCAGTAACTTTATAGCGCCATCTATTGTAAGACTTTAGCATTACAATAACCAAACATATTTACGGGTCGCTAAATTCTTTATAGTTCCTATGGATATCGATAGATGTCGTGATAATAAATAAAAAAAAATAATGTTAAATGCAAATTCCTAACCATTTTTTTAAACTTTAGTCGGTTATAATGTTACAATTAATATTATTAAATGGTAAAATGATTATAATATAAGTGATAAAAAAACTTACTTTGCAAGCTGTCTTGTATTTGAAGCAAAGAACGAGCAGTCTTCAAAATTGCACCTGGGCTCTCCTTTCTCACATAAGTGGTCGGTTAAGGAACTTCTGCAAAAATAAAATTGAGGTTTATATTCCAATAGAACAGGTTACCCTACTTACTTTGTCAGAGTTAAATCACAATTATAGACTACTAGCAGCGCCCAGCGGTTTTACCCGCTGTACCATAGCCTATATGTTATTACAGGGTCTACTATTACTAATATTATTATTTATTATAAACGTGAAAGTTTGTAAGAATAAGAATGGATGTCTGGATGTCTAGATGGATGTTCGTTACTCTTTCACGCCTAAACGGGTGGACCGATTGAGCTGAAATTTTGTATAGAGATAGCTTAGACCCTGGAATAACACATAGGCTATATAAGTACTGAGGGTAAACCGCTGGGCGCAGCTAGTACATTATATGTTGCAGTTTCAGTTTGCCGAGATTATGTTCAGTCTTGATAAGCACTTTTAGCTCTAAGTAATAAATTATGCTCTAAATAATATACTACACAATAGAGAACTCTTCATCGACACCACAAATAAGTACCTAGGTACTAGGTACCTACAACAGAAATCTTTAAGCACTACATATAGTAGATATAAAACAAGTGAAATTTTAAAAATACTTTTTAAAAACAAGCTTTAATTATTATTGTTATCTTGCATCATAAAGTAAGTACTCGTCAAGACGAATCAAATGAGCCCAAACACGATGGGGTTGCGTTGTTTTATGACAGAGTTCCTATAGCCACCTTCCAGCTCCATCATCAGATCAGCTTGATGTCATAAAAACATTGCATTGTCATCCGATTTACACACGCATGCAAATTTTCAGCTCAATTGGAAACCGGGAAGTGGGTCAAATTAAACTTGCAAGATTTGATTACAGACAGACAGACAGACAACAGACAGGTGAAAGTAATATAAAGCTTGTAATAAAGTTGCCTCCCGCGTCTTTTTTTTTTAAATGTGGAGAAGTAAGAAGACGAGCAAGACGCTCTCCTGATGTTAAGAGATAACGCTGCCCATAATAAATACAGTGCTACGCAGATTGATTGATGTGCAATTCTAGGTGCACTGCACCAACGCTTCTTACTCAAGAGTCATAAGATGTTAAGACTCTTTAGCCCAGTAATTTCACTAGCTACAGTGCCCTCCTACCGGAACACAGTAATGTTTGCACATTACTGGTCAGGCGGTAGAATAATTGGCACTGTTGGGGTACCCACCTAGACGACCTCCTGCAAAGGAAGTCTACCCCCGGTGTCTGTTCCTATACCTATGCTTATATCTTTAAAACTAAGCAACGGATTTTGATGCGGTTTTCATTAATAGATAGACGGATTCAAGAGGAAGATTTATATAGGTATGCATAAGACATAATGTGTACTTTAAATAAAGAAAGCACTGATAATGATGATGTAGAAGCTTGTTATTGGCTCTTTATTTCTATTTTTCTTTACTATTAGAATATGTTATAGCAGCTGTAAGCCTCACAAAGATGTACCTAAAAAAAATAAAATAAAGAAATAATGTTCTTTTAAGTGCGACGAAGTGCGCGCAGGTCCAATAGTAATAAAATAAAAAATAAATATTAGAAAAAAAGTGTTACGACTGGCGGTCTCAATATATTGGCTGCAGAGATAAAATATAATGCAACCCATAACCATAATTCTCAATCACAACACACCGTCAAATATTTGCATAAAATGGTTGTTTCCGCCACATTAGTCAATTGTCATTATATCGAGTGTTGCCATAAGCCGTAAGCGCTAATCACCCCATTAGTACGGGAGAGTCGCGACACTGTGGTAACTGGCGAGTGGTGATGGCAACACACACGACCGCTAAGTGTGCAGACTTTGCATTAATGCAGTCTATAACGCAGGAGATATCTTCCAAGTTGGATCATCAGGGGTAGACTCGATGGTAGGGTGATACAGAACTACCGATTAAATATGGTGCGATATTTAAATAATAATAATTTGGCAAGACACGATTTTTTTCGCCATAGATGGCAAACATTACAGTCTTTCTGATTATAATTTGTAACCGTTTCTTATGGATACCTACAATGCCTGTAATGCTGGTATGTTGATGATCTTTCAAGACTTCTTTGAATAGTTAAAATAATGATGATAAAAAAAAAGAATTTTCAAAATCGGTTCAGCCGATTCGGGCGTGTTCGAGAAATCGGTGAACATCACACTAATATTATTAAGGCGAAAGTTTGTGAGTGTGTATCGCGGTAGCGTGTCAAGCCAAGTTCAAAGTTTCTCTTACTGCTTCACGCCTAAACGGGTGGACCGATTGAGCTGAAATTCGGTATAGAGATAGCTTAGACTCTGGAATAACACATAGGCTACAGTACAGCGGATAAAACCGCTGGGCGAAGCTAGTAAAGAAAGAAATAAAAAATAAATTTATTGCCAACTTTTACACAATTTACTAAATGAAATACCTACATTAAAAGAAAAAAAATACATTATTTGGCAATAGGGATAGCCTCAGCGTGTAACTACGTCAACCCAGAGTAAAAAAATATTCCGATGAATTGTACCATTCTGCTTTTTTGAAGCCAGTTAAAATTTTCCAAAGAGTTTATTGTCGCAGTGTAGTTCCACAGTTGTACTGTAACCTGCAACAGTAACGTTACGAGGCCAGTTGTCCAATGGCCTCAGTTGATGCATGCGGTCTCTGCATGGTAATGGCTGCCTTATCGCTTATGTAGCAAACCGCCGCAGGTCTTTGTATCTACTTGAAGATCGACTTTGAATTGTTTTCCACTGCCTGATAACTAAATATGCCTTTGTGATTATTATAGGTACCTACTCCTCGTACATACTACATACCTTACTTTGAAAGAATATAACGAGTATACGAGTAGGTAATACTTTTCACGAAAACTTTGCTTAATTACCTATCTAATTATGACGTGTCTTAGACAGCGGCTTCTGTATTAAGATCCAGAAATTAATTTCCTGTAATTTCCCATACTTATTAGCATTAATAAAGTACCGCAGGACATTCCGGCTTCAAGTAGGTTATAAACTAACCATAATGCAATCTAGTTAGAAAATAGAGTCAACAAACATGTTGACACCTCCCTGAGTTCAGTCGCCGCGCAAACAGAAACATTTTGATCTCACAATTTAGAGAGTTTCGCTCGAATAAATAGCGACACAACTAGCTCCGAGCAAATAAACCACCGATCCGGCCCATCACACCGAACGACGCATCAAAATGCAAATCCCTAATACTTTACACACGTGCTAACAATAAAATTGAAACAGCCACTATCTCTCACTGACACTAATATTTTGATTCAACGCTGGAAATACCGCGCATCCGGGAATTTATCGTCGCGGGGTGTAAAAACGTCAGCGTCGGCAGCGTCGGCAGGCGGCTGGCTCTCTTTGATGGCTCTCGCCGACTGTCACCCGTCAACTTATGAATGTCTCTACATTTGTGAAGGAGTGGTGTGACAGGTGACACGCCGCGCATCCGCTGCGCCTCTGTGGCCACCACTCGCCGTTTGCAGCTCAGATGCATCTATTTCTGTGGCAGCTTCCTACATGAGTTTTGATTGCGACGCGATGACTGACTGATTTATAGCTCGTGAGTCGGCGTGCTTTACGATTCAGAATTTAGACGTGGAATGTTTTGGATACTAACTTGGTTGGAAACTTCTTGAGACACAACTTGCAGCTCCACTCTCTAGTATTCCCTGAGGTTGAGGGTTTTTGTTTGTCTCCGTGCTCATACTTCATGTGGTTGGAGAGACTGCTGCGACAGGTGAAGTTAGCTCTGCAGGTGACGCACACGAACGGCCTCTCGAAGGTGTGCTGCCTTAAATGCTGTCTCATCGATGCCTTCCTGAAGGTCTTGGAACAAAGCGGACAGGAATACTTCTTAACTTCTATTTCCTCATCTCCAACTTTCTTGATTTCAATTTGTGGAGAATCGTGCAGGATCTCGTGGAAGTAACACTCGGCCTGAGAGTCTGTGGTGAACAGGCACTGGCTGCAGTTCCAGTAGACTGAAGACCTGACACGACTTGACTCTTGGATCTGGCAAGCGTTGGACCGGATGTGACGAGATACTTCTTGGGAGAGTATGAATTCCATGCCACATAGAGGACACCTGGAATTTAAATAACAACTATTAAGGTTAAGATGCTGTAGACTAAGTATTCGACAAGATTTTTACTCACGTCTTTCTAATATCTGGATGTAACGTCCTGATATGCTCCTTTAAAACTAGAATATTCTTGAAAACAACTTCCCCTGGACAATGAGGGCATTTCTTGCTCAGATCTTTTGTCCAGACACCTTGCTTCATCAGCATTTCTTTACCATTGATCCTGTGTTCAGTCGTCTGTCGATGACGCCTCGCTTCCTCTGAAGAATTAAATGTCTTTGAACAGACCAGGCACAGATGAGTTTTCTGCCTATGCTTTGTCTTCAGATGGGCTGCTAGAGTGAGCGAGGACTTGAACTTGGCTTTACAATGTTGACACTTGTGAAGTTCCTGATAGGTGTCTGTTGCTGTGTATGCCAATGGATGACCAGTTTTCTGACTGTGCTTTTTTAATTCTATGTTCAATCGAAACACTTCAGAGCACACCTCACATTTTAAGACCGTTTTCTTTCTGATTATAATAGGCATTGATCTATTGATGACGGCTACAACCTCACTGTGTTCAGAGCCGGTCATGTGCTGAAGCATTTCTGAAGAGGATCCACATTCATACTTACAGAAAGAACACCAGAAAATGCCATCAATGAACGCAACCTTCCACTCGTGCTCATCTGAATACCAATGATGCATGAAGCTGGAAAGCCAGTTGGTATAGAACTTACAAGGACTGCACTGAAATGGAGATTGATGTACTATGGCATCGATGTTATCAAGGATAAGCTGTTGGTACACAGAAGTAGTCACTCCAGCCGCTTTCCTGAAATGGTAGTGTGATATCAGATGCTTCCCCATTAAGTGTTGTCTCACACGGGTCTTGCAGCCTGCACAGTGTACAAATGTAACTTTACGTTTTCTCTTCTTTGCTTCCATTTGAATCTTTACTTTAATATCTTTCTTCTGTCTCTTTTTTCTTTCCACTTGTGAATAGATGTCATCGTTGACAAACTTAGATGGTCTTGTGGAACGTTTTTCAGTGATTTTCATTGGTTCTATGTGTCCTGAAAATTCCAATTCATGTTCTGGAAGAACTTTCTTTAAATGCAAGCTGGATCGCAGGTGTTTGTCATAGATCGCTCTCGATCCGAGTCTTCTGTTGCAAGGACCACACCAGTACTGGACTGATCCTTTTGTCTGTATTGTTGTTTGCATAATTTGTGTCTTTTCATTGGCTCCTGGTACCCATTTGCCTTTCGTATGTCCCGGAGGCGGGGCATCGTAGTCTTCATCTCGATCAACCTCAGGCAAGAGAGCTTTCCACGTAGCAGTCTGCTCCCAATCATGTTCAGGAGACGCCGGGCGCCATTTGCCACCTGTGTAATTAGGCGGAGGCTTCCACTTTCCTCCAGTAGCATGTTCCTCTTCATCATCATCCTCTGATACTTCAGATTCATCACTTTCCTCATCACCTTTGTAATCATTGTAGCCAATCGTGTAAGATGTACTAGTTTCCTTCTTTGCTGAGCCACTGATACTAGCTACAGCTTTGATAAGCTTGGTCTGATTGTCTTCATTTCCAGTGATTCGTAATGTGTGTCCTCCAATCCAGTCTTCACCTCTTAGATAATTTTCTAATGGGCTCATGCGTGGGGTTTCTCTAGAGGTTGATGGAATGGCTAAAGCTTTTCTCTCTATGCTAGTTGGTTTAGAAATTGGAATGGGTGGAGTGAGTCTGGCTAGTGACGTTTTCTTGACGCTGCTCTGTAGTTCCAAAGATTGGAAGAAAACATCAGCTCCAATGCTGTAAGTGGTGTCTAGAGAGTCGATGGGTGGGAGGTCCGGTTTGTTATCGTTGCTCTTTCTCTTGCTGCATCGTTCTTTTCTGTGCTTGACGTAGTTGTCGAGGCCGATGATGGTGTTGTTGCATTTGATGCAGAGATGCGTGTCATCGTCTTCATCTTCACGGGGTGACAGCATCTGAACAGAAAGAAAATTTTGTTTTAAAATTAGAAGAACAAACAAAGGACCGAAGGAATTTGAATGGCGTGCCATGGGGGAGGCCTATGTCCAGCAGCGGACGAATGTAGCTGATGATTATTTTAAAATCATGCCAAAGTAGTACAAATCAATGACTTTTAAAGTTCATAAACAATAACAAATAGGTGAGCTAAATAAGCCGGCGAACTCATAAACGATCACAAAAGCGTCGTATATTAGAAACTTCGCCGATTATTTCCACTTGACAGTTCGAAGGCCAGGAAGGATGGTTCATGGGACGACGAGGGTGGTCACAGGTTAATGTTAAGTTACTATTACGGAGTTGTACAGTCAGTGACAAGTGGCAATAATGTTAGGCATTGATATTGGTAACTTGTACAACTTTTGATTGTTAGTTTAAAAAGGTTCAATGTAAAATTATTAGAAAATCTGTAATTGGATCGGTTCTTTAATCAGAATGGTTTTTAGTTTTTTCTGTTTATCAGACCAGGGCAACAAGGGAAAAGTAAAAATATAAAATTCGCACTTGACATACCCTTGTACATACCATTGAATAGTTAAAAAGACTGTTGCAAACATAATTAAGTACTTTACACATATGCCCTGCTCACCGCCCTGCCCTTTTCCGCTGAATGTGGTTGCGGTGTTAGGTATTAGAAATGTGCTCTATCAGTGCCTGTATTCACACAGCTTATTAGGTATAGATAGATGGATATTACCGTGATGTCGCCATTAACGGGTAAATATTCCAGTAGAAATAGTTCCCGTGATCGATAGACTATGCACCGCTGCGGTAGATTGAGTTGTTCAAGTATTCACGTTGCAGATGTTATAAATCAAATTATACGAACTTGCGTAATTTCTTCAGCTAATTTATTGTGGCGCGGTATTGGTATCGGTATTTAGAACTATAAATTAATATAATAAGTTTTTAAGTTTTTTTTTTTTTTTTTTTACACAGCGCCACCTAACCCCATACTAAGCAACTTAATGCTTGTGTTATGGTGGTTAGGATAACGGATATAATACTTATATACTTTTCTTTTGTAAATACATACTTATAATACATATTGAAAGCCACCCAGACCAGAAACAAATACCTGTGGATCACACAAATATTTGCCTCATGCGGGAATCGTTCTGCGTTGCAGGCGGGTATTAGCCCACCGCGCCACAGAGGTCGTCATAATATGGTTTACTTACTTACTTACTTACTACGGCGCAGCGACCCAAACTGAGTCTTGGCCTCCGATACAAGATCACGCCACTCTTCCCGATTCTGGGCTACTTCTTGCCATGACTGAGCTCGGAGCGCTTCCAGATCCCTTTCCACTTCATCCTTCCAGCGATATCGCGGACGTCCAACCGGCCGCCTGCCTGTCGCTCGTCCGAGATATGCACGTTTCACCGCACGATCCTCACTCATCCTCTCTACATGACCGAGCCAGCGAAGTCTGTGGGCCTTAATTTCGCCGATGATATTTGGATTTTATAATATGGTTTAGTGTAACCTTTTAATTAATTCGCATAACGTAGGTATCGGAAATCGGAGTTAAGAATTAACACAGTTTATTTTGATTTATCTCAATTGAGGAGGGATTTATCCCACCTTCTGGTTTAGTTTTCTACCATCTACGGCTGTCGCTTAACACCATGCAAGATCCTGGTCAAATACTCAACTAGAGCTCTCAGCTTGCTCAACTAAGTAGATTTTAATTTGAATCTTATGAAAGTGTAACTAGGGTACCTAACTTGTTCCTTTGGAGTTAATCTGTAAACCCCAAGAAATAATTATCTACTATTCTTTAATTATGTATTATAATATACGTAGCATAGATTACCTAAGAAAGTGAGATATTTTTTTATGCTCTTTATTGTGTAGTTTTTTATTAGTGTATTGGTCACAGAGCCATCTAATCAAATTACAATAATAATTGGCACTATACTAATATTAACTTGTACCTACCTATAATTATTTTCTCGTAAGTAAATTTGTAATTCTTTGAGCAAAAAAAAATCTTTTACCACAATAATACACTTAGGATACACATCCGTATACTACTTCGGATAGGATTTAGGATTCCTGTATATATGTATCTAGGTTGTCTGGAATAGATCGCTATTAGCGATAAGACCGCAAATTTATTTTATGTTAATTGTTTTGTTTGTAATTACTGTGTGCAATAAAAAGTTATCTATATATTTATCTAATAATATATAACCAACACAACGTAAAGTAACGTATATTCATCAAACCAAGTTATAACTTCAAGCAGTAGGGTGACAATGACAACGCAAGTCCGCGTACAAAAGAGCAATCGAACGATGACGTCACACGTGAAGGTGTGTGTAGTAGTACACGTATCAAACGGTCGTTAATAATTCCACGGTCACCTGTCTGATCGCAGGGCTGGCCCTTAATATTGGTGTCGAACTCGAAAAACATTCATACCATCAAATTTTTTATAATATTTATCGATGTTATGAAACTTGTGTAGAGATTATAGAATTATAATAGGTATGTAATTGATTAACTAATAATAGAAACTACTGGTAATATCTACTGCAATGTTCTGTGAAGTCAGCCCACTAGTTTTTAAATACAAACGTACAAAGAAATCGTTTATTTACAGATTTCCCGTACAAAGAGATCGTAATTTAAAGAATAATAAATATACTATGTGTGATATTTGTATTATAAAATCTCGCGCTCCTCTTCTCAGATATAATAAGGGCGTGATGTCACAATGTGACGGTCTCATTATTGTTTAAATAATAATTGATTTTGATATTTTCTTTTGGAAGGGAAGGAATTTTTGCTCAGCGGTGCGCAATTGTAGATCGATGACGATTATGATATAATTTAGGTATTCATGTTTTCATTTTCTGCATAAAATAATTGATCTTTGTTCGTGATCTAAGTATTTTTTCTACAAAAAGGTTTATTTATGAAAATAAAAGCTTTTTTAATTGGAAGAGAATACTGGATGTTTTCTCAATTTTGTGTGCCTTCAAAAACAGAACAGAACAGAAAATTATGGTATGGCTGTGCCGCTTTTTCTGCTCGACTAGGCGGGGGCACTGCCGTGCCCCCAGATTTTTTCTTACATAGATTTTTTTGTGAGATTTTGTTTCCATAGTAGTGGTAAAGTGAGTCGCGTCACCCGTCCCCGCTCCGCCTGACACCATTGCTGACAAACTCCTGACAAACGACATCTGACTGACTGACAGGTGACAAATGACGACTTGTCACCGCTGTCTGCGGTGCGGCGTGACATGGCGCTGTGACGTCATTGTACACTATTTCATTACTGTTATAATTTCCTTTGTCTGATGTTGATATTGCTAAGTGCAATTTGCTCTATTATAATATTATGTATATTGTATATGAGCTATAATTAAAAAGTATCATAATATTTTGTATTATCGCGACGATTTCACAAAACTTTAGTTTATTTATCATGGCTCATGGTAATAGTCATGGGCATTACAGAGATGATTTCTCAGATGATGTAAAAAAACGTATCGGCTCAATGGTGATACATACTTTGCAGTACCTAGATTCTAGATGTCTATTTTTATTAATTAACTTTGTGGTAAGTAATTACCTACGCCTTTTTCTTTTTTTTCGTAACTTTCTGTTCCCTCTTTACTACATTTTATGTATAAACTGAATACGAAGCGTAGTTCTTAGCATTTGGTTTGACAAAAACAGTTATATTTCCAAGGGAAGAAAGAAGCCACTGGCTGCTGACCAGTTATTGTTTCCGTAGAAACAAACGGATCAAAATATTAGTACTAATTTATGCCAAAAATAGGGTTTATTTGTTTGGTGCTAATGCAACGGCTTACACATTATTAAGTGAGGGTATTGTATGAATGTGTGCGTACATTGTGTGTGTGTTTGTAAGTCCGTCAGTCACGCGTCCGCGAAGGCGTGGACCGCTATTGGAACTATTCACTTGGCTCTGCTATAATATTACAAAACTATGCTCTATAGCGCCTAAACCCCAGTGTTCGGCACCACATTTATATACCAGAACTTAGAATTAAATACAATTAATAACATAAAAAGTGTAAAAATTGGCGGTCTTATAGCTAATAGCGATCTCTTGGAGACAACCAACATTCCGATATGTAGATGTACACCTAATGAAAGATGGAGAGAATAAGTTATTGCAGAAACTCAAACAAATTTATGATTAAACTATGACTTAAACTTACTTTTTAGTTAAGCTATAGATAGGTACCTAATATTTTATTACACAGATGTGCAATAAGAAGTGACCATACATTCAAAGCATGACATTTAAAGACAAGCTTATGCTAGCGGCTTTGCCCGCACGACGAAATCCTTTCTTAGCAGAGGTCCACGTCATAAAACCTATCTGTGTTCCAAATTTCAACCAAAACCACCCAGTGGTTTAGGCTGTGCGTTGATAGATCAATCAGTCAATCAGACACTCTTACCTTTTATATATATTTAGATGTACAGAATAATTTGACAAACAAATATGAGCTGAATCCTGTATACAGAAATAAAGGAAGTAAACCTCGAAGATATTGTACAATAATCAGAGTAAGGTGGCAACCGGCGCGCGCTGCATGCAAGTGATCCGCGACGTCGTCAAAGGCTGTCGCCCGAATAACGACGTTGGCATCGATCGCCTCCCCGCCCGGTGCACCCCGCAGTCACCTTGCCTCGATTGAAGTGTTTCATTTGGAATGACCACTGCTTTTCTTTTGCTTTTGTATGTTCGAAAAATTCAGTTGATATTGTGACTTCTGGGTATAGGTTATAGTCTATAGTATAGGTTATATTCAGAATTTGAAGGTTAAGAAGACGCGCCGTATATGTAGAATAGCATAGAAAACTCTATATTGAACACTATAAAAACAATAGGACAAGCTTAAACAATGATGCAACAGAAAAAGCTACAATTGGTGGTCTTATGACTAGCGATATCGTCCAGACAACCAAACAGTAAAAAGAAAAACAGAAATTAGAGCGACGCGACGGTTATCACAAAGGTATATTATAAATTATAAGAAGATAGAAGTGTCTATAAATATACGAATAATAATACTAATATAATTAATGCGAAAGTTTGTGTGTGTTTTGTATCTACTTCTTCACGCCTAAACGGGTGGATTGATTGAGATGAAATTTGGTATAGAGATAGCTTAGACCCTGGAATAACACAAAGCCACACACAGTACAGTATAGCGGGTAAAATCGCTGTGCGTAGCTAGTTTATATATAAAATCATATATGTTCCAATAAATTCCTTCACAGTACATTACAAACACTGCAATAAGTAAACAGTTGCATGATTTTTCCCCGTACAGTACCTACACCACATCCGCCATAAATCAACCGTCCACGCCTTGTCCTAATGGGAATTATAATTGATTCCAAGCCTAGATCGGTTTTGAGTATATTTGTTTCTTATTTCTTGGTACCTACATTGTTATTACATACTTGCATTATGAATCGAGTGTTTAATATGAAATATTAATTTATCTTTATCATATTATAAGTATAATACTATTTTTCTTTATAATTTATCGGCTGGTAAGATGAATTTGTATTATCTCTTTTGAATCTTGATTTTTTGCGCAATTGTTTCGATTAGTTAAATAGATACGTTTAACATTGCATTTTTTACTCCACATTGTTATAGCTGTTATATATTATAAAAAAAAATCTGCTTGACCACGTCTTGTATATCATCTAGTACTATAACAGTTGGACTAGAGTTATGATTTCTTTTTATTGATTTCTTTCTTCTTTTGCCATCTTTGTAGAAAATTATTGAGTTTTCCTAACTGCCTCAATTTTATGTGACGATTTCTAAAAGACGCCCTAATAATCTTAATGCTGCTACCTAATGATGACTTAATAATATGGTTTACTAGCTGCACCCAGCGTTTTCACCCGCAGTATTTATGTAGCCTATGTATTATTCCAGGGTCTAAGCTATCTCAATACGAAATTTCAGATTAATCAGTCCACCCATTTAGGCGTGAAAGAGTAACAAACACCCATCTACACATCCAAACATCCATTCTTACAAACTTTCACGTTTTATAATATAAGTAAGATTCTTTTTATATTAATTAGGTGGGACCCCGAATAAAACTTAATCATATAATTACTCGTATTAAAACCGAGAGGCAATATCACAAGGTCCACCTAGTTAAGTTTTGACATCGCGTATATTAATAACTCGGTGACACCGCCGGTCAAGTTATCTACTTAATCAATTAAAATCCAGGCAAATTCTCTAAATAATCAATCTTGCATGTATGTCGGACTGTGCCACACAGTGAACTAGGTTCGAACACTTTTTAACTTGAAAACAAAATTAATTTTTAAAAAATTTAAGAGCGAGTCTTGTTTTTGATTCTGTTTTAGATAACTGCATTATATTATTTTAAAACAAAGGTATTATTATTGATGTATTATGCCGTATGACTTATTAAACCATAACAGTGCTACCGTGATTCGGTAGTTAAGTAAAAACTAGAATTTCTGTCGTATTAATGCCGTAGGCCGTAGGTAATCGTTAGGTCGTGTTCCTTGTGACCATCTCGGTGACCTGAATTTGTAAAATACAGGTTAGTCACAGAGCCCATAATAATTGTGATATCATTTGACTTTGATAATGCAAGAAAAAAAAACCTGTTCTGTGTGCATTTTTTATAATATTATCCTTTACGTTTGATATTTATTTCATTACTTTATATTTAGATTTGCTTAATTATGTGTTTGTGGTGTGTTTTGTGTTGTTCTGCTTTCTTAAGCCGGGTCTCCAGCTCTTATTTTGTCTACACAATCAACAAAAACACGACAGCGCGCAGCAAAATTCCCCTACACAAAAAAAATAATAATGTCTATGCTTCAAGCTTCAACAAATGTTTTTGCTTTATTTATTCATTTATTTATTTACTAGCTGAGCCCGGTGGTAAGCTCCAATAAATATTTTTGCTTTTCATAGCCGATGCAAAGCAAAAACATTTGTTGACGCTTGAAGCATAGACATTTTTTTTTGTGTAGGGGAATTTTGCTGCGTGCTGTCGTGTTTTTGTTGATTGTGTAGACAAAATAAGAGCTGGAGACCCGGCTTAAAAGTTTGCATAATCCAATATTTTTTGCTGATAAGTGATATTGCGGTACAATTTAACATTTTATTAATAGATGCCGAACCTTAGTTACTAGCCCGTTCACTATATTGTCGCACAAGATCTCTAAGTTGACCACACGTCCGGCGGACGACGTATGCGTCCCGCGGGACACTGGGACGGGACGATTCATTAACGGACGCGGAACTCCGATCTGACGTGACCCACTTACCGCTTACTTTATACCAACATTATGTACTGTCAAAACATCAACACCACTCGCGCTGTTTATGATGAGCTTGCTTCCGTGTTTGCTGCATCACTCATAACTTATGACTCATAAGTTTTTATACGTTGATCTCTGCACTTTTAACAGTGTCAACTGCATATTGGAGAAGGGAATGTCTTTAGGAGGATGGCTTTATCCCTGTGGCAAAATCCTTTCTTAGCGGAGGTAATCCATTGCGAATGCCATCGGTATTCCAAATTTCAACCCAATCAGCTCAGATGTTTGAACTGTGCGTTGATAAATCAGTCAGTCAGTCTTTTCCTTTATAAAATTAGAAGATTAGATAACTGTTAGCAGCATCATCGTGGTATAATATCGTCTTTTCAAGGTCCATAAATAAATATGTCAGAGATTACGAGTGAGGACTCTATTAATTCCGCTGAGCGCGAGCAAACAAGTTCCTAATGCAGTATGCAAGTGCAAGACGCTGGACTATTTACTGTTGGTGTAATATCCATCCAATATCTCAATTTCAAGTTAGCAATCTCTTGGCCTCGCTTGCAGAACGATGCCATATTTCAGGTCTACATCTCTCCTATATATCTCACACACAATAGGTTCAGAGGTGGCTATCCGTCATTGGCTTACCTTACAGCGGTCATTAGTCCGCGTCACAATGGTGGTTTGTAAAGGGAACGTCTGCGCATGCAGTCATTACTGCGGCCAATCAGCGCGCGCGCCCCGCCGCGTGCTTTATACGCGCGCATGCGCACCGTATATATCACGCGTCATCTCCGAGAGGGTTTTTACAAACGTATCTCGTATTCGTCATCGTTACCCACCCGTCCGAGAGCCTCAATAAATAATAACACGTGAAAAGAAGTTATTTATAAGCCCCCGTGTCAGTAGGTGACTATTCCTTTTTTGATTCGATGCCTGACACGGATTTGTGGAAACGAATGCGATCGTTTATTCCTCAGGTTGACCTGCACTCTACATGCGTCCTTACATTTTAGATCTTATTTTGTGCGTGTTAAATGTCCGTTTTGTTACGTTGTCTTCGTGTTTTGTTGTGTGTTCGAGCTCATAATAATATTATTCATATAGCCGTAATAAAGATGTGTCAGTAGATACATATGTAATAAATATCATCTGTGACATGCAAGTGAGCATATATTTATGGAGATTATGAATAAATATAATCAAGGATACAGAATGACAAGTACCACAGTGAAACAAAATGAGATTTTCATGTTGGTAAGAGCTACAGTGATTGTATATCTTGGAGGCTTAGTTAAAGAATATGGAGGCATATAAATGCATGAATACGAGTGGATGGATTTAGTAATGAGGGAGATTGAAAAAGTTATGAAACTTCTGGAGGCGGAGATGGTATCTTGGAGATAGACCAGACGATCTTAATAAGATAACTGGGAACATATATTTCATTAGTATACGCACATATAAAACTATGACGACATTTTATCAGCTCGAGTAGCTTGTGATGTTAATTGAAAGTATAAGAATCTTGTATCTCATCTAGATCTTGTATCTAGATTTTATATTATGTACACTGAGATGTATCTACTTAGAATTATTAAAATACATAAATTATTTCTACATCGATGATAATAATGAATTGTCGGGAGTTTTTATACTCATGGGTAATTCTGACGGCTACCTATATAATTTATGTATTTAGGGAAATCAGAGCATTATTGATGAGTGATTATTATTAAATAGAATAGTTGATACAGATAAGTAGATACATAACATAGGACAACGTTACATCGTAACATATTATACGAAAATTCATTTATTCGCAGAAATCGTATTCACATTTAATCTTTAATCAATAAATACACATGAAATACTCAAACCGTCTTAATCATAATAATATTACGATTGTAAAAGGATGCAGCTATACAAACTATCGTTTTTTATGAACCACAACCGTAAGTCAGCAACATACCAACAGTGGACGGCATGAATGGACGGTGGTCGATGGTCAGACCCTGGGGCCGCGAATAATCAAACAATGTCTATTGTTATTGGATCTGCCGTGAGCGATGCTACAAGTAGTGCTGCGGATGTATGATTACGAATCACCTGCGTTCTATGATTATTGGGTGAACACTTTTTTGATGGCAATCAAGTAGAAAAGCTTGATAAAGCAAATGATAATAGGGATGTTGTTAAGGTTAAATAAAAATCTATTTAGTCCATCATCAGTATAGGTAGTATAAAATACTAAGGTACCTACTACTTACATGTTCTTTGGTTTGCCAATAAAATGAAAAATTGTCGAGATATAGCGGTTGAAGGTTTTAGTGGGGCACGCTACGTCACATCTAAATAGAAAAAAAAACTTACAGTGTAATTATTATACGTCCCGATATTGATACGTAATAAAATAATTGCTCGTTAATAACTAAATATTATCAGATCGACAGATTCAATTATTCAACTATTTAATAATAAAAATTAGTTAGGTACTGTACCTATGTACTTCCATGTCCCATGTATAAGATAGAAAGATCGCATTACTAGCGCTTGAAGTCGTGGGGCTGTCCGCGACTCGCATAAATCTTAGCACCACAATAAACGCGCAGATAATATTCAAGTATTAATTTAACAAATATATTATAATCTACATAACATAATATTTATTATAAGATGGACAGATCGCATCACTAGCGCAAGGCAACTCGCGGGGCTGTCCGCGACTCGCGTAAATCATGGCGCCACAATAAACGCACAGATTTCAATTAAACATAAATCTCCCGCGACGCGCCGCTAATCGACTTGATACTTCTCTGTTTGCTTCAGATTTACTTCAATGTTATTACGACTATTGCGCACATTGTGGATGGGAATTTTTATAACGATTTTCTTATAATCTTGAGCATACATATATATAAACAACCAGATCCTACGCATTATATAGGTAATTCACTTAATTATAACGTATTCACCCTATTATTTAAATTATTTTAAACCTAATAAAATTCTAAACTAAACTCACAAATGTAAAAGCTAAGCTCGACCCTAGGTTTCGGACAATTACGATGTCCGTCTTCAGTCGCAGAGGCAGAGGAGAATTTTAAACATTTTTATTGAAATATTTTTAACATAATTTTTTTTAAATTGAAATCTTGTCAAATTAGGTAGGTATTATATATAGGCAAGTGTAGAAAAGAAGAACTGTATAAAAAATGGAATAAAAAAAATCTTAGAATATTAAAAAATAACGTTTGAATAAAGTATAAAATCCAAATACAAATGAATAAAATTAAAATAAAACAAAATAATAATGAACAAAAACACAAAATCACCAGCAAAAAGTGATTAGCAGAGCGTAGTTTCGATCTACGGACCTCTGGGTTATGGGCCCAGCACGCTTCCACTGCGCCACTCTGCTCTACGTATGATGTGACGAAATTATTGAACAGTTTCGTAAATTGTACACAAACGACCATAGACAATGTTTTTTGACATTTTTATATTATTATTTTTTATTGATTACGCAATATTGTATTTTTATCTTGTACTTTTAAACGTGACTCAGAGTTTTATATTAAGTGTGATAGTAGGTATTCATAATAATATTCGATGCTAGATGTTCCATTTAGATACTGATTATAACTATAACTCATTATCTAAGCTAGTTGATAGATATCTTTAAAAAATGCACACATTAGATATAACTCTTATAAATTATACAATAAATTAAATAGGTAAACTTATGAAGATTGGAAAACCTGATCAATTTTTCTAACACGCTCGAACGCAATAAAAAGACGACATTGTTCTTAGCGCTTATTATCGAGAAATTGAAAATTGAGTGAGCGTCGTGATTGGCAAGGGAATATTGCTTCCGAGCATGACTCGACAAACTAATGGACTGAGTTTGTTAACTCGAAGAATGAAGTAGCTATAGTAAGCTCAGTCACATTATGAGTTCCCATACACGCAAGCACACAAACACATAGTTATACAGATTACACAAGTCATACACACAGGTTGTTAGGATGAAATTGATTAGTACGGCAAGGCCGTATTTTTTTTAAGTAGGCACCAAGTGTTAAATATTTCTATCATTTTTATGTTTTTGGTTCGCATGATAGTGTTATTCTGTTCTAAATACGAGTATTTGCTAGTCTTAGTAGGTACTAAATACTAATTACTAAACCATTAACAGTTTTTTCAATAGTTAAATTGTCTTCGTCTAGAAACCAGTACAAAAGTGAGCTTACTTTAATAGCTGTCCAGTTATGTTCCAATGGCCTCAATATAGTTTCAATTAACTACTTCCAGTAATGTTAATATTAGATCCGGTGCAGTGTTTGCGTTTAAAAAGAAAATACGTCCATGACGCTAATCCATCAACCGCTCGACGCGACGCCATTGTGGGAAAACCGCGGGAAACGAACACAATTTTCATTCCATTTTTAAAATATTGTCAATTATATTTTTAATTTCGTTTCTTTGAAATTCAATATCAAAAAGTTTTTTATTATTTTATTTTCTTTCAAATATAAACATAATTTATAGGATTAATTGAGTAGTAGCATACGGTACAATAACTAGTGTTCATAAAAATAAATATTAAAAGTGATAATGAACCTATTAGATATTCCATTGGAATCTGTTTTTAATAGGCAGTTTCCGTGAGTTGTCGCTAGATGGCGTTAGTAGTATTTTATAACAACATGAGAATTATTTTAAACTAGATAAAATACGCAGTACTTTGGATTTAAATATCCTAAAATATCAATATTATTTTATTAATATTACATAATAATATATAACACACTCTTGCTCTATTTTAAAAAGTTATGAAAAACGAATTTTAATGCATTAAGAACAAAAGAAAAAGGACATATTTGAATAAATATTTAGTAGGTACATATTACATTATATTATATTGATTGATTGTTAAATATATAATAAGTAATCAGATATCGAGTAGCGTGGGTGAGATGAGTTGACGAGGTCGACGACAGCGCCCCTGGTGGCGGGCGGCGGCAGTCCCAGCTGCGTCCCATTAGACGGTTATTATTGTCGCATGTTATTCCCAATATTTTCACCATCTCATTACTCCGGGCTCTGACAGCGCCGCGCTAATCCGTCGGGAGACGCCGCCTTAATGGAGGTGATCATGTGTCCTAACGCGTAACGTATTCAAGTATGACGTATTGGATGTACGCCCGGGACTGTTCCCTAATAAACGAACAAAAACCACTTCGATTAAGGTACGCTCTCGGCTTTCGGCGGACGGACGGGCACGCATCGCAATAATTCTCCCGCACATGACAGCCCGATGATAAATCAAGGCGACTGTGAGAAGAAATGCCAATAAATATCGCGCCCAAATCCAATAATTACGAGGCAATGAGCCGGCCGGCCACAAATCAACGCTCGGACGGCCGCATACTAATGTCTTATCCTAACATCAGATTAAAAACATCAATACTTGTCAATAGAGGTCGCCTCCCACGTAATTATAGCCGACTGTATCCCGGGGAGGCCGAGAAAAGGATTAACATATATCAAGGTGGAATAATTGAAGGAATCGATTAAATGAAGAGTATTTATTAATTGCTGATGCGCCGCTCGCAGGCCGAGATCTCATCTGCGAGCTGCGCTTGATACCTGTGACGCTACATTAGCTGTGAGCTGACCGTCCGTACCGACCGCTCGCTAAATAAATTATCGCTCTCAATTTATATAATAAGAAAATTTCCTAATATTCAGAACTGAGGCCCTTAACAAAACAACAACGCGATTAACACAGTTAATTCCCCAATTTAAAAACCGAACAAACAAATGTATGTAAATTGCGCAACTCTATGTAAAAGCCGACGATATTCTCGCATAGAGAGGCGGTCGGTCGACCGGCGGATATCGAGCCTTATCCCTGCGAGGTAAGGGCGGAGGGACGGCACCGGAGCCCGTGCCGGATCGAAGTGAACTCGAAACAAGCACGTTCAGAAACTGCTTACACGAATTAGCGCATCAAAACGGGCGCAGGGGGCGAAATTAGAAAAGTGTTCCCCCTCGGGCGGCTACCCCGCGGCCGTTCCGCACGTCATAAACTGACAATTTACGATAACGCCGGGATTAGCCTGTTTGTCTGTTATGCATTCGAGTGCGGAACGGAACGGGCGGAGTCTGTAGACGTGTGAAACGGAACGCTCCACACTCCTCTATCGTCCTTCACGAGAATGAAATTGTTTTACATTTACATGCACACGACTCAGCCCTTCATATTTCCACGTGGAGTAAGATACTCCCGAAATGACTTTGCGCTCATTTCGCTCCTGCGGGTAGATCCATAATTTCAAATTCGTTTGGGTTCGCCGGAGAAACACAATGCTTATTTCTGCGGCTGAACTAAATTTTATTCCGAGAGTTTTCTCCTTATATAATCAAGTAATACAGAAGTATCGATATCATGTCTGTATAGAATCGACTATGGCGTATGAAATTTGAAAACTTGAATAAAAAAATCTTCTGTATGCTAATAATTTAGAGACGAAATACCAGCAGTACGAAATATCTTTTCTGATAATAGTTGAACTTTAAGTCAATACATACATTTGAATAAGTTTCTGTTAGTCAAAGGTCACAATCGTCTCTATAATCGAAGTTATTTCCGGTACCTACATCCCGGCTAAGGGGTGGTATTTATACAAATTAATTTATTATCGCTAACCACTCGTTAGCTTTACTAATAAAAGTTAGCGTCTGCATGTTTGCCGCCCATTAAAAGCTACAGCCACATTTGCAGTTTAATATTGAAGCTTAAAAATAACCGTTACATTAGCCAACACTCAATGTGTGCATCCCTGACTCCTAACATAATATAATTCCTCTGTATTTCTAGTCCGTGAGTCCACGATGGCTGTTCAGAACCATAACAACTTCCAGATCCTAAATGCTCCCAAGTTTGATGCTGTTTTCAACTTTTCCACCCGATATCAAGCCATAATACCCGAGGAAAGATAGCTTCCCGCCCGAGGCCACGTCATTCATAAAGATTTGACGAGAGCAATGTTACTTAACCCAGTTTATTCAGAGCCGGCGGGATCCCGACGTCTCCTGCTAATTTCTTTAAGGGCGAGCCGCGGCAAGCCGTGAATAATTGTTGCGCTAAAAGAAAACCCAGCAAATCTCCACGATTAGCATAAAAACCATCTAAACAGGGAGGAAGCGACCGCCTTCCTTCCGCAATATTTGTGAAAAAATTACACATTTCCTGCCGACGTTTTGTCTCGCCGCAGAGCGCTTGCGACGGTAAAACTAACTAATGCTAATTGCAGCCCGCACAATAAAACGGTAATTAATGAAGCGGAATTGTAAAAAGAAATTGTTATCGCCTCGCCACGTACCCGCAAAGCTTCGCTCGCCGAACGCGTCGGTTATTCGATATGACGAGGCATCTGTTACGAAGGCCAATAAACGCGGACGATAGCAGAAACATAGAATTTTATCTGTGCCGTGTCCATCATAAAGCATCCCCCCGGTGGGGTAGCAAGAACAGAGGGGCGCTATAAAAGTTTACAGGCATTCGGCTAATAAATCGTGTCAAATAAATAAGTGTTGAGTCGGTTGGCGGCATATTGATTCGTCATGTGCCGCCTTGGAGCGGCGCGGGGGACCAGGGTGGCCATAAAGGTGCGTAATGGCCGCCGTCGGAAGACAGCGCAGTGGCGCGCATCGATTAGCGGAGCCGCCGGCAGCCGCCGACGCAACGCGACTCACTTAAGGCTTAGCTACACTTAGAGTATACGCGCGCACTGGCACATTCTCTAACTGTTAACTCGAACCTGTCAAATGTCACTGTCACAGAATTTAGGATCCCTTGGTACAGGACCTAGCCTAGTGAAGGAGCCAGAGGTTATTAATAATTATTATCCCAGTATCAATACATACAGTTTCAATTTTCATAATTTCTTGCACTTATGTGTATACGTACATATTAATTATTTTTATTACATAACGTCAAAGTATTTTTTGAACGAAAATTTGACAACGAGTCAGGGACCTCTCATTCAAATCACCGCTCACTTGCAATTGATGATCATCATCATTTATCACTTTATCTCAACACTATCATCCACTACTGTACGAATATTTCTCAAATAAATCCTGTTAAATTTCTTGAGAAGTTTTGATTGTTTCGAATCTTGCAAAGCAGTTAAGTGACTCCCAATTTTAACGATAGATGGCGTTAGTAGTGACTAATTTTCAATGAAAGCATATCTTGAAAATTCTATTTGTAGAGTCATAGATAAATCAAAATTAATAGATAGTAAGATGTTAATATACCCAGAATTCAGAACATCTCTATTTTGGATATTTATTTATTTAGATTTCTTAACTTTGATAATAGATTAGATATAATCTTGATCCTTGTTATTCCAAATTTCAACCCAATCTGCGCAGTGATAATAATCAGTCAATCAATCATAATATTCCGTTTATATAATTATTTAGATTACCACCATCAACAATGAAATTATGTACCAAGAATCGAACCCTCACTCAAGCTGCACTTTGATTAAAATCTCTCACTACTACAAAGCTATACTTTGATATATTATATAAATCTTATGAGCCCATTTCGTCATAACTACCCTCAAAAATGCCAAACAAAACAGAACTTTAAAGCTTAAGTAATTAAGTATTAATTAGTGTATTGAATGATCAGTTTTACTTACCACCTGTCAAGTGATATATTGGCTTAAAATAACATATCTTATTTATGTTGAATGGAAAACAAAATGGTATAAAAAGGTTATTTTATTATAAATCGAGAGTCCGAGTGGGTGGATGACTAAATTTGTACCGCGGCTTGTAGTACAAGTTATGTATGTAAGAATGTATATTTGTTGGGTACTGATAAATTGAGGTTTTATTTTTCTGAGTTGTGAGTGATATGATATTGATAATTATTAATACTATTAATGGTCTTTAATTTAATACGCAGAATATTAAATAGTAAGCCATTAATATAAATAAACGGTCATATGTGTGCATTCTCGATTAGCACTAAGACCGCCAATTGTAACAGTTATTTTTTTATGTTATATATACAAAATAAACTTAGGTATTTTAAGTTTTTGCTGCGTTGAAAACTTCAATCAATCACCTGAACTTGTATCGACCATTAATTAAACAATTAAAAAACCATCAAAAACATACATTACATAAATTTATTTTTTCTACACGACCAAACATTTTAATAAACGAATGTCATTTACATCCCGCACGCACAAAATAAATAAAAAAATGTCATGTAAATAATTGCGTTATTTATTAACGTAACATCCCCAAATCCACTTGTCTCTGCCAATAATATGAATTTAAATCATAAAAACACAATCGTGCCAATATATTAAGGGACCTTTAAACCACGGAACCATTAAAATGGTACATTACAGGGGCGGGTTCAGGGTTTTCGTTTGGGGCTTCACCTAGACAGGCATAGTTCTAGGCAAGGATTTGAAGGGGTTTTGAAAATTTTAGAAATATCTACCGACCATTGCAAGTGTCCAGTTTTTTTTATATCCAAAACATTGTGACGTAGTGTGCCTTTAGATTGTAAGATACCATGCCATGAGGATTATACCATTGCAGGAGTGTCATGAATTATTTTAAAATTCTTGCTGAAAAATGGTACACGGGCTGAAACGTGTGTTTTATTGCTAGAGTTGAAAAATTACAGTGCTTAAAAACTTTTTAACAGGAATTCCAAGCACTATGGTTGTTCTTCTCCGCTCCGTATTAATCAAACAGAATTTTATTAAGGGAGAATTATCAGTGAAAACCTTAGGTGGACACAGATTTTCATTGACATTCTTGGAGTTTTCGCCCCCTAGCCTCCTTAATCCGCGACTGGTACATAATTCAACAGAGATCGAGTTTTCAGCTCCCGAGTCTATGACACACTCGCTAAATCTCTCGGAAGGCGGTCTCGCCGGCAATAAATTTTTATTTCGTAAATAAAAATAATAAAAATAAATAAAAGCGGTCCTGGCCGGAAACATTTGTCCCGCCGCGTCACGGATAATCCGGCCGCTTGATTTATTATTAATTAGCTTAATAGAACATTCTAACGCGTTTGTTTTTTGAACGCACTGTATATTGACTCAAGTGTCTAACGCCTAACGATGTAGAGCAACCAAGAATTTTACATCAAGTGGATTTTGCAGCGTGAACACTGTTTGCCGTGAGTTTGGTGAAACTGAAGCAAGAAAATTCACGTCATGGTTGTTTGCCATCTCACTTACTCATACTGAATACATAGATTAACGATAGTATTTTGTTATTAATTTGTACGAGGTAAGTGAGATGGCAAACAACAGTGATGTCATTTCTCTTGCTACAGTTTGGTGTTAATTTTTCAAACTCCATTGAATATAGACTTCTTGAGTCACATCGGTTCCTAGTGTATAACATTTCTATTCACTAAAATTCTTTGTATTTTCTTATATAAGAATAAAAAACTCATTTTTAAATTGGAATTCGAATCGACAAAAATCGCTGTCGAAATCCGATAGTCTTTTGTTTTATATCACACAACTGTCAAACAATCAAAATTCAAACAGTTATTTATTTATATCGTTGAATGGCATGTTTTTGGCAACAGTGATAAATTTTAGCATCTGAGCGAAGTATTCACTAAGCTTGAATGTGGTTCGATTAATTCTCTTTCCCGCGTAGCTTACATTTCATAATAATCATACCTAACTCTTATTTTAAATATCATAAACAATACATAGTGTTATGTTATTTACGTAAAATCAACAAAAGTAGTAGTAGCACCTAAGATTGACATGACAATATTACACGTCGTTCTTCTCGCTCCTTTCTACGTATGTATGTACAAACATCATGTCAGATTATAATAATTAATAATAATTATTATTGAAGAAATCAAAAATTTTAAATCGCATCTTTGAGTTACAAACTGTGCGTTTTATGTTATTGAATGGTGCGTGTTTTTATGCAATGAGTGACACAAAATGACATTGGACGTTATTATGCAACAAGTAATAAATCTGTCCGACTCGCATAATCTTTCCTTTATGACGGTGATGCATTACTCGCCATTGTTTGAGGGGCCGTAAATTACGATTTTTTGTGGAAACGCGTCATGGTTAGTGTAAGTTTGTGTTATAAATCTTTATTAATGCGAGTTATGTTTAAATGAGTACTTTTGATGCTGATTTGTGACTTCTTTCTAGCTATTGGGGTTACAGGGTTTCATCCTACTAATATTAGAAATGAGATTTTGTATGAATGGTTGTGGTTGTGTTGATAGGTAGGTATATGGATTATGGATTGATAGATTGATGGATGGATGGATAAATAGATGAATGGATGTATGGTTGCTGGACTTGCCGGACCGTTTGGCAGAAATGAAGGTATAGTTTTGGACGTAAAAGCCGTTTTCAGCGGCTTTCAACGGGTAAAAACGTACCAAATTTTAGCACCATCCCATCGGTAGCCATTTAGCGTCGAAGAGGTAATAGACAAGTACAGACTTACATATTTTTAATAGGTTCCATAGCTTTGCAGCACCATCCAGTAAATTTCAGCTCAGACGTTTCAGCAGTTAAGGCATAAATAAAGAATAACAACAACAACAAAGACACAGTGTGATCAATGGATTAAAGCTATAAGCTAATCCTTCGAGCTAGATCCATAATACGACAGATTCTTGAACTAATAAGACTTTCAGCTAATCACTTAAATAATATTGACACAACACAACACTGATACAGTCAACAAAACAATTTTAAGATGTTGATAGGTTTAACTGAAAGGCTTACATATTATTCTAGGGTCACAGTACGTATCGATACCAAATTTTGGCAAAGACACACGAACACATAACATATGTTATGTAGGTACAATTTTTTTACCTTTTTTGTCACTAAAAACTAAAAACCATATTCAATCGTGAGGGATTCGAAAGAATTCCGAATTGGTAACGTTTTAATTTTCGTGACGGCGTGACGCGGCGAGGGGGTACCGCGGTGCCACGCACGCCGTAAATCTGTCAAAAGTAGGCCCCCGGCGACGACTTGGACCGTCCGCAAGATATGGAAGTTTTTGTTCAATTTTCCATTTTAAATGTCTCACTAGCTCTTGATTAAGTGGTATCTTGGGTCTGTGATTAGGACCTGAGTGTTTTGGGAGTCAGTGGAATATATGAATCTATTTGACAATACCTTTATAAGCGAATCATGAGAGTATTGAGAACTCATGTAAATTAAGATCTTTTATGAGTACATTTGTTCCTAAATGATACATGTGTTGCCGAATGAATAAAAATTACTCTACGCTCTACCGCTCTATCGCTCTCCTGTATTACGGTATGTGCTGTTAGTTCATAAAAAATTTAGTTTACCTGAGACCATAGAAATAATGAATCACTAAAAAAAAGAAAATACTTCCAATTCCTTTCTCTACTAGTAGGTACTACTAAATGAGTACTACTTCTACTACTAGGTACCTATTAAATATTTAATTGTCGTTTCTTTTCCACTAACAGATGCATTATTATTAAACTTCGAATTTTTTTATATCGTACCACAAACAAACAATATAATACTACAGAATAGTATTTTTTTTTAAATATTAAAGTTCATTATTTTTGTTGACGCTCCTTTAAAGAGGTTAGTAAACTTGCAGTGGATCAACACAGCTCGACGACAATTTTGACGATGAAGGAGTGGATAGACAAAGATTCCATTATATATTTTTAAATATAAAATAAAAGTAGTTTAGATCAATATAATACATATTTAATTTTAATAAGTGCGAAGGGCATGCCACAACGGTCAAGTCATACGACAGTTTTCTATATTAATAACTGCATTCGCTTATTTAGAATGTGGTGACTGTTTCCCATTTAATGTTTGTATTTTATAAGGACATAATAATATCCTTGTCATTGTGTTTGTCACTGACGTCCCTTCATAATTTTGACAGACTTTTGGCGAAAATCAACTTGATTTCACATCTTTATGTTAGTACGTCAATGGTAAATAATATGAGAGAAAAAAAAGCACACTCTGTAGTTAATTTTATTTTATGAAATAACTTTTCTGTATTAAAAGCAATAAACAAACAGCTTCCAAAGGCTTCCGTGCCAATCCCGAGCCTTATTTACGACCGAGGGAGGGATATCATAAAATAAACAATGCTTAGGTATCTAATATTTTGGAAAATATTGAGATAACCTTCATTATTTTCTGAAGCATTGTTTATAGTTTACGTAAAAATATAGGGACAAAACTTTAAGTAAATATGTGGAGTTACTTAAGTAATTGATAAAATTCTAAAAAGTTTTTAAAATAAATGCGTATTAAAATGGTTGATTCCAAAAAGTTGAAAACAGCGCCATCTATTAGCGACCGGGTGATAATTGCTTCTTCTCAGGTGCTTTGAGGTTATGTTTACAAAATGAATAATTTAAATATTTTATACTATTAACATGATAAAGAGTTATTAATTAATTCAAAGAAATATAATTTTATCATCATAATTACGTACTTTCGAAAGGAAAATGTGTTACGTCAAAACAAAACCTAATGAAGTACAGACGCTTTGTCACCAATCAACAATCGCTCTAAACACTTAAAATAATTTCTACAATAATATTGTTACAAACTACACAAGAAACAATGAACTTACTGACAAAAATATAGATTTGTGTACTTACCAGACTGTATTTTGTGTGGAAAACACTAAAATTGCTTGAAATTGCAAGGATGCGACGTTGTGACTCAGTTCAACTTACAATGGCGTCTGTGTCATATGGAGTTCCGAAGTTAGCCGAATATTTCCGAAGTTCATTCGTAGCACTGGTAATACGACTATGATCATACAGAATTTGATTGTGGCGCCACTGTACACCTGGAAAAGGAGTTTGATGGAGATTAAACTCACTGAATTGTTAGTATTTTTTAGCACCACGTTAATTTATATTTAGTGGATTTTCAGTGAGGATGTCTTGATGTTTCCAGAATTTAGAAATTTGATAATAGGTTCTTAAAATTAAATAAAGTTAATGTAAGACGTAATTTTACTCACAACTTTTGCGTACATTCGATATTATAATAAGGTTGAGATCACTATTGTAACTATTCGCCTATTTCACCTAATACATTGAAACTAAATTGAGAAGATTTCAGAGATATGAGTAGCGAGAATTTCTACCTTGTGTAAACTTAAATAAAATATGTATGTATTTTTTGTATAGCTATTTAATTGAGTGATTTTTTAAAGTAGGTTTTCACAATAAGGAAAGCAGTTTGTGCAGTTTGAAGCCTACCAGCTACTACATCATTCAGAAATTGCTGGTAAGAATCTAAGTAAAATTATTTTTATAATTATGGTTTATTATTTTCGTTACACATGTATTTTAGTTCCAACCGGCGTCAATAGATGGCGTTAGGAGTTCCAAAATGTCCCTAATGTTAATAATTTTACGTGTTGATGTTCCAATTAAATAATTTTATAATAATACGTAAATGCTTTTATTACGTTTTACCGCGGGTAGGCTTCCTTTGCAGGAGGTCGTCTAGGTGGGTACCCCAACAGTGCCAGTTATTCTACCGCCTGAGCAGTGATGTACAAACATTACTGTGCTCCGGTAGGAGGGCACTGTAGCTAGTGAAATTACTGGGCTAAAGAGTCTTAACATCTTATGACTCTTGAGTAAGAAGCGTTGGTGCAGTGCACCTAGAATTGTACATCATTGTGAAATTCTAGGTAGCACTGTACTGATTATGGGCAGCGTTATCTCTTAACATCAGGAGAGCGTCTTGCTCGTCTTCTACTTCATCACATTAAAAAAAAAAAACGTTTAGAAGGAATTTCAGAGTTTAACTATAATAAAGCCAGAGCCACCCACAGCATTCGTCAGAATCACATCACAGCAGCAGAACTGTGAATGTCTCTACTCTTATCTTATCTTTCTCTTATTCACCACCAAATTCATCTCACTTCTTGCCATCGCCAATTTGCAAATTTAAAGAAATAAAAAAAAAACCTTGAAGACTCTATTGTTCCAGTACGAAATCAAATGCAACTTATTTTTGTTTTTGGTATCTATCTAACTCCAAAGTCAGGTCTTTCCATCAGGTGGGATGTGGTCAAACGCAGGCCTATCTCGTGTAAAAAAAAAAGTGGTGTTTTTTTTTTCAAAATTAAAATATGTTTTACGGGTTCTAAAATGCGTTTCATTTTGCTTCGCTATCATCTTGTCTTTTTAAAGAATCAACACTGGATGACATACAAATAACACAGAAAAATAAAAATTTATCATTCAAAACAACCAAAAAGAATCCAAAAACTCGATCTAACTAAAGCCATCCTATTTACTAATACAAGTTTATATAATCTGCCGGCAAATTAGATTAGGTAATCAGCGTCAAAAAAGGCTAAGACGCGCAAACACCTCTCATCTCCCTGGATTGAAGGGAGGGCGTTATAGCTGGCAATCTAACTTGGGCCGTTGTCGCTCCGTTAGTGTTGCCATCGCGCCAGAATTCCCGACAAATAAGGCGAACGGTGAACTCTGACGAAACTTTTTTATAAAATGACTAGTGGCAAGGGCGGATCCAGGTTTTTTTTTTCATTGGGGCAAGGTGCAGACGGGCAAAAATATTACAATTTTAAATTTTGACTACGAAAAGAATGTGTTTAGCTTGCACTGAACAGTTAGAATATTCAAATATCTTTAATAATAAATGCGCGAGCTGCTTGCTGCGAGCGAGCTCCGCGAAAAAAAAAAAATCTTGACCTTAAAATATGTGCAAAATTTTAACTCTACAATGATTATAGATTTTCGCCCGGGCGCTACCGTGTTCCGGAAGCCACGTAAAACTGTGGGTACCGGCTGTTTCCTATAAGATATGTAGGAGGCAGTCGTTAGGTCATGTTGCAGGCCCTGTAGTAATCTCGGCGACCTGAAACTGCAACATATAGGTTGGCCACACAGCCTATAAATTGTGATTTGACTCTGACAGTGTAAGCAGGATAACCTGTTCTGTTGGAGTATAAGCCCCAATTATTTATACAACGAAGCAAGAAGACGAGCAATACGCTCTCCCGATGGCAAGAGACAACGCCGCCAATAGCCAGTACAGTGCTACCCAGCATTTCACAAAAGTAAAATTCTACCTAATGAATGGAATTACAAATAACTAAACTATTTATATCCGATCGCAAATCCGGTTCAAGTGCAGTCCGTCAGAGTCAGTAGATATCGTTCTAGATTCATCTATCATTTCTCACTACCTATCAGATTTGTTATTGATTGATGAGTGAGTGACAGTATCCGATAGATATGACATCTCATACGTTATCGGAAGGTTACGCACGTGATATGCATGTTTTTGTTGAAAAGGAAGTTGTTTGGTCAAAACATATAGGAATCCTTCTAATATTACAAGTAAAATATTAAAAAAAAGTTTTTAAACGCAAGCTTTTATTATTATTACCATCCAGCACCAAAGTACTCGTCAAGACAAATCAAATGAGCCCAAACTCGTTGGGGTTGCGTTGTCTAATCACGGAGTTCATATGGCCACCTTCCAGCTCCATCATCAGATCAGCTCCATATCATAATCATATTGCATTGTCATCCGATTTATACATGCATGCTAAACTTCAGCTCAATCAGAAATAGGTAAGTGGATCAAATTAAACTTCCAAGATTTGATTAGAGACAGACAGATAGACAACAGACAGGTGAAAGTAAATAAAAGCTTGTAATAAATGTAGTATGTAGCTGATCCTGGAATAAGGACATGGGGTTTTAAACAGTTTTTTTTTAAATCATAATAAGCCTTTGGTCACGATTTCCCCTAATCATAAGAAATGATGCGGGCGTAAGTGGTAGCATATTAAACTTATAAATCGCTCAGTGGCTTCACCAAACATAATACCTTAGACCGGAAAACGGTTATAATGATCGCTAAGGTGGTCTAAAACCTACCTAGCCACGGCCGAAGTCTATCCCCCGTATAGCGATTGGAAAAAAAACCGCTGAACTAATTAGTAAAGACTCACTGACTGATTTTATCAACGCACCGTTCAAACTGGACAGATTGAGTCGAAATTTGGCACAAAGATAAAAATATTATGCCGTAGAAATCCGAATGGTGGCTTCAACGTAGGCAATTTGCAAATTGTTTAATGACCTCTGTGGCGCGGTGGGCTAATACCCGTTTGCAACGCAGAAGGTTGCGGGTTCGATTCCCACATGGGACAAATGTTTGTATGATCCACAGATATTTGTTTCTGGTCTGGATGGCTTTCAATAGCTATTATAAGTATGTATTTACAAAAAAAGGATATACGTATTATATTCCGTTATCCTAACCACCATAACACATCCATTAAGTTGCTTAGCTTGGGGTTAGGTGGCGCTGTGTGAAATGTCCTGAAATATTTTTAAAAAAGTCACATGGTAACAAAAGTATATAAAATACTTACTTTATATACTTTTGTTACCATCCAAATATAGGTAGTTTAGCTACTTAACCCTTCAAACGGCCATCAAACTCGGCCATCAGTGGTACCTCTAAACGTAATAGCAATCGAGTTACTTGTAATTAACCCTGTAACGGTCGTTCGGAAGGCTTTACACGCGTCTGGCCCTTAACGCCCTATTACCGGCCTATTAGGCCCATTGAGGAACACTTCACCGGCCCTTAATGTTATAAACCTATTGTAGCAAAATATGTAATAATAGAAATATTTACAATCGTTTGTATGTTTTTTTATTTATTGCTAGCTGCGCCCAGCGGTTTTACCCGCTGTACTGTAGCCTATGTGTTATTCCAGGGTCTAAGCTAGCTCTATACGAAATTTCAGCTCAATCGGTCCACTCGTTTAGGCGTGAAAGAGTAACAAACATCCAGACATCCATTCTTACAAACTTTCACGTTCATTATTAGTAATATATGTAGGTTTGACTGACCAGCACTCGCGTGATCATAAGCGACGATGCAGACGTAGATGGTATAACCTAGAAGGCGGGATCGCGATCATAATGACCGGTCGGCGACACGGTTTTGTCCAGTGGGTGGTAACTAGCCACGGCCGTAGCCTACCACCAGCAATAACACAGTAATGTTGAAACTGTTGAACCGAAAGAGCTGACATTTGGTAGTTTTAAAAAAATCAGGACATTTCGTACAATATCTAAACCCAAGCTATAAGATCAATGCTTGTGTTATGGAGGTTACATAACAGATAGAATATTTATCATTGTGGTATTTCAATAAATCTAATCTACCGTTTTTATCAAAAGAAAATTATTTTCTACTCAAACCTAATTAAATGCTGGAAATAAAGTTTAATCGAACGTCAAAACCGAACAATGAAACATAAACTAATTACTCTATATCATATTTAATAATTATCTCTTAAATACACCTGTAATTCAGTGTAACTCCGTTGTTTTCTTATCGGACATTATTAAAACCCTTTATTTTAATGGCCACCGGTCTGTGGCAGATTTAATCGATCCGCAGCCCAATACACGTCCGCCCGCGATGACAGATAGCGACCAAATGAGTTTTATATTTAAAAATGGAACGCGTGCGTGTGCGCATGGAATTCTGCAGAGTTTATAAGGACCATCGCATACGAAAATACGAATGTAGAATTTGTAGTTTTATCTGAATAATATAGGTATATTTTTAAACAAAGTTTACAGAATATTATACTTATCTGTACTTGTCTGTATATATATTCTGTACTTAAATAAAAGATAACCGTGAATGATCCCTTATCCCTTGGTTTGGTTTCAAGTTTGGTTTTGTATTGTTAAATTGCGAGGAATATTTACATGGGACAATCCTTTGAGGCTTCAAACCAATTCAAATTAAAGCACCATTTTTCAGAAAAGTAGGTACCTATGTTATACCGATGTATGTGTGTTGTTTTAGTTCTAAGTTTTGTATATAACTAGTGTCATAATAAAGTATTTTCTATTCTATTCTACTATTACATGCTATTCCAAATCTACGATTCAATAGTTTTTAAGACGACGAAAATTGCGCGTTTTTTGATAAAGTTGCTGCACATGAAGTTTTTTTTTTATTTGACTTGTTTATTATTTTTTACGGTGCGTATAGTTTAAGCTTTATGTACGAAGGTGCTAAAACAGGTGGATATTATCTTAGTCGGTTGTCTACTTACTGTCGTTAGTGTTTCAAGTAATGAGTGTTCATATTTAGTTGTTTCAATTTGCATCTATGTGAAATGGAACTTTTATTTTATGGGTTTCGATCGGTGCATGGACATTAGGGTCTTAACACACCTCTGCCTGATTAAGTCCATCAAGCATGGCTTGCGGACTTTTGCAGAAATGTCAAGAGTACAACTGTTATTCTGTTATCCCACACATTCATAAAAGTAGAAAAGGTAAGTGAGGACATTGTACCTTTGCGATTTTAGCATTATTTTTGTCCAAGTTAAACATAATGCTTGATTTTTGAAATTCGATAAAAAACATATAAAAAAAAATGATGACAAGGAGTGACAGGACGAGCAAATCAGGTGAATGGTGGTAAAAATGATTGCCTGTATTATTGTTTTGTAATTAAAAACTCTGCGCTACACTGCGCCTGTCACCCTGTAATAGTTGTTCAATCTAGTGTCCAGTAATTTCGTTGGTAACACAGTAGTATACACTAACCTTACCTACTACCTAGAAACCACCACTGCCTAGGACCCTGCCTGCCCTGCCGCTGCCTGCTGCTGTTACTGCCTAGAAGTTATGGGCGTTACATTAATGCTTGGCACAAGTGAATTAAATTAAAAATTTAAAAAACCCCCAACGCAATACGTAATTCACCATTTTGTGGTGGCGGCCATATTGGATTTTAAATTTTATATTGTGGGTTGTATTCTACTAGTTAAGTCCTTTCATTTGATACCCATATTGAGGGGGTCGTGGAAGAAAAAAGTAATCCGCAATTTTGTAGCGGCGGCCATCTTGGACCGATTCCCACCAAATATGGCTAAGAACACTCTCGACTAACTCTACTTTCAAACAAAAAAAACTAAATCAAAATCCGTTCACCCGTTCGGGAGCTACGATGCCACAGACAGACACACACATACACACACAGACAGACAGACATACAGACAGAAGGACAGACAGACACATCAAACTTATAACACCCCGTCGTTTTTGCGTCAGGGGTTTAAAAATGACTAGCTAAGGTATTATTGTACATCCCCAAGGACCGTCTGCAGTAGACCTATCACTGTCCACTTTAAAAGTCAAAATTCAAAAATATTTATTTGTGAACATGGTTTGTTTGGATACAGATCTTATTATACATTTCACTTCCAGTTTAGCATGTTTTTGCCCAGAGGGCGTACAAATGTTAAAATTTACTAATTCCTCATTAAAATTTAATTTAAATTAATTATAATTTTACTGAAAATACAAAACAATGTCGTAAAGCAATGGAGGTGTGCTAAAAGCCTTAACAGTATAAATAGTGCATAAACTTTTAATCACCTCTGACCAATAACATAAACTATTAGTTGCAGGAGCTTCTATATTGGTCGTTTAAGGCTCTATTCTTCATGTTTTTATGTGCATTTTTGGTCGAGCCTTAATAACGTACATATTTATAAAATTATGTTTACCTATTACTGTACTTGTTTAATGATTGTATAAAAATAGTAAGTAAGTAATAAAACTGCAGTATAAAGTATCTATTAATATTATTAATGTATTATTAAGTTATTTTAAGGAATCAAATGTACCAGGGTTGGGGACCATAAAAAAAAAAACGAAAAAAGTTATAAATATTATACCAGTGTGAGTTTAAGTAACAGATCGGTAAAATTTAGTTTAATTAAAGTATTTTGTCAAAAATATTAAAATATAGCTACATACATACATAAAGTTTTCTATGATAGAAAGTTTCCGAAATAAATAAAAGTTGCCTGTGCCTAAGCGCAGCTCCGCCGTTCATAAAAGTGAAAATTTGAGATAAAAAAATTAAATCGGTATAAGTCATACATTTACCTACCCCCATTGACAAAATTCTAAAGCTATGGTTGTCAACAATAAAAAAATCCGATGTAACCTTTCTTCATATTTGAGGTCGGTTAAAGTTATGTGTATTGTACATACGTATATACGTACATAATATGCATATATAATATATTATAATGCATAAACAATGCACAGTTCAGTAGGTATGTCCGTATGTAGACAAGAAACAAAAAGTGTTAAACAAACAAAACGGTTGCAAAAACGTCTGCCGCCCGTATCTGACCGCGGTCCTGTCTCACATAATGCACGGGGAAAACTGTGGAGTAGCCCATCTTCACAAATATTTGCTAATTAATATTTGGAAAAATGTGGAAAATATTAAGTATGAACGTAGTAATCTGCGGCCCTGCCTCACAGCAGACTAAAGCTGATGCCACACACAGGAAAGTGGTCGTGGTGCGGTACGGAATTTTTACAATGTTCAAATTTGTTCGTACCTGGCTTCACTGAACATCACAATATCTAAACACGGCTTTTTCATATATTTTTTTTTTATACAATGACAAAGAAAACGAGCAAGACGCTCTCCTGGTGGTAAGAGATAACGCTGCCCATAATTTGTACAGTGCTACCCAGTGCACTGCGCCAACGCTTCTTACTTGAGAGTCATAAGATGTTAGTCTTAAGATGTTAGAAGACTCTTCAGCCCAGTAATTTCACCCTCCTACCGAAGTACAACAATATTTGCACATTACTGCTCAAGCGGTAGAATAACTGGCACTGTTGGGGTACCCACCTAGTCGACCTCCTGCGAAGGAAGTCTACCCCCGGTAAACCGCCGGTTATATTTCAATTTAGAATGTTATCATCTCTACAGCCGGCTCTGTTCTCTCACCGCGGCGGGGCAGTAGAGCACGGCGAGTCGCGTAAATCTACATCAACATTGTGTCGAGTCGTTTTGCTCGTTCACTTAAGGCACCGTCTGACCACCTGACCATGTGACGCAGGTATCGCCTTAACTATTTATTAGATTACCTGAATTTTTTGACCATTGTTCTTAAGCTTAGTTGCTTGTAAGATGATAATTCTTTTGTCTCAACTATCTGAAGAAACACCATAGTTATTCTACCGCCTGAGTAGTGATGTGCAAACATTGCTGTGCTTCGGTAGAAGGGCACTGTAGCTAGCGAAATTACTGGGCTGAAGAGTCTTAACATCTTATGACTCCCAAGTAGAACCCAGGTAGCGTTGGCGCAGTGCATCCAGAATTTTTCTTTGTAAAGTCCTGGGTACTGAACTATTTATGGGCAGCGTTATCTCTTACCATCAGGAGAGCGTCTTGCTCGTCTTCTTACTTCGTTGTAAAAAAAAACATCGATTACATAGAGTAAATCTACATCAATATAAGGTCGAGTAATATTGCTCGTTCACTTAAGGCACCTGACCATCTGAGGCAGGTATGGCCTTAAATATTTATCAGATTAATATTTTTTTATTTTATGTTTTTTTTTACCATTGTTTAAAGCCTAGTTTTGTAACTAAGAGCCACATTGTTGTGGTGTATAGATGTGGGTTAGAGCGCATCCGCACTATATTAGAATTTTTAGTTTTCCTCAGCACACAATTTTCTTTTCGACGTATAATTTTGGCGACATTATCGATGTAAGGCGATAAGACCGCCGGTTTACTTTAATTAACTGTCTGTTACTTTCTTAATGTAATGTATTTTATTATAAGCTTTTAGTTTCTAAGTAGAGTCTGTCTTTCATTCAGAATAGGTTTTCGGGCACATTATTAAGAATGTCATCACAGAGAATGTCATACATACTTTTAAAATCCTATTTATTTTGCTTACATTTATTGTTATAGTCGGGCCGGCCTAAAAGGCCACATTTGACACATCATCAAAATTCCCTTACAGGGTGATCTAAAAATTTTACTTATTTTTTCTGTAAATAATATATGTCAACACTTAGCTGAACAATAAATAATATGACAACACTTAGCTGAACACTGAACACTATACTCGAATTTACAATTAACAATTTACGCATTACCATTAAAATTTCTACCATTTGGTAGATTTTTTGCCTACCATTTAACTTATTACCAAATTCTTATATCATAATTTCTGCCAAAACTACCATTAAATTTTTCTACCAAAAACTACCATTGAAATTTCTAGCAAAATCTACCATTCTTTTTTTATCATTTAGTTGATTTTTTACCATAAAAAATCTATCAAAAACTACTATTAATTTTCTACCATTTGGTAGATTTTTCTATCATTAAAAATTCTACCAAAAACTACTAAGTAGATTTTTCTACTGTGCATTTTTGAAAACTAACGTGAGAGTTATCCATATTACTATGTAAACAAAGCGACTAAAAACTCACGGAAATAATGGTCGGAGCTAGGCTCGATCCTGAGTTTCGGACAATTACGATGTCCTTCATCAGGAGCTCACGCATTTTTCTACCATAAAAAAGTCTACCAAAAACTACAATTGAAATTTCTACCATAAGAAACGTAAAGAAGGAACAAACATACTCACACACACACACACACACACACACACACACACACACACACACACACAACACACACACACACACACACACACACACATTATTAAAAAAATTTAAAGTCCTCAACGGTGTCAATTTCGGATAAGCCGATGGTATAGATTTTATTTCTAATATAAAACAACGGTTTTTGTGGCATTATGTTTAACCAAAAAAAACTAAAAATAAAAAATACTCAATTTTTGTTTCAAGTCATTGTTGTGTTTATTTTTAAACTATAAAGAATATGTTATACACATAGCTAAGAACATTGCCGAGTAATATTATTAATCTTATAAACGAAAAAATAAACAAACTTCATTAATCCGTTCGGCTACGATGGCACAGACAGATACACAAACAGACAGACAAACAAACACGTCAAACTTATAACACCCCACCTTTCTTGCGTTGGGGGTTAAAAAAATTAGATGAATAAATAGGACACCCTATACAAGGTCACGTCAATCAGTTTTTGTTTTTAAAACAATAAGGATGCTACCCAATAAAATCGCGAAATCGAAATTTGAAATGTAGAATCGAATGCAATTATAACTTGGATTGAATATTTGATCATAAATAAATAACTATATTGCGATTAAAATAAAATATGTTGTTAATATTGTGATTATATTATAGTAAAATATAATGTAATTAAAATAAAATTGTGCAATGTATAGAGAATAAACATATTTTTTTTATTACAGGTTTTTTTATAACTCGTGAGATGTTTCTGGCAAAACTAGCCCATGACGCCATTACATGTTTACAAAAAAAACCTATTAGAATTAAAATTAATTAGACTTTATGAATGTTTTCATAAAACTGTATTCGATTCCAACGTGTTTGAAGATCGTATCGATTCATATCCTGTAATCGAAATAAACAAACAATGTCCCAACACTTGTTTGCTATGACTGACATCTGTCAAATGTGGCCTTTTAGGCCGGCCCGACTATAATACCAGTCTATCATTTCATTGGCAAATGCGCAACAATAACAACCCTATCGCATCACTGTCAATCTCCCTATTTAAATTTAGAACGCGCCGGCGTTTGACAGCTCGTCAGTGAATTTGACTCTGCGCTGGCAACACAAACTGACGTTATGACGTCATGACGCCGCTGACGGGTGTCGATAGCGCCTCCGGTGTTTCAATATTCGAATTTAGAATGGGTTTATATTTTTTAGTTAGTTGTACTGGCTGGATAATTAAATAAGTAATTAAAAATATATTACATGATATTCTTTTAATGTTTTACTCGTTTGTGTACGTGGGTGTGTTTTACTTCTTCATACTCGTATATTAACTAGTAGTTCGCCGCGAACTGGGACCTCGCAGACCCAATTTCCCTCAAAATAGGTATACATGGGTAAAAGTTATAAGTATCTACGAAATATAAATGTATGGAAACTTTAACCTATAATATTCGTAAAAGGAAAGGAAAATGCCAAAATTGAAAGTAATGTTAAAACTTAAAATACGTAACGGATATACCTACATTAAAAAAATCTTTATCTCTGTGACTATTTTATTGTTGTGATCAAAATTTCAATAGTAATAAAATATGAAAGGTTATGTGTGTATTCACTTGCAGAAAATAATAGAATAAA
This sequence comes from Hemithea aestivaria, assembly GCA_947507615.1. Lineage (NCBI taxonomy): Eukaryota > Metazoa > Arthropoda > Insecta > Lepidoptera > Geometridae > Hemithea > Hemithea aestivaria. Next base: position 722,973 of record OX382331.1, read on the forward strand.
ATAATAAATATTACTATAGTTTTTAAAAAAAATCTCAAAAAATCTTCATAGTTTGTAGCACTTGTTTACGAAGAAGTTGCCAATGCAGTGGACATTAGAAGAATTGAAATTGGAAAAAAATATCTAGCTTTACTTGTGTTATACAGCAAATTTACAACAGTTATTATATTGATATTGTAGCTAATTCTATAACATTTTTGTCGTTACAGCCGATGATGACTTAGACTTGGAGCGAGAACGCAGAGCTATGACAGTCACGCGTAACATCTAGGCTCGCAGGTTTTCAAGATGTATCTACAGCTACTGAGCAAGACAAAGTGTCCTTGTTCAAGGCATTATCAGACTTTTTAAACGTGCAGCTCGTCGATCACATTTGCACTTTCCATCAGGTGGGATGTGATCAAACGTAGGCCTAATTATTAATTATTTTTTTAAACAAAAGACTTGTGGATGAACTTTACAAACTACAACTTTACAAAAAACGGATCCAGTACAACAATGCTTTCAGGATGCTTTTGGCGCTGTCTCGATACTACAGAGCGTCAGGGATGTTTGCAGATGTTAGAGTGAATGATGGTTTTAATGGCATAATGATATGTGATAAACACATAAATAACAATCCCAATAAGTTTCTTGCTCGTTCTTCTCATAGATATGCTTTTCGAACTAACAGTAGAGTCTTAAAATACTTGGGGGGGGAGGCCGAAGAAGGTTTAATTTTTAGGTTTTTTGCTTATGCCAATTCGAGTGTAATGTGCCCAAACTCGACGGGTTTACTAATAGCCATTGAAGAGGTTCAGTAAACACCTCCTGGCTCCATCATCAGATCAGCTCAGTGGTACCAAATTATTGAACTGTCATCATATTTCTAGACATTTACAAAGTTTCATTATGGTACGACAACCAGAAGTTGGTCAAATATTACTTATATAAGATATTATTACCGACTTTGTATGGAAAACTAATTTCAGCATCTTAAAAATAGACCATGTTTGGAAGACAACGATTGGATATAGATAAAAAGTGTTAAAGCCAAAGTTGTAGGAAATTTTAAAGCTTTTATAATGTAGTACAACAAAATATCGTACTACGCCCAGTTTTTGACATTTAGGCAAAAAACCTAAAAATGGGACCTTCTTCGGCCCCCCCACCCCTCGGGATCACCTCGGAGGGTTGGGGACTTTTAGTATGTTAATCTCCTGAATAGTCAAAACAAAGTTCCTAAGTTAGTTTTTCTGCTTTCGACTTTTCGATCCACATGCCTCTTTTGGGCACTCATTGACTGGACTACTATTTGAATAAAAAATGGGTTTAAGTTTCACCCGCACGATCATTTAAATTCATAATATTTTGAGTAAATCAACATGGCTATTTACTTATCCGTTAGGGAACCGAACCTAGGACCCAATTATCAAAAATGTATGAAATGACGTATTACGTCGTATCGATTTTTGACAATTCGGTCTTTGGTTCGGTTCCCTGACGGATAACTGAATATCCCTGCAGTTCTCATAATATTATATTCGATAAACATTGTAATTTTGTATATTCTATAACTCTACAACCCTTGCACCGATTTGGCTCATTTTTGGACGTGAGAATTCTTTTAGTTTGTACTACCTGTTTAAAAAGTTTTATCAAGATTGGATCATCGGTTTCATTGTAATAAAGCAATCTCTTTAACTCTTGAACCCTTCGACCGATTTGGCTCATGTTCGAACTTAAAAATTCTATGGATTCATATTACGCGTTTGCAAAGTTTCATGCAGATTGGACCATTGGTTTTCCAGTTATCGCGTAACAAACATACATACAAACATACACTTTGGCTAATATATTTGTGTCACTTATAAAAAATGTGTATATGTTAGAAAAAAATTTATCAGCGGTCCAGTTTTGAAATAATCGTAAGACCTATCGTAAAGACTTTAAGTCACCTATATCTCTGCAACCCTGTAACCTATTTAGCTAATTTTTTCACTTAAATTATCCAATTAACCTTCTTAACTTGTGTGTAAAATTTCATTTAATTTGGATTAACCGTTTTCAAGTAAACGTCGACCAAACTTAAGCATCAGAGGTCAAGCGTTAAACTGGTCCAAACGCAGGCATTTCGCGGCTTTCGACTCTAAGACCTCGCTTCGCTCGGTCGATAAATAGCTGAACCGATTAGCACAGAATTCAGTTTGTAAGAAGGTTTAAGCTACCTTGTAATAAAAGCCAGGATACGAAATAAGCTATTTAAACAAAGCTATTTTTAATTTTTAGGGTTCCGTACCTCAAAAGGAAAAAACGGAACCCTTATAGGATCACTTTGTTGTCCGTCCGTCCGTCCGTTCGTCCGTCCGTCTGTCTGTCAAGACCCTTTTTCTCAGGAACGCGTGGAGGTAACACGCTGAAATTTATAGGAAATACTAAAGTCTATTGCCTCTTAGAGCTGTGAAAAATTCAAACTTCTAGGCCAACGCAATCAAAAGATATAGTCGAATATGTCGCAAATTTCAGCAAATTTTGGACATTACCAAATAAATCAAAACCTATGGGGCACTTCCCGTGAACTCAGAATCTTGAAATTTGGCACGAAGCAATTCCTAAGAGCACAGATAAAGGAAAAATTGAGAAAACCATAAATTTTTAATATCATCATATGAAAAAAATATTTTGAATAATTTCATACTTACTACCCCTTTTTTCATGAACGCGTGCAGGTATTAAACTGAAATTCATATCAAATACTAAGGTCTATAATACCTTTAAACTGTAATAAAATCAAACCTCTATCTCAACGCATTTAAAAGAAACAGCAATTTTAGCCGAAATTTTAAACACGCAACTACTCTCAAAAAACCAAAACCTACAGGGTACTTGCCGTAAACGTAGAATCTTGAAATTTGGTAAAAAGAAATTCCTTAGAGCACAGATGAAGAGAAAATTCCGAAAATTGTACATTTTCAGTTACATCATATAAAAAAATATTTTTAATAATTTCATACTTACTACCTTATTTCTCATGAACGCGTGCAGGTATTAAACTGAAATTCATATCAAATACTAAGGCCTATAATACCTTTAAACAGTAATAAAATCAAACCTCTATCTCAACGCATTTAAAAGTAACAGCAATTTTAGCCGAAATTTTAAACACGCAACTACTCCCAAAAATCCAAAACCTACAGGGTACTTGCCGTGAACGTAGAATCTTGAAATTTGGTAAAAAGCAATTTCTTAGAGCACAGATAAAGGAAAAATTCCGAAAATTGTACATTTTTAGTTACATCATATAAAAAAATATTTTTAATAATTTCATACTTACTACCTTATTTCTCATGAACGCGTGCAGGTATTAAACTGAAATTCATATCAAATACTAAGGTCTATAATACCTTTAAACTGTAATAAAATCAAACCTCTATCTCAACGCATTCAAAAGAAACAGCAATTTTAGCCGAAATTTTAAACACGCAACTACTTTCAAAAAACCAAAACCTACAGGGTACTTGCCGTGAACGTAGAATCTTGAAATTTGGTAAAAAGCAATTCCTTAGAGCACAGATAAAGGGAAAATTCCGAAAATTGTACATTTTTAGTTACGTCATATAAAAAAATATTTTTAATAATTTCATACTCACTACCTTATTTCTCATGAACGCGTGCAGGTATTAAACTGAAATTCATATCAAATACTAAGGTCTATAATACCTTTAAACTGTAATAAAATCAAACATCTATCTCGACGCATTCAAAAGAAACAGCAATTTTAGCTGTATCTTTTAACCCTTAATTTGGCAAAGGTTGTTGATTTATGATTTTGAAAAAAAAACTAATTCTTTCTTTTTATTTGTGTCTAAGGAAGCCTGAAAAAAATTAAAAAAAAATTAAAAAATCTGTAATTTCGCGATAATCACATGTATCCTACAGTACACGTTGCCAAATACTAAGAGAACTAATGTCTTTTGGATCTGTATCCTTAAATACACATTACCAAATAAATTGTGAAACATAAATAAAATAAAAAGCTAATTAATTATTATTTTTTATTATGAAATTGGTAAAAGCAGTTTCTATTTTTTGTGAAACACAATCGTACCTTACATTTAATACACATAGTTATAGCTTGTCCTGTTTTACATAGGCGACAACGACCTTTATCGTCAAATCCAGGCAGATGACCTATTCCATCGTACCTGATATCGTCTATAGGTCTTGCCACAATCGGCATCTTTATTTTTAGAATTGCGTCAGGCACTCCCATGTCACTTCCCTGCACAGTTCCTTGGTGTGCCAACGATTGTAAAATCTGGCAACGAAATTCCTTAAGAGGCATTGTTTTTATAATACCTTTCTGTGCATAATACCTTTCTGTGCACAATGCCTCTTGTACACAGAAAGATCCATCCGTTTTTGACACATATATCAATGATTTGTGCGAAAATGCCCAAATAGCACCTACATTTAATTTGTGTTCGATAAAGAGCAATCATTGTAAAGTATTGTCGTGGCGACATTATTTCGGCAGGTGGATTCGATAATCGCACCTCTTCGATAGTGGCATTATGCGCAAATGGTGTCCTTTTTTTCCATTTAAAGTCGATTGGCACGCGTTTAGCTCGTTTAACTACAAATCGAGATTGGATATTAGGAGCCTGAACCCTGCGCCTCTGAGATCTTGTGTGAATTGATGTGTTTGGAGTTGGTTGCTGGCTTGCAAGTGACTGTACAGCGGGTGACTGGAAGTGGTTGGTTAATAGCTGGCTGACTGGCTGTGCAGCTGGTGATGGCAAAAGAGGGATTGAACTTATGGATGGTATGGAATTATAATCTGTTTCATTTGCAGAAGGAAATACTTTTTGTAACACTATGGAAAGGCTAACGTCTGAAATTACTGGAGAAAGAGGTATATTTTCAGTCACTAGAGACTGCGATGTGGTTTGAGTTACAGGCACAACTGGATCTTCATAGACTATTTCATCTTCAGAGGTTTCAAGTAAATTTAATCATTCGTAGGAAGAATCCAAAGTAGGTGGACTAGAGCTGAGATAAGACTCATCTGGTGGTTGAGCAAATTCTTCGTCGTTTGATGGCTCACTGTCATCCGACGGGGCAACTCTTCTAGGTATTAGTTCTAATATACGGTTAGCTCTAGCACGCTGAAGTACCTACGGACAATAACAAATAAACCACATGCAACCAAACCCAAGCCAAACAAATAAAAGAAATTGCTAAGAATAAACGAATATGCCCAAATAACAAGCAAATTATATTAGTAACTAAAAATAGCACCATATAAAAAAACATACGGAACCATAAACAATAAATACACACTACAAAATTGGTTACTAACCTTAATTTAAAAACAAAATCATGCAAGCATAATAAACATTAATATATTTTAATTATTTGGCAATGTTTAGTAAATTTCTGAATACTTGGCAATGTATCTCTGAAGATACAAGTTTGAAATTCAGTATATTTCCGAACACTAGGCAATGTATCCGTGCGGATACAATTAGGTTAGACAGTTTGCCATTTGTTCATAAACACACATTTATGCTGGATTTTTATCTAAATAGTGAGTTTGTTTCAATGTCTCAAGATCCCAATAAAAAATTGTTGTAACAACGTAGAAAAATAGGTAAAAATAAATAAACTAACATTTCTGTTGCGGACGTTTCGCGGCATCTTTGCTGACTGATGTAAATAGGTATGGGCAATGATTGGAAATGCAGTCGAAAATTATGTTATAGTGTTGTGAAATGTATTTTCTTTCATATGAAATCGATTGATTTTTAATAAAAATATTTTCTGGACCGTTATATTTTTTAAAAAATGTTGTATCCGAGAGGATACATAATCAAATTAAGGGTTAACTCGCGACTACTCTCAAGGGAATCAAAACCTACAGGGTACTTGCCGTTAACTCAGAATCTTGAAATTTGGTTCGCAGCAACGTCTTAAATCACAGGCACAGGAAAAATTGCGAAAACTGTAAATTTTTAGTTACATCATATAAAAAATATTTTTGATAATTTTGTATTTATTATCCCTTTCCTCAAGAACGGGTACAGGTATTAAATTGAAATTCATACCAAATACTCAGCTTTATAATAACTTTAAGCTGTAAAAAAATCAAACATCTATGTCAACGAAATCAAAAGAAACAGCAAATTTAGCCGCATATTTTCAAACTCGCAAGTACTCGCAAGGGAATCAAAACCTACAGTATATAATATTTTAACCACTTTTCCTTAGGGTTCCGTAGAATGCCGTAGGTTTATACGGAACAATAAATCAATAACAATATCCGAATCAATATAAAATTCCCCCGTTTATTGAATAGAAACTGCAAGGCTTCAATATTTTACCTATTACCTGTAATTAGTAAAGTTAAAAAGGTCAGCGCGGCAGTTACACGCATATTTGCATGTAGCTTCGCAAATTAGTTTTTTATAAAGATACCAAGCGTAACCCGCGATCTAAGCCACAGGTTCCGTACAATATTTTACATTAACTACATCTTTTCATAAAGGTGTTTTGCGAACGAGCGGTAGAGTCTTAAAATAGAATTAAAAATATCTAAAATTGACTTGCAAAAGTGCTCCTTGATGATCTATTTGAATAAATCTGTGGCTCTTGTGATGAATGATATAACTCGAGTTCTCTTTTTGAGACTCTTTTTTGAGTTTTTTTAACATTTAAATAATGATAAAAAAATTACGATTTTTTGGTCTAACTCACGTTCTTCTATTTTTTATAGTTTCGGAGATGATGAAATTAATTTTGACTTTGAATATTGACTTATATAATAAATAAAAAAGATTCCACGAGTTTTCCCCCCATTTTTTTAAGTCAGTGAATATGAAATTGTTTCTATATTTTACTAGCTGCGCCCAGTGGTTTTACCCGCTGTACAGTAGAAGAGAAGCTATCTCTTTACGAAATTTTACCCCAATCGGTCCACCCGTTTAGACGTGAAAAAGTAACAAACATATAAATTCACACTCACAAACTTTTGCCTTTATAATATAAGTGTTATTTACGATTTAAAATATCATACTTGTCACAGACAGATTGCCTATGGGTAAATCCTGAGATCGGGCGTATTTAAGTGATTTCCGTGGCAGATTTTAAATCAAAGTATTATTGAATTTTACATGTAAAACATCAAATTTCCCATAATTATAAGCACATCCATCAAATAGGCATCATTATAACTTGTTTTGTTCAGAAGATATTTAAATTTAAATTTTTGATCCCACGGGAATCAATAAAGTGTGGCATGGGAATCAAAATTAAAACTATTTTGTTCGAATTCTATGTTATTATTTAAATATTGACCTCTACATACTAATCATATAAAATAAAAATGATTAAAAACGGTGATCCAAACTCAACGTATATAAAATCAACATATTGCTGTATTAAACAATGTAAAAATATTGAATAAATAGTCCTAGAATATGAGATTAAGTTCTCAGTCACAGTCACTGACAGGATTCACTCTAGAAGCTGTCATCAGATTGTACATTTATCATTAGTTGGCTCATTCTCATGGAATCGATTCTCATCGTCACCTTCATGGCAATTCTTATTTATTGCTTATATGTAACGTTTATGTATAATTTTGTATAGAGCTGGATAACACGAGTAAACTTTTATATAAATGATTTAAATCGTACGTTTCATTTCGAAGAAAAACAGTTTTGAAATTTTCGACGCCACGAAAGTGATTCAGTCATTATTTTTTCACAAGTTTTTCAAGTAAAACCCTTTTAAAAGACTAAATTTACCAAAAATGTACAATAAAACGACATTTTACGTAACAACAAACCTCACTACAGAAGAAAATATGCGTAAATTGAGATATTACTTTACCTTTCACTTTACTTTTTTATTAGTCAGAAATTTGGTATGTATGTATTAAAACCCTAACATAACAGATAAAGTACTTTTTAGTTGGTAAAAAGGCCTTTTCAAAAGGAAACAATTCAAAAAAATCACTTTCGTGGCTTAAAAATCACCTTCATGGTAAAAAACGCTATGAAAGTGATGCCACGCTGGTGACGAAAAAATCCCTTTTTGGTGAAATTTTGGAAAGTTTAGGTATAATGTATAAAATTAAATACTACATCTTTATCTCGGACATTTTGGCGTTTCGAAAAGCTAGCTTTGATATAAATAACTAAAATACAATGCATAAAAATGTTGCCCATGAAAGTGATCGGTACACACATGAATAAATTGAAACTTAGCAATTATATTTTTCCCACGGCTCGATAAGTCCTAGATCCTACTTCTACGATTGCAGAACATGGCCATCATTGAAATGAATCGAACTCTGTATTAAATTGTTGATACTGTGTTTAACAGCAGCTGTTAAACTACGCAAATTTAAAGCACCTAAAATCGTGTGACCGCCGCACTACGTCATTTTAAATTCAAAATAATAATGAAAGGCTTTTTTTAGTCTGTATACCGTAAAGAGTATTTGTTGGCGAAAATTTTGGTATATGTTATATACAGATACACCGAAATTTGTTAAAGTAGTGCCCAAATGATTCACTGCAACGGAAAGTGTGACACCATGAGAATACGAAAAATGGCCCCGTTTTTGACCTTTCCTGTTAAATTTTAGTATTATTTTTTGCGTCTATTATGACAATCTTTATTTATTTTGTAGCTTAATATATGTTTTATCCACCTATCCAAAATTCATGTCTCTTTCTCTAACCGTTTAGGAAATATAACCGTGTGACCATCAAATTTGAGCTAAAATGAGAATGAGCCAGTTAGGTTAATCTGGACTGAAGTTGCAGTTAGCCCATAGTTTCGTTTTATTTTTTCATCATACATCATCTCAGCTATAATAATAATAAATAATAATAATAATAATTGGGGTTTATACTCCAACAGAACAGGTTTCCCTAATTACACTGTCAGAGTCAAATCACAATTTATAGGTTGTGTGGCTAACCTATATGTTGCAGTTTCAGGTCACCGAGATTACTACAGGGCCTGCAACATGACCTAACGACTGCCTCCTACATATCTTATAGGAAACAGCCGGGATCCACAGTTTTACGTGCCTTCCGAAACACGGTAGCGTCCAGGCGAAAATCTTTGCCACACTGAGATTTGAACCCAGGACCTCCGGCTTACAAGCCGGAAGTATGACCACTGGGCCACGGACGCTACAAGACATCTACTGTTGAACATAAACCTCCCCTTTAGACCTCCATATATAAAACCGGTGTTGGAAGCGACCTGCTTCAAGCGTCTTTCAGCGACCTTAATAAGGTCGTTTGCCACACTTGTGAGTAGACGTTTGCTTGTACGTGGTAGGCACTCGAACACTTTTCGACTCCATCAGCCATTCGCTCTACGTGCTATGTGGCCTGCCCATTACCACTTCAGCTTGCTGATCCGCGGAGATATGTCAGTGACTTTGGTTTGTCTTCGGATCTCCTCATTCTTGATTCGATCACGTAGAGAAACCCCGAGTATAGCCCTCTCCATAGCTCGCTGAGCGACTTATTTTAATGTGGGGATATAATGGCGCCGTATAAGCCAGAGCGGCTGTATACTATAGTAGAATATAAAAAAACTGATGTATACAATATAAAAAAAAACATCTTAAATAATGAAATATACAAATATAAACTGTCAAAATCACTTTCATAACTGCGGCTTCGCTGTAGTTGGGTAAAAAGTGAAAGAATGCGCTAGAAAACTCAGGGGAAAATTGATCACCGTGGTAAAACGCCATGAGAATCAATACCATGGAAATCAAAATTGTATAGTTTTTTGTCAATATTTTTAAATACCACAATTATAGACCAATAAAAATAAAATATATGATAAACAATACCCTTTTCCTAACTGCACACCCTAGTCAAAAAACCGTAATGGTTAAAAAATATTTTTAAATATGGAAATGGTAATCAATGACCTAGTGAACCAAAACCACGGTAATCAATTTCTCACCTTCGTAAATCCAGTTTATAACAACGAGAGGAGCAACCGCTCTTCACGATGTTTAGAGCGCAATTGAACTTAGCCAACAGCGGGCGTACAAGCTTCTAAGTTTTGTGGTTTGTGAAATGTGGGTAGTTATGTCGCGCGCCATGGGAATCACTTTTTGTCCGGGGACAAACCTAAATTTGTTATTTTTTCTGAAACTTTGCTGAGTACAGCCTTCGCGTATTTTTTTAATCATATAACAGTTCACCCTTTACAGCTTAGATCACAGCAATTAATTAAATTCCTATTATAAGTTAGTGTAAAAAATATATTTTGTTCCAAAAATGTGTAAGGGACACCCCATGGTAATCAAATTTTAGGGCTTTTACATTTTTTTTCAGGTACTTGCAGCTAAATTTAAGCTGATGTTTATCTTGCATTAAGTAGATTAAACCTTAAACTAACAGAAAAAAAATACTTTGGGTAGAATTTTTATGTTACGGGTAGTTTATTCCCAAAGACACGTAAAATTTTGTCTCTCAGGATTCACCCCTATATTGATGGCTACTGAGGGTTCCATTGGCACTTTTTGCGTAAGGAACCCTAAAAATCATAATTTATTGAGTATCACGGTTACCTTTAAAGGGAGAAGTTGGTTTTTGTCATTAAAGCAACAATGTTGGTTGTTACATAGCTGCATAAACAAACACATTATGTTATTGAAGCGGTGAAGGGTTAGACTTATGACCTTTATTGATGCGTTTTTGGTTGTTTAAGGGTTCAAAAGTTATGTTAAGTCAACACGCGAGCTTGTTGAGTCGCTCTTGAAGATATTAAACATAGGTATACCTAGATATAACTAGATTTTAAGAATAGAAATATTTATACGATAGTGATATTTATACGATTGTGTTTAAGAAAAACATGTTTTGTTTCAAATTTTAATTTTAATTGTATTCATTGTCATAATTTAAAATTTTAATCTTCAATATTTCCTTAATATTTGTTCCTATGTTTCTACTTTTTACCTTATTGACTGATTTTTAATTACCAATATTATATTAAGAAAATAATATAAACAGTTTAGTTGTGCATGCTGTGGCACCCTATAAATGTAGGAACACACTTGTATGATCTCATAGTCTTAAGTATGTAAATCTATGTGTATTCTGTGTTGGGTGTCCTAATTATATAAATAAATAAATAGCACTCATATATCATGAATTGAAAGCTTGAGCTTGATAAAATTTAAACACGACCTGGAAACTGGTAAGTGAACAAAACAAGGATTTGGGTTTTTTGTGTGCAACAAAAATATTCCGAGTTTTTAACTAAGTGCACTTTTTAAAAAATATTTGAAAATACATTTATTATGTTGTGAGCTACCAAGAAACAATTTCCAAAAGTAAATTCTACAAAATTGTAATAGGTAGATACTTATTTCAAAATTTGCATATCGTGCGAGATAGATTCGCACACAAGTGAATTAAATTAAAAATTTAAAAAGAAAGAAAGAAAGAAAGAAAATAAATTTATTGCCAAACTTTACATAGTCAACAAAAATGGTTTAAATTAAAAGAGAAAAAAAAAAACATAATTTGGCAATAGGGGCAGCCTCAGCGTGTAACTACGTTAACCCAGAGTTAGCGTAGTTGCTGGTTTTCAGGCTGCCCCTTTGCTCGAACTAAGATGGCACGTCGAGAGGTTTGTCATAGCGGGTTTACTACACACAATTACTTATAATAGGTTATAGAACAGATGACTAAAAAAAACAATATAATAGAGATACTTTGAATATGGAAAATTTTGATTGCTCATAATATACTATTACTATAATAATTATAATATTAGATGCGTGCGATTGTGTATGTGTGAGTGTGTGTGTGTGTGTGTGTGAGAGTTTGTGCGCGTGCCTGTGTGAGTGTGTGTGTGTCAGTGAGTGAGTATGCGAGTGACAATGTGCTTGGTGGTAGTATGGGCGTTAATGTGAGATAGAGTTTTACTATGTTTTTGCTATGCGTTTTTAAAATTTTTTAATTTTTTTATTTTAAAGGTTGTCTCAAAATGATGTTTCTGTCGGTCTAAAAGGACGCGCCTCATTTTTTTTTTAAATGTTCCCGGGCAAATTTTTTTTCGAAGAGGTGGTGGGAGGTCGTTCCATATTTTTGCCGATCGGTATTTGAAACAACCTTTAAAAGAAACAGTTTTATGATGGGGGATTGACAAAATATTTTGTATTGTAGAGCGTGTGTTAAAACTGTGGGTATCTTTCATATATTTAAACTTATCAAAGAGGTATTCTGGCCTACCACTCCAAAGAATCTTCTGTGTTGTGCACGCTAGGTGGAGCTCTCGTCTAGATTTCATGTTAAGTATGCCTTTGTTTACGAGGTAGGGAGTCACATGTTCTCTACGAGGGATGTTGAAACAGAACCTAGCGCATGCATTCTGAACTTTCTGTATAGAGTGTTCCGTTTTAGCCCACAATCTTGGACCGTAAACGGCACAGCAGTAGTTGAATGGCGAGAGGACCACTAGGTCACACAAAAGTATTTTTATCTCCTCTGATAAATATTTTTGTATACCGTACAGGACCTTTAATTTATAAAATGCATTTCGAATCTTTTCGTTAACATGACTAATAAACCTTAATTCATTGTCTACTATAAGACCTAAGTTTCTAACTTCTTTTTCTATGGGAATAGTGACACCGTTCATCACTGCCTCAGGCTCACAGTCCAACACATTCAATACTTGTTTTTTTGTACCTAGCACTAGCATTTTAGATTTAGTAGGATTCAATACCAAAGAATTATTAGTCGCCCAGCTAAATAAGCTGGCGAGATCTTTATTAACGAGCGCCATATTTGCATCGGTCTCCTCAGGCTTAAATGAGTGATACAGTTGTGTGTCATCCGCATACAAATGATACTTGCATGTTTGGATGTGGTTGGGCATATCCGCTGTAAATATAGAGAAAAGGATTGGGCTTAATATTGATCCTTGTGGCGTGCCTCTACATAATTTACCAACGTCGGATGTTAGTTTGTTGCCGTCGTTACTATGGGTCTCTACATACTGTGTTCTGTCGGTCAGGTACGTTTTGAACCAATGGCAAGTGTTGTCAGAGAACCCATAGTAAGACAATTTCGCTAACAACATTTCCGGATTTAGACAGTCGAAAGCTCTAGAGAAGTCAAGCAGTACTTTAATACTGCTCATTCCTGCGTCTGAGGCAGCTATAATATCGTCTGTGACTTGCAGTAGGGCTGTCTCAGTGCCGTGGTTTTTCCTAAAACCAGATTGGAATTTAGGTATTATTTGCTCTACAGAAATGTGCCTTTCTAGTTGAAATAAAATTACCCTCTCCAGTACTTTGGATAACACTGGCAAAATACTGATCGGCCGTAAGTCCTTTAGGTGTTCTATATTACTGGATTTTGGTAATGGTCTAACTAGGGCTCGTTTCCATGGTTCAGGGAAGGTGTTTGACATAATAGAACAGTTAATTATAGCTGCAATAACTGGAAGAGTTTGTGCAATACGTAATTCACCATTTTGTGGTGGCGGCCATCTTGGATTTTAAATTTTATATAGTGGGTTGTATACTACTAGTAAAGCCCTTTCATTTGATACCCATATTGAGGGGGGTCGTGGAAGAAAAAAGTAATCCGCCATTTTGTAGCGGCGGCCATCTTAAACAGATTTCCACCAAACATGGCTAAGAACACTCTCGACTAATTCTACTTTCAAACAAAAAAAAAATAATTCAAATCCGTTCATCCGTTCGGGAGCTACGATGCCACAGACAGACACACACACAGACAGACAGACAGACACGTCAAACTTATAACACCCCGTCGTTTTTGCGTCGGGGGTTAAAAATGAAGAAGATTAAATCTGTCCCTTAAGGATATTGTAACTCTATTTCTATAACATATACGCGATTACTTTAGTTCAATAGTTAGACAACCTAGCCTTTGTCATATCCCCGTGACAGGGTAGAGTCAGTCAAAGTCAAGTGCATCCGGGTGCGAACGCTATCTCCCGACGCACACGATGCATCGAGTAATGGGTGCACTTTGTCTGGATGACGCGATCTTGTGAAACCAATGTGATCTTTGCTTTTATGAAGTTAGGTGTAATCTGCGATTTTTTTATATTTACCTTCTTAAATTAGATTATATATTAACTCTTCAGTTAGGTAATTTTTGTAATTATTGTTTTTATATAATTACCAAAAATATCTAATCACTAATCACACGTTTGAGGAAAAATGTTACCGACGACTTTACAGCCGTTAAGGCGTGTAGAAGAAACTAACGGATTTTGGATTTTGCAGACCACATTTTTTTATTGCAAATTGCAACATAACGATCAATATTATTATAGTCTTTAAAAAAATCTAATAGGCTTCTGTTACAGTAGAGCACATAATAAATGTGCTCTCTACGGAAACAGATAATACATTTTTACAAATTGATATTTTCTTATCCAGAACTCATTTGGGTCTGGGAGTAACCCTGCCTGGTCACGGATGCTGCCGTCGACAATTGACATACGCCGCGCTGGGTCAGCGTTACGCCGGGTCAGCGCCACGCCGAGCCAGCGCCACGCCGAGCCAGCGCGCGCCGCGTCTGTAAGCCGGCTATTGTTTTCCGATATTTGGGTATTCTTGTACTCCCAGCTTTGTTTCTCGTTACACTTTCCTTATTCGCTTGGATAAAATATTGGGGTACTTTTATGATTGAAGGTCAGTCGATGTGGATCATTCAGAAAAAAAAAATTAAAAGATTGCCTGAATAGACTTAATAAGATTTTCATTTTCTATAGATAGACTCAGAGAGAGACAGGCTAAATGTCATCCGATACATTTACTTAAATTAAAAGCTCAAAGTCACAATTATAGGTTGTGAGGCTAACTGGAATAAATCCCTCCTTGGCTTCACTGAATATCATGCCGGAACACGGTCGTAATTTCTGTTTGGCCGGTATCCAAACCCGGGGATTCAGAATTACATCTGAACCACATAACCCTTTGGCCACTACCGCTTCACCGGACTTTTTTTTATGTGATGAAGTAGAAGACGAGCAGAGAGCTCTCCTGATGTTAAGAGATAACGCTGCCCATAATTAGTACAGTGCTACTTAGGATTTCACAATGATGTGAAATTCTAGGAGCACTGCACCAACGCTTCTCACTCAAGAGTCATAAGATGTTCAGACTCTTTAGCCCAGTAATTTCACTAGCTACAGTGCCCTCCTACCGGAGCACAGTAATGTTTGCACATCACTGCTCAGGCGATAGAATAACTGGCACTGTTGGGGTACCCACCTAGACGACCTCCTGCAAAGGATGTCTACCCCCGGTAAAAAACCACCGGACTTACCACCACTAGGCAATGACCGCTACTTTTAATGACAATAACATTCCCTAATTTCAGGTTTACTTCCTTTCCTAGTAAATCCACCAGGTGCTATGAACCAAGCTTCGACAGGTGTCCAACAGGTCAGGCCAGCTCGCAGCTGACAAACTTTGGATGGATGGAGATGAATTTTGGCAGAGATATAAATACCCATATTGTGACCACACTAACCATGGAAAATGGAAGACGATCACGACGACAGCGAAGCTGCGGCTGCAACAAGCTAAGCGAAGTACTTATTTACCTTTATACATAGGTACATACATATCACGCCTGGTTCCTGTTGGGAAAAGCAGAGATCATTTCCCTCCATTTGGTACGATCCTGACACACCTCTTACGCTTCCTCAACCTATATTACCTCTGGAGCTTGATCAACAGCTGAGGGGATATCCCCTCAGTGTCCAACAATAACAATAACAATAATTACAGCTTAACTTTTCATCAGGATATTTAGTACCTTTTATAGTGAATCTACAATCTACCAGGTGTCATCGAAGCCTCGGCAGGTGTCCTAGTGTCCAACAGGTCAGGCTCCCGTTAAGGTCCCGCAGCTGATTAAGGTGCGTCTCTCGCCAGCGACGTGACGCTGTAATGGAGTAACCCATCAATCTATGCGTCGATATCTTGCATCTGTGAAGCGATAGATACGGTAAATTGTTAAAAATCATTTGACGGATTGGACACGGTCTTGGATTTCACTTAATTTATTTCTTCACTTACAAAATTACACGTCTTACTTCTTAGCTGGTGTCTTTCGGTCTCTCTGTACTTATATTCTTAATTAGCTAACTTAATTTCTAACACTCTCTCTGTCACTTTTGCATGCATTTACTTAACTTTCATCTCTTTCACCCGCATCACACTTCGCACTGCATTTGCACACTTCCTACCACAGATCATCTCCATATACGTTCCGTTTACCACATTCATTATGTTTTTTAGTTTTATTTTCCACATCTGCCACATCCACATATTAGCACGTCCTTGTATTCTACCTCGACGTAGTCTCGTAATGAGAGTCCAGTGTTGTTCTATCCAGTGACTGGATCCAGCCACTGGATGGGAACCTGATTGCTCCGAATCAACTTGACGCTGCTCCATCATTCATCTTCACACGGGTGGCTAATGAACGCGTCTAATAACACTAATGTATTGTTAAACTATAAATCAAAATGGATATGCACTTCCTAGTCTACCTATATCGAATATCCCATATACACATTTATGCTAAACGGGCAGCGAAGTCGCACAGCGAGCTACGATCGAATCAGGAATGAAGAGATCCATAGGCGAACTAAAGTCACCGACATAGCCCAGCGGATTAGCAAGCTGAAGTGGCAATGGGCAGGCCATATAGCGCGGAGAGCGGATGGCCGATAGGGTCGAACAGTTCTCGAGTGGAGTCCACGGACTAGCAAACACAGCGTAGGAACCCACAAGGTGGACAGACGACCTTATAAAGGTTGCCGGAAGACGCTGGATGCAGGTCGCTTCCAACCGGTACATATGGAAGTCCAAAGGGGAGGCCTATGTGCTCATAGGCCTCCTCTTTGCAGTGGTAGATTAGGCCCTTGAATGACACATAGCTCGATTGACACATTGGCTATTCACTAGGTAAAACCGCAAGTACACAATTGATAAGTTAATAAATAAACAAAGTACAACATAGTTTTACAAAACGGGTCAATCCGAATCCTGGTAAACACACACAGTAAAGTTTTAATGGCCGGATTGACTCACGCAAGCTCATAAACACGACTACAAATTAATTACTTGTACTCAAATTACATATTACCATCAAACAATGTAGGTACATGGTTTCAGCAAATGTCCAGTGGTAGAAAATGTAGTCTTACTTAACCGCATCATAATTTTTTTTTAAGAAGCAAGAAGACAAGCAAAACACTCTCCGGATGTCAAGAGACAATGCTGCCCGTAATCGTTATAGCGCTACCCAGGTTTTTTTCATACGAAGAAGTAAGAAGACGAGTAAGACACTCTCCTGAATGGTGAGAGACAACGTTGCCCATAATCAGTAGGTACAGTGCATAGGCGGATTTAGGCGTGGCAGGTGGCCAAGCCCCCCCACCCCCAGAAGCATTGTAGAGTTACTAGTATTTTGCACATATTTCATGGTCAAGATCACCATGGCCCCAGGACCAAATCCTGGATCCGCCCTTGGTACAGTACCACCCAAGATTTCACTATAGATAATAATAATAATTGGGGTTTATACTCCAACAGAACAGGTTACCTACGCTGTCAGAATCAAATCACAATGATGTTAAGTTCTAGGTGTATTGCACCAACACTTTTTACTCAAGAGTCATTAGATGACTCTTCAGTCCAGTAATTTCACTAGCAACAGTGTCCTGCTAACGATTTAAAATGTCAATTCAACGTTTTGATCGATGCGTTGCATTGATAGATCAGTTCACTTTCCTTAAGTATACACATTCTTTCAAGTGTAACTACAACTTTTTGTGAAGCACCTTGTACAGTTTGATGATAATTCATCATTGACTTATGATATTGACGTTCACCTATGAATATTCCGTTTTAAATTGCGTGTAGGGCTGTCATTCTATCATTCTTTATTGGAAACAATTACAGCGAGAATGCTAAGAATGTTGGTTCCATTAATGCAAATTGCTTCCGTCTATGTATACTTATAAATTTATTATTTAGTATGTCCAGCAAGTCTATATGTGTTATTTCAGGGCCTAAGCTCACATACTCAATCTAAATATATAAAAGCAAAGAGTGACTGATTGACTGACTGATCTATTAACGCACAGCCTAAACCGTTAGATGGATTGGGTTGAAATTTGGAACATACGAGGGTGATTTGATAAGTCCGGTAAAAATGGATGATAGCGACATAGTATTGACAAGTTATTAACATGTCCTGATAGGTTATTGTTTTGATGGTATGCAGATGAAATTTTATCCAAATATATTGATAAGTTTTGATTTGACAGTCATTTAGAGTAGACAAGTTCCTAGTATACAGTGAAGATGGCGAAAAGTGAGTTTAGAGTCTTGATAAAGCATTACTTTTTGAGGAAGAAAACAATCACGCAAACAAAAAAATCACTAGACAAGTATTACGGTGATTCTTCTCCTTCATTAAAAATGATTCATCAATGGTTCACAAGCTTTCGTTGCGGCAGGATGAGCACGGAGGACGAGCCCCGACCAGGACGTCCTGTGGAGGTGACCACACCCGAAATGGTCACCAAAGTCTACGATCTCGTGTTGGAGGATCGCAGGATCAAAATTGGTGAGATAGCCAAGACTACAGGCATCTCAACTGAACGGGTCTGGAACATCCTACACGTTTTTCTAGAGATGAAAAAGCTTTCCGCGAGGTGGGTGCCGCGTTTGCTCACTGTGGACCAAAAACGACAACGCGTGACCATGTCCAAGGCCAGTCTGGCGCTGTACCAGCGCAACCCGGAGGAGTTCTTGCTGCGTTTCATAACGGTGGATGAAACGTGGTTAATTTCTACACACCCGAGACCAAATAACAGTCCAAACAGTGGGTGGAAGCTGGCGGCAGTGCACCAAAGAAGGCGAAAGTGGTTGCGTCTGCCGGGAAGGTGATGGCGACTGTTTTCTGGGACGCTCAAGGCACAATCCTTGTGGATTATCTCCAAACAGGGAAGACAATAAACGGAGCTTATTACGCGTCTCTCCTAGATCAGCTCAACACAGAAATTTCAATCAAACGGCCTCATTTAGCGAAGAAGAAAATTTTGTTTCACCATGACAACGCACCTGCACATACGTCTGCCGTTGCGACGGCCAAGCTGGTGGAGCAGCGCTACGAGGTGCTCCCCCATCCACCCTACTCCCTTGACCTGGTTCCGAGTGACTTCTACCTGTTCCCAAACATGAAGAAATTGCTCGGGGGGTGCAGATTTTTCTTAAATTCGGAGCTCATCAAGGAGACTGAGGCCTATTTCGAGGGCTTTGGAAAACCCTACTCCAAGGAAGGGATCGGTAGGCTACAGAATCGCCTAACTAAGTGTATTGCCCTTCAGTGAGACTATGTTGAGAAATAAATAAAACTAAACCAAAAAAATTAACCCTTGTTTTACTTTTACCGGACTTATCAAATCACCCTCGTAGGTAGGTTTTATGACGTAGACCTACGCTAAGAATGGATTCGCCACGCGGATAAAGCCGCGAGCACAAGCTAGTTTAAGATAAGAAAAGAAACTCTTTATTGATCCACATATAAAGTAAATTTTACAAACAAAAAATTAAAACTAAAAGTGTATCAATTGGTGGTCTTATCGCTCAAAGCGATCTCTTCCACAGACAATCGTGTAATTTAATTTAATTTCTAAATCTAAATATGTATATAAACGGAAAAAGTGACTGACTGGCTGATCTAACGCTCAGCTCAAACCACTGAACAGATTGGGTTTAAATTTAGAATACAGGTTTTATATGTTGAAGATCTCCACTAAGAAAGGTTTTTACCACGCGACCAAAGCATAAGCTTGTCACATACATTCATTATCTGAATTTCAACTCATTTATCTCAATTACTAACAAATTATATCGATATAAGCGATAAGACCGCCAATTGTAACATTGATTAACTGAAATGTACTTATTTAGTGTTAATTGTTTTCTTTGTTGCAATAAAGAGTTATCTATCTATCTATCTATCTATTATATTAATTTATATACTAATTTTATTTAAAGATAATATTAATGTATTGATACTTCTATACTAATAAGAATCCAAACAATGGACAATCTGCAGAACTGCAATAACTGACGAATCATATAATTATGACAGAATTTGATGTTAATCACATAATTTCAAAAACAATACTAATAACCAGTCATAAAATATCGTGACAGCCCTATAAAATAATGCACTTGATTGATTTACGAGGCATTGTCGCGTTTTTACGATAAACTGCGCTTTTGCGCGATCTCTGCGCGTGCGCACGATGGAGCGGTTCAATCGATCACTGACCTTATAATTGCGGGAAAATTATCTTTAATACTTGTTATTTGCATATGGAACCCTGTTACTGCAGGAATACCTAGATAACGAAATAACTAACGTGTGTACCCAAAAATTAATTATTTTTGTTTTTCTAACCATTATGTGTTCACGAAAGCTTTCTAGCCTAGCAATATGGTGGTATGGTATGTGGTATGGTACGCTCTCCTGATGGTAAGAGATAACGCCCATAATTAGTATAGTGCTACTCAGGATTTTACAAAAAAAAATCTAGGTGCACTGCGCAAACGCTTCTAAAAATAAATAAGTAATGTAATTATATCAAATTCAGCGTAATAAGTAATATCCAGAGGGCCTATTGGCTATCGCAAAAAGACATGTAAAACACTAGAATCCAGACAAAATTGTGTACATTACGTGCTTAAACCTCCTCAATAATATTATGAGTAAAGTAACAAAAGCAGAATTGAAGTTGCCATCATCGTAGTGGATGAGAATTAGCCAATAGCCCCTCTGATGGTAGATGGCAGTCGGCGTGTGGTCTCACCGTCAGGACAGGTGGTCGACGGTCACTCCGCGGTACAAAGGTCAAGTGACCACCGTTTGATGTCACCGCTTTGTAATGACCGCTAAGTTGTTGCCAGTGTCATGTTTTCATTTCATTTATTTTTGAGTTAATACTGGCATAATATGCTATTTTTTTTCAAGCTTTTATTTAATTTCACCTGTTTGTTGTGTGTCTGTATTTGTGAAATTTTGCATGTATGTGTAAATCGGATGACAATGCAATTAAATGCAATTTAATTATTATGACATCGAGCTGATCTGATGATGGAGCTGAAAGGTGGCTATAGGAACTCCGTAATTAAACGACGCAACCCCATCGTGTTTGGGCTCGTATGATTCGTTTTAACGAGTACTTTGATGCTAAATGGTAATAATAATAAAACTTGTTTTTAAAAAGCTTTTTAATTTCCATGTCACTTGTTAGGCTTTGACCACGATCTCGCGTGATGTAAAGCAACGATGCGGTCGCAGATGGTAGCAGGCTTAACCTAGAAGGCGGCACAAATCTCTCATTGAACATCATGCCGGAACACGGTCATGAAGACCGCGATACGGTTTTGTCCAGTGGGTGGTAAGTAGCCACGGCCGAAGCCACTAATTACGAGTAAGTATAGTCACTGCGTTGTGGGGTCGAAATTCAAACTCTTTACTCTCTTTTTCTCTTATATTTCACGGTGGGTTCAAAGTCAACCTTCTAGGCACATCTAGTACAAAACATGTTTGATAAAACTATGAGAACGGCGAAGTTATGGAACTCGCTACCACTCTCAGTGTTTCCCGAATGCTATAACGTGGGTTCAAATCAAGAGTGAATAGGTTCTTACTGAACAGGCGTGCCAACAGGTGAGATTGCGGTCAAACGCTTGTTTAGTCTGCTATAAAAAAAAAACTAAAATTAATAATAATGTTATATAAGGATAAAATTTAAATAATTCGCCTTACTAGGCCGCCGTGAAAACGCCTAGGGCATTTAACACATAGTTACAATCTAACCTACAGTCATAAAGATCCGTAGACAGTTTGAAGTAATCTTGGACTCCATATACCATTGAACGGTGAAAGATAAAAAGAAGCCTCCTTTTTGGATTGGCTACAAATCTTGCCGCACCCCGATTAAAAACTCCACTCTATAACGAAATTATCGTCGTAACTCAACCCCGTCCACGATTACCTGGCGATAGCTGTAACACTGATATTAGGGATGAGCTTAGTGCTTATAAATAAAGCAAAAAAAAAATTATCGACTATTTTTTAGGTCATGGTCCTTGGCCAAGTAGTGTGGCGTCCGAGGCCCAGTTGAATACGTCCGGCGTGTGATCCCGAGGGCCTGGGTTCAAATTCTTTCACCCCAGTTAACTAGACAGAGACTAGAGACAGAAAACTAAAACGAAATTATGGTCGTAACTCAACCTTATCCACGATTACCTGGCGAAGGCTGTAACACTGATATTAGGGATGAGCTTAGTGCTTATAAATTAACGATTTTTATTATGCAAGTGGAACCCAAGTTGCATTTGGAACTCTTCAAAGCACGAGTGAACCTGATCAGATGGGATGTGACCTTGGAGCTTTTTAATAGATATAAAATACATAGATGAATAAAACCCATCGTTTAATAATTAGGCTTACAAAACTCAGTCGAGAATTTTGTACTAAGTACACTTAGAGATATGCAGGGTCTTTGGGTTTATGCACGGTAAAGAGATATACAGTAGTTTGACTCCATAGAAAAGGCCGGAATTTGGGAGTGAGTAGATGTGGGCAGATGTGGGTAGAAGTGGGTATATAATCCAAAAGCGGGTGCCACGCAGCGACGGGCGGACGTCACGATAGTTTTTTGCAAGTATTTAGTGTAATTTACGTTATTTACTTTGGACGTATGTATACATAATATTATAAATAATATAAAATGGCAAAAAATAGCATTCGATATTATGCTGTTTTTGAGGTAAGTTAGTATGAAGTTATTATAACATTTATTTTTTTATTTTTAAAAGTATTCTGCTGAAGTAAGAGTGCGAGTAAGAGACCGAGTAAGAGTGCGAGTAAGAGTCCGATAAGAGTGCAAGTAAGAAACTGAGTAAGGATGCATGTAAGCGTCCGAGTAAGAGTGCGAGTAATAGTCCGAGTAAGAGTGCGATTAAGATTCCGAGTAAGAGTGCGAGTAAGAGACCGAGTAAGAGTGCGAATAAGAGTAAGATTCTGAGTAAGAGTTTGAGTAAGAGTTTGAGTAACTCTTGTCTTGTCTCTTGTCTTGTCTTGTCTCTTGTCTTGTCTCTTGTCTTGTCTTGTATCTTGTCTTGTCTCTTGTCTTGTCTCTTGTCTTGTCTCTTGTCTTGTCTCTTGTCTTGTCTCTTGTCTTGTCTCTTGTCTTGTCTCTTGTCTTGTCTCTTGTCTTGTCTCTTGTCTTGTCTCTTGTCTTGTCTCTTGTCTTGTCTCTTGTCTTGTCTCTTGTCTTGTCTCTTGTCTTGTCTCTTGTCTTGTCTCTTGTCTTGTCTCTTGTCTTGTCTCTTGTCTCTTGTCTCTTGTCTTGTCTCTTGTCTTGTCTCTTGTCTTGTCTCTTGTCTTGTCTCTTGTCTTGTCTCTTGTCTTGTCTCTTGTCTTGTCTCTTGTCTTGTCTCTTGTCTTGTCTCTTGTCTTGTCTCTTGTCTTGTCTCTTGTCTTGTCTCTTGTCTTGTCTCTTGTCTTGTCTCTTGTCTTGTCTCTTGTCTTGTCTCTTGTCTTGTCTCTTGTCTTGTCTCTTGTCTTGTCTCTTGTCTTGTCTCTTGTCTTGTCTCTTGTCTTGTCTCTTGTCTTGTCTCTTGTCTTGTCTAGATAGTAGCTTAAGTAAGTAGATGATATGAAATAGGTAGGTACCTACTGTATGCGGGCAGCGGCTGCCCGGCAGCCCTATGACTTGCGCATGTACCGCGAGACTGTAGGTATTTATGTTCAAAAATCACGCTCAGTCAAACTACTGTATATCTCTTTACCGTGGTTTATGTCAAATATTAGACCAATTAAAACCAACGGGTTACGATATCGATATTTTACGATACAGATGACAAAATCAAGTTAATTTTTTAACAAGTGAAATTTAAAAACCTTTTTAAAAACAAAAATGAGCCCAAACTCGATGGGGTTGTGTCATTTAACTATGGAGTTCCTATGTTCACCTTCCAGCTCCATCATCAGATCGGCTCCATGTTATAAAAAAATAGCACTCCGGGAGTGCCGGCAGAAGTGAAAACTTCAATATTAACGTTGTGTTTAATTATAAGTATAAAAATACTATCATTTATGAGGTAGAATACAATGTTTATTTATTGCGCTATCGTACACAAATATGACAATTTATATGTTATTATTTATAATATTATATCGTTATTTATATATAACATTAAATTTTATCTCTCAGAAAAATCAACTTCCATCCATAATTTCGACGACTTTTACACCATCGTTATTATCAGAATCATCATCGCAAATTTTAACAACTGATACAATTGGTTTATGATAACTTAAGTAAGAAACAAACAGTTTTGATTCGAACCTATTTAAGTGTCTAATAAAAAAAATATAAAATATAAATATAAAATATAAAAAAAAAATATCGGGCGCGCGTTTGTCTAAGCCCCCTCTGCCGCCTAAACAGAGCAGCACACTCAGGCACGGTAGAAAGAGTGGGAGATACTAGTTCCTCTCCCTTCCCCTCGATCTTACGCTTTTTCGATCAGCATCACGTGACCCTGACGCGAGTTTGAAAGTTTTTACCCATACAAAAAGTGCTCAGCGCCGCTAAAGAAGTTTTCACTTCAATAATATTGCATTGTCATCCGATTTATACATGCATGCAAAATTTTAGCTCAATCGGAAACCGGGAAGTGGATCAAATTTAACTTGCAAGATTTGATTGCAGACACTGAGAAGAGACAGGTGAAAGCAAATAATGGTTTGTAAAAAATCGTCATGTTCTATCGATATGAACCACGGCCCTAATTAAGGCAAGCAGATGGAACAAAACGAGCGGGCAGTAAGTAGCGGGCTAGCCGGCTAGGTCTAGGCTGGCACTAGGCGTCTAATAAATTAGATTGCGGTTATAAACATGCGGCGTTCGCTCGTCATCTGATACCGCGGACTGGGTGTGCGTGCACATTGTTGTACACGACACGGGAATTTAGAACAAACGAGAAACAGGTTAATTTTATTATCGGGACTTATCGCGTACAAAAACAGAAACAGGTGTTCTTGTCTATAATTATAGATTTATATATTTATTCAATTTTAAAAAATACGAAATTCAGGAATTATTATGTATGAAAAGTAGAAGACGTTAAAAAAATCTATATATATTGTTCATTTAGAATTTTGATTCATATTGTTTTCATATTGTTTTAAGCTTTTGCTTAAAATAGAAAACAACTACTTTGTGACTATTACATTGCTTGGTGGCTGCACGTTCTCTCACTTATGCTATTTTTTCTCTGTTGACCTAACCACCATGACACAAGCATAAAGTTACTTAGTTAGGTGTTAGGTGGCGCTATGTGTGATGTCCTAAAAATATTGAATTATTTCTAAAATCATACGTTCTTAACAATTAATTTTCAAGTTGCAGTTTTTGTAGTTCGTGTAACAATGTGACCGTTCACTAACCGGCTGGCACCATCGACAGCTCCCAGCGACCGGTGGCGGTGATCGGTGACGGTCACGTGATTATATGGGTATACCACCGCTCAGGATGTTCACCTGCCCGGCTATAAGGATCAAGCCTTTTTATTCCATCTTCGGAACGGCATTTCAGAACACGGATGTGTTCTTAGTGTTTTTAGTGGGTGCTCTACCAACTACTACTACCAAGCGTTTATTATTATAATCAGGATTGGTCGCATTTGGTATACAAATTGAAAATCATCACGAAGACACGACTAAATAGGTGGTACATTTTCGCGCATCATACGTGATTCATTTTCCACTGCACTTTCTTTTTGGGGTGGGGTGTGGTCAAACCTTGGCTTAGTTTAAAAGATGGAAATACATACTGTTCCAATAGCAATAAAAATAAATCTTAATCATCTTTATTATTAACAGGAAATTAAGCAAGATGTGATTGTAATCAATGGCGTGCATTCCGGTCACAATTGAGTAGTTCGAGTAGAGTTATCATGTGGAGCAATAAAAAGCGATGATGTTCACCACTCGATAAGGAGCACGGTCGACCGCGCCGCTGTCACTCAAGCGGCTGATGCATCGGTAATTGTACGCTTTTTGCCGAGTTAGAACACGCTAATCGGACGGAATTTGAAGCGCTTTGAATTATTGCTGCTTAGTTAACTCGGTGATGTCCCCGAAAATTCCGATGTTTCCTAGAAACTGCTTGCGAGAAGTAAGTTGCCGCCTGAGCAGTGATGTGCAAACATTACTGTGCTTCGGTAGGAGGGCACTGTAGCTAGTGAAATTACTGGGCTAAAGAGTTTTAACATCCTATGACTCTTGAGTAAGAAGCGTTGGTGCAGTGCTCCTAGAATTTCACATCATTGTGAAATCCTAAGTAGCACTGTACTGATTATGGGCAGCGTTATCTATTATCATCAGGGGAGCGTCTTGCTCGTCTTCTACTTTACCACATAAAGATCTAACTGCTTTAGTTAGCTAGCTTAGGTAGGCCTATTAATATAAAAGCGAGAGTATGGATGTGTGTGTTTTTTACCTCTTCACGCCTAAACGAATCAAATGGTCCGGAATTTTGTATAATAGTAGCTTAGAACCTGAAATACAACAGCGTGAAATAAACTGGGGTTTTCACTCATCACTCTTCTCTCAAAAAAAACATGGGCAAATTTTTATCGATAGATAAAAAAATAATATAATTTCTGATTCTGATTAAATAAATATAAACTACAATTAAAATACCGACAGCTGAACTAGTACAATTAAATTAAGTTAGAACTAAATACCTAACATTACAGTAAGGTGTATACTAATAGGTCATTAATTCACAACGCTTCAAGTACTAAGTCACCTGAGCATTAAGTACCTAAGACCTAGCACTATACACCTGTATGGGCCCATTGTGTTGAATTGCTGAACAAATTACTACGTAATTGCTACCTATGTATCGACACTTTATAGAAAAGTAAAGAATATTTTATTATAAGTACCTATAATGAAATAATGAATATTTTGTTGCTATTTTTATGACCCACGTTTTTGGTCTTAAACGCCTATTATAATAAAATTTTATTTATAGAAAAAATATGACATCAAACCTACTTCAAGCTCACTTTTTAGAGTTCCGTAGTTTATTATTTTATCACATTGACTGCTTTAAAAAAAATGAAAAACACTTGCTGGGTGCCAAAACATTTTTAGGTAAATTTTGATTAAGTAAATATAGATGAATGACGCCAATACTTGTTTTCGTAAGTTGACTATATTGCCAGAGTGGCCGATTAAAGCAACGTGGATTAGCCTCAAACCCCGGCGGTTTACTGACTACTACAAAATGAACGGAACGCTCACTCGGTTCCGAGTAAGCGGCGCCGCTACTAGAGCCCCGCCCCACTCGGTACCGAGTGGGGAGCAGTCTATGTGTTATTAGCGAGAGCGATATATGTATGTAGGTAGTCCTAATTCTTAATTTAAAAACCAGTCGACCGATTATATAAAAATTTATATGGTAGGTACTTTTGCACGAGTATTGTAAAAGGCTCATTACACCTGGCTAAATTTAGAAGCCTAAATTCAGTCGCCACTGAATTTAGTCAAGTGTAATCACATTTAGCATCCTAAATTTAGAAGAAAGTATCGTTCATCCTAAATTAGATTCTAAATTTAGTGACTAAATTCAGCCAAGTGTAATAAGGCTTTAAATTCCAGATCAATACAGACCCTTGTGAACAACCGATTTTGATGAATCTTATACTGTGTGTTAAATTAAACTAAATATAAGTAAATAAATGGCCACAATTAAACCTAAAATTTTATAGAAATTCTAAGAAAAACATATTATATAAAATTAAATAAATACTACATACAAAATTTCAGCCCAATCGGTCCACCCGTTTAGACGTGAAAGAGTAACAAACGTTTATACATAAGAAGCTTTC
This sequence comes from Hemithea aestivaria, assembly GCA_947507615.1. NCBI lineage: Eukaryota > Metazoa > Arthropoda > Insecta > Lepidoptera > Geometridae > Hemithea > Hemithea aestivaria. The sequence goes on from OX382331.1 coordinate 751,003, forward strand.
GCATTTCTAATATCAGTAGGATTTTTCAACGAATTGCCATGGAAATTCAATTAAAACGCACTATAACAGTTAGGTATAAACTTAGCAAACCAGTGAAGCGAGTCATGGGAAGCGATCATGGTGTCAGTCAGTCACGGTCAGAAAAACTGATCGATTGATGACTTAGACCTTAGTCGCGAGGTGACGACTGTGGGAGCGTTGTGGTGTGAACTGGCCGATTATAATATCATACTTCTTTTACGTAGTAATACTTAGTATTCTTTGACTTGACTTTTTTTTATACATTGAAGTAAGAAGACGATCAAGACGCTCTCTTGATGGTAAGAGATAACGTGCTACCGAACGCACTGCGCCAACGCTTCTTACTTGAGAGACGTAAGATGTTAAGACTCTACAGCCCAGTAATGTCACTAGCTACAGTGCCCTCCTACCAAATCACAGTAATGTTTACACATCACTGCACAGGCGGTAGAGTAACTGGGTCTGTTGGGTTACCCACCTAATCGACCTCCTGCAAAGGAAGTCTACCCCCGGTAAACATAACCCAGTACATTTACTCCAAGTGTGGCAGTTATTCTACCGCCTGAGCAGTGATGTGCAATCATTACTGTGCACAGGTAGTAGGGCACTGTAGCTAGTGACATTACTGGGCTAAAGAGTCTTAACATCTCATGAATCTTGTGTAAGAAGCGTTGGTGCAGTGTTCCTTGAATTTCACATCATTGTGAAATCCTAAGTAGCACTGTACTGATTATGGGAAGCGTTATCTCTTAACATCAGGACAGCGTCTTGCTCGTATTCTACTTCATCACATAAAAAAAATGAATAAGTTATCCATCCATTCAGTATGTCGATAGCCTCGGCCCCCAGTAAAGTGAAGTGATCATGGCGGTAGACGGAACATCTGCATATTGGTGTAAAACTGCAGACGGATGGACGGGTGGAGAAGCATATAATATAAACTATATGAGAGACTAGGGATGGAGAAATGATAAAGGTGGCGTCTTACGCCTGTACGTGCGGTAAAGCGGTCGTTTTTACACGATTTATTAAATACATAGTATACAAAAACCGCAAATTAAGAGGTATTATTATTTGCATTGGGAAAATTACATTTAATCTAAATATATAAAAGGAAAGTGTAACTGATTGACTGACTGACTGACTGATCTATCAACGCACAGCTCAAACCGCTGAACGGATTCACATGAAATTTCGAACATAGATGGGATTTATGATGTAGACCTTAGCTAAGAAAGGATTTTTACACGCGGGCAAAGCCGCGAGCACAAGCTAGTTTATAATATAAAATCTTTAGTTTAAAAAGGAAAACTATCCAAACAAGTAGAATTGATTAGCATAGAATAACTTTTCAGTGCATATTAAGTTACGACAACTAGTTCTAAAAACAATCTTAAAAATTAAAGGTAAACAATTCGCGGTCTTACGGCATAAAACAATCTCTTACAGACAACCTCATTGAAAGAAATTTTGAGGACTTATACAGTGGTGTGCAGCAATTGAATTGAATGATAGGTACATATAGGTTGGCCACACAACCTATAAATTGTGATTTGACTCTGACAGTGTAAGTAGGGTAACCTGTTCTGTTGAAGTATAAACCCCAATTATTATTATTATTATGAAAGAATGATTCAAAGAAGGCATTACTTTGCACTATCAGCTTCTTTGTAATCTTTATGCCTAATTTGATGAATCCAACAAAAATAAACTTCTATCATCCAATAAGTGCAGAGCTGGAGAGGCAATGGTGCAAAAATAACGAATATCCGCAAGTTCGTTCAATAAACAAGGCAAGGCGAGGCGAGGCGAGGAAATCGCTCGCGCACTTTACACCGATGATGACGTAAATACTCATTTGCAAGAACAATCTCCGATATTGAGTGAGAGCTGTCTTTAGCTACCGTTGTACTGCCGGCCAGATATTGCCTTCCTGACTTAGATCAGAATAAAAGAAGAAGATACGGTACGCGCTATCGTTGCTATAACCAAAATACCAGAGCCGCCTAAGCAGTAATGTGCAAACATTACTGCGCACACGTAGGAGGGTACTGTAGCTAGTGAAATAACTGGCCTGAAGAGTCTTAATATCTTATGACTCTTAAGTAAGAAACATTGGTGCAGTGCATTATTGTGAAATCCTATGTAGCACTGTACTGGTTATGGGCAACGTTTTCTCTTAACATCAGGACAGCGTTTTACGCGTCTTCTTACTACTTCACATTCTTCACATAAAAAAATACTCCACTGGACAATACAGTGTTGCCAAGCGGTCATTATTACCGTGTTCCGGCATGATGTTTAGTGAAGCCAGGGATTTATCCCGCCTTCTAGGTTCATTCTTCTATCATCAAAGGCCGCATCGTCGTTTACCATCACGCGAGATCGTGGGCAAAGGGTGCTTTCGCGCCGACTCGCGTCTAAGTTAAATTGTGTATGTGAACCTAATTGGCGCGGTCCATTTGCGAGATGTCAGTACTGTATCTTCCCTTTGCATTTTAATCTAAGCTCCCTGACCTACATTGGAAGGCATTTTTCTCCCGCCTTTATAGATTTTACGCCTTTCCTCTCAGAATTTGAGATGATTGTTAATTTGCGCAAAAATGTTGGAGAAAATAGAACTTTCGTTTATTCATGTTTTTCGTATATTCTCTTGATACAAATTACAGCTCGATCGGTTTAGCAATTTAGTTTGCAGGAACAAAAATAAATAAATATTTGAGGATATTTCAAAATGTTGAGGACACTCAAGTTGACATTAAGGTTTGTAATAAATCCCTATGTTCTTGCTCGTTCTTCTCATAGAAGTGCTTTGCAAACGAGCGGTAAAGTCTTAAAATACAAAAAAAAATACTTAAAAAAGTACTCCATTGAAGTCTTTTTGTATAAATTAATTTTGAGTTTGTGTACATTTTGTAGGCTTTAACTTCTAGGTCAACATTACAATAACTTCAATAAAATTATGGTCACGACGGTCAACGGTCACGCTCACAGCCATTATACCACACAATGACACCATCCAAACCTGATTGACACATTCCTACGCACACACACACCATACAAGTCATACAAGCCATACAACCAATAACACACATTTTATTATTAATTTAATACATTTTTATCTCCGCCCATGATGGCCTCCTACCGATCTGTAGATGCAATCAATCGGTTTTATTAGATACTGTAAAGTCATTAAGTCGCTATCGGATTTCTTATTTAAAATGTTGAAACTAGTACCTACTTACGTTTGAGAGAAATCTATGGATAGAGTTTGATGAATGTTAAATGAAGCAGCCATAGTAAGCCCATTTGCCTGTATACGTAAGTGAACAAAAACACATATCTCTCACTACCTTATTCATGATCATCATTGTCATGTATCCCAGAACCTATGCACCTACGCATCATCCATTGATGATGGAATAAGATGGAATAAGAATAGGTGCATAGGTTCTGGGTTGATTGCATCTAGGTCTTTTTTACGATAGTTGAGTTGTCGTCAGTTCATATCTTGTCTGTGGTCTGTGAAGGGGGCATTACTTCTGTGTAATTATTTGATAACAAATAATGGTTGAGACGTATCTCAACAAATAGTCAACGTGAGTACAGCCGTGTCGTATTTATAATATGGATAACACTCACGGTAGTTTCCAAAATCGAACAAATAATTACACACACATTATTTTTTTTTAATCTTTACACATAAGTACGTATGGGTACTATAGGTGCCTCATTCTTGAAATACCATCTATTGATATCCTTCCTAGCTAGAATGACAGTTATACACAGGTAGCCTCACCGAGGGCTTACTATGACTGCTTCATAATTTCATTAAGCACCATATATTTTGTTGATCCGTAGAAACTGGCATAAAAGTTATGCGCCAGAGTCGAGGCACGCGGCTCGTCATACTATCACAAATGTCAAGAATTATTAACACGTTGACTGCGTTATAAGACACGCACGAACAGCGATTTGCTCGATATCAGTATCGATAATTTATATGTAGTGTAAGTAAGTAATAAGTTGCGTTTTTGAAAACTAACGTGAGTGTCCGAAACCCAGGGTCGAGCCTAGCTTTGACCATTATATTCGTGAGTTATAGTCGTTTGTTTACATAGTAAGAAATAAGTTATTATTTTTTATAGAACATTCATGATATTTTTGATTATTATTTATGTATTTTGTAATTTTGGTAGATTACTTTGTGGCACTTTCCACTACAGGACAAAGGCCCCTTCCCTCCTTCCATTCCTCACGTGCTAGGGCTATGGTTTGCCCCTATGGACTATGGATATTTGCGATGTAATTCAATAGTTTTGGGGCCCTAGACAAGCGACAATAGCAGCTTGTGGTTAACGCTAAGATTTTTTTTTGAGACATTGGCAGTCATTCCACAACGTCTGTCCTCCCAGTACAGATTTAGCGTTTGGCACAAGCAATTCGAGCTTTCGAAGCTTGCTGGACATCCAATGAAGTATTAACTTTGTATATTCCATTACTCGATTAACATTGTATTGGTATATCGATAAAACTTAACCAAAATCATAACAAGAATTTTTTATTCTTTTGGAAATTGTAAAATAAGAAAAACGTGTTCAAATTTTTATGAATTAATTTTCTGTCGCTTACAATTTGATCCAAACCCATCCACATACCGATCCCCGCGAACAAAGATGGCGGATTTACATAAAAACTGTTTAATCGTAACTCCGAGCTATCGCGATCTCGCAAATTAACATAAATTAATCCTATAAGGGTCCATCGATTTATAAATGAACTCGCGACCGCCAACGACTTTGTCGCTTATCCTTAGATGTTGGCCGATAAAAGATAATGGTGTCATTGACCTTTCAACTGAAAAAGGTGTAAAAAGCGCTCTCCTGATGGTAAGAGATAAAGCTGTCCATAATTAGTACAGTGCTACCCAGAATTTACAAAGGTAAAATTCTGGGAGCACTACACCAACGCTTCTTACTTGAGATGTTAAGACTCTACCGCCTAGTAATTTCACTAGCTACAGTGCCTTCCGACCGAAGCACAGCAAATAGTTTAAAAAGAAAATTATATCAAAGATTTCCGCAAAGTAACCCTCAATTCCATTAATAGTCCTACTATTCGATTTACAATGTTATGTTATTTTATCAACATAAAGCCACAAACGGACATTTTAATTCTCGTTGTTTATAAAGATAATGCGGCTCGATCGTATAAAGTTGAGGCGAGGCGCTAACTTACGCCAAATTATTGCTTTCCATTAGTTGTTACAACTGCAAGACGTATTTAGAGGTCAACCTTGGGGTCGTTGGGAGCTTGACGGCGTCCGAAGGGTTAACAGGTTTCTTGAGTTTAGTTCTTAGGCTAAAATTAGCTAAATCAATGGCCAAGTGCAAGTCGGACTTGGACTCGCACACAAAGGGTTCCGCACCAATCTCTATACATGAAAAACGCCAAAATCTCATACAACAAAAACAGCAAAAAAGCACTTTGTTCCATGAGAGCCTGTCATTTATTTTTAGTATTTGTTAGGGGCCACTAAAATACAATTTTCAACCTTCTGACTATCACGGTTGATAAGATAGAGCCCGGTGACAGACAGACAGACGGACAGCGAAGTCTTAGTAATGGGGTCTCGTGTTTAACCGTTGGGTACGGAACTCTAAAACAACAAAACGGGAAAAGTCACGTTAAATATTGTTAAGAGTATTGCAACCACGATTTTGGTGACTACTTCTGATGAAGGACATCGTAATTGTCCGAAACCACACAAGTAGGCTTCAGCAGTGGCTATGTATACGCGTATGTATAATAGTATGTATAATGAGTGATATGATATAATATAATATATTAAATCACTCACAGGACTAAAACTGTGTCGCCAAGCGGTCAACATGACCGTATTTCGGCATGATGTTCAATGAAGCCAAGTTGTGGATTTTTTTTAAATATTATAATGTATTAATTTAATGTTTAGATATTGTTTTTTCTGTAATTTTTGTGTACAATAAAGCGTTATCTATCTATCTATAGTTGACTGCCGCTCTAGCTTATGTGGCACTGTTATATCCCCACATAAAAATAATAACTGCTACATATATCAACAACTTAAAACTAAATTATAGGTATGTACATTTTTAAATTAATTATAATTAACTACTGTATCTACTGTACCATTAACAATAAACACGCGGATAAACCCCACCCTGGTATTAATGTACCAGGGTGGGGTTTATCCCGCCTTCTTGGTTTAGTCTGAAGCCATCTACGGCCGCATCGTCACTTAACATCACACGAGGTCGTGGTCAAAAGCTAATCTAAAGCGAATTAAAAAAGATTTTCTCATTTTTAAGGTTAAGGTAAAATTCCATACAGAAATCAATAATTTCATAGAGGTATCAACTCTGATTACCAGTAAAGTTCATCTCTCCCCAGCATAAATACCAGCAACATTACCGGTAATAAACTATCCATCCGTAATCTGCACCGTAATTTAGCAAATCTGTAATACCAGCCGTGTTTGGATCCGTTCATTTTACTCACTTTAGGAATCCATTGGTTTTTATGCGCTGCAATTGATTTGGTGCTTCGTTGCTTCTTCGGGGAATCGATCCGCGACTTGTTTTGATGTTATGAGACTGGTATTTCCTGCGGTTTTACTTGGAGATACTACGGTTGGAGGTACTACGATTGGAGGTACTACGGTTTTATTGGGTTTTACTTGGACGCGAGTGTATGGATGTGTACCTATTTGTTACGTCTTAACTAACTGAAACTATGAAGCTTCCTTGTTGACTACGGAAGTAGAAACCATTTTTAAAATAAATCAGCAAACACAACTCACGTCTAATGCTGAGAATAATAAATCTACCACAGTTTTGGACAATTACGATGTCCTTCTTTCACACCTGCAGTAGGTAATCCTTTCCTCATGGGATTTTCCACTTCAGAAAGAGACAGTCTTGACCCAAAAACTTGTCAATAACCCTAAGTTTTGAAGGTTCTAATTTTCACTACATCAAGTTGTTACAAATTTTCCCAACGCAATCATCAAGATAAATATGTAAAGAAACATTCACTCAAATAAATTTACTTTAATAGAGGGAGCAGCGGACTTTTATTATTTTATTTATTATCTGATAAGTGGCCTCAACTTTATGTGTCCCCAAATAGATAATAATACTTTATCATTAATCGATTGGGCCCACTTGAGTTTATTAATGCCATTTAACGTGTTAAAACATGGGTATTAAAATTTTACTGCTCAAAATATTTGAAAACTTTCTCGTTTCGTAATGGGGCATATAAAACTCTATGTTGCATATTATCGCATTAATAAATTTGAGTAGGAGGTCATAAAACTTAAAAGAAGCCTTAATTTGTCTAAATTGAATAATTCTCAGAAATTTTCTAGAAATCCTAACGACGTCATTCTTGTCGAAGTCGGTAAAGATTTTAAGTATTTTTTTTAAGGAAAATTACTTTTTCTAAATAAAGGAATACGAAACTTCAAAAAATTGAGCATGCTTCAGATCTATACCGTGAATCATTTTCAAAAAGAAAACTCTACGAATTGATATTTCAAAATTAGTCATACCGCGCGAGCGAGTCGCCACTAAGGACGAAGTAATTTTGAGGAAAATACATTAACAGCAATTAAACAATTTGGATATTATTATATTCTCAAAAACAACACTTTTTATGTATTTAAAATTCTTTACTTAAATAAATATCTGCATACAACTATGATGAACAACATATAGGCTAACATGAACTAATGTAATCAGATGGCTATATGTACGCGAGGCAAGCCGGGAGCACCGACTAGCATGTAACGTGTAACAAGTATTGAGTCGTCCATCATTGCACTGAGACCTGAGATCAGCTGTGTTCTGCGAATGTGGTGCTCAAACTTTGCTATTTTTTAAATAAGCATCGAGGTACATTTTTTTTAGGTTAATCATGACACTCCACACACAAGCATACGGCCCGCCTGGTGGTGAGCGATTACTATCAACTATAGACGTAGTCGTCGTCTACAAAACCAGTGATCAATGGTATTACAACGACACGGCGTCGGTAATAGCCGACGTATTATCGGACAAGGCAAGGTATTCCCTCCCTGCCTGGCTTCACCCCAACAAAAATGTTACAATTAGCGTTCTTACCGCTAAATACGAACACTTTCAGACTACCAAGCATAAAAATAAGAGCGACGGTGGTTACAAAGATATACAAGGGTACACAATTCAGTCCATAATGATACTTACAATCACTGTAAGAGCAATAATAAAACGTGGACTTACCATCGTACCAGGACTGAACCATGTCCTAAACGAATAATTGACATGAGTTAATCCTGTAAGTACCGTAAGTCTGTATTTTGTAAGTAAGAGTTAAAACAGCTTAGGACTAAGCCGTGACTCGGCACAATCAAAAGTTTGAGCACCGCAAGCGCCAGTCAATTACAAGGAATCGCCGTATGAATGCGTGCGCCGAGCATATTTATTATCGGAGGGGTTGGAGGGGGTGAGGTAACACCCGCCCGGCGGGGGGAGGGGTAATAATTATACTTTGTGTCTAAAGCCGTCAGTACACTTACATGAGCAAGGAAATTAAAACTGTGAGTCCAAAGTCCAAGTTGACTTATAATGTGAAATACTATAATAGAAAGTTAAGAGGCTTCATCACATTTTTTTTCACTGTAGCCTATTTCAATAAAAGATTTTTGATTTTGATTTTGAAGTAAACTTCCCAGATGCTATCTGCTATTGCATGTTAATTTTAACGGAATCGGTCGCACTGTTTTTGAGTTAAGACTTTAAATACGCATCGCGCCTATTGAAAGCTATCTGGCAGTCGCTTTATTTACTTTCACCTGTCTGTTATCTGTCTGTAATCAAATCTTGGAAGTTTAATTTGATCCACTTCCCGGTTTCTGATTGAGCTGAAATTTGGCATGCATGTATAAATCGGATGACAATGCAATATTATCATGACATGGAGCTGATCTGATGATGGAGCAGGAACAGAAAACAGAATTACGAAGTTCTTATGCCTACCTTGGCCATAAGAACTTCGTAATTAAACGACGCAACCCCATCGAGTTTGTGCTCATTTGATTCGTCTTGACGAGTACTTTGGTGCTAGATGGTAATATTAATAAAAGCTTGTTTTTAAAAAGCTTCTTAAATTTTACTTGTTTTATCAATAATTGTTTTATTTCATTCAAAATTATATGTCCTCAATAAAAGCATTTTCCATGTGTGTGAGCCCCTTAAGCCATGCCATGCCACCGGGCCGCCCTTCCGTCGTCGCTTCCTTCAAAGTTGAGTCGTGTCATACTCGTAGTTCTGTTCTCTACACTCCATGTTCCATACACACAGTTTATCGAGTGCAAGCCGGTGCCCGGTGACACTGGCTAGCGTGATGGGAAACCAGAGGAAACGTAGCTGAAGAGGGGACTACAACTTTTATATGGCTCATTTTTATACTGAAACTGAGAGAATCCCACTCGTACTAATATTATAAACGTGAAAGTTTGTAAGAATGGATGTCTGGATGTGTGTTTGTTACTCTTTCACGCCTAAACGGGTGGACCGATTAAGCTGAAATTTGGTATAGCTTAGACCCTGGAATAACACATACCTAGGCTATTATTGTACAGCGGGTAAAATAGCTGGGCGCAGCTAGTAATATAATAAACGTGAAAGTTTGTATGAACATATATCCAGACAACAATGCAGGTTGTCTGGATGTGTAGGCGGCGGTAGTGAAATTACTGGGCTAAAGAGTCTTAACATCTTATGACTCTTGAGTAAGAAGCGTTGGTGCAGTGCACCTAGAATTGCACATCATTGTGAAATTCTAGGTAGCACTGTACTGATTATGGGCAGCGTTATCTCTTAACATCAGGAGAGCGTCTTGCTCGTCTTCTACTTCATCACATAAAAAAAAAAATGTTTGTTACTCTTTCACGCCTAAACGGGTAAACCGATTGAGCTGAAATTTGGTATAGCTTAGACCCTGGAATAACACGTAAGCTACAGTACAGCGCGAAAAGCCGCTGGACGCAGATAGTTATATCCATGTGAGATTTTGAAAATACTGACTGACTGACTGTGGTTACTGAGAAAAAATAGAATAAGATTAGTACAGAAATAGGTATCTATTATTGTATCCAATGTAATATTGGGCCTTTGGACAATTCTTAAAGGTTTCTTCTAAATACGTAAATTTATAAGTATATTTAAATTTCAAATCAATCCTCGTATTTCTTCTGGTCAGATTTTGCCATATTTTAGTATAAATTCGATGCACCTCACCGTTGTCAATAATCGCTGTATTTAGGTAACCTCAACTCCATTATTTAAGTAAATAACAATATTTACAAAATAACAGTCTCGAAAAAAGAATTATTAATATCCACGGGTAATTATGTCGAAGACCTGTCTCATATAAAATCAATGAATTGCACACACAAGGTCAAAAACATTGACAATGATCATTATACTAATGATTACAAGCAATCTTCAACCGAAGTCGGGCGCGGGCAGATGTATAATTTACACCCATAAAAAGATACCATGATGACAGATTCCGCGCAAAATTCGCAATTTTATGACGCAAAATTATATGCGGACGAATTTTAACCCTTTACCGCAAAGGACTTAAAACATTGGGACTTAAAACTTAAAGTTTAAAATTGTTTTAAACTTTTTTCCACTCGCTGTGTGAAGGCTGACTGATTGCTGACGTGCACAGACAAGAGAACCAAAGAGACCCCGCTTTTGTGATTTTCTGCATGAAACCGGGGGTAGGCTTCCCTTGAAGGAGGACGACTAAGTGGGTACCCCAACTGTGCCAGTTATTCTATCACGTAAATAAAATTATGTTAAATTGATTTGCAAAAGTGCTCCATTGTAGCTTATTTGAATAAATGAATTTTGAGTTCGAAAGATCTTATGACTCTTGAGTAAGAAGCGTTGGTGCACCCAGAATGTGCTAGTTTTGATCGTGTCGTTCAAAGTAGAAACTCTTTGGTTTAAAAACATCTGACGTGTGTTATGCAGCGTCAATGCGTATCATTGGTGACTTCAAATCTGCGGTATGCGCCCTCTATGGTTGGAGTCCTCTATGCTGACATATGAAGTTTTGTTTGACTGTTTGTGTGTAATGGAGATTAATATGTGAGGGATAATTGTCTTGGTTTGAGATGATTGTGTAAAAATAGCGGCTTAAATGGTTTAGTGTGATGACGTTTTTATTGAGGATTTATTGGCGTGTATTGTGTTCACAGGCCTTTGGTGTAGAGTATTTTTATTAAAAATATAATATTATTTACTAATCTGTCTCTCCCTGTCAGGGTATTGAGCTGTGCGCTGTTAGATCAGTCAGTCGGTCAATTAGTCACAGTTTAGATTCATATATTTTGATACCTTAAACCGCTAGTACGGGATAAAAGCTTTTTACCGCGGGGTAACTCAAAATAAACTCAAAATTCATTTATTCAAATAGGCTACAGAGGAGGACTCTTGCTAGTCAATTTTAGAATTTCAATTCAATTTTGCCATTTTAAGACCGCATTTTCTGCCACTCATTCGACAAACACGTCTATGAGAAGAACGAGCAAGAAACTCATCATGGCAAATTGTTTTTTTAATATTATGTCTATGTGTTACTAGTTAAGAATGTAGCAGTCTAAACCTAGAAAAATACATAAAATAACCTAAAAACTTTAAATTAATTCATTCAAACCTATCAACAATTTTCTAATATCGTAAGCACATCCCACACATAATTCCCTCATCATACAACAGTCAGACAGACATAAACACGCTACATTATGTCCGATTTTTAAAGCATGTAATATTTATTATTATATAATGTATAGTTAGGGATCCCGGCGCGGCGGGGGCTCGTATAAAATGCCTGGTTTATTGACAAGCGCAGGTATGGACGCGGGGGATGCTGTACTATAATTTGAGTTATTATGATCGAGTTTTACTTTGATTAGGGATATGAATTAATTAGGATTTATGCTAATAGATACTTATTAGATTTTTTTAACAGCAAATGGGACAAGGCAGTACTTAGTGATTTTCTTTTGTGAGAGCTCCCCCATAACTGAGAAGTTCCATCGCCAAGAGAATTTCGCGTCGCATCGCACACTGCTATATCAAGGGAACGATAAATTATGTAAAGTAGGTATAGCCACTATTTTTAGATTATTTACCTAAATTAATAATTTTATTTATTTATAATTTATAGGTTAGTCTTTGACCATGATCTTGCCTGATCTTAAGCGACAATGCGGCCGTAGATGGCAGCAGACCAAACCTAGAAGGCGGGATAAATCCCCCCTTGCTTCCCTGAACATCATGCCGGAACACGGTCACAATGACCTCATGGCGACATGATAGATCCTACCACCAGTAGAGTGGAAAAACTGCACATAACTAATTAAAGTCATTGGTGCGGGGCCTGGATTCGAACTCGGTGGTCCATATTTGCATCCGGACCACATAACCCTTTGGCCACCACCGCACCGCTTCAAAATAATTTCAGAACATAGTATTATTCTCGCTAAAAATACTTGTTTAGAAATATTAAATGCCATTAAAATTGACACCTAAGTCTTGTGATATTTTCAGTGTGATTTTCGTTACCTCTTTCCCTGCACGGTTGTCTGAAAGGGATCGCTTTTAGCGATAAGATCGCTTATTACACCTTGTATACGTTACCTACATATAACAATATTTTAAAGTTTTTGTTTTCATGTGGAGTTTTAATAAAGAGTTGTGTATTGTAGTTTCTATATCTAATAGACACATTCTCACACTCACAGAAACTTGTAAAAAGAAGTAAAATAGAAAGTAATATCTTCATCCTAAGTAAGAAGATACGCATTGACAGCAAGTAAAGGCAATTTACCATATTTTATTCATTGTACGTTGCCCTTTGACCACGCTGGGCAGATGTGAAGTTATAAAACCTACCACTGACTTGAAATTTACTTATTTGAATATTTAGTTTAACTAAACTAAGTATATTGTATTAACATACTGAGCTCTCGATTTTCATATCTCAACGCAGCTCTTAACCTCTGAGCTCTTTTGAAATTTCAATTAGGTTGTGGACCCACAACGCTAATAATTTGCCGGGTGAAAGATATTATATTTCCGATTGAGCGGTAGAGTTTTACATTTTTTTTATACAAAGAAGTATGAAGACGAGCGAGACGTTCTCCTTATGGTAAGAAATAATGCTGCCCATAATTAGTACAGTGCTCCCCAAGTGTTTACAATGATGTAAAATTCTAGGTGCACTCCACCAATGAGTCTTACTTGAGAGTCATAACAATAAAAATATGAAAATATTCGTCGAATAAATTTGTAAAATTTACTTGTAAAAGTGCTGGATATTATTCTATCTAAATGCGTTTTGAGTTTGAGGTATACTGATTCGATTTTGAGATACATAGAGGTACATAATAATATTATTATTTGGCTTATACCAGATGACGATATTTTGGAAAAAAAGTGCTCATATAGGTAGAGGTTCCCTTTTTTTTTCTTTTGAGGTACGGAACCCAAAAAATAGTTCATAGTTATTTAGAGATAATACTTACCTTAGATACATTTCTATCTATAAATCTGGCCAAAGTATAATTTCTATCAATTTGAAAATAAGAACATTGTTTTATCAAGCTCGACTGTTAACTTCTTTCGTACGAATTACGAATGAGCCGCAAACTATAAGCCAAATGGGTCCGCAGCCACAAATGAAACAGGTTTCAATGTGGGAATAAAAAATATCGATTCGCCACCTATAAGGTACAGCTTCTCAATAATAAAACGCAATAAAAGTTAATACTTAAGCCTTTAAACAATAATAGCTTTTGAACTTTTACATTTACTTCGAAATTGTGGTAAAATTAATGAAAATAAACTGATTATTGTAATTGAGGCAGATATCGCTCACAACAAAAAATAATCTAAGTTTTGTATTATTTAATATTCTGTTCTTAAATCCACGTTCAGTAACTATTCGAAGATGTTAGATAGATAGATAGATAGATAGATAACGCTTTATTGATACAACATGAAAGAACTTAGAACTAGATACAATTTGTAATGTAGACAGTGTAACAATTGGCGGTCTTATCGCTAATAGCGATCTCTTCCAGACAACCAAACAGGGAAAGGAAATAAATTACGTACGACGGTGGTTGCATAGATATTAAGTGATGGAAATACATTATATATAGTTACCTAACTACTAAAATACATAGTCACTACATAAATATTAATATAAAAACACCAATACATATAGTAAATATAAAATGTTATTTACTACAAGGACTAAAGTTTTTAGATAATAGATGTTTATTATAATTCTCTATAATATTATGATATACAGGTTCTTCTTCTTATTGAGTTGATATGGTTTCTTAACTTAAATAATAGCTACTTGACTAGTATCAGGTTAGTACCTACCTTCCTACCTAATTTAACTAAGGTAGAATAGGTTACTCTGAGTTTGAGTTTGAATATACATAATACTTAATATTATTAAGTAGGCCCCTATATTATTTTTTATTTTAGAAACAATTCAGTAGTAAAATAGGTAAATTATTAAATTCAAGTCTAGATGGAATCTGGTCTTTAATTTTAATTACACTTAACCACTCACACGTCCGCGCTTGACAGCTGAAAAAGCGTTGAACGTCCGCCTCCGCGATCCAAATAGAATCGCGTCGAGCACTCACTACCGATACCTACTAAACGTCTATTTTCTAGCAAACTATTGAACCATTTTCTATGAAAAAATAGAATTATATAGTTAAAACTATAAAAAAATAGAATATCTGAAAATTTTGATTCAAATATTAATACAATGTATATAAAAAAAATTCGAACTTGGCAATATGTGATAATTTTAGGTATTTTTTTTGGTTTAAACACTTTTTTACGAAATATCTCTGAATATTTCTTATTTTTACCTGCATATAATTAAACTAGATTATATAAGCTTTGATTTAATAAATAAATATAATTACTTGAAAAGTACAGTGTAGCACAATAAATCAAAACAAAACACCCATTCGTGTATAAATCTTCAGCGCCTGGAACAAAATCCTGAGAATACAAAATATTAAATCAATGAATTCAAACTATTTTAGTTTATATTTTTTAATTTTAAGTATACGTAACTAATCATGTTGAACTGTTTTTCTAAATTTATGTTGTATTTTAATAAAATAATAGTTGATTAAAATTAATCATGGAAAATATTACGGAAACACGGCAAGCGCGACAAAAATTTTACATGTCGACTTTAAGACATGTAAAATTGTCCTGATTGTGTTTATTTCCTTAATAACTGTACCAATTCCGAAAGATAGTATCATGAGGATCATAATAATATATAATTTTATTAAAATAAGGTGAATTATAAACATTTTATACGCAGATTTCACTAGCACGCATGAAAACTTCGAAACTATAATTTCAAAAAATAAATTTTAAATGTTGCCAAGAGCTTAGCTTCAGATTTAATGACTACAGATTTAAAATGTTTATTACAAAGCCATAGACAACCATATTTACGCAACTTTTCACCGTTTTCATAGATAAAAACATGTTTTTAAAGTAGCAAGTCGCTAGGACCGCTATAGCGGCTGTAACGTTTAACTCAACTTTTTTTCAGACCGCTATAGCGGTCGGGACGTTTGAGTGAATAATAAAATAAAGCTAAAATTAGTAACTAAATATGTAAATTATTACAACCATCCTTACAGTATTTCGTAGGTACTTCCACTCTGATCAGAAGTACAAGACTTCGCTGCGTCAGTTCTGTTTGTAGAGTGCGATATCTGATTATTTTAGAATAGTTTGTACGTAATAAGAAATGTTTTGCTGATTTCCTTTCGTCACAAAGCGGATCGTAAAACGAACGACATTCTTTTTAATAAGATTTTAATACAAATAATAATAATTCCTACAGGTATATTTTACCTATATTCTGGAAAATGCTGATTTTTATGCTGATTTAACTATAGTAGAGCTTTATCCAATATTGAATTGCACCTCGTTTCTTAGAAGTCAGAAACATTGTGTTCGAGTATCTATCAAGTGCAATTTTATACTGGTTCACATTTGCCTAACTGATTTTTTTATGTAGTGCCAATTAAGTGTTAAAATATACCTAAATTATAAAAATATACCTTAGATATAAGCTTGATCTTCTTCACCTATGCATAACAACGAAGGCGTTCATAGCGTTCGTTCACCAAAGAGCTCCCTTAACAACAACATTAAAAAAATAATATGACGAGGTTTAATATGACAATGGATTTTTTGGCATTTTTTTTTCATAGACTCGATGATACTCTTCGCTTTAGCCACTCAAACGTCCCGACCGCTATAGCGGTCCGAAAAAAAGTTGAGTTAAACGTTACAGCCGCTACAGCGGCTTTAGAGACTTAATACTTTAAAAACATGTTTTTATCTATGAAAACGCTGAAAAGTTGCGTAAATATGGTTGTAAATGGCTTTGTAATAAATATTTTAAATCTGTGGTCATTAAATCTGAAGCTAAGCTCTTGGCAACATTAAAAATTTATTTTTTGAAATTATAGTTACGAAGTTTTCATGCGTGCCAGAGAAATCTGCGTTTAAAATGTTTATAATTCACCTTATTTTATTAAAATTATATATTAATATGATCATCATGATACTATCTTTCGGAATTGGTACAGATATTAAGGAAATAAACACAATCAGGACAATTTTACATGTCTTAAAGTCGACATGTAAAATTTTTGTCGTGTATGCCGCGTTTCCGTAATATTTTTCCATGATTAATTTCAATCAACTATTATTTTATTACAATACAACTTAAATTTAGTAAAACAGTTCAACATAATTAGTTACGTTTACCTAACATTAAAAAATATAAACTAAAATAGTTTGAATTCATTGATTTAATATATCCATTCTAAGGATTTTGTTCTAGGCGACTTCAGCGTTATACACGAACGGTGGTTTGTTTTGATTTATTGTGCTACACTGTACTTTCCAAGTCATTATATTTTTATATCAAAACAAAGCTTTTATAATCTAGTTTAACAATAACCAGGTAAAAACAAAAAATATTTAGAGGTGTTTCGTAAAAAAGTGTTTAAACCAAAAAAATACCTAAAATTAACACATATTGCCAAGTTCGATTTTTTTTTACATACTTTGTGTTAATATTGGAATTAAAATTTTCAAATATTTTATTTCTTTATAGTTTTAACTATATAATGCTATTTTTTCATAGAAAATGGTTCAATAGTTTGCTAGAAAATAGACGTTTAGTAGGTATCAGTAGTGAGCGCTCGACGCGATTCGATTTGGATCGCGGACGCGGACGTTCAACGCTTTTGCAGCTGTCAAGCGCGGACGTGTGAGTGGTTATCAACTGTTAAAAATTAGGTAGGTCAAACACACGATTTTCAAAATAAATATTTTTGAAATTTTAAATTACCTATAGAAAAAATAGAGAACCTACCTACTAGATATACCTACTTAGATATGAATAGCAAATTTTTTAAAATAAAATAATTTAACAATAGCGTTGTACCTACAATGAGACCTCAGAGACCTCAAACCTTTTCTAATCTGAACCCGAGCTATTATGTGCTGCCATAATAAGAGGGTGGAGGTCAATGACCCCGCTGATCCTTTTTTATGTAGTCTACTGATTTAGTATTATAGGTACTTATTATTATACGTAATAAGTTAGTGATATAAGAATTAAATTTCATAATTAATTTTATAATTTCATAATTATTTTTAATTTCTTAATTTAATTATTTATTATTAATTTCATTTTTTATTTATTTAGTTTAAAATTATAATAATATTATCTATTTTATTGTAATATAAATAACTAATACCTAGATAAACTGAAAGATAATAATGCTTTAAAAAGAAAGCTTTGACTGATCATGCTTAGCTACCTACACCGCTACACCACACAAAGAATAATTAAATTATACAAGCTGAGAATTATTAAGAAAATATAAAATGTATAACCTACAAGCGGCGGTTTTATCAGACATCTCATCCAGACAACCAATGAATGGAGAGAATTAAAATAAAATATTTTTTTAGTAGGCGACACAGAGTCACGCCAGTGTAGCTGGCCCTTTAGTCGTATGTTTTGACTGCATCAAATCATCATCAATTGATTTTTTATGTGAATTTGAATGTATGTTGAATTGGAATTTATGTGTTTCACTATATGGTTGCATACCTTTTTACTTAAATAGTTAATTTGAAAATTTGCATGCCTCGAAGAGGCAGAATGTCTAGACCTAGAGCAAAAATAAGGCCAAATTGTACTACATTCTTGTAAATAAAGCATTTCATTTCATTTCATCATCAGCATACAATAGGGGATCGGACGAAAAAGATTTTTTTTTTCCATAATGGAAGATTATTAAAAAATATTGGACACGTATTTTTTATTTGTAATTTTAATTAGAAACGTGTGATAAACAACGCACTAAAGTTACATGGAAAGTGTCGTGACGTCATATATGATGTGCTCGAGTCGATACAAAATGCACACATTATGACGTCATGCGTCATCACCGAAAAACTTATCATCGCTATATCTCAGCTATTTTTTATTTTATTATCAAGCAAAAAGGCGTATCGAATATGTTTTTATTATAAAAATTACGGACTAATCATATTTTAATGTTTTTGACTTTATACCCTATTATTGCATAGGCCTCCCTTTGATTTTATTATGCCATTTTCCGCTATCCCTAGCCACTCTCATTCATCCATTTCTGATGTCACAAATAGCAAAAATGTTTTTTTTAAATTAATTATTATTAGTTAATTAAATTATTAGCAACTGTCAATCACAAAACGCATAATCCAAAAGTGAGGTTATGTCTTTGAGCGCGGGAAACGCGGTAAAAAGGAGTGTAGAGCAAAGGGAATGGGCGGGAGGCGGGGCGTTGTCTAGCCCCGCCCACGTGCGAGCGAGACGGAATGCTGCCGAGTTGAGGCACGCGGACGGTGCAAGGTCACGCGGTGCTGCGCTTCTGCAATGTTTTGACACATGCGACCTTTTTGCGATGTCACTTTTTAGATGCGACTTTTTTATTATTATTTTTTTTTGTGTTGTAATAACCATTGTTAAAGTAATTATTGGTTACTTTAAAAGTTAGTTGTTATTTGTTGATTTAATTGAATATATATATATATATATATATATATATATATATATATATATTTAAATATAAATAATAATAAATATGAAAATACACTTATGCTTTTAGTTTGTTTATTTTTAAATTTAGCTAATAACCAGCTTTAACATTTTATTTTTATCAATTAGGTATAATATTATTCATACAAATATTTGTAATGTTACAAAATATACAGAGCGCTGCATAAAGAATTATAAACAAAGAGAATTTAGTGTTTATTTTTATGTAGAGCTGTAAATTCATTAATTATTACATATTTAAAAACCTAAATTTTGTGATTATTATTTGTCACAAATATACTTATATAAACCTAAAAATACTAAAATACTTATATTAATATAAATTATATTATTTAAAAAAGGAATGGATTCGCAAAAGTGCACGTTATCAAGTGGTAGCGCGCGGTTTGATTGAGTGTGTAGTTGCATCAGTCGGCGGCAGACGGCGCCACGCTCGGCGAGAGGGCCGGCCGCGCGTCATTCGGTCCGCGACGCTCGCTGCGGACGACGCTCTCCGCTCGCTCCGACCGCTCAGAATCACAACCCGAACAACGTACGCCGGTAACTCACGTGTAGTGCCAAAATTTACAGTGCTTATGTGAAGTGACCTATCTGTTAAACCGTGAAAAGACCTATCTGTTCGACCTAACCAGTTTTGACGGATCGCAATGAGGTTCAACGACATACATGGTGTTTGATGTGCTAAGGAATTCGTTTAGAAAACAAATAGAAGACGAAACAAAGCAAGAGGCTGTCGACTTATTGCTTGCTTAGGTGGCTCGAGACAGGTGGAACGTTGCATTGTCTGTCCACAAACACGATATTAATAGGACAAGAAGGTGAGCATATTTAATTCAGGTATGTCACACGCGATATGGTTGCCTTGCCACCAGTGTTATGAAGGCGGAATTTTTATGGCTTTTTAACTAGTTTTCGTGCTTTTAACTCAGTTTTTGTGAATTGTGTATGTGTGAGGAGTGGCTTTTGGTTGTAATAAGTAGTTTTGTTGAAGTTTTGGAGTCGTGCGTATGTCTGAAAAGTTGGAAACGTTGTCTGAATTCAGTACGGATGCGGCGGCGGTCGACATCGGTTCTGTGTTCTCTGCGCTTCGCATGAACTCTGCCTAAATGTAACTTTATTATCAAAATCATTCTCACGTTCAAATGTTATCATGTAAATTAACTTAATATTCATTCCTTGAAAATTATTTTTAGCTTAAGGATTTTCATAAATTCAGTGTGAATATTATTGTAACAAACAATCTATATAAGGTATGCCTTTCGGAATTTTAAATTTGATAAAATCTACAACAACATTATTTTTCTTCTTACAAGTAGGTAGGGCTAATTTAGGTAAGTACCTTTGTCAGTAGCTAAAATCTAATAACTGTACATATTTAATATTTAAAATTATTCTAAAATACTAAAAAATGTAGAGCACCAATTAATATTCAGGAATCTAAAAAAGTCACTGTTTTCATAACGGATCCCACTGACGCCAAAAACTCCGTTCGATATAAATAAACATTATGCAAAGTCATCAAAAGTATTATCTAATAAAAAAGTTATCTCAATTTCTAAAACACAAAAAGCATACTCACAAAAAAAAATTATCGAGTTATGTACAAAGCATAAAATCAAACAAAAAAATTGACATAAGTATTACTATAGATATAACAACCTTAAAAATTAGCAAAAGACGCGGCCCTTATTCACCTCAGACCTTACTGCAGTCCGCCATCTTTATTTTGATAAAGCAATGCACACACGGGCCGTCAACGAGCGAAGTTCCCCTCTCGTCTGCAGCGGGCGCCCGCGGGGCAGGGAGGGGGCGGGGTGAAGGGCGGGGCTAGAGGGGGGTGGACTCGCTGTAAATATGCACGCACGTTTTTGTTAAAGCATTCTTCTCTAGATTTGATGATTGACAGTGCTTCTTCAGATGCGACTTTTTAAATTTAGAAGTTGGTTTAATATTTGATGTCTGTGTAGTTCGTTTATATTTGATGATTGATTAGTACTTACAGCTTTGTTTAAAAAAAAATTAATTGTAGATATGTCTTTTTCATTTTTTTATGTTTCATTAATGGCTATGATTATTTTGAAGTTGTAATAATTTTAAGATGTGACTTTTTACATTTTTATTTAGGTAGGTATGTAGATTTTTTGCAGATTATTATGAAATTAATTTGAGCTTTTAATGATTCCAATTTCATGATATACTACCTATTATAACTAAAATTAAAATAAATCAATTATCAGGAATTAAACTGAATCATTCAAGATTATTAAATGAAGCTACAAATAACATAAATTCATTGAAAATGTCTAAATAAACTTAAATTTAATTGATCAAAGAATATAATGCCCATTACAATTGCTTAACACAAATGTTAAGCAAATCATAAATTCAAGGTAAACTCCACTTAAAGGATCTAAAGGCAAATTTGATGTAAAGTATAATATTTATATATCTACTCGGTTAGGTATGTTCCTTGACAAAACACCTCAAACTATTGAAAATAATTTTAATCCTGGTATAATCATGTGTCATATGTATATCTAATAATAGTCATATTAGGTCATAATATAAACCGCTCTCTGAACTGCTAATTTCCTTTGTATTTTCTAGAGCTTTGGCTCTACTTTTCTAAGACATACCAATTTTCATCCCGATCGGACCAGCTGTTGGCGTCAAATGGTAACAAACATCCAACATTCCTACATCCATCCATACCTACTAACTTTTGCGTCCATAATAAGTAAGGTAAGGATCAGCGGGAAATATAATTAAACACCAAGCCATGGATAAATAAGCCATGGATATATGGATTTTTGATATGAATTCAATTAAATTAACTCAGCATCATCATCATTTATCATCAGCCCATGTTCGTCCACTGCTGGACAATGGGTATCCCTTTTTAACTCAGCTTATCTCATAAGTATACCTAATAGTCAATAATGGAAAATATAATATAATTTATGACAATATAATATGTCATATTATACTATATACTCGTAACATATATTTGGCCCAACGTATAAGTATTGCCATTCAACGTGGCAATGCTGCCAGCATTCTGGGCACTCTGCCATCTGACAGTGGTTTGGAGCACTTGGATTTTCTGTAGGTTGGCTTGTGGCCGATCTGTGGTTAATAAAAGTGTTCTCAACTGCTGTAGTAGCTGTAGTATTGTTTATCTCAATAAAGGCATTTGCTCGTAACATGTCATTATATACATAGGTATATATCATATTATTTATAATACAAAACGCTCATATGCGTGTTAATAATCATAGTATTCCTATATGATTTAATATTTATTGAGAAAATAAATCTATACCTAGTATAAAAATACAAATTTACAATTTTGGAAAAGGGGGTACAATAAAAATATAGGGGGTATAAAGTGCTAGCTGCGCCCAGCGGTTTTACCCACTTTATAAATATAGCTTATAATACATATAGATGTTATTTCAAGGTCTAAGCTATCTCTGCAGCATATTTCAGCTCAATCGGTTCTCGCGTTGTTAATAATTATTGCATTTCGTTCATTTACAGCATAAAAAAAATACTAGGTAAACGTACTTTTTGACATGTCATAGATTTATTATTATTTATTTGACACAACACAACGCTCACTAGCGTATTTAAAATCATATACCCACTTAATATTTATCACAAAACATTTAATCTAAGCGTTCAATCGAATTCACATCATAAAAATCTTCATTCAATTAAAAAAAGTCCCAAAACATTGATAAATATTACAAAAAGATACCGTGTAGCCCAGTGTTTCAACATGGGACGCCATAATTCCATGTTTTTATTAAATATTTTGGACGTCCCGCTCAAATTTATTGACACCATATGACGCGACATCTGCTCTATACATATAAAATATAATAAAACTATAACTTTTTTGACTTATTTATGACGTTTAGTGGAGATATATCATTTTTGTTGTCCGTTTTGGAGTTTTAACAAATTGTCGGGACTAAAAAAGCTTTGATGCTAGAAAACTTTGGTATTTTTAGCTGATAAATATATTACATGTTTGGTCTTTTATTTTTACTATAGGTAATTGTTTAATTAATATTTAACTTATATGGGATAATTATTAATCTAACGTATTTTGTATTAAGTAGGCTATTTTTTATTGCTAATGTATCATTGTTAGGTATTTTTTTCTGTAGTCATCAGGTAGTTAACATTTAACTTATATATGAGTAACATGACACATGATGATATTAATATGACATTTTTTTTTTTTTTGGTGGAAAAATGTTAAGCTTTCATTATTTTTGGCACGTAATGGCGGCTTAACATATTTACAAACACATTTTTGTTAGGCAATTAGGTAGATTATATCGTAATTATTATAGACTTAGATTAAGACGTTAAAATATATTATTTCACCCATTTACTTGTATATAAGTATCCATTTTTTAAATATTTATGAAATTTTTTCACATAAAATATATAGGTAATGTAAAGCCCGGTAAATCAATAAACGAAAAGTCATAGAGTGTAAATTAATTAATATTAAATAAATTATTTATTCAAATAGGCCATATAAAATATCTAAAAAGTTATGCTCATATTTTAATCATTAAGTATTTATTATTATTCCACCTACTAAAATACAAGTGTTTGATACAACATAACTAAACATAGATATTATACTTATTAGTCATAATGGCACTTTTTAGTAACAAATAAATCAATTATCTATTTAATTAGGGTTTTTAATTGCAAAGCTATTCATTTTTTTACACTTATTTAGCTATTTTTTTTATATAAAAAAAAACAAAAAAAAATATTTCAAAAAACTAGACTATAAGATCCGTCGATTTTCAAATTATTCTTGGCCTGATAATTGTATGTTATCTATATACCTATATAGGTACCTACATTTTGAGTCCCTGGTTAAAAACTAAAATTAATGAATGAATTTAATTTAACAAACAAAATGTTCCTGTTAATAAAACATCGTTACACTTAAAATTGGTCAAACCTTTCCATCATCACATAATTTAAGAATTTGTTAAATTTCAAGAGTTTTTCACTAACTTCAACACCCACTGACGACTTTAATGACAAATGGTAATTAGTACCAAAACAAAATGGCCGCCACCCGCGCACCGATGTCAATACACACACACGTAAATCATCCGCCAACTTCATATATTAAATAAATATATACAGGGTGACTAGTACTGGGGTAAAGAGTCTTTACATCTTATGACTCTTGAGTAAGAAGCGTTGGTGCAACGCTCTTAGAATTTCACATCATTGTGAAATCCTAAGTAGCACTATACTGATTATGGGCAGCGTTATCTCTTAACATCAGGAGAGCGTCTTGCTCGTCTTCTACTTCATCACATAAAAAAAAATAGTAAATCATTTAAAACCTTGAAACAGGGTACTCAGACCACGATTTTCGTTCTAATTACCTACGTTAAAAGAATAAATGCAATCTGTCTATCTGTCTATCTATCTAGGTATCTATCATTTTATATTTTTTTGTAATAATTATATAAAAATATACCTATATATTAAAGACACCTATTGTTAATTTTAAAACAATTCTTAATTGTATATATTGTAAACTCGGTTATGGGGACCCCACGAGACAGGCTTGACCTAGTGTGGGGTCCATTAGAAATGCTTTTGTATTTTATTCTTATGGAAAATAAATATACATACCTATTTGTACTTTATAGGTATAGTAAAGTATAAAAAATTAAATAAAATTATGTAATTTAAGTATTCGTGATGCACGTAAATTTAAGTATTCGTGATGCACATGTACGTCCTCATACACTCGTCTGGCAGCACGGTAATTATGTAGTAACATAGCTTTATTTACCTGGAGCGTCAGCTGTTCGCCAGGCGAAGGTTAATTATACTTTTTGAGACATGGTGTATTCATTCAAATAAGCTATTCTGTTTGACTTATGACTATTGAATTTGTTTGTTTATTCTAAACATGTATCATATTATATGTTCAGGGTATTTTTTTTAAATTGGCAAATGGCGTGCCACTAACACGCCATTCAACATTTATGTTAAAAATTAAAAGTTTAAATCTGTCAAAAGTTAATTTTTATTCTATGTATTTTTTTGTCTCTTTCACTCTCAAAAATTAAAAGTGCATTTCTTAAAACAAAATTGCAGTTTAATTCATATAAATATCAAACATAAAAACAATGAACCCCTTGAAGCTAAATAAGCTATTGAAGTGATTTATCAGTCACCCTGTATACATTTTTGTTGGCATCTTGGACAGGTTTCCTTAATATATCTACACAATATATATTTTTGCTACGTATCGTAAATTTTAATTGTTATTTTAACCTCTAGATCTGAGATTGAAATGGTTTGTACGATTTATTTAATAAGGCAAAAAATATAAATTATTGATACTCATATACATATAGGTACATATATAAGTATGTACTTCTAAGTAGGTGGCTCTAACATATTGGAACAAAGTTCCTTATCGCGCGTTGTGAAAGGGGGCTAGACGGAAAAAAATCTTACGAAAAGTTGTCACAACACTTTTTGCTATAGTAAGCTATTGTAGGCTGTGCGGCGTGCGCATGTTTCTCTGTCTCTCTCTCTCTCTCTTATAGAAAGCAAGCCAGATATTTTCATTAATCGAAAGGAACTTCGTTCCATCCGGGTGTCCCTTGAAACCTCTTACGTTTTTTATTTTAGAGGTACAGGTAGGTAATCAATGCGTAGCAACTGACAAATCGATTAGATAATTAATTAAATAATAATATTATCTTCTTATGATAGTTTTGAGGCCATCAAAATCATTTTCTGTCAATCATAAACACTGTGATAAGGTTTAGAGCATACCTGCTGCGGCCATCGGCTTTACCCGCTGTACTGTATGTAGCCTATGTGTTATTCCAGGATCGAAGCTATCTTTATACTAAATTTCATCTCAATCGGTCCACCCGTTCAGGTGTGAAGCAGAAACAAAGATACGCACTCACACACTTTCGCATTTACAATTTAGTGGGATTGTGAACGTAGGAACATACTCCCACTAAGTGATCCAAAACAACATTCGATCGGTGTCCGATCTTCATCATCATCACCATCATCATCTCAGCCGCAAGATGTTCACTGCGGAACATAGGCCTCCCCTTTGGACTTCCATATGTACCGGTTGGAAGCGACCTGCATCCAGCGTCTTCCGGCGACCTTTATAAGGTCGTCTGTCCACCTTGTGGGTGGACGTCCTACGCAGCGTTTGCTAGTCCGTGGTCTCCACTCGAGCACTTTTCGACCCCATCGGCCATCCGCTCTCCGCGCTATATGGCCTGCCCATTGCCACTCTTAAGCGATCCGAACTTCTTTCGATCCAAATCGATCCGAATTCTTGAAATGGACTTGCCTCTTTCACGCCAAAACGGGTGGACCGATTTAGCTGATTGGAAAGAGATAGTTTAAACTCTGGAATAACACATAGGCTACTGGAATAACACGTTAATCTAAATATGACTATTATATAAAATAAATAGTTAATAACAAAAATAATCAGTTAATATAACATAACGAGGCAATGAATTTATGATGACTTTACCTCCTCATTATTGCAAGAAATGACTTCGAATATTGATATATGATTTCCTACTGATGCTAAATCTGCTATACAATAAATATATAAAACTAGTTGTGACTTTACTCGCTGTAGAATAGGCTATAATGTTATTCCAGGGTCTAAGGTATCTCTTTACCAAATTTCTGCTTAATGGGTACACCCATTTAAACGTGGAGGAGCATCAATTAGTTCCCTTCGTAGGTTTGCCCATAAAAAGTTGGAGAGACAATCTGAAAGAAAGAAAGAAAAAAAGAAAATACATTTATTTTCACACACACATTACATACTGAGAATATTATTAAATTAAACAAACAAGCAATGGGGCTTAGTGAGTAGGTAATGTATGCCACAAAATGGTCCCAACTCAGCATAATGCTGGCATAATCTGGCCTCTTACTCAAACGGCTGGATCTAGATGGACATATGGGGGGATTTGGGGGAAGTCTTTGACCAACTGTGGGACAATATAGAGTAAATAAATTTATACAATTCAGATGACACAAAAAATTAAGGCCCTAGCAGTGTGCCAGACTAGAAAAAAAACTCTAAATTTAAGTTGCTCCATTATGATGAATTCCGACGCAGGGATGGATAAATATACTATCATAGATAAGACCGTGAAAAAGATTCTTTGGTCCGAATATTTAAACATTGTAATAAATCTACTTAAATAAGTATTAATAACTCACAGCACAAAATCATGGACCACCAAAATTAATAAAATATTTTATCAGTAATCAAAACTTATCCTAATGACACACCCACACGACGATCTGAATTATGACATTATAATATCCATTTAAACAAATCTTCCAAATTCGATCCCCAATGTTGCAACAACAAAAAATATTTAAAATATTTTTACAGAAAAATCGGATTTCCCAAGGCAATAATTAACTTGACAAACCCATAAAGGTGTCAATTAGTTAAAGATGTCACATAATTATCGTAACTGATGACATTCGTCCAGTTCTGGCTGACACTCTTTGTCAGAGGAGGGGTCACGTGACGTCACCTTGCTCTTTTTGTCTATGCCCAGCGTCCGTCCGTCACATCACATTAACATAAATACTACATTATACAAGAGTTAATTGACACATTTCACGATTTATACACCACCTTACAAAAAGCTGAAATCAATCGGAATTTTTAGTGGCTCCGTAGCGTTTGGAACAAGTTCGGCTCGACTAATAAATTGTCTGCGGCTGGTCCGATAAGACGAGCCCATTTACCGGCACCACGCGTCATCGTCAAACCTCCAGCTCGATCAAAAGCAATTCGATCCGGATTTAAAATTCATTCGTTCATTCTCACTCAATTTCGTTCCTCCCGCTCCGTGGGCCTTCCGCGCACCATTTTCCCGAGCCGAGGCGATCTTATTTAAAATTACGCAACTTTTAGGCGATAAAATCGTACGCAGTTACCGAGGCCGGTGATCGTATGTGAGGTTTCATCGAATATGAAATGTTTACCGCGATCCTAAATACCAATGTCTCATAAAAATAAAATTTTAAACAAAACGTTTAATATGTTTCTAGCGATCAATTAATCCGACCGTTATCAAGGCCGCGCGTTGCTCTGATCGCTCGCAACTTTGATCGCTCGCCGGCGATCATCGCTCCGTCCGTGGATAAATATCGTTACGGAAACAAAAGAAATCTGTTCAATCAAAATTAGTGCGATGAGGAAAACTCTTGAATGTGGCAACACCGGACGCGCGGGATTGTTGGCGCGAAAAAACATGGCGGCCACGCTTCCCGCGGCTACCCGAACCATCTCGCATACGAATCTGCGCCTTATCTCCCGACCTGACGACTCAGCTCGACGATTTGATTCCGAATAGATATTTTTGTGATCCGACTTTGATCTCGATAGGTCGTAAATTCGTTCAATAATGTTTGTTGAATCGAATCATCTGTTTAAGAATGGCAAGTAAATGTTTGTTTTCTATCATCCGCCGGCCGAATGTTGTTCGATTTCGCTAGTTAACGTTGTTTTGACAGTCTCAATCGTTGCAGCGAAGCAATAATGCTGTCTTCACTTCATTCACGCCGGTGTCTGCGTGTGGCCTAAATTAGATCATTCCACTCACTCGCGTATGCAATCAATCTTATATGGGAACATAAAGAATTTAATCTCGAGTGCGAGTCGTATTCATTCATCGATAAATTGTGGTGAATTTTTTGAGTTGGCAACATTAAGTTTAAAAATAGCGTTCTATATTTTGGAATTATTGGCGCGTCGTTTCCGTAGAGGTGTCAAAGGAGAGTAATATACGAGCTAAGTTGTCGCTAATTAGAAACGTCAGAGTTAAGAAGTTTTACATTTCCCAGAAGCATCAATCGTTGAATTGGACCGATTTAAATTTTTCCCCCGGAGGAGAAAACTCGGCAACAAGGCGTTAGCTCGCGGGACTAAATCAATATGATATGACAGTTAGGGTCAATTTATGGCCCTCGGTTAATTACAAGCGGGCGGGGCGTCCCGGGGGGTGCAGGAGGGTGGCAGGGGGGTAAGGTAGGGGTGGCACGTCTAATGAGTTGTGAAGACGTCGAGATCTGTGCGTGGTGCGTTGATACGATAACTATGTAAACATGTAATAAATAAGGTTCTATTTGGGGACTTTATATACCTACTTACATACCTCATATTGGTACATAAATCATACATGTAACTAATAAATGAAGTCTTATTTTTGCTGAGTAAAAGTTTATATTTACAAAGGCCACTGCGGTATAGGTGAGAATTTCAGATTAGAACTAATCAAAATTAAAATCTAAAAGCATTTATTCAAATGGGCTACAAAGGAACACTCTTGCAATACATTTATACTCCACCAATTTGGAAAGTAGGTGCAATTTGACTCTTTTCGTGAACATTTGTGCGAAGTGTAACATGAGCTTTATCTAACTTCAGTTCTCAAATTGAGTTATGCAAGCCCAATAGTCAGTACAAAACATATACATATAGGTATATAATATTTGAGTACTCGCCAGTTGCGTCGGTTGTCAATCAATCAATCATTATTTCAATTCAGCGGAATGTGCGGTAAATTAATGTTTTTGCTGGCAACACTTCTATTTCCGGGTTCAACTGATTGTGTGCAGTGATGCGGTTGGATACTAATTTAGATTTTGCCATCTCAATAAATTTTACTGCCAACTGTGACTTCATTTTTAAATTTTTCAAATTTGCGAGCTTTTTTAATTTTTTTTTCTTTCTTTTTTTTATGAGCTACTTTGATATTAAAATTAATACCTAGGTCACTAATAACATTATTTATTAACTCATTATTCTATTGCACTGAACTTATCTTATCAATAGGTAAATTAAATATAAATCAATTGACACACAAAAGTAATTTCTTTTTTAAGACCACTATAATATCGCCTATAAAAAAATTATTGACAATAAAAAAACTGAAAAGATACACTCGAAAAAAAGTATAAAATTTGAAAAATTCTATTGTCAAAGCGAGCAAGCGTATTGTCATTGCGAAAATTAGTAGGTGTACCTCTCTATGAGAAGAGCAGGCAAGAAACGTGATTTTTTTATAAGATAAGTTAAATAAGATATTTTTTTATGTCGTGATATTATGAGTTTACAATATTTATTGTCTCAGTGTTTAGTAGTATTATAAACATTGCTAGTTTTTGTTTACAAAGTTTAATATTTGAAATGATTTCTCTACAACTCTACACCAACAAACCAAAGTAAATACTGTAACAAAATGATGCGTTATTAACATGAATAGCGATCTGTAATTACGTTCAATCAGTCCGGCTGTCAGTCCGTCTGTCAATCACACGGTTTGATCGACTGACGCAATCTGGATCAATCAAGCGATGGACGCAAAAAATATTAGTTTGTTATATTGAAATTAATTACTTATCGATTCTCGTCTACTTGTCTATTGAATGCCAAATATAGCTTGTCTAAACATGGAATTCAATCAAATGAAAAATACCTAAAAAAATATTATGTTTTATATTATAAAATTATGTTGCATCAAAATCTGTCCAGCGATTCTTGAGGTAAGAAAATGGCGTAGTCACAAACACAACATCTAAAGTTGATCAGTTTTTTAGCGCCATCTAAAATATCACATATATACATTTAAAGAAACACACACTCTGTGTTTTACTCTGTCACTCAGTATTATGGCAAGAATTGTAACTAAGATAAACATTGTAAACACATTTTTAAAAAAGCAATCTCTATGAGTTTCTTGCTCGTTCTTCTCACAGAGGTGCCTTGCGAATGAGCGGTAGAATATTAAAATAAAATGTAAAATTGACTTGCAAAAGTACTCCTTTGTAGGCTATTTGAATAAATGAATTTTGAGTTTGAATTATTAAAATAATATTTTCTAGAGGTTTAGGTAGTTGTCCCACCGGCAACGATGAGCGAGTAACGAGTGGAGCTAGAATGTAGAAACGAGTTGGCGAGCGGCGAGGAGCGAGTGCTTAGTTCCGATAGTTGTGTAGCTCGACTATAAGCGAGTGTGCGAGTGAGACCAGCAATTACTCGCACTTTAGAGAAATGATGCGAAAGTTCTGATTGAGCACGAGTAACGCTGAGCTTTCATAGCTTTTG
Source organism: Hemithea aestivaria (assembly GCA_947507615.1). Taxonomy (NCBI): domain Eukaryota; kingdom Metazoa; phylum Arthropoda; class Insecta; order Lepidoptera; family Geometridae; genus Hemithea; species Hemithea aestivaria. The sequence continues at coordinate 782,513 of OX382331.1, forward strand.
CCGCTCAGCGACAAGCTAGCAAAGCGAGTCCTCGCCGGCAGTGTGAACAGTCAGCGATCAACCTCTTTTGACGACCCCTGTGGTGCGGTGGGCTAATACCCGCCTGCAACGCAGAAGGTTGCGGGTTCGATTCCCGCATGGGACAAATGTTTGTGTGATCCACAGGTATTTGTTTCTGGTCTGGGTAGTTTTTCAATATCTATTATAAGTATGTATTTACAAAAGAAAAGTATATAAGTATTATATCCGTTATCCTAACCACCATATTACAAGCATTAAGTTGCTTAGTTTGGGGTTAGGTGGCGCTGTGTGAAACGTCCTGAAATATTTATATTTATTTATTTTATTTAACTATTTGTATATGCATCTCTTTTGTTTACACAGAATCTCACATCTTTTTTTATGTTTCTTGAGCGAAAAAATAGCATATATTTACTCATTATGTCGCCTTCGGTGGAACAGGTATCATAGCTATAATGCCTTTTATATGAATAGCCCGTGATCATCTTATCTCTAAGAGTTACCCATTTTGGAGTGAAATGTTCTATGATTTAAAAAAGCTATAACTTCACCATAAAAAGCTATAATTGCTTGTTTATTCGATTTAAATATATTATAATGTCAAATACAGAAAAGACTGAACATAATGCATGTTCTTGAAAAACGATGTCATTTGATTTTATGACGGTTTCCATTTAGTAAAAGTTATTTTTGAGCAGGTTTCTTTACTGCAACTTATACGTTTTTACCTATGTATTTTATGGTGTTGACTTTGAGATAAATGTACCTTGTAACAATTTGGTGTTTTAGAAGACCAGTGGTGTGACAATGGTAAATAAGTAGGTATTTTAACGTGTTGATCGATGGTGGGCGTAGATCATAGTTTTACAAACATATTATGCTTGTAAAACTGAGTCATACATGCTTGTGGATTCTGTATCCAATTGCTTTAAAGTTGCTGTAGTTTTTTTTTCCTATAAAATTTGACATTTAGCTACTCAAAGGCAACTCGCCGATTCGAGATCAATTCAATAATGGATCACTGATGATTTTAACTGCTCGAAAAATAGCTATGATCTTAAAAGAGTTAAGTAAGTATCTATATGTAACTTTGCACATATTCTTTGAATGTAAAATTCTGGGTGCACTGTGCCAACGCTCAAGATGTTAAGACTCTACAGCGCAGAAAGAAAATGGGGTAAATACATTTCAAATTAATCGTCTATATTTTGTGCGGATCGTTACCAATTTTTTTTCTGCGATCCCTTCTAAAATTCTTCCCATATTACACCCATATCGTGTATGTCTGCTCTATAAAACCAATTTTTATCGAATTGTTCAATTAAAAATTAGTCTCGTTGCTTAACGAAGGCACGGCCATTTTAATAATCACGTTACAAATGCGCGTAATCACCAGATATAGTTAGCCGTGTAAATTCAAGATGTAAATGGTCAATCAATTTGTAGCCGTTTTGGGCTTACTTTGATTAGACATCCAACTGGATACGTTACTGTCAGACGATCAAAAAATCCCGCTACCAAAAATAGATCCCCGAGCATACAACTAGTTGTAACAATACTGGTTCCCTGTACCTATGTGGAGAGGTATGTATATTTTATGCTAGTGTTTGTCAATTATGACGTAGTGTCGAAAATTTATTAGTGTGGTATCATGAATTATTGGCTCCCCCGCAGAAAATGACAAACTTTTTCGCATAGAAATTAGAAATGTTACAAATTACATACATGTAGTACATACATTACAAGTTATGCTTTTTTATCTAACCTGTAATATTTTGACCTATTGTTTCTATGGTGTTCAATTGAAAAAAGTTTTCTATTTTACTTTTTGCTAAGGATTGGTTCGTAATAGCTTAAGTCAGAAAAAGGGGGGAAAGAGTTCCCTACTCTTTGCTGCCTTTGCCCTATAGTGGGATATGTCCGCTTTATAATAATAGTAATAATGCCGTGTTTAAGAGCGTAATAATATTTATTATATTTTTTAATAGCTTCCATTCCCTTGATTAAATGTTGTAAGGCTAAATTCGAGCTGTCCATCGGTTAGATAATTTGAATGTCAGTTGCAAATACAACTTTAATTTACGTTGCGTTTGGTAGGCATTTGTTCCGTGCACCGAATGTTATTTCTATTAGGTATAACATTTTGAATGTGGAAACTGGAAATATTTAACATATTAAATGTGAATTTGTCGATTTATGTTATTTAATTCATGTTTTTAAATTTTGAAGGTAATGGGTTTGAATTTTAAGGAAAAGTAAAGTTAGTACTAATGAGTGTCAGGGGTTAGTCCCACATTTGGCATATCACGCACGCAGTGTAAAAGTCTCCTAAAACAATAAGTCAAAACCATTTTTAAGGGAATTTGGTACAAAGTGAAGCGTGGGAGTTATAGGAATCATGCGTAGATTTTCTTTATAAGACACTGTCAGTGCCTAGATGCTGCGCACTGTAAAGCTTAATAAACCGATTGAGCTGAAGTTTAGTAGACTAAACCCTAGACTATATGTACATTGTAACCACACAACGTTTTCAGTCAAAACAAAATTTAAGTAAAGTATAGAACTCCTATTATTTACGTGCTTTATGGAATGGCACTTAACTTTGTTTAATTTTTTTTTTTTAATTCAAAAAGTTCCAATGTTTTTAAAATAGCAGCTCCCTTTCCCATGAAATCGGAATCACTTCAACCCTCGACTCGCTGACAATGCGAATAAACAGCTGGTCGGGCGCGGTGACTCAGCACATTCCACGGCGTCTGTAGTCTGTACTTCGGGGCGATTCTCGAACACGCGTGTGTTTTGTTTTGGAGGGCGACGATGTGACTAATTTTTATATTAGCTCTTGAATTCGGAATTCAATTGGCATTCTTTAATTTAATTATAGATTAAAATATTTTTTAAAGATAGACTTTGATGAAATAAATTATTTTATAGCTTTTATATCGTCTTCCACATAAACATTAAGATCTAATTACCACCTAAAGGTGGTAATTGAGTTCTTTGTTTTACCACCTAACTACCACCTAATTTATGCGCGTTTGACATGTCATATAAGCTGTGGACTTTCAACAAAATAATTTCATACGTGCATCTTCATTATTTGAAGTAGTATTTGCGACAATATTCAATTTCAGAATTTAATGACATTTTTATTTGCGTAAATTTTTAAATACATAATTTACGATTACATTCAGTACATTTATCGGCCTTTGGTTTTGATTTTTATTGTAATTTTACTAATATAATTTGAAGACATTATTTAAAATTGCTTAAAAATGCTCCAAGTTCTAGGATTTTTTGAATATTTGTATGAGCTTAGTTTACTAGGACTATGTTTACATCATTAATAACAACTTGTAAGTCCATCAATCAATATTGCACCATCCATTCCTTCAATAGCACTTCTTTTCAACAACGGAGAGAGTCAAAAAATTGCCAAAAACACCTTTCAACGTATCAGAATCGAAACGGCGTCGTCATGTCATATCAATAGCTGAAAGCGAGCGAATGGCTCTGAGCAGATTACTTTACATGAGTAGATCAGCCCTCATAGGGTTTCTGTATCAGGAATCAGGTGGGTTGCCTGGAAGAGATCGCTCTAAGCGATAAGGCCGCCCATTGTGGACATTAATATTAGTACTTTAATTCAGTTTTAAGTCTATTTTGCTAATTTTTTTTGTCCCAATAAAGAGTATTGTATTGTATTGTATCAGGCGTATCAGACAGAGGTGTTAACAAATTTATTTCATTTAAGTTACTTTAAGCATAAGTTTTTCTGTATCAGAAATCAGGCATAGGTTCAGACAGAGGTGTTTGCAAAATTTATTTCATTTAAGTTACTTGAAGCATAAGTTTGACTAGCAAAGTTATTTGATGAAGGACATAGTAATTTTCCGAAACTGTAGTTGAGACATATCTCAACGAAAAATTACGTGAGTGTAGCATTTAAAAAGTTATATATTTATAGCACCTATACTTAACGTAAGTTAAGCAAAAAAAAGTCCTTTCTTAGAAGATCTACTTCTTAAAGCCTGCCTGTATTTCAAATATACCAAATCCTTTCAGTGATTCGAGCTGTGATGATAATCAACCAGTCAGTCACTCTTTTCTCTCAACTCTCTGGCTTTTGATTATGATTTTTTTAAAGAATGAATGAATATGGACCGCAAATAAAATTATTATCTTTCGTGGTCGTGTTGAGAGTAATAACATCTTAACTTGTAGGTAAGTTTGTACACTTTGTTTGAAAATTTGAACACACCACCTAACTCATGTAAATATCAATTGTTCTCATCTCGCTGCACGGTTGTCTTGAAGACATCGCTATTAGCGATAAGACCGGGAACTGTAACACTTAGTTTTATATTATAGTTTTAAGTTGTTTTTGTACATTTTGTTTTGTGTTTCAATAAAGCGTTATCTATCTATCTATGTAAGTTAAAAGTATGGCTTGACAAAGCCATTCCTCTTCCTAATTCATTCAGTAGTTTACCTATACGTATATATGAAGCGCTTTCAAGCGGCTGAAGCGCTTGAAGCGGCCCTTTCTCGTCCCTTCTAACAAACAAGATCATTTGTTATCCAGTGTTATATTTTTTCTTCAAATTGATGAAAGCTCGTGTTAATATAATCGCACTTCATTCGTTTTTGTCGATCATCGTCACTTAACGCCGGCGTTTGTAGGGTGGATATAAATCTGGTGATTTGCGAGACAACATTCATCCCTTTTGGGAGACCTCTATCTCCTTATCTTTGTAACCGTCTCTTTAATTTCTATCTTTCCTTTCTCTGCTTGGTTGTCTGGAAGAGATCTTAGTAGTGGTAAGACAGATGATTGTACCATTTTTTTTCAAATGTGTAGTTTAGGTCAAAAAATTATGTAATTTTTCGTCAAATGTGTTATTGTCACATCGCATCCGTAGTTCTTAAGTTCATTATTTCTCAAATTAGTATTTTATCAAACCCTCTTAACTGTATTGTCCAATTATGTAAATTTCTAAATACAAATAAGACTGATATAGTAATTTGGTATATATTTGATAAAAAAAGTATCCTTTCGGTGATATCTTTAGGCTTCTGTCTGTAGGATTTTATTTTCTTGTTTACTGTAGATTATAAACTTATGGTCCCCCCAACATTCAACAGGGTTGTCGAGTCTAGCGGGCGAGTCACGCCGGGCCTCCATCCGGGGCCCTCTCGACACCTGGGCCCTATGTGACAACCCTGACTTGCGCTACTAATGGTTTCGTTGTTTTAATTATGATGGACTTTAATCATGATTTTGTTTAAATTGGGTCATAATAATAATAAAAAATAAAAAGTCATGTGAATTGGTTATATATTTTCAACTCGAGAGGAAAACTGGCCTTTTAATTATAATCGTTAATACGATACTCAATTCTGATCAAAATATAAACAGAACAAATAATAATAAACATTTCATTATGTTGCTTTTAAAATTGTACAAATATACAGAAATATACAAATATAATGAATACTTGATAAATCTAAAACCGACGAAATACAAAACTATAAAATAATATCAAAACTATCAACATACTTCACACTAAGTATATGTTTATTACTTAGTCTTCATGCCTAAACGACTGAACTGATTGAGCTGAAATTTGGTATGAAGGTAGGTCTTATCCCTAGCATATAATACTTGTCAGCAGGTAAAACCGCTGGGAAAAGCTTGTAAATAATAACCTCACATTATTGTATTTAAAAGTCCACCAAAAGTATGCCCAAAGCTCGTCCGTTTAGTTTCTGCAACTCATCGTCACACAAAAGTACCAACAAATGAATAATAGCAATTAAAAGTCATCAATAGGGAATCAATGATCATTCTGGCGGATGATTGACGAATCATTCACAAAAAATGACGGGATTTGTTTGGAATCATTTGATGTTTTTGTTCGGCTGATTGTCTGGATGATCGGTATCTTTTTGACAAGTATACACTTTTGTTGACATGCCCGATGATTTCGTGATGGGAATAACCCCGGTTTGAGCAGTTAGAGAAATACAAGTATTTTTCAGTCAACTGGCTAGCTTGCGCAACTCCGTCCATGTCTGTCGAATAAAACTTTAAGAAAAGATAAGATAAAAATTTAAACTAAAGGTTTATATATTGGTGGTTTTATAGCTCAAAGCGATCACTTCCAGACAACCATGCAGGGAGAGGAAATGTATAAAACTGGAAGGACAGAACTTTACGACCTTTTCTCAGACGCTCTCAGTCAGCATTTAATTTTTCCCCAAAATATTAATCGCTTTGAGCGATAAGACCGCCGCGCCGATTGATACACATTTTTTTTTTTTTTGTTTGTATAATTTACTTTATATGGGGATCAATAAAGAGTTTTTTATCTTATCTTATCTTAATCTTGAACCGTACGTCTATACTTCCATGCTCTACTCACTGCCCTGCCCGTTTCTGCTGAATGTCGATGCGGAATATAAACAGCTGCCGATCCAGTGGTCTTGTTTCAGGTTAAATCTCGCTGAGGTTCAAGATTCTGAATGTGGATGAGGCCATATTATTCAGGCACCTATTTGTACCTAGTACCTATAAGTAGTACCTAGTACCAATATCAGTTTAGGTACAGTGACGGGTCTATCTGACCATCCTATAGTACCTATATCTAGGCATTGGCTGCAATACCTGTAGCATCAGCCAGGGTCAGATAACCCGGCGCGTCACGAGCCGTCCATCATTGTTGATTCCTTTGAGTCGACACTGCGATCCATTGGGACGGAAATATTGACGGGTGGCTACGCTTGGCGCTTTACGGTATTAAATGTGGCGAATTTCTCAAATTTAAAATGCATTTATCCAAATAGGCCATAATACAATTTTGTATGTCTATACAATTATTATTTAGTTATATTTCTAGACTACCACCCATTCTGATTCCCCTATTTTCAATCCAGAAAAAAGTGATATACGTTTTTTTATGAGTTTACTATGTTTATCTTGTTTACATAATTTATTTAATGTTTGAGTTACGTATGTAGTAAAATTGACAAACCTACCTATTCAGTTGCAAAAAGTATGTTCATATACATTATATACCTACTTATTTTTTAATTAATGTTGAAAAGGTAGCCTACTTAATTACAGCTGAATCGGTTCAGTTACTTACCTCTATAAGCGTGAAGACATAACTAGCATCCAAACGCTCCGATTTATAATCAACCGACGAAAAAAAAGGAGAAGGTTTACAAGTCGACGCGTGTATTTTTTGTGTAATATTGAAGAGTACCAAGCGGCATACGCCAAGCAATGACAAGCGCGCCGACAAAGCGGCCGCCAAACAACAACTCCGATCAGTTCTAATTGTGAGATTTGATACCAAAACTCATTGTCCACGGAGAGTCAGGGCCTTTATCTTGGACACAACCACATTTATCTAACGCCACTTCACGATTCCGTCCGATTGTAATTAAACAACGGTTCGCGGTTATTTCGGTGGAATGGGCTTTCACGATTTGATGAATCGGATGATGGAAAATCACGGATTCATCGGGTTACATTTTCAAACTTTATTTGAAAAAAAAAAAAAACATTTCCTGTTTAAAAAAAAACTGCTACTATTTAAAAAGTTCTTCTGACATTTTTATATTGTTCGAGAATTAAGAACTGCACTCAAATTTTTTTGCGTCCAGTGAGACTGCCCTATTAAACGAAATAATAAGATTATAAACATTCTGGACAACTTGAAATTGCAACATATAAGTTAGCCACACATCACACAACCTCTTATTATTGTGATTGTGTTATGACTTTGACAGTGCATGTATTGGAGTATAAATACCCATTTTTAGTTAGTTATTTTTTTTTTTTAGTTACCTACTGTCTGTCCCAATGCTGGGCAAAGACCTCTCCCAAATCTTTCTAAGTCTCTTTCCACCTCGGCCCAGCCTATTTTATTTATGATAATAAATATATTAAAAATTAAACATACGTTACCTATCCACTAACCAACAAGTTCACACCACATTCCATGTTGATTTCAATAAACCTCGAACAATACCATCATTACACTAAAACAAATAAACGCGCGCGCATCAGACGTCGCGTCGCTCGTAAATCGATCGATTTTATTGCGATTTTATAACCGCTGGCGGCGTCGCCTCCCATTATTGGAGAAAAATTAATTAAAACTATATGGTACTCGAAATCAACTTTAACTTTTTAGAGATGTGGATAAATGAAAAATGTTTTTGAGCGATTTCTGTCCTATAGAGGTTTTTGGATTTTATTATTTACTAGCTGACCCGCGCGCACTTCGTAGCGCGTGACAGTAAATTATTCATATATTAATGAATTTGGTGCAGACCATTTAATTCGATTTCCATTTCCACGGAAAAGAGGGGTTCAATTCACGGGTTTTCTGCGACTTAATGGGCGTAGAATTAGTAAAGGCTGGCAAACCTTGCCAATATGTAACTACGATTGAATCACCTACTATTCAAAATGTCTATTGGACGTTTCGCCTACGTTCATAATAACTATTGGTCGAAATCACTATTTGACGATTCGCCTACGGTTAACTCAGCTACGGTCGATTGAGCTATGGTTGATTAAACTATTGGACGATTTGCCTATTTTTGACCGAACTAACGGACGGTTCACGTATTTTTAGACCATGTTTCCGGCTGCTAGTCAGGTATGACAGCTAATAAATAAAAATAATTTTTTTTTGAGATTTTAAACAAGTAATTAAATTATCACCATTCAATTATTAAAAAGTTTCAGTATTGATGTAGAGTGAAATTGTTGTGTAACGAATATTAAAAATTAAAAGATTAAAATTCAAAGTCACGTTAAAATGACGTTTCGTTGCAAAATTAAAATAAGTTTAAGCGAAAAATTACCTACATCATTTTGAATGGATTTTCTTACTACAAATCACTTCATCTTGTTATATTTGATTTAATTTAACAGCCGCAGACTTATCCAAATGAGTTCACAACCTTAAGGCTAAATTAGTCACGTGTACACTGTCCATGTATGACTTATGGCATATTAGGAGTGGGTCGTAAAGTTCTCGGCGCCTTTTGAATAGAATGCGCGTTTATTTTACAATGACGTTTATGATCGCGCGTTTTCGGGCGCCAGTGTGAAAGTAATTTTTGGTATAATGAACTTGTATTGATTTTAATTTTTATTCATGAAATTATTTTCATAAATTAAAATAAATACAGGAAAAACGAAATAATGTTATCATTATTTCGTTTTATGTATCCTTTGGATGTTGGTTTTTAGCTAGAAGTTTAGTTTTATTTTTCCTTTTCATTAAGACGTGATCAAAAGTTTGCCAAATTTAGATTAAGAGAATTACAATTATTGTAAAATATATGATTTTAAATTTAGTAAAGAATTTTTGTTTATTTTCAGATTCCTGTGAGGTTATGGCGTAAAGAACAAAGCAACGTGAGTTTTTAAAATAAATAATAGTAACAATTATAATAAGTTTTTGGGTGAAGACGTGTTACGTCACTAACCGGTACATATGTACCCAAATTCTGCCAGTGACGTCACAACCAAGCAACTTTAGTGCGTTGTATCACACACGTTTTTTTTTATCAAATTTACAAAAGTAAAATTACGTGTCCAATATTTTTTAACAATATATATATTTTTTTTACTTAATTTTTAGTCAACATTTCTGTACGTCATTAGTTGTAAATATTTTAAGTGTGGTATTTATAAAGACATATCATTTATCTCTATCATTTAAGCCTAAATGCCTAAATATATTCAAAACCTAAACAGAACACGACTACATTGGCTGTGACATCGATAGAGCAAGCAGGTTGCATCAACCGATACGTGTCACGGAGAGACAGGGAAGGGACAAGACGTGCACTATGAATATTTAACCGTCTGTCCGTCTGTACAGCGTCTGGTCACTGGTCTCTACTAATAGGTGGACGGAATATTGTGGTAGGAGAGATATCGCGCTCTAAATGTAAAAGTGAAGCCGTCATGTTATGCTACAGTATTATATACTTCTAGAAAAATTGAAAGATGGCATGTAGGTCGGAAGACCATTGTTATCTTTCTAGAAATGAGGATGGATGAGGAATAAACAAAAGACAGGGAATGATAAAATCAAAAGGAAGCCAATGTCCATCGTCGGGAAATTGAAGGCTAATGATGAATGAAAAAGTTACTTTATTGTACGGTTTTGTGTTTGTTTCCCACATAGACAAAATATCCACGTTTCCCATAACACGGATGAATTGTGAGAAACTATAGTGAAACATACAAATCACAAATGTGATTAAGACTCGCTCTAACAATACGTTTGGTCGCTTAGAAGAGAACACTCACAGCGGTAATGCCACCCATTGTTATTTAGTATTAAATACTGATAGATTTCTACCATAGTATTTTTGGTCTCAAGATTATATCGTATTCATACCTTATCTTAACGCAACACATTTTGTTATGTGTCACTTGTTTTACGTATATATGTAGTGTGGCATCTGCGTTAATAGCAATAGTGTGTCAGCACCGTAGAGTGGTAATAGGCAGTCTATTTGTGTAGTTTCTCGAACATCGGTACAGATTGAGGCAGGTGATGACTGGACAAGAGCCATTAGCTAGGAGAGATGTATGTAGGAGGGCACTGTAGCTAGTGAAATTACTGGCCTGACGAGTCCTAAGAGCGTGATATATCGAGGGGAGCAATATTTAAGAAAAAAATATTTTCAAAAAATCTCATCAAGCCATTTTTTAATATATCCGGCTGGAATCACTTTTAAAATGTGTGCAATAATATTATGCAGGGCTGGTCTTAAGGAATTTTCAATAAATTAATTCTATGAATTTATATTTCAAAATTTGTCAAATAGTGCGAGCGAGAGAGCGTCACTCGATACTCGATGTATATACGCTCTTAACATTTTTTTACCGGAGGTCGTCTAGGTGGGTACCCTAACAGTGCCAGTTATTCTACCGCCTGAGCAGTGATGTGCAAACATTACTGTGCACAGGTAGAAGGACACTGAAGCTAGTGAAATTACTGGCCTGAAGAGTCTTAACATCTTTTTACCGGGGGTAGACTTCCTTTGCCGGAGGTCGTCTAGGTGGGTACCCTAACAGTGCCAGTTATTCTACCGCCTGAGCAGTGATGTGCAAACATTACTGTGCACAGGTAGAAGGACACTGAAGCTAGTGAAATTACTGGCCTGAAGAGTCTTAACATCTTTTTACCGGGGGTAGACTTCCTTTGCCGGAGGTCGTCTAGGTGGGTACCCTAACAGTGCCAGTTATTCTACCGCCTGAGCAGTGATGTGCAAACATTACTGTGCACAGGTAGAAGGACACTGAAGCTAGTGAAATTATTGGCCTGAAGAGTCTTAACATCTTTTTACCGGGGGTAGACTTCCTTTGCCGGAGGTCGTCTAGGTGAATACCCTAACAGTGCCATTTATTCTTCCGCCTGAGCAGTGATGTGCAAACATTACTGTGCACAGGTAGAAGGACACTGAGGCTAGTGAAATTACTTGCCTGAAGAGTCTTAACATCTTATGACTCTTGAGTAAGACGCGTTGGTGCAGTGTAACTAGAATTTTACATCATTGTGAAATCCTCGCCCTTTACTGATTATGGGATGCGTTATCTCTTACCATCAGGAGAGCGCCTGTCTTCTTACTTCTTTGCATGACAAAAGAGATGTAGAAAATATACTATTTCTGCATTTAGTCTTTTTGTTGATCAGGAGAATGTGTTATGTTGGTCGCATTTTTCGAATTTAAGCTTTAATTTGAGAATGCTAGAGACTAATTAAATCCACCCCCGCTACAAAACAATTGAAGCGCTAGTAGCTGAGGAGTTTAAATATGAATTCTATACTTAGGTAGTTATAAATGGAAAATGCGATTGACTGATCAGAACGTGCATAAACAGCTGAGTGGACTAAGTTAAAATTTAGCACAGACATAGATTATATTATGAAAGAATAAAAATACTTAGATATTATACTATGAAAGAAATTACTAATAGGAGCGAAGCCACGCGCATATAGGTACTAGTTCTTTATACTTGATATTAATTAGAAAACAATTAAAATCAAAATACCAATAAAATCCGACAAAAAGTTAACCGTTGATATATAAAAATGATAGATATAGCAAATGCAAGATAAACGCAGCCATAAATTCGGGCCATCAATCAAACGTGGAATAAAGCTATTTTTGTTTTACAACTTTATCTTTACTCGTTTTAATTACTTACGAGATATTAACAATGGTTTTATCGTTGTGATGGTTTCTGGGGTGCACGTACATTACACTGTAATTATTACACTTACCTACCATTTAGTATTGAAAGTATAAGTTTGTTAAAACAGAATTCGAGTATAATTTGAAATTTTGTATGTTCGTTTTCGTTTAAATATAAATTTGTTGCTCTTAATGCAGTTACCACTAAACCGTTTTAAATGAAACTCGGTATGTATCTGCTGGAAAAGTGCAAACACTTGCCTTTGCACTTCTTGACGTGCATTTGCACATTTATTTTTTCTCCCAAATTTCTACGAGATCAAGACTTATTTAGAAGAAATCGCGGAGCTCGGCTAGTAATTTCATATACCTTTTATTAGGTTTGGTCTATCGTAAAATTAACAATAAGAGTAACAATCATTCATACATCCAGATAACCTTACATTTTTTCGAATTTATAATATTAGTAGGGTTACAGTGACATGGACATCAACCCCTAATCCTGTACGCGGAAACTCGAACACTAAATCTCCAATGATTTAGCGTCACATCAAAAGGGAGTCGCATTACATAAAACTCTACTCATATGCATCGCTTTACGATTCTTCCAGTTACTTCTGACCATTGATTTTATGTCTGAAAGATGTGACATCTATTTAAAGTAGGGCACTGATATTTGGCAGCGGACGAGTCCTTTGGTGTACCCGCTGCCATGGAATTATAGCGTCCCGCAGGAACACCCTCAGGTTTTTTAGTGTGTCGGATACACACAAAATCTCTGGCTCCGTGCCTCCGTGCGATGGATGCCTTGTGCCCCCTTCACAGGGTGATGATGCGTAACGCATTTTTCCTGGATATAAAATACAGGTCACCGGGTATGAATGAAGTTTATTTGCTGCTTGGGTTCATCTATTAATCAAATATTGTTAAAAATCAATTATAAATCTCAGTGCGGCAAATTTTCATTAATTCAGACCTTGTTGCAGAAATCATGTGAAAATGTAAAAGAGAAGCCAAATTAGAGCTAAGTAAATAACTAGGCCAGATGCAGACATTCATAAGTGTTATGTCACCAGCGATTGACGGACGCAAAGCTGTCCTATAAATCAATTTAATCTTCGTTGCTAAGACAATTGGAACTCTCTCAATTTTAACATAAACACCACACAAGAGAATTTGAACCTACTTATTACAACTATAAGGTTTATATTTGCGTGTGTAAGTAAAGTGAGTTACGTCACAAGTGCAGTTGAGTATGCGCATAAGTCACTGACGTCGGATTGTAAGTTAGAACTAATACAGCTCTAAACATAGATATTTATTAGAATAGATGCCGAGAATACTAAATTTGCGTGTTTGAAGTAAGGGCAGAAATGCTCTAGATTGCACGTTTAAAAAGGCAATAGCTATTTGAAAATTTGATTTTAATTGTTTTATCAAATTGAAAACAGTTTAAGCACAAAAAGAACACTTTTATCAACTACTAGTTTATGTTCGCGGCTTTGCACTAGCGAAATCCTTTCTTTGCAGAGTCCATTCTTCTACGTCATAAATCCTATCTGTATTCCGAATTTCAACCCATTTCGTTCAGTGGATTGGGGGTATGCATTGATACGAGTATAATTTATCAGCCAGCCAATCAGTCATTCTTTCCTTTTATATATTTAGATTTTTGCTTTTATAAATAATGGTTTTTCCCAGCAGTGCGACAGTGATTTGACATTATTAAAAGTTTCATACTACTCGCGGTATCTATTTTTATATGTATGTCTTATTCCAAAGCATGTAATTGTCATTCGAGTTTTATACTAGAAATGTCGCATGAGTAAATCAAATGTGTACATAATTGTACAAATGGGTCGGATGTACAGACAGACAGACTGATATTAATGTGGGATATAACTGACTGCATATTTGAGGAGAGTTATTGCTTTGTCTAGATATTAATGTCTTGTTATATGAATCAAGTCTAGAACTTGTTTAGTCTAGTACTTTTCAGTTTTAGTTTAGTGTATAGCCAACTAATAATAAATGCGGTAGGATAGGGCACTGTAGCTAGTGAAATTACTGGGCTAAAGAGTCTTAACATCTTATGTATCTTGAGTAAGAAACCTTGGTGCAGTGCGCCCCGAATTTTGCATTATTGTGGAATCCTGGGAAGCTCTGTACCTACTGATTATGGGTAGCGTTATCTCTTACCAACAGGCGAGTGACTGTGTCTATACCTCGTTTTTGTACTTCTCTGCATAAGAAGGACTCACAGAAGTATACTAGAAGTAGCCATTTTATGTGTGAGTGTGATGGCAATAGGGAAAATTCTGTGTGAAGAAAAAGGAGAACCTATTTTTTTCCGTCCCTTTCAGCGTGGCCGGTGTATGTTGTTTGTCAAACTCTGTCAAACTGCTTAACTGTGACAATAATAACTATGTGTTTCGTTTTTTTCCAAAATTTTAAAGCAATTTGAGATAGTACAATGTTATTCAACTAGTTTATGACCTAAAATATCAATATATCGCGTATATTCATAAAATAAAGAAAATCCGTAAACTGTTTTTAGTCTCATAGGTGGCCACGATGACGTGACCCCCCAGGGCCCGTAGCATGCCATACGGGATCCCGCTGAAATGTCAAGAGTAGAACTGTCATCCCATACATTGTACTTTTGTGAATGTATGAGATGACAGTTCTACTCTTGAAGTTTTGTCGGTATTCCATGTGGCATGCTAAAGCCACTGGAAGGACTCTTTAGCTCAGCAGCCGTAGCACACTTTGACGTTGACATAAGACTAGCAACTTCCGTCCCATTGTCAAGAGTAATCCGACATAATATATCAAGACGCTACTCTTGCTACTCGCGCTGTTATTGCATACAATTTGCAGCTACTCCTAATGTCATTGTGCACTTATAAACGTCAATTACTCTTGACAGTGGGACGGGAGTTGCTAATCTTATGTCAATGTTTTTGTGTACGCGAGCCACAGTATTACATTAGTTATAGAATAGAATAGAATTATACTTTATTGCATACCAAAATACAAGAAAAAGTTATGAACATAATATGACTAACATAAAACTAGAGGTAAACAATCGGCGGTCTTATCGCATAAAGCAATCTCTTACAGACAACCTGGTTGGAAGGGAATTTATGGTAAAATATATAGTATATTATCAAGGCACAGTAATGTTTGTACATCACTGCCCAGGCGGTAGAATAACTGGAACTGTTGGGGTATCCACCTAGTCGACTTCCTGTAAAGGAAACCTGCCCCCGGTAAATAATCTCGTCCATCAGTTTTCATTAAGTGTCGACCTAGTGCGATACTTTAAGAATAGAATAGAATTAGAGTGATATGTCTAGGTTAATCGATCGAGGCCGGATGTCGGATATTTCTGATCCAATTTAAATTCGGATAATACCATCCGTTCTTAAATAAATACTGTCGACTGCCGACTAAGGCTTTAACACATTGATTGTGGAAAACACAACAGCTTTGTTTTTGAGGTCGGAATGCGAGTGAAAACAACGTTTTGTCGAAAGATTTTTACAAAATTATGGGACAGTTCTATACAACGCCGCCGCAGCCAATGTGTTAACGGACATTTACTTTACTGGTTTTATTGATATTTTTTTCACACAATCAAATTTTTATTACAATACACAAAATAACACAAAATACAAACAAAACAATATAACACAAAATACAAACAAACACAATATAACACAAAATACAAACAAACACAATATAACACAAAATACAAACAAACACAATATAACACAAAATACAAACAAACACAAATAACACAAAATACAAACAAACACAATTTAGTTTGGAAGGTGCTTTTATATAATATAGGAATTATGTATTTTGTGCATATAAGCATATTATTTTGCTTTGTCAGTTAAAAAACCCTCAACTTGTAGGTACCTACCTATTTTCATGTTAATAATTATAAATTAATTGTTAAATAAATTATGAAAGGGTAATGTTTATCAAAGGTACAGTTTGTATGGATGTCTGAATGCCTGTATTTTTGGATGTATGTTTGTTACTCTTTGACGCCTAAACGGGTGCCGATTGAGTTGAAATCTGGTATAGAGATACCTTAGATCCTGGAATAACATGCTAGAACAACAAGCTACTGTAGAGCGGGTAATACCGCTGGGTACAGCTAGTAGGGTACAGCTAGTATTATTTTAAAATCAGAGTTGTGATTCTGGACCAGTAGATACTAGCAGGAAGTTTTTTTCTAGCAATAGGCTACGATAATAAGGCTTTTCTACGAATGACAATGATAAAAGTGTTTACGAATCATCCGAACTAAAGTAAATAAGACAACAAATAACCAAGACATTTGAGATAATACCTATTTAAACAGCGATCAAGTAAATCAACACAGCCATTGGAATGTGGATCTGCGGGTCAATCAGCAAACAAAACTGAAAAACTCTGATCGGGATGACCCCATTGTGCCCGTACAAAGAATTCGTTAATCGTCCCGGGCACGCAAATTCGGGACCATTGTCCCGGGCCATTGTCCGGGACAGCAAGAAAGCGCAAGGAAACTCATTATTGGAGAACCAATTCGATGCTGTGATTGTGTTACGCACAGGGGCGGTTAGACGCAGCGGTTGAACGTTCTTTCGTGTCTCAGGAATTCTTAGAGTTCAAAAAATTATATTAAAATTATATTATATGAAATATGTTTACTATAATTTATTGGAGTCGTTATGCTGTCGTGCTTAAAATTATTCGTGCCTACATGCCTATTTGCTATCTTAGATTTGCCTTAAAAGTTAGTTCAGCAGTTTGAGTGTATTGAGTAAATACAACTGCAATGCAATTCGAGATAGAAGTTGTAAATTTAGCTTTTTAATACATGGGTATTTCTTTTATCTCAGCAGAACAATCGTCTTTTCCATATCTATCGACCTTTCTCCCTGTTCCAAGATCCTAGAATTCTTTAAAAGTTGTCGATTAGATATGTTTAAAACTCGCTCCGATTCCCCGCCGCAGTGTGTACGCCGTCCGTTTCCTCATCTCATTGAAGCTGATCAGATAATGAGCTTCAGATACGCCGCCAATGTTGTTTGACATACCATTCAACACGACACGATCATACCGTTTATGCTTTAGTTTGCCTATTTACTTTATCATTTTTGTTTGGTTTTACGGGACCGGTAAATACAGCCTTACTAGCTGCACCCGTCGGTTTTACTCGATGTAAATACCAATGTTTACCACGCCTAAGCTATCTGAACATAAAGTTGTTGTTTAATTAAGTGCCATTTACACTAGAAAAGAAAAGAACTAATTGTTAGCTTTTTTGTTCAGTCGTTTCGACCTGTTCAGAAAACAAACTCACATTTCCATATTTTATTCCATACTAACTGCGCATAGCGGTTTTAACTGCTATCTCTATACTAAATTTCTAAGCTATCTGTATACCAAATTTCAGCT
This sequence comes from Hemithea aestivaria, assembly GCA_947507615.1. Taxonomy (NCBI): domain Eukaryota; kingdom Metazoa; phylum Arthropoda; class Insecta; order Lepidoptera; family Geometridae; genus Hemithea; species Hemithea aestivaria. The sequence goes on from OX382331.1 coordinate 800,234, forward strand.
CAATCAGTCCACCCGTTAGAGCGAGAAAGAGTAACAATCATACATCCAGACATTCTTACACACTTTCACGTTTATAATATTAGAGGGGTTCATCGGAAGTATCCTAATACTTCCGATGATGTACCTGTACCACCTATGTCATTAACCATCTTTCTACCACTAGTTATAGAATACATGTTACATAAAATATATTTTTTTTTCTCCAAGCGTATCAAATAACATTTACAAAACAAAAACAAACCAAATGCAACAGTCAAGATGCAGATCTAATAACTAGCGCGGTGACGTGACATAGTGACGGCTACGACGCTACGACGCTACGTAGTTACGACTACGACGCTACGTAGTTACGACGCTACGCAGGAAGGTTTTATATACAATAGAGTTTGCACCAAACAATGCGCTATGTTAACAACAAATTGAAGCTAGAAAAATGACGTCACGATTGTTTGCCATACTCATGCTGAATATGTAGGTTGACGATAGTATTTTGTTTTTGATTTGTATCAGGTGAGATAGCATTTTTCTTGCTTCAGTTTTGTGTTCACACTGCAAAATCCAAATTCTTCTTGCTACGACGCTACGCTGCGATGCTACGCGACGCTACGTCAACACATATCTAATAATGTTAGACGAGTGACGTTTAAGGTAGGAAATGTAGATGAGAACTAAATTTTAAATAAAAGCGTGATTTTCTAAATGTGGAAGTATGGATGTTTGTTACCAGCTCTTTACGTCTGAATGACTAAACCTATTAAGTTGAAATGTAATAAACTATAGGAAGCTTAGATTCTTAAATAACACATAATAAAACTGTCGGCCACTGCTAGCTATGAATATAATGTCCATATATGTTGTTGAAATCGATAAAATTCAGCACAAAATATAGAAAAAACACAAAATTTAAATCGTAATAATATATTTGTGCTTTAAAAATGTAGATTTCCCAATATTTATTAAAAGCTATATATTTCAAAAACTACTCTACATTACGAAATCCAATGACTCATCTCCACTTTAGTCACTAAACAAAAACTAATATTAAATAGGTATATAACCTGTTTGATCCCATTTATAAATACATAATTAATATAATTTTAGTTGTCTGATTCGTTATCGAAACAGTTTATGGCTACTAGCTCACTAATAGGTGTCCGCCCGCGCCAAGGTTCCTTATACACTATGCGACTTTATTTTTACACGTTTTTTCAAAATTTCATACCCTAGTTTACTGAGGGCCTATTGGCTAATTCTCACCCACTACGATTGATGACAACTTCGATGTACATTGCTGTGTTTGTTATTTTACTTATATTAATGAAGAGGTTTAAGCAAGTAATGTACGCCAAATTGTCTATGGATTCTAGTCTTTTACATGTCGTTTGGCGATAGCCAATAGGCCCTCTGTTTATAATCCTTTTTTCCTAGTACATAAAATCTGAGTAGATAAATGTTCTAAATTTAAATTTAAAATAATTAAAAAAGTTTCCTATAGGTACTTTCAATTTTCCACTTTGTCCAGCCTTTACTTTTATGATAGAAACTACATAAAAAAATCTTTAATTTATACATTAATATATTTTTAATCATTTATTATTGTTTCATCTCCATAATATTTTCATGTGTATTTGCCATGATCAACCTTAGGCTTAGGGTTGAATTTTCCTATGATACGTTTCTACATGGAGAAAATATCCACCGTTTCTATAACATAATTTCAATCATTGCTATATTAAGTAGAGGCGGTATAGTTTCACAGTTTCACGGTGATGATGATGACATTATTATTTATACGCCTAAAATTGGTGGCTGGTGTTGGTAGATGCCAAGAAAACCGGGTTAGGTAGGGTTTTTCTGGGGATGACATGTGCGATTGCGGTGCTGACCAAACAATGGAGCACCTCCTGATCTGTCCTAATTGCCCCATAACTTGCACAGTAGAGGACCTTTTTGAAGCCAACGAACGGGCTGTAGAAACTGGCTCAATACTGGCTTAAGCAGCTTTAACTCTCTCAACAAAATAACTATATAATATAATTATAATATCATGTAGCCATATGACTCGATAAGAAGAAGAAGACGCCTGAAATATCATCTGTACATAATATATCTTTAATAATTAGGTAATATGCGCATAATTGCTATTTCTGACCTAAAATAAATAAATTTTAATTTAGTAATCTAAAACAAAATACAAAGAAATTGAGACCTTTCTACAAAGTCAGTTAAAATGACATCTTAACCAAGACGTGCGTAGGCAGTAGGCGTAGTTTCAATAACACCTCTATACTGAACTGTTTGTATATTACATTGTTTACGAACAAATCCATTCAACTCATAAAAACACAATAAAATGGTTTTCAAACTATCTTCGACGACCGGATTCTCCTATTTTGTTTTTAAATGCACATTTATCGTCCCTTATGTTAATAACAACATTTCAAAATTATGGAGGAATATCTATAAAACTGTATTAAGTGTCACGTCTTTGCTCAGCCTCTCTCGCTATGACGATATGACGAATTTTGAAAAATAAATTTGTTGAATTTACTCGTTGAATATGCGTAGTTAATAAGTTGTAATTTTAACCATATACGTAGGTCTTTGGCCGCTTGATGCGCGATAAAATTACTAAGTTATACCTACATAGAAAAAAAAAACAGCCGTATTTGCTTCAAAATACGTACCTACCTACATTTAACACAACAATCAAAATACACAAATATGGTACAATAAATTAAAATTCATGCAATAAATATAAATTTGTCGTTGCACAATGTTTATGAAACTTGGCAGATTGTAAGTTCATATCCTTTTGGTTCAGGAAATAATTAGAAAACTGCACATTTGTAATTAATTCATAAAAAAATGTTTCTATTTAATGTACTAAATTATTTCAAAATTGTTATATCGTGCGTTCGAGAAAGTTGCACTCAAAGACGAGGCTCTTAACAATTGAACATTTCAAAATAGATATATTAACATAAACAATAATATAAAAGACTATTTATATCTTTATGACAGTATTTTATTGTTATAAATGAAACCTCTATTATTTAATTTTATATCGTTTGTTCATTCAAATAACTTTATTAGTAATACTTATTGTGGTTTTATATTATCATAGGAATTTTTAAGTTTATTAAGTTATTAACTGGATACCGCGCCACCCGCTGTAACTTTCGACTTTTTAATGCAACATGGACGAGATGAGTTTGATGCTCACTTGTTATTATATTATTTCAGTCCATTACACAATCCCATCAGCCCCTTTAGCATAGTAAGACATTGAAATAAGACTAGGTGCTTGTTCACGCTATAACACGCGGGCGCGGGCGCGGGCGCGGCAGACTTTGCTTACACCGCACGGGCGTTGTACGTGAACACTTTCATAGCACGTCATATGTTTGATATTTTGCGCCCGCGCCCGCGCCCGCGCCCGCGCCCGCGGGTACACGTGAACAAGCCCTAGCAACTCCCGTCCCACTGTCAAGAGTAAACTGACATATAATAATATCAAGACGCTACTCTTGCTACTCGCGCTGTCATTGCATACAATTTGTAGCTACTCCCAATGTCATAGTGCTCTTACAAACGTCAATCACTTTTGACAGCGGGATGTGAGCCGCTACTCCCACCTCAATGTCATCATCCTTTCCAGGGCCCGTAGCATGCCATACGGGATCCCGCTAAAATCTCAAGAGTAGAACTGTCATCCCATACATTGTACTTTTGTGAATGAATGAGATGACAGTTCTACTCTTGAAGTTTTGTCGGGATTCCATGTGGCATGCTAAAGCCGCAGCACTGCACTGCGTTCTACTCGCTCGTCATTCTAATAGGCTACCCCACTTCGCGCAAAAGTTCGCGTGGAAACAATGTCATTCAAATGTGCTTTCGAAATTTTGTTACATCTGAGAATTTAACAGTCGCGAAAAGCCCATTTATTTGCGATTATATATTTTTCCTATATTATGTGTTTCAAAGCTTGTAAGGTACAATGTTTTTGGTATAATTTGGTACATATTATATGCAAAATGTTCAGCTTAACGTGGAGAAGTAAGAAACATAAATAACACTACACTACTACTACAACAGATTATTACACCTAATTTAAGAATTTGTGATTTAGTTTTTTGGATTTTCTGTATATTTGTTCTGTATGTTTCAATGAAGTTTTCCATTTATTCTATAATATAATACTACTAATGTAATTATTTCCTATAAAAGACGGAAAAAGTCACTAACTACATGTTTTAGTACTAAAAAGGTGTCGAAAGTGCGCCTGCGGTGGTCTATATTACCATTAGCGCACGCGATCTCTCACAAGTCGCAAGTCGCATGCGTGTAGCCGGCTTTACATCCTTATCATACAGATAAGCAAATTGGGTTTGACGAATACTGAATATTAAGTGATTTTATCAACTTGTGTGGGGAACACTAAAGCTACCGATCTCAATTAAGATTGCGATTTTATGATGAATTTTAACCTAATTTAAAAGAGGTTTTGATTTTTTATTTTGGTATTATTTTTGATTATTATAATTCGAATTAAACTCATTTTCTTAAGAATGTTTGATATTATTAGAAAAAAAAGGTAGCACTCCGGGAGTGCCGGCAGAAGTGAAAACTTCAATATTAACGTTGTGTTTAATTATAAGTATAAAAATACTATCATTTATGAGGTAGAATACAATGTTTATTTATTGCGCTATCGTACACAAATATGACAATTTATATGTTGTTATTTATAATATTATATCGTTATTTATATATTACATTAAATTTTATCTCTCAGAAAAATCAACTTCCATCCATAATTTCGACGACTTTTACACCATCAACAGAGCAGCACACTCAGGCACGGTAGAAAGAGTGGGAGATACTAGTTCCTCTCCCTTCCCCTCGATCTTACGCTTTTTCGATCAGCATCACGTGACCCTGACGCGAGTTTTAAAGTTTTTACCCATACAAAAAAGTGCTCAGCGCCGCTAAAGAAGTTTTCACTTCAAAAAATATAAAAATATAAAATATAAAAAAAAAAATATCGGGCGCGCGCTTGTCTAAGCCCCCTGTGCCGCCTAAACAGAGCAGCACACTCAGGCACGATAGAAAGAGTGGGAGATACTAGTTCCTCTCCCTTCCCCTCGATCTTACGCTTTTTCGATCAGCATCACGTGACCCTGACGCGAGTTTGAAAGTTTTTACCCATACAAAAAAGTGCTCAGCGCCGCTAAAGAAGTTTTCACTTCAAAAAATATTTGTTTTATTTGGCTGAATATACCTACATAATTCATAATATAATTTTAACTCTAAAGTTTCAAGAAAAAATCTCTAACAAGTGGTGTATAAAATTAGGGATGAAATTTTTTGAGCGACTTTTTTTACTCCAAATTTATTTTTAATCTAAAATATTATGTACCTTATTTGTATTGTTGTTACTTGCAACTTTAATTTTTCTTTATATATTATGTCCCTTGCGTTGTCATGTTACATTTCTTAATTGATGTAACATTTACTATCTCTACAATATATTTTCTGTTCTGTTAGTTATAAATGATAATGAAAGGTTAAATTAAACTTGTAATAAACATTCTTTAATAACTTTATACACAAGGGACACTTCAGACTATGGTAATAAGGAGATACCGCAGATTAATATTAAGTTATTGGTTTTTTCTTATAATACTGATCAATGTCAATTTGTTATCATCGCCTTCAATTACCTGCAGCTGGGCATAATTTCAATGATTTTGCCATTCTACCCCATTTTTTCAAGGGAAAATGCGTTTATGCATACCCAGGAGGTCGACTAGGTGGGTACCCCAACAGTGCCAGTTATTCTACCGCCGAGTGATGTGCAAACATTGCTGTGCTTCGGTAGGAGGGCACCGTAGCTAGTGAAATTACTGGGCTGAAGAGTCTTAACATCTTATGACTCTCAAGTAATAAGCGTTGGCGCAGTGCACTAGGTAGCACTGTACTGATTATGGGCAGCGTTATACTTACCATCAGGAGAACGTCTTGAACGTCTTCTTACTTCGTTGTATAAAAAAAAACCCGTACCTCCCGTGGAGAGGCACGGGTTATGTGGGACTCAGCTTGCCGGTTTAATTCTATTCCTTTAATTGGTCTTTAATCGGGTGTTTCTTCAGGTGACTCTCGATTACGTCAGTCCATCGCACCAAAGGATCTATCCAAACAGATCGGATTGAATTTGTATCCGATGACGCGGACTCTTACTTTAAAAAAAAAAGTAGTAAGTACCTATTACGTAATAATTGATTTCGTTTCACTGTGCTCAATGATGTGTACTATCAGCATTTCTTACACCGCGCGACCTTTCCTAGGTCCTTTGCAATACTTAAAATACTAACCAATAAAAACTTTCCGATATCTCAAGAATTAGCATCGGGAGTAGGCTTCACCTTCGTTAAGAAATAAGGCTAATTCAGTATCCACGCGCAATTACAATTAAGGCGTCGGACCTCACACGCGGTTAATTAAGGAGTAAAAAGGGATAAAAAAGGGGGAAAAGGGGATAAAAAGGCTCGATAAGGCGCTACGTGATATCGCGATGTCGCGTGATATCGCGCCGTGTGGATGCGCCCTAATGAAGCTATGCTAATATGACAAAGGTGTATAACGTGGGGTAGATACCATGAGTCCGTCAATTTGTATCTTACTTCCCATCTTATTATATACCTAACACGAAAAAATTAAGGAAGAGGTCACCAAGGCTGTGTGCTCTTTACTTTTCATACCTAAATAGCTGAACCGATTAAGGTGAAAAATAGCCTTAACCTCAGAATAACATAAGGCTACTTTTTAGTGGGTAAGACTGACCATTAAGCATAGCTTATGAAGGTGAAAATTAGTATGTAAGTTTGAAATGAAATTAAATGAAATATATTTATTCGCTTGAAGTATGGTATAAAGATGGCACAGATACAATAACATAATGTCTCACACACTTCGCCAGTAGTTTACACCGGCATGCAAATATAATTTAATGTTACATGCAATGTCAGACGATTTAACGTTTAATATTATACAATTAAAGGTCAAAATCTTAATAATTATTATATAAAAAATAAGCATCTAACAGTTCCAATAGCAATGAGAATAATTATTTGTGAATAAGTGAAATAGGGAATTAAAATGTCAAATTGTATTTATTTAAATATTTAATTTAGCATCACAATAAATTGAAAATAATAATTATTAATCATCAAATAAATAAATAAATTAAGTCTCCAAAAAATCCTTCACACTATAAAAGGAATTGTTCAATAGCCACTGATACAGTTTTGTTTTGAATTGTCTCAATGTATTCTCTCTGAATATTTGAGGTAGTTTGTTATATATTCTCATAGCCATTATGTAACCATTTTTATATTTAAGAGTAGTTTTACATGCTGGTAATATAAGTTTGGTCGTGTCCCTTTTCCTAAGCATCGAGTTTACTGTATGTTTTATGGAGTTAAATAAATCAATATGCTCTTTCACAAATACAGCAGCTTGATAAATGTAGAGACCAGTTAAGGTTAAAAGGTTTAACTTCTTAAATAATGGTCTACAATGCGTCAGTGGTCCCACTCCACAAATCGCCCTGACACACTTTTTTTGCACAATAAATGCCCTATTAATGTTAGTAGAGTTACCCCACAATAATAGTCCATATCTTAGACCGTTTGTTGCTCTTAAATTTTAAAACATTGTATGAAACTAATATCTGATGTGGGCAATTATGATACTTATCACGCATCTTATTTGCTCGTATTATCACTCATTGTTAATGATAGATAGATAACGCTTTATTGCACACAAAAAATTACAAACAAACAAACCCACTATAGTTGTTAACTGGCGGCAAGTAACCTAACATACATCTGCGTATGCTAATGCACGCCCACTACCGCGGCGCGTTTGACTCGACTGACTGACGGCGTCGTTTGCAACCGTCTTTATTTGTACCACTTTTGGTCAGGAGCGGCAATTACTGTAACTTACAATTACTAATATTTATCACGAATGATAACAATTTAGATACATAATAATATTATAGTCTATGACGACTTCTGTTGTGCGGTGGGCTATTACACGCTTGCAACGCAGAAGGTTGCGGGTTCGATTCCCGCATGGGACAAATGTTTGTATGATCTACAGGTATTTGCTTCTGGTCTAGGTGGTTTTCAATATCTATTATAAGTATGTATTTACAAAAGAAAAGTATATACGTATTATATCCGTTATCCTAACCAGCATAACACAAGCATTAAGTTGCTTAGCTTGAGGTTAGGTGGCGCTGTGTGAAATGTCCTGAAATATTTATTTATTTTATTTAGTCTAAAGTCGGTGTCACATAGCTGCAACGTGTAGAAAACATGCGACCGGCGTAAAAGCTATGTTTAAGTTGACGACAGACAGACGGAGCGGAAGAGCAGGAGCGATCTTCATTTTTTTTCCCGCGCCGCGTTCGCTTTATATGTGACAGGCTACGTACAAGTTCGAACTTTATAAAATTCCGTCCTGCACCGCGACCGCTTTCCTGACTGTGTGTGACGTTAGCTTTAGGTGCGTAAAAATTCGACAATAGAACAAGAATTTGCGCATAATTTAGGCTCCATACGTTCAGTGGAAAGAGCTTTGTTTCAAAATCAGTCGGTCATGCTTTCTTTTTATACATATCATTTTTTGTTTTGCTTACTATTGGATTAGTTAGATACAAATACAGAGCTTTAATTAATGTGTCAAACATTATCCATATTAGGCTAGTAGTTTAGATACAAATAATAAACAGGTGTCGGTAGCTTATCAGACGGATATCAAGCTCAGACCTTAAAGTTGTCTAAAGCCTAGACTGATCTAATTCTGTTTAAAAACTGGTTTATTAGATTTCCTTTGGATATCAATTAGGGTAATTTAGTTTGACAAAAAACTAGACTAAGTTGGTAATTATTTTGTTAAATAACATTTTTAAATTTAATAAATTGATGCTTAAATATCTATCTTTTTACTTAGCTATACAAAATAGATAAATAAAATGGATTTACTACTTTAAATTTATCTGAGTGAAATATTTAATTATTATATTATTATTATTATTATATTTAGCCTATGCTGTCCCACTGCTGGGCAAAGGCCTCCCCCAAGTCTTTCCACATATCGCGATCAAGCGCCGTCTCTTGCCAGCCCGTCTGGTGCGCGTCCAGATCATCACGCCATCTCTTCCGGGGCCGGCCTCGACGACGTCTTCCATCTTCTGGTGCCCATTCTGTGGCGACCTTTGCCCAGCGGTCAGGATGCATGCGGATGGTGTGACCCGCCCAACCCCATTTTAGTTTGGCAGCCTTAGCACCTACGTCTATTAAGCCCGTTTTAGAGCGCAGTGTGGTATTACGTATTCTATCTGTTCTTTTTATGCCTAGAATGCTGCGTTCCAATGCTCTTTGGCAAACCCCGAGGCGGAATTTTTGCGATTCGGTCAGTGACCAAGTTTGGGCACCGTAGGTTAGGATAGGGAGAATACACATGTCGACAAGCCTTCGCTTCAGAGAGATTGGTAGATCTCCCTTCATTAGCGTCTTCATGGACCAGTAGCTTTTCCAGGCTTTCTCGATGCGGCGATCGATTTCCCTTTCTTGCCTGTTTTCGAAAGATACTAGCTGGCCCAAGTAGATGTACTCGTCGACATAATGTATTACCTCCCCATCTACCTCTACCCTACGTCTCGTGCTGTTGGTCATCAATTGTGTTTTGGACCGATTCATCGCCAGTCCCACCTCGAGGCTTGCAGCGTTAAGTTCTTGTAGCATGGATTGTAGTTCAAGGGCTGTATGGGCGAATAGGATGATATCGTCGGCAAATCTGAGGTTGGTTAATCTAAGACTGCCAACGGTGATGCCTTTATCAGACCATAAGGCCAGTTTACGAAATACCTCTTCGAGGACACTAGTAAAAAGTTTGGGGGAGAGCGGGTCACCTTGTTTAACTCCCTTAAGAATTTGGAATGTGGGTCCTGTGGTGTTGAGTTTTATATTTGCGGAACTGTTACTGTAAATTATTTTAAGAAGATCAATATATGTAGGCTCGATTTCTTGGTTGTGAAGAGCTGTAAATATTGCAGAATGTTTGACACTATCGAAAGCCTTCGTGTAATCCACGAAGGCTAGATAAAGGGGTTTGTTATATTCCGTATATTTCTCGAGCAGTTGGTTCAGTGTTTGTAGATGAAATATTTAATAATGATAGATTTTATGATTATAGTAGAATTATTTAATGATTATAGTTTTTATCATGTAGATAACATTTGAGACATTCTAAAGAGAATATATAAAACTTCAACAAAAAAATTTTAGAAGGAAAGGAGTGTTCGAAATTTATATTGCGAATTTCTTCTGTATGCATTACAGAATAAAAATAAACTAAAACGAATTCTATTTTCAAACATCTCTCCGTTACCGAAAGAGTTGAGTTTAATCGAGAGATGTGCTCGATTCCGTCACAATCACGTGCAGACTCGATTGTCATATCGATAGTTGCGATCGATTCGGGGCAGGTACCGATAACGTCTTCTAATGTTAAACTTATCTAATGCAGTTATTTTGACACTGGCAGCTTTTAAATAAAGCTTTTTATTTAAAAAAAATAGGAGTAAGGTTCCAGAGAGGGATTCCACCTTCTAGATTTAGTCTGCTACCAAGACCGGCTGCCTTGTCGCTTAACAGCGTTTTCAATAAAACCAAATTAAATAAAGAACCTAAAGTTGTCGTAAACATTCATAAAAACCTGCTAAATGTTATATAAAATTTTACCCTACCGTTAGTATCGCATGTTTTTAAGCGACGCCTTAGATGGTAGCTGACAAAACCTAGAAGTCGGGATAAATCCTTTCCTGGCTTCCTAGATATCATGCCGAAACACGGACTTAATGACCAAGGAAGAATTAACGAGTGAGTGAGAGAAAGGAATGGTCTCAAGCAAAAGCTAGTCAACATTTTTCATTTTACCTCACCAAGTTGAATGATTAACATTCCCTCTCAGTAGAATAGTACTATAAATTCCTCCCTCGCATTACTGAATATCGTGCCGGACCACATTGATCGCTTGGCGACACAGTTTTGTCCATACGCTAAAAAAGATGTGATAAGATAATAACAAAACTCTATATTGTTTCATCTCAATTTGTACAATAACTAAAATCTAAATAAACAGGTTACATTATAAACAGTGAGACAATTGGCGGTCTTATCGCTAATAGTGATCTCACCTACGAAAAAGCTTTCTTAAAGCAAATTCTCAGCCAAAAGCTAGTCAACATTTTTCATTTCATTCATCAATGATCAACTCGCGCGCCGCAACAAATGTTGGATTCACAATGAAGATGTTTTTTCGAGTTTGTTTGCATCCGAGCTGTCAAGGAGAACACCCTGTAGATATAGACTACGGCCTGTTTGAGCAACCGAACGGATTGCAGATTGTCTGAGTTGTAGGCGGGGAGATGGCGGTGGGAAAAAGTTGCTGAATTTTTTATGTTAGGGAAACACAATACGGTCTCTGCCCAATGGTGAGCGGTTACTGTCACCTATATGTATGTTTGTAGCACCAGTAGTATTGCTGATATCAGTTTCATTCCAGAGTCCAGCTTTGAAACGTGAAAAAGTAACAAACATCCATCGATCAATCACATCGATCGATCGATGGAATATATTATATTGTGTATCTTGACTATGTATTGTTATATAGACAAGTAACAGCTTAAATTGCGCATCACCGTCTTTTAAAGTATTTTCTGTCTTTTCCATTCCCAGGTTATCTGTAAGACATTGCATAGTGCGATAAGATCACCGATGGTTGGTACCTATTGTGGTTTGAAATAAATCTCGGTCCTTGCTTCTATTCTTACAAACATTTCATTACCATTCATTTAAAAGAAACTTGTCCAAATGTACAGATCGAATATACTTTCTAATATATATTTGAAGTATTCAAGTAAAATTCTCTCACGTTTAGATAAAGTGTAGTGCTACTTATTGAGAACACATGAACAAAGTGCCTCCCCTTAATAGAGACAATAAGAACAAGTGCCAATGGACACATTCTTAGTTTTAAATGTTTACGTAGCAACTTAAGTTAGATTTAAATTACTTATTAGCCTATATAAGAATTAAGGCTAGATTGTAATATAAATGACATAACAATAATATCATGTCATTAAAAAAAAAAAAAAAAACCGTTTAGATAAAGTAACCTCTCACATATAGACCTCTAGCTCCCTCCCTACAGCAACTCAAGCTCTCGGCGTCGCGTGCATACGTCCGGATATGAAGATACGGTTCGGAAAAACGAGCAAACCCCCTCGAGATGAGTTATATGTTGTTCTTGAGGTTTTTACACTGAGGCGAGGGCACACTGGAGTATTGTCATCGAACAACGAACACCGAACGTTCGTTGTTTATTAAATTCCAAAAAAGGAGATTTTCGTCGTTCGAGTCGTACATTGCCAATCCGAGAATTAGGTTTATTTTTTACGAATTAGTTACACTTCCTTTAAAATAAAAGTTTGAAAATAAATTATTTTTTATAAAAGTTCAAAAATACTTTCTCAAAAATGCCCAAGGAAAATTGTAAAAGTAAATTATATAAAGGTTTTTTTTTACTTCTGTTTTTATTGTCTTGCATTTAATCCAACATAGGGCATAGCAAAAGTTAAATCAAAATCGATATAGCAGTTTTAAGATAATCAAAAATGCGTCTTATTGAAAGAGAGATTTAAGGCCCATTCCAAATTTAACGAACGCCCGAGAGAAAGAAGAGAGTAAGAGAGCGAATTATTAATAAAATATCAATATTAATTAAAGAAATATCGTGAATTTCCGCAAAGTACTTAACGCCTAATTCCTTGAATTATCGCCGCTGAGAAAAAATCTGTTGAATTGAGAACCTCCGCCTTTTTCGTCCGTAAAACTCGGGCTTTTGGAAAGTGAGCTTTTACTTGTATTGTGCGTTACATTACATTGTAAAGCGGTAGTCTACACCCAGCTTTATTTTCTGTCGCCATCCGTTTTTTGTCACCTTTTGTGCTCGTATTGATTCGTGTACAGATGTTTGCGCATTTGTTAATTAATTTTCTTTTTTGCTGATTTGTGGACTTCATCAGGGAATGGGTTGGAAAGTTGCTACTTTATACTGCGTTTTGAGCTTACAGACACTTTGTGTAAATTTTCGTTATGGGGTGGGTTTTTACAAAAAAGGTTGTCTATTCGATAAAATATACACACACATACACACACACATATAATCATGCCTGGTTCCCGTTGGGGCAGATACTATTTCCCTCCATTTGGTACGATCCTGACACACCTCTTTCGCTTCCTCAACTATGATTATTAATTTTTTTTTTCTCAAAAAAAAAATGTAACTTTACTTAAACTGTTATGATCTATGTTATGATTGGCAATAAATGTTTTTTCTTTCTTTCTTTCTTTCAACTTTCATCACATCCTTCATGCACACTCGCCGGTTCTCGTACTCTTGAGCTGGCCTTTCCTAAGTACGTCATTTATTTATGGTCAAGGGAAGTACCTATTAGGTCGTAATAATTAAAAATATTATAAAAGCTAGTTTTAAGATAATATATTTCATGTCACCTTATAAAGGTCGCCGGAAGACGCTGGATGCAGGTCGCTTCCAACCGGTACATATGGAAGTCTAAAGGGGAGGCCTATGTTCAGCAGTGGACGTCCAATGGCTGAGATGATGATGATGATGATATTACATGTATTCCTTATTCTTTATATCTCTCTCTTTTTAATTTATTCTCTTTTTTAACCATTTATTTCTATGATATTTGCTACCGGCTATATCAACATCATAATGTCCTTAAGACTGTTAAAATCTTTCCCAAAGAGCCAGCAATGAGCGATGAGTGTACCGATGTACCAATCTGTGGAAACAAGCGATGTCAATGCAACAATGACATACAGACGGACCCGCCGGCGTTGATTAGTGAAGTCATGAATCAACTACATTGGCTGTCCACATGAATCTCAATTGTTCGGACACTCAACTTGCTACTGCTTCAGCTGCTCTTATTGTGGAGGTTAAGATTTGTTCGTTACTACTTATAAGCCCTACTTGGGGAAAATGTAGAATAAGAATTTGTTTATGCATAGATTTTAGGTATATAATAACAGATTCCTGATTTTGTGCGATCCCTTGCATATTATATTTACTAGAGGTATAAGTTGTATTCTTAAGTATTTGTTTCACTATCTACTGTAATTTCAATGTCTTGCTTGATACTCGAAATTTGTTGTTTCTGCATGTACATATTTTTGAGTTACAATCCGGATTTTGAACGTTTACTTATAATTTTAGTATAAGTTATGATTGTAATTTGTCTTGTACATTAAATAAATAAAAAAAAAATAAAAAAAAAGATCTCAAGGTAAGGCATTGTTCTGCCGAAAGCTGTGTTTTTGAGATGTAAGTACATAATGCCGACATCCATGTCGACCCCATTGGGATTTTAAGTAAGAATAATAGTTATATTGTTTAGTCCTAAAATTGTAAGCGTCTTGGCTAGGCTGTAAGTTTACATTTTGTAATTTTTAAATAAATAAATAAATACCTAATGAATTACAATAACGTGACTTATAACTAAAATAAATAATGCAATTAGTTGAGTATGTTTGCGTGATATTAATTTCTCATACAAACCAAAATGTCAAATTACTGATTGTTAGCGAATTTAACTTTTCCTGTGTTTTGTGCGCAAAGTTTTTTAAAACTAATTTTCACAAAAGAAGGAATGTTATTTGTATAGGTAGGTACACTTCCATGAAATTAGCTAGAGGCGTTCTTCAAGTTATATACAGAAGTCAATGGAAATATTCGTAGAATTTAAATGAAAAACTATTTAATTAAAAGTTAGTACTATCTTGATCGGTAGGTTTGAGAGGAGACAAAGAAAATGAGATAAATATAAGAATAAAAACCGGTCAAGTACGAGTCGGACTCGGGCACCGAGGCGAGGGTTCCGTACAAACCCGTAGGTATACCAAATTTCAAAATTCTAAGCTCACGGGAAGTAATCCTATAAAGAAGAATATCCACAAAGTGATCCTATAAGGGTTCCGTTTTTTCCTTTGGAGGTACGGAACCCTAAAAATAACCAACAACCATATTCCAACAAACTTAATCTTCCACATCATAAGGTACAGTTATCTAATACCGCACAGACTGAGTCCTGACTGGATTAGTAATACCTCCTCTACATTCTCTCATCACATCACGGCTTTCACGTCATTTGAGACCTACGCATCTTTGCTAATATACATCGAAATATAAACCTTATGTCAATGGCTTAAGGTTTAATTTATGATTGTGTAGTTGTATTATAAAATAAAGCAAAATTATGATGCATCTTGCGGTTAGTAAGGGCTCGCGCACATTACGAAAACCGCACCGCATCACAAAAATCTTCCTGGATCTAAATAGACCTTCTTAGAGCTAAATCTAAATAAAAATCTTCTTAGCTTTGACCACGATCTCACACGATTTTTGGGACTGTAAATGGTAGCAGGCTAAGTTTAGAAGACGGAATAAATACCTTCCTGGCTTCACTGAACATCATGCCGGAACACGGTCAAAATGACCGCCTGGCGGCACAGTTTTGTCCAATGGAGTATTATTTTTTTGAGCATTATTTTTTGGCAGATTTTAAATGGGTGGTAACTGTAGCCACAGCTGAAGTCAGCCAACAGTATAATACACTTTCTCACAAATTTAGAGACCGTTAGTCACACGATTTCCTTTCATAGAGACATTATTTAGATTTTTTAAATTAGATGCACGAAAGTGTTGCAGTTTGATTTTTGTTTTGCGATGCGCTACGGTACTGTTGAAGTGCGTAAGCCTTAATATATCAGCATCAATCAACAATAAACCGTCTTACATATAAGGTAGAGTATATAATCGTTTGGCCAAGTGCGGGTGACATTCAGAGCAAGTGCGGATTGAAAGCGGTCGGGTTGCAGGTTTAATTCTGTTACGCAGGACATCGCCTGAGGGCATCTGTTATGCAGATAGTGTTTGATTCGATCTAGGTTTCCTACGTTACCTTATGATGGAGTTATAATACAATACAGCACAATTCATCTTTATTGCGTACAAAGTAACAAAAAATAGTAAACAATATACCTACCTTTACACAAAAAAGCAAAGTTAAAGCATCGACGCTCTTATCGCATAGAACAATTTCTTATACATCCTGATTGGAAGGAATATTGAGAACATCATATTATATTTTGAATTTAAAAGAGGAACACAACAATGACTTAAAAAAATTAAAATAATAAAGCGACTCTAAGCTCAATGAGCGAGATTTATAATGTACTAGCTTATTCTCGCGACTGTGCCTGCACGGCGAAATCCTTTCTTAACGGAGGCTAACGTTATAAAACCTATCTATGTTCCAAATTTCAAGGCAACCCGTTTAGCGGTTTGAGCTGTGAGTTGATAGATCAGTCAGTCAGTCACTCATTCCTTTTATATATTTAGATGAAAGTTACTCTAAGCTCTCTATATTTAGATGAAAGTTACTCTAAATGAGCGAGATTTACTCAATACTTTATTTGCTTTATTTATAATGTACTAATGCGATAATATGTTTTTTATTTCACTTTTCCCAGAAGAATTTGCCACAATAAATCTTCTACTACTAGTTGTACTATATGTGAATCTAGAGCTACTGTATTTATGTAGTAAACTAGTAGTTATAGGTACTTATATGCCATGCAAGTGTCCTCGATTGGAGAGGCTATCGATGGTGCTCAGTCACCTGTACACTGCACAATCCAACCTGTGCCTGTGACGTCACTGTTTAGATTACGTCATACTATCATAGCTATTTAAATGTAGGCTGAATACACAAACCATGCGTTCACAAATGAGTGAATTAAAAACAAATGCTTAACTTACTTAAAGCTATCTTAAATAAGTAAGACCGAGATGCACATAATTTAACCCTTAAACTCCCAAGGGGCTCGATCGGACCGCAACCACCCTATTCGAATTTAGGCTTTAATTTAAGAATGCTAGAAACTAATTTAATCCTATCTACAAAACAATTGAAACGCTAGTAGCTAAGGAGTTAGAATTTATAATTTTAAATGGGAACACCTGGAATGTAAACATTTGAAACAAAAAAAAATTAAATCGATTTGGACACCTTCGAGTTATAGATGAACATACTGAATCAAAATTAAAAAAAGGTATCTGATGCTTACTTCTTCTATCTTTTTCGAAATCGATTAAAAATTTTGGCGGTCTTATTATCTACATAAATCGATAGTAAGTGGTTTGGTTCGCACTGTAAGCTTACTGTTATCTCATTTAATAAATAAATAAGGGCGCTATTCTGAACAGCTATCCATGTAGAAAAATGTTGGTATTGGAATTATTTATGAAAATTTTCATTTACAATATTAATAACTAGCTTGTGATCGCAGCTTTGCCCGCGTGGTTATATCCATTCTTAGCGGAGGTCTACGTCATAAAACCTATCTGTATTCCAAATTTCAACCGAAACAGTGGTTTGGGCTATGCATTGATAGATCAGTCAGTCAATCAGTCACTCTTTCCCGTCTTTTTTTATATATTTAGAAGAAAATGAAATTCGAAGCTATATATATTAATCACATTCAATTAAACATAAGGACGACACACTATATGTGAGAATTAAATAAGTTTAATAACCAAGGATCATGGGTATAGAACAATTGTCAGCAAGTAAAACCAAGCGACAATGCTAGCAAAACATAAATAAATATCAAAAGAGAGCACGAAAATATTAATCGACGTATTTTAAGATAAACACTGCCATCAAAATATCAATTTAAAATCTGCCCGAATCGGCCGTCATCGGCTCAATTTGACATATTTTTAATCAAGTTAATTATCTCCCGATCATTCAAATTAATCAGTGACATGCGATATCTTAATTAAGGCTTTATTAATAAACTCCAATGAGCCGGATAAACTGAACGTTTTTCATAATAACCTTAAACAGGGGCTGTTAGTTCATACGATTTTATACACGAAAACTTAATTACTCAAGCAAGTTTTGTGCCAGTTGAAAACATTTTTTTTATTCGACGAAGTAAGAAAACGAGCAAGCCGCTCTCCTGATGTTAAGAGATATCAGAGCCCATAATCAGTACAATGCTCCGTCATATCATTGTGAATTCCTAGGTGCATTGCACCAAAGCTTTGTTGCAAGATGTAAAGACTCACACAGATGATTACCCAGTAATTTCACTAGTCAGTGCCCTCCTACCGTAGGACAGTAATGTTTGCACATCACTGCTGTAGAATAAATGGCACTGTTGGGGTACCTACCCACCTAGACGACCTAATGCAAAAGAAGTCTACCCCCGATAAATGATGGTATTTAATGATGTTCTGAGACTACAAGTAATATCTTAGATCATTCTGAGACGGTATTTTTGTCATATATTTTAGCCTTTTTAGGGAGTCCGATCTCCGATCCCAAGCGTTGTAGACAGGCGTCGATTTAGTATCGTAAGGTATAAATGTCCTATATGAATATAGTCAGTGTCCAGGTAATGAGAGGTCGGTAATTAAACGATGTCCGTCATAGCCGTCGGCGCATCACGGTAAAATGTAACAACAAAATGGCGGCGGTGACGTCACCAATATGTCGCGATACGCAGTATCTCACTCGGGATTCAGGCGTAATCTCATGACTTACTGATATACTAAAATTACTACAAGTACAAGCAACTAAAAACGTCTCATTGGATCAGAAATGAACCACGATACTTTTTTGTCGATTTGGAAAGTCCCTGCTATTTTCTACAAGGCATGTAGGTATTAGGTATAAGTATTGAAGGTAGGCATTGGGCTATGTAGAGAACTTTAGCGACCAGAAACTTTAACAGATAGGTTTGGCAGACAACCTATAATGCTTCTTTGATTCTAGCAGCGTAATTAGTGCAACCAATTCTATTAGATTTGGTATAAGGTTTATTATTATGCAATACATTGCATTAAACAAAATAGCTGTATGGAGTCATCAACATGTCGCCATACGCAGCCGTGGTGCGTAATCTCAGGATTTACTTGCATTCTGTTGACGTTTGAGTTGAAATTCGAGATTAAAAGTTGACGTAATATTAAGCTCTTGTGATTGACTTGATTTTAAGTTTTTTGTATTTATTTAACACTGATCTGTAAACTAGTGGACTGAGCTGAAAATGAGGCAAGTATAGTAAGCCCACTCGTTCGTATACCTACTCTAATACCCACACACGTAAGCAAACATATTATATCTACATATCTGCTACACGCTACGGCTACACGTACAGTTTTAACTTTTAATTTCTATATTACTACATTTTTCACTTCAATAAAGAGAAAGTTATTTATTAAGTAGGATTAACTACTCGATAACGTCTACAAAAGCCTAAGCCTATTTGAATCTTTATTTTCACAAATTCTCATGTGGTCTCATTACATTTTACCGGAATTAAACCTATATCAATTTAAATATGCATCTTGCCTTCCATATTGAAACCAAACTTTCTGTACGTTTTATATTTTTCTGAAATTTATAATGACACTAATTCTAAAATTCATTGATTTATTAGGAAACTGATAATAAATTAATTAGATTGAGATCAGTACATATATATAGTTCACACATTAATTTCAAGGTCCCAAAAATCAAGAAACCAAACACCAACCGGATATACATCTAAGCTCAAAAACCTCTGATTTACTATTATTCATGACTATTTCTGTTCATTTTTTGCCATCCATCGACGAGGCGTCTCGCTCGCAAATCACTCAAGAAACGTCCATAATTTAACTTGTATCTGTCATGAGTGACAGATTTATGACGATTCTTTCTACGAGATCCGACTCTGTCAAGCTGGGGCGGCCATTGGCGTGACCGTTTTGTGACTGTGTCAGAATTTTATGTGATTATGACCAATAAGGTGATGGAAAATGTAGGTTGGGCTATAATCAGGAGGTGATTAAAAATAGATGACGTATCAAGTGTTTTGCTTCCACTTTTCATCACGCAGGATATGTTAGTGATATAAAAGAAATATGCATTAAGAAATATTTAAAACATTTCTTATCTCCACAAGAAATTACAAAGTACAAATTACATTGGCAATTCATTTCGATCAGAAATCCCCACCCATTTCATAGAATCTATAATATCGATACTTTAAGCCATAATTAAAGTGAATACAAACATATAGGCATCCCTTACATTGCAAGGCAATTAACTTTTTAATCAGCATCTTAAATTTGCCGGTTTAATTAACAAAAACGCCCTCTGGTGGCCCGGCGGAGGCGTCCCGTCATCCGTAAATCAACCAAAATAGTAGATAATAATTAAAATGTATGACAACCATATTTATGGGCCAATAAATATGTCGTTCAAGGGCCTTTTTCGCGTACACACACAGATGATTTTATGTGATTAGATTGGCCTTCATAGACATGTGATATATTATGTAGTTGTGTAGTGTTTCTAAATTATGACTTAGTAACTAATCCAGACGCATCTGAGATCACCCACTGTATATTTATTTATATATTAAGAACTCCCAACGAAATATCATTCTTAAGGTAAGAGAATTATGGTCTTGTGTTCCCGCAATTATAGGAAGCCACAGCATGCACAGCTAAACATAAAATATTAAAATGTTTATAAAAGTGGTAAAATTTAAAATCTTTGTATTATTCTATTTTTTTAAATTCAAGTTCTAGTTACTTCGATATTATGGCTAAGATGAGCTAGAAAATACAAATTTCGCGCGAAATGTTATCTAATATTATCAATATTGTATTTACATTTTACATGCGAGTAGGATATCAATTTGACGTAAAATCTCAAAATAAATATTTGTCGTCTTGCGCATCCTAGCCCTGCATAACATAAACGGATAAGCTACTTAAGAATTGCTTATTAATTGTTCATTTTTAGGGTTCCGTAGTCAACAAGGAACCCTTAAAGTTTCGCTTTGTCCGTCCGTCCGTCCGTCTGTCCGCGGCATTGCGGAGAAACTATAAGTCCTAGAAAAGTGTAATTTTGTATACAGGTAAGTAATAATAAGGGTAAGAGAACGGTGACAAAAAATAATTTTTTAATTAATTAATTTAGGCTACTTCCCGTACACGTAAGATGGGGATGATTTTTTTTTTCTGGCTGATAACATCGTGTGGGGTATCGTTGAATAGGTATTTTAAAATGAAGGACGGTTTGCTAAGAAACTTTCTCGATTTCATGTTCTGTTTGAAAGATATTCAAGTTTAAAAAAAAAAAATTGAGCGTCCCCCCCTCTAAAATCTGAACTACTAGCTTTAAAATTCTGAAAAAAATCAGAGGTATGCTTTCAACCATGAAATTTCCAGGAAAACTATAGCGGTTAAGATAAAATTATTAGTTTCGGTAAAATCAGCGCTGAAAAAAAGAGATGTCGGCAAGGTCAGCCAATTCAAAATATAATTAGTCCATGTTTTAAATAATAAAAAAATATTAGACACGTATTTTTTTGTTTGTGAATAAAATAAAAAGTGGCTGAGTAACGACGATTATAAGTTTTCGCATCCGGTACAAAATGCACAAAATCTGGTATATTGACGTCACGACTAAGCCATTGTTTTTTATCAAATTTACAGAAAAAAAAATACGTGTCCAACAATTTTTAATAATCTACAATATGGACTAAACAATTTGTCAACAACCCTGTTGTTCCAACTCAATAAATAAGAATACCTAAAGCTAACCTAGCCTATAGTTTATTAGTGCATAACTAGATGGCGCTAGTAGTAAAATTAGATCGCGCAAGCGAATTGTTCATGGTTGTATGGGACCACAGATCATAAAGCTAGAGATGGAAGCTAAAATGAGGTAACAGTCGCCAAGTCATATGCCTGAATCAACATAAGCTCGTAGCTCCGCCTCCTTTTCGTGTTCATTCCACGGCCGACATTGACACATTGACACAAAATAATTAATAAAAATGCCGTATTGTTCAATGAAAAGGCGCGGAAAGACTAGCGCTACATTCAGTTACGCAAAAGACGAAATCTTATTACACAGGCAAGTTATTATTCCGATAATAATCATTGAAAAATGTTTAACATAAAATGCAATATAAAAATGACCAAGTTTCTTTTCGTCTCATTCTTTCTTGGTAAATTTGTATAACATTATCTCGTTCTCTCTTACGCCCGGATAAACTAGTGATAAGACACAAATTTAAATTTACAACACAAATTTTATCGACAAAAATGTTATTGAAATTTTTGAAGCCTACCTACTTCTTTTTTTATTAGGTATATTAAGGTACCAAAATTATCGGGGTTTAATATTATACAGGGTAACTGGTATTTAATTCATGAATGGTTATTATGAAGCTTATAATAAGAGAAGTGTAACGAAGCTTTTGAAATACATAATGTTAAATTTGTCACTAATTTAAAAACAAATAATTCGCTATCTAACATTTATTATTTATTCTTATAGGGTGCGTATTCGCACGCATAATTTTTTAAAATTAGGACTAAAAATTTTATGCGAGCGATGGACCTATTTATATTTTAGTGAAACCATATAAAATGTTTATTCGGGTACTTTGGGAGGTAATAGAGATGAGAAAACATTTAAGCTATAATAAAACAATAATTGAAGTTATATTAAAATATCTCTCGTATACAATACAACAAACTTTCTCATTAAACTTAAGAATAACAGTAACTTATATTTTCTTATCGATACGATATAGCGACTTTACCACATCACTAGAAAGTCATGTTATGCCTCTAACTATTACCTAATCTGTGGCGTAACTGTGACGTCACCTTGAACGAGCCAATCAAATCTAGCCAACCATCCCCCGCACCCCACCATGTTTTGGTGACTTTGTTTTCATACAAAAAATGACCTAAGCGCGGTATATATCTCTCTTGTATATGTATGGGACTATTTCAACCTGTCCTATTAGCTTATCGAATATTCGTATGCGATTGAGGTTCTTTGTATAGGTTTCGTTCTTGTTCGTTGTGATATAAAAAATTGATTTAGATACGTATAAGATATATGATATTGATTATAATAGAGGATTCATAAAAATTATTCGTCTAATCGTCTAATATCCGTGGTTTCATTGATAATAATTAATATTATTGTCTCATTATTAAGAATTTAAAGGTTTAATTACATAAAAAATATTACTTTATAATTAATAATATAACAATTATAGATAAGTAGTCTGAATATTGTTAGAGCATTTAGAATAGCCCTCTGTCTTCAGTTTCAGCAAGAAAATCAAATAACATAAAGAGTTTTTCAACTTAAACTTAAATTAATTAGGATCATCTCTACATTTATAGCGTTTTATTACGAAAACAACATAATATGTGTCATATCTTTTTAACTAGAGCTGATACAGAAATTTCAGTCACAAATTTGAAATCGTCGTCAAAAATTGGACTAATATCATGTATCATAACCCAATCATCCAAAATGCTGTTGTGCAGTGTATTCAATCTACTAGAACTACAGAACCTTACATTGTGCGTGGCCCGACTCGCGCTTGCCCTATTTATTTTTTGTATAAACTTCATATGCGTGTACATTGTACATGCTTGTCATATCCATTCCTCTACCTTATTTATCGTGTGCAGCCACCCTTTTAACTAGGTACGGATCGATGCTTATAACTCATATGAAACTCTATATTGGTTCATTACGTGAATCATCTTTTGCGGGATTTGATGCTTACATTTATTTTTACGTTAAATAACATTAATAATCTTTTATGTATTTTATAAGTGAATTTTGATATTGTATATTTGTTGTTAGCCAAGAACTTAGTGACACCTTCTCAGTGACGGAAACAGTTTTTTTTTTTATGTGAAGAAGTAAGAAGACGAGCAAGACGCTCTCCTGATGTTAAGAGATAATCAGTACCTACAATGCGACCTACGATTTCACAATGATGTGAAATTTTAGGTGTACTGCACTAACGTTTCTTAATCAAGAGTCATTAATAAGATGTCACACACACACCAGACACATCAGTAATTTCACAATAAAACGAATAAACATGACGTGTGGCGAAAATTATGAAAATTTTCAACACTGTTCTTAAAGCCCATTACACACTGCGCTATACTATATCTTGCTATATGACTCCTGGTACCATATAGTATCGTATCGCAAGGCCTTGCTATACCTCGCTATGCCGTGCTATATTATTTTTAGTGATGGCCGGGTTACTGATCGGAACTATATTTTTTAATAGTTCATTCTTTGTGATTGAATCTTGAGTCGATCTTTGAAATAAAATCAAGTGACATTAACATTCCTTTTTTCACAAATCAAGTGATATTAATGACTACTTTTTTCCTCTTTAGAAACGCACTCAAATATTTGGAATAACTTGTCAATGAATGCTTTGAGTGCATTTAGAATAGGTTTATTAATACAAAAATAAAGAAAATTAATATTATTTCAAAATAAAAACAAACAAGTGCAAGTTGGACTTGCCACATACTTGTATGAAAAAATGTTATCAACATGTTGCGTATAAAATTACGTATAAAATATTATTATTCCAGAAATCTGCCCTTAAGGGGAAAAATACGGCGTTTAAATTGGAAATCTGTAACCGCTGCTCCTCTCTATCTCTCTTCTCTCTTAATATTAACGTGGTTCAGTCTTCAAAAAGGGCACAACAGTTTTTTTTTTCCTATGCGGGGTCTATTTTATGCACTTTCATATATGCACGCACGTTTGTGCTTAACAGACCACTTTTCATCAGTTAAAAGCTAGTTAATATTTTTTAGGAAGTAGGTACCAGGAGTACCAGAAGTAGGAACGGAGATTCAATCACTTGATTGCATATAGTTCCACAATGATTCCCCAACGCTACTTAAACAAATGAATTTGACAATTTTTTCTACATAAAGGATGTTTCTTTTTTCCTTGATTTTGGTTTCGTTCCAGTCTGCTCCTGGTATAATTAAAAAAAATGACGATTCAAACTACGTCAAGAAATCCAGAAAACTTTATTCGAAATTATCATCGTTTACTAAAAGTATGAGAGTTCATCGAATAAGATCGATTTGAGTTAGATTTGACCGACTTTATCAGAGAATTCTCGAGTACTTTGGCCAAATGGCATGGATGGAAATCTAGAGATGGTCATTGTTTCGGGCAAAATCAAAGGAAAGCGGTCCCAAGGCGGTCCGATGTACTGGTCAGATCAGATCCGCACCACCCTCGAAGTTCCTGTTAAGATAAGATAAGATAAAAATATATTTATTATCAGTTCCAAAAAGTACATACATGAAAAATTATACACATAAATATAGTGACATGTTAGTATGAGATACGAACAGAAGATAATAAAACAACATAATCAATAGATACCTACACTGATAAATGGAATAGGCTCAGCATAATGCTGGGCAGGGAGGCCCTGCACAGCGCTGATTTTCAGCCTGCCCCGTGCTCGACTAAGATGACGCTGTTGCTGTTGTCCTGTTGTCTCGTGGCTCCTGGCCATGAAAATCGCATCCAACCAACCCAGATAGCACTCCATCATCAGAAATCGAATCCTACAAAGGAGGGGTCATGACTCCCAGTAATAAAGAATATGACAAGGACAAGGAGAAGAACTCCAAACGATCCATTTCCGAGCATAAATGTCGAAAAAAAAACTAAAAATAATGATTTGTTTTTTTTCTCTTTAGAGGTACCTACAAAACCCTTGAAACAATGTGTTTGCATTATTACAGTTTTAACTGACAATCACTTTTGTAAAAAAAAAACCATGGCAAACTCCTGGTACGTACTTTTTAAAAATGTGAAAAAAAATCATGAATTTTTTCACACGTCCTGTATAAGACTCAAAATTGACATTGTCAACAGCCATGTTGCTGTAAAACCATACAATTTGGCAAATTCCATTTGAACTAGATAAAAAAAATGCGTAGCCATTTTGTAGCATGACTTAGCCGGTTAAGCGAAAGTCTACTGCAAGGTATTCAAAGCTTTCAGTTATTCGGACAAATAATCATTATGCATAATATGAGCATCTATTACAAGTAAATAGGAGGTGAAATTTAAAATACAACTTAAATTAATTTGTTTCGAAATACTAACACAAAGAACTGTAAACACAACAAAATATTTAATAAAAATAAAAAACATTTTTTTCTAATTTGTTACACAGCGGTTAAGCATTTGCTACTATTTAGTTTAATATATCGCGTAGGTAATATGAGTTTGTTTTCTTTTGTCTCCGTAATACAAAATGGCTTAGTCATTTTATCACCTAGTCAAAATGAAAAATGGCGGATTCTACGCATCAACTGTAAATTATAGCGCGATATAGCGCTATATGTCATTTATAGCTACGTGTGTGACGGATGCCGATTTGTACTGAAGCTATGCCGCGCTATGTGAAGCTATATAGCGCTATATAGCGACGTCTGAAATGGGCTTAATTCAAAACAAATGCAATGAATTGTCTAAACTGTACAAAATAAACAATGACCAAGTATAGTTGTTCTATATTCTATGAATTACAATTCAGGAAGTGTATATCTGTATTCATTCACACGCACAGTGGATGCAAATTCGCAAAAATGTGGACAAAAACATCAAAAAAAAAATTGTTTACCCATGTCGCAATTTGCACAACTATAAGGACGGCCGTAAATCTTTTTTTCTATTGTACCCTATAAACAATAGAATACTGTCGAAAAAGTTTAACTGCAAAAACAAAAAGATTCCAAACTGTGTAGAGTCGAACAATAAGAATATGATTTATATAGATATAATATAATATTCATAATAATAATAATATCTAAACCGCTGATTGAAAAAAAGAAAGGTTTAAGGTATTTTTGTGTTTTTTTTTGTTAGTATTTAGAGGTCTGCATTGAAATAGAGCAGCAATTTTGTGACTAATTTGCTAGTAATTACCTAAAGGTCTACATTTAAATAGAGCAGCAGTATTTCGTGAAAAAAATCACTAAATCAATCACTCCAGATAATTCTTTTATGTTGTTGCTTGCAGTGTAAATCGCTCATATAATATTATCTAAGCCTAACGGCTTAATAAAAGTTTTCCAAAGTTTTAAAAAATATGATGAGTTTATTTTTCACTTTTCCTTAATACTACGTAAATGTACGGAGTCAGTTTTGTTTTTGTTATTTTTTTAAGACCTTAATTTTACACCTTTTCACTCTACACAAACTTACTCAAAAACAAAAAAATACAAAGGGTTGTTTCATAAATTCATTTACCATTTGACTGGCAAATCAAACTTGAATAAGTTTTTCGTCATCCCCATCAAATTCGCGAGTGAAATCACGGGCAAATGTCAGTCCCTAATAAAGCGGTAAAAAAAAGCTTGTAATCTTCATTTTTTATTTTTTATTCTTTTATACACAATCACTTGTATCTACAAGTGTTTGATAACTCTCTATTACAAATGTACGATAATTCACCCACACTTTATAGGCACTTGTAGTATATCCAGTTTTAAAATGCACCTGGCCTCTATAAAACATGTTCCACACGTTTAGGGAAACGATATGTATTGTTAAATTGGACGGTCTGTAGGCGACGTAACGACCAACACCCACTAATTTAATTTAGTTTTTATGGTGCTTACTTTTATCGAGTTAGAATAAAGTAAGGAGTTTACAGCTGAATTAAGTGCAAAAGTTACTAGAAATACACTTATCTTTGGAATTAGACCACACAAAAGTAAAAGGTAGTCTATAGTGTCTTTATGATTAAAAAAAAACTTTTTTTTGTAATATATAAGGAGACGGCTTGCTTTTATTAAAGTGCATTATACTTCAAAGCCAGTTTTAAAGGTATAAAAATATGAATAATACTGGATTTCACTCAAGCCTACTTAGTGGCGCTACCAACAGCCCGCACCAAGCGTTTTGCTTCGTCGTTTCTAATGAGAACTGGTCGCATTTGGAACACTTTGCCGTCATCTGTGTTTCCCGAGAGGTACAACTTGGGTATCTTCAAGGCACGAGTGAATAGGTACCTTTCTAGGCGTCATACGTGATCCATCGTCGACCGCATTTCCACTTTCCATCAGGTGGGATGTGGTCAAACGTAGGCCTATTTAGTATAAAAAAAAAAAAAAAAAAAGCCACGATGCCACAGAATTCAGAATGTCAATATTGTTAGTACCTAAATCCGATGATTCACAATCTATTAGGCTATTCGTGCAATATAGACTATCTTTATTAAAGGACAAAAATAAACAATGTTCTTAGAATCATAGAACGTTAGAGTTAAAAGTATTTTCTTAAATTTGTCGTGTAACATGCTAGTCTTTTTAACAATTACTTTTTTATTCAATTAAGGAGAACAAGACGTTCTCCTGACGTCAAGCGATAACGCTGCCCATAATCAGTACTGTGCCACCGAAGATACAATGATGTAAGATTCTACGTGCACTGAACCAACGTGTCTTACCCAAGAGTTATAATTTAAGACTTCAGCCCAGTAATTGCACTAGCTACAGTGCATTATGACATTAATTAATAAATTAAATTTCTTTATTCATGCAACAAATCTTCGTACCTACATTCTTTAACTTACATTTTACTTTGCGTTTTTGAAAACTAACGTGAGTGTTATCCATAATATTAATTATGTAAACAAACGACTAAAACTAAGCTCACGTATAATGGTCGAAGCTAAAGATACACGACATGTTTACATTTTACTTTTTTAGAAAAGTTTATGTTTTGGTTAATAATAGTGGTAGTCACACCAATGTGTCATAGCTTTGCAGAACTTTCAATGAAAGTGCCAATGAAGAAGCAATAAATCTGCCGTTAGACCATTGAAGCTACATTATCAGCCCGGTTTCCGCAAAGGGTACGTTATCTAGAAGTCGCATTGTCGCATCTGTCCGTACATAAATCTGTCGCATATGAAAAGAATTAAAACGTTCTCTATTGTGGAAGGCTGTATAAATCTTGAAGATATCTTTGTGAGGGACACGACGCGAGCGACGCCCGCGGCCGACTCGACGTCGACCATATTTTACAAGTTTTTGACAGCCGATATGGCTCTCCCAAACGCCACCTGCCCCACTGTGCGATCCTGTGATGCCATTACGTGAAAATATGCAACCGTTTTTAATATCCTATCCTAGTATTATTAATGAAAGAATGGAATTGTGTGAGTTTGATACCTCTTCACGTCTAAACTGTTCAACCTATTGCGCTAAATTTGGTATTTAGGAGACTTAAATTGGGATGTTGACAAAAAAAAAAAATTGTACATAATGTACATTATTGAAACATATTGGACGTACTTTTTTATTTGTAAATCTGATAAAAACGTGAGAGATACAATGCACTAAAGTTGATTGATCGTGACGTCACACCACTCAATCTAGTACACTTTTATTTAGTGGTGTGACGTAACGCGACCCAACACAGAATCTTATAAGCGTTATATCTCAACCATTTTTTTTGCAAGAAAAAAAATAAGGATCGAATTTTTTAATATAATTAAAACTACGGACTTCTTCTTTTCGAGTCGAAAATAGCTATATTTTATTATTTATTAATTTTCGTTTTAGAATATAGGTATAATGTCAAAGCTGTTTAGCCCAGTATCGCGCAAGCTCCACTGCTTTAACGTTAGCCTCCAAAAGGTCTTCAAATGTGCAAGTTATGGGGTAGTTAGAGCACATGTGGAGGTGTGCCATTGACTGGACACATAACACAAATACGGACTAATTGTATTTTAAAAATGTTAACCTTAACCGGTTACCTTAGCGGTTTTACCAGTTGTAAAACCGCTAGACATAGCAAGTCATTTATATATATGCAACTGTTATCACTTACGTAAAGTTCCCAGCTAAACCCTTTACGACCTATTAATACACACTCAAATCGTATAACTTTAATCAAAAATCTGAGAAACAAGAAAAATACGACCACAGTCGGACCACTTAATAAATTGTCTCGATCGTATGAAGTAAAAAAAGTAAATAAATCGAGTCACCAATAACACTATAGTATTGAGTTTATGGTGTTGCCCTTGAGTTTGTTATCGGGCCGACGATTCTTTATTGACACTATAAACGTGGAAACATACGGTAAGGAGTTCGCGGCGTCCGTCCGTCCGTCAATGCCGATCGGGGAAATGTATAAATCGAGATTATTACGGCTATTGCGAAAGTTTTACGACGGTATTTTCTTATCCTCTGATATGATAACTTGTGGACTCTGATCTGTAGCGTTAGTGGCCCAGTGGTTGTATGTCAGGCTTGTAATACTGGGTTCAAATCTCTGTGTGTGGCAAATTTTTCGTTTGGACTCTCAACTTAGTTTTAGCGAGGTGGTCTGGGGAGCAATGGATACTATTAGAAAGATAGAGAACTGTAGGTCTCAGCTGTTTCTTATATAATATGCAGGAGGCAGTCTTTGTTATGTTGCAGGCTTTGTAGCCACCTGAACTATATCCAGTAAAGCTGTAGAGGTTTAATGCTAAGACAAATAACAGCATAGGTCATTTATGAAAATGGCGACCTGAAACTGCAACATGTAGGTTAACCACTCAACCTATAATTGTAAAGTAAAAAAATAATTAATTGACATTCTACAATTTAAAATACATGATATATAAGTTACAACAAGACAAAAGAACAAAAAAAGACATAGGTCTCTAAACCAAAGTAGGTACTTATATACTATGTACACGTAAAATTTGCTGTCAATTGGGAGAGGCTCAGCTCGATTGTGATTTGACACTGACAGTGTAAGTAGGGTAACCTGTTCTGTTGGAGTATAAACCCCGATTATTAATATTAAGATACTAATGTCCGACCTTATTAATAGAACAGCTACACATCATCAGACTTTCACGATCAAAGACAGCACGTCATTATGAGAATAATATTAATGCGTCCGAACATTTGCCAAGTATTCAATTCAGTGTTGTAATATTGTGGAGATGTGAGTCAGTCGCGGAATGAACATTTAACATAATATTATTATCTTCTAAAACAGTCGTTAGTTCGATGTACAAGTTTTGAGAAAACGCCGGTCTTAATTAATTTTTGAACATGATAACTTATTTTATTTTGACTTTCAGGTTACAGATTTTTTACTTCTTACTATTGCCTAGTGCGATAAGACCGCCGATTGTTTACCTAGCATTTAGATATTTAGCTCAGTAAGTTTATTTGTAATTATTTGGTACGCAATAAAGTATTATTCTATTCTTTTCTATTCTATTTTAATTACATCAAATTTTGCTGCCTATCCAAAGAGGTAACGCGGTCAGTCTCATGGGCTCGTTTGGGCCAGGTTGCGTTCCGAATCTACCTGAGTTTGAACATTAGTTAATTTTAAGCTGAACAGCAACCTGGCAGCAGCCTATTATAAAACAACAAATAATGTTATTTCCATAATTTAAGAGTACATTATGTATTTAAGTGTATGAGTACGTTAGCATATTTTATCAAAACAGAATGACAAACTTATTAAGACTGTATTAAAAATTGTGTAAATTTTCGACGACAGTTTTTCAGAAGTGCAAACGAAAAACATAATTTTGTTTAATCACAAGTATTGGTGACCGTTCGTTTAAAGTGGTTTCACAATAAAACGCAGCGGGCGCGCCGCAATATCAGGCCGTGTGTTGCCGCTATTACTCGCCTGATTTACAAGGCTTTAGCGGAATATGTCCGTGGTCCTGTTTGATGTGTCCCGTCGAGCCACCGACTCAATAATCGTTAAGACAAGGCGCGTTAATATCTTGCAAGCCTTAAAATACTCCACATGTTGATGGAGCTTAAATTGTTTTATGGTTAATGGTGCTGATGAACTAGAGCATGCACTTTGAGGATTTGAGTGAATGAATGCTGAGAAAATGATAGAAAAGAATACTCTTTATTGCAACCAAAGAAAATTACAGTTTTACTTAATATAAGCACTAAATACAATTTGGTCCACAATAGGCGGCCTCATAGCTGTAAGTAATCTCTTCCAGGCAATCCAACCTTTGTATGGAAAAGTTGATGATATTAAACGAGAGAAGAACGCTGAATGAACAAAAAGCAGAGAGCATTTTTTTAGGCATTTTGGCAAACATTAATTTTAGTAAAAAGGCGGGTCCACAGTCCACACATAGCGAGCAGCCTCGGGAGGTATTTACTTAGCGAGGCTGTTCGCTCTGTGCGGACTCGCCTATTGGCTAGTAAATAATATTCAAGCTTTTTGCCGAGTTGAGCTTCTGTTATTGCTCCACCTCAATGTTTTTGATGATCATCAACAAGAGCGTTCTCTAGAATGCTTATGAAAAAGTTCGTCCGGATATGTATGTCCGGACATATTTATATAAAAACAGCGAATACTCAATGTTCTGTTACATCTAGTGAAAGCTCAATTCTATCAGTACCGTTTCAGAATCAGAAAATTTGAGGATGCGACTCCATTTTGTAACTGACGAAAAAAAACGGAGGAAGTACAAGTCGATGCGTATTTTTCACTTTACTTAGTCAAAGTTGATCCTCATAAATAAATATGTTCGGAGAGATTGAGAAATGTAATATATGCCCATTGAGCCAGATTTGGCGGGTCGTAAACCGCGTGTGGGTCCGGCCTCCTACGCGACCGAGTGACGCGATCATCATGTTATTGTCGTTCAAGTTAAACATTAAACAAACAATGTTAACAGCTTCGCCCTTACGCGCGACTAGCTTGCTTGCACGATATTTTGAACTCGTAGAAATAACTTTTTCAAAATGTTTCGAGGTAAAGCTATAGTTTAATGTTTAAAATAATTACATCGTTAATCTTAAAACGAATCTCTTGTAATTTGAAAAAAAAAATGCCATTTCTCAAAGTATCAACTTAGAAATATGTTTACCTAAAATATAAAAAAAATCGAGAGGGAAAAGAGATTATTATCTAGAGCTTTACCGAAAAAAAAAAATCAAATAGTCAATTCTACAAATTTATATATTTCGAAATTCGTTATATTGTTTGCTATTTCACTTACTCATACTGAATACGTAGGCTGTCGATAGTATTTGTTTTTAATTTGTATTAGGTGTAAGAGATGAGAGCAGACTAAACTTATAAAGCGGGATAAATCCCTCCCTGACTTCACTGAACACCATGCCGGATCATTATGACCGCTTGGCGACACATTTTGTCGGCCTCCTACGCCACTCCGAGTGACGCGACCATCATGTTATTGTCGTTCAAGTTGAACAAAACATTATTAATCAAACATCCAACAATGGTAATCGAGAGTGTCCGTCATAAATCGGTCGGTATCGGTACATCACGTCACTGTATCGCATTACGACATTGTCTCTTTGATATCGAATTTATTAAGGGGTATGGGAGACCGGGTATAATTGACTATAAGAGTACATAGAGTCCCCAGCTGCCGAAAAGTAGGGAGGGATTTATCCAACTTTTTAGGTTCTGTCTGCTACGATCTACACCCGCATCGTAGTTAACATCACACGAGATCGTGGGCAATGGCTAAGCTAATAATAAATTTAAGAACAAAGTTGTCGGCAATACGACTGTTGCGTTATCCGATCATAGCCAAATGTTTATTGTTTATTAATACAAGGTTGTGACTCCTTCACTTCCTTCACAAAGGATAAAATTTAATTAATCAAATTAGTGTTCCTTAAATTAGTTCAATATTAATATGTTTTGTTAATTCCAGTATAAAAAAATAGTATAAATTAATATTATAAAAAAATAGTACAGTAGTAAATAGTAAATTCCACTCCATTTTGTGATTTGTGTCTTATAATTAGCTGTAATCGGATAAAGCAACACTCGTGGCGACTAGTTTAGCGGTTGTCCTGCATGCTGCATACCCCTATCGTCAATTATCCCTGATCTCCCATACTCTCGTAATAAATTCTATATCAAAAAGGTAATGTCGTAATACGATACAGTGACGTGATGAATTTTCAGCATAATTTTTTTTATTCGTTATAGGTTAGCCTTTGACCACGATTCCGCCTGATCTTAAACGACGATGCGGCCGTAGATGATAGTCATTAGGATGCAAGCTGAAAATCAGCGTTGAGGACCTGTTCTCAACATATGCTGAGCTTGGGTCCATTTACATCGACACTTCACCCTACTTTTTGAACATCCTCATTACTGTAAATTGTGTCAATATTTAATGTGTTTTTGTAAATAAATACTTTTTTCATTCTTTCTTTTAGACTAAACCTAGAAGGCGGGATAAATCCCTCCCTGGCTTCACTGAACATCATGCCGGAACAGTCGTAATGACCGCTTGGCGACACGGTTTTGTCAAGTGGGTGGTAACCAGCCAGCGAAGCCTACCACCAGTAAAGCCATACAGCCTACATATAACCTAGCCTACATATTGTACATACTCCTATCTCGTCGAAGAAGGTTATATTTCAAGTGTAAAATACTTGCTTATAGTCAAGCATTCCCGGTCTCCCCTGAATCAGTCGGAACACGTCACCCGCTCGGCGTTCGCCACTCATAAATTGTGTGACATATCGGACGAGCTCTCAGATTTTTCTGTATAAAACGATACGATATTGCACCGCTTCGTCGAATCAAACTCGTATTATCGAGCTATTAAAGTTCAAATTTAATTTTATCGATGACACATCACAAGTTTGTGACTCGTGAGTCTTGAATCTTGGTTCATATTAATGACGGTTGTTTTTTTTTTTTATTTATCGTTGAATTTATTCAAGTATTTGGAATCGGATTGTAGGGTTACTCATCGGTTAAAAGAAGTCGATCAAGATTTTGGATTAAAGTAAAAAGGAAGATACAATACGCTATCGTTGCTATAGTCAAACTAGAACCGGCTGCACTACATAGACATATGCTCACGCACACGTTATTAGTTTCATCATTGTAAATCTAAATAGGTACTCTCGAATCGTTTAATGTAAAATACTAAAATACGTGATTAGTTTATTTATTTAAGTTACAACAATGAACTTACAGGTAGATAGCCAAGGCGCTCATAGTGTTACAACTAAATGCAAAATCACACATTTATATATTTGACCAAAAGGGTCAAGTATTTATCAAGTTATCACTATCCTCATCCGGTCAATCCAGTTATAAGTATATACCATAGTCCGAGCTAAGATCTCAGTGCAATCGAGACAGAGTCAGGGAGTCGGAATGTGACGGTCAAAGACGATCTGTAATGTAGCATCAATTGT
The DNA here is from genome assembly GCA_947507615.1 of Hemithea aestivaria. Taxonomy (NCBI): domain Eukaryota; kingdom Metazoa; phylum Arthropoda; class Insecta; order Lepidoptera; family Geometridae; genus Hemithea; species Hemithea aestivaria. Next base: position 835,553 of record OX382331.1, read on the forward strand.
GTGCATGCACCTAATTGAAGCGGTCCATTGCGAGATTCCTGTACTGAATCTTCCCTTTTTATTTCAATTTAAGATCAAGATACGTTTAAATTACAATTAAATTATGTGACGTTTAAAATGTTTCCGTGGGATCGGAGTTGATTCTCCGAATTGTATCGAATGGATTTTATTTATTGAAGTGTTTTAGACGGAAGCTGATAGATTAAGCGGCCATTAAAATTATTTAGTGGAAACGAGATAGCGTGACGTTTTATACGAGCTTTGTCTAATGTGGAGTATGGAGCTATAAAGCTAATGATTGAAAATTAATTAGTATATTTTTATACCTCGTATATGAGTAACAAGGCAATCACCACATTTTTATCAAAACTAATTACAATTTTTGGGTTACAATATCACAATTAACTTAAGATTTTTGCATTTTAAGCACAGACATAATGGATATTAATTATTTATTTTATTGGAACTTAAGAGTATACAACAAACTAATAATAAAAATTATAATAATTATATTTTATCGTTTATTTCAGATATACATATATGACATAATATTATACGTTACAAGAGCATCAACATATTTATTTTTATCTTCATCCATATTACATGTTGTATTATAATTATTTATAGTTAATAAACAAAATCAGTATAAAAATTAATTTTATTACACATAATATTCAGTTTTTCATTTTATCGTTTACATATAAGGTCAGTTCTGGTCATGTATGATAAGTAGTATACAGGCAGTACAATTATTCCAAACAGACGTGAGAGTTATCCATATTATTATGTAAACAAACGACTAAAACTCACGGAAATAATGGTCGAAACTAGGCTCGACCCTGGGTTTCGGACAATTACGATGTCCTTCATCAGGAGCTCACGCCTCTCAGTCGCGACGCTGGCTACAGCCAGCGCCAGCGCCAGCGCTGGCTGGTAGCCAGCGTCGCGACTGAGAGGCGTGAGCTCCTGATGAAGGACATCGTAATTGTCCGAAACCCAGGGTCGAGCCTAGTTTCGACCATTATTTCCGTGAGTTTTAGTCGTTTGTTTACATAATAATATTCCAAACAGGCCTTATTTTGACATGTAATCCTGGCAAATAAACAATTTGATTGATTGATTCTGATTTAACCCGTATGTCCCCGAGCGGCTGGATCGGGCCGCACCCCGCGCTTGCGAATTTGAACCTTATTTTAAAGAAGCTAGAAATATTAGATTTTAAATTTTTATTTGAACCGAAAGTTTTCCTTGGATCAGGAGTAAATACCCATTTGTTATAATATTTAACATGATATTATTGTTATTATTTCAGATGGTAGCGCAGCCCAGGGCGTGTAAGAGTGCGCGGTAGAGATGCGATCGAAGCAGCAGCCGAGACCCTCGTACAGATGGCTCAACACCAATGAAAACGGTAACCGTCTACCATACTATACTTATACTGTTCTTTAATATTACATTATTGCGGGTTTTAAACTAGAGGAACGTACCTATACACGTTAAAATACGTCTTTTAACGGAGAAAATATTTACTTTTTAAATATCGATAAGTTTGTTTTTTAATAATGAATTTAAGCTCCTTTGAAGCGCGTTACATACTATACTAATTTTGGCAATGTTTTCTAATTAATTGACATAATATAATGTATCATTATCAATTACCTATTTGCATACCGAAAGGCAGATTGTGGCGCCCTAGAGGTATATAATCCTAAATTGTTTCATCTTATTATATCCATTTTAGCAATCAATAAATGAATTATGATTTACCTATGTCGCACACTGTCACAGATAGATAGCAATTTGAATGCGTGCATTACAGGTATGTAGAATAGGTATACTACTCAAGATGATAAACAGTTTTGGAAGTTTTTTTTTTTCAAAAGAATATTTTTTAAGTAAAACCACGCGGCCCGTCGCTTATTCAAAATGCACGTCTATGAGAAGAACGGGTAAGATAAGCACTGGTTTTTTTTTCGAAAAAAGATGTGTTCACTATTTTTGGCTTGGTTATATAATATTTTATGTTTGAGAGGCACCAGTAAGATTGACTCCGTAGACACCTACACAGTTTTGGTTCAAAGTTTACGAAATATTTTATCTCGATTTGATAAATTAAAACACAACTTAACATTTCCCCGTTCAAATAAGAAATTAATTAATTGGTTGTAATTTTAATTAGCATTTTGACAAATGTCTAACACAATAACAAGTTTTACAAGTTTATCTCATACAATGGATATCTCATCTGCATTACATAATCGGATCTCTACGGGTACTTAATCAAAACATACTATAGAAATGAGAGTAGATACCACGCCCCAATGTTTCTACTGACGCTGTGCCGTACGTAAAGTAATACTGCCACCAAATTTGATACTAAAAATGTTCCGATTATTGCCTTAAAATAAACAGTAATGAAAAGTCATAAAGTAGAGCTAATTGAATAATTGTAAAATTTACTCGCAATGTGCTCTATTGAAGGCTATTTTAATAAATGATCATTTTAAATTTTATTTTAAGTGTAAACATAATAATTAACAATTTACATCAACTTACATATTTTATGTATGATAAATTTAGCTGTTGACGTAATTATACGTAATGTAACAAAACTTCTCGAAGACTGTGGTAACTGTTTTGGTGGATATAATAATATCAGTTTAGGTTGGTTTCTGGCATAACTTTTAATTTTGACATACGATATCTACCTCAATTACTATAGTGTTGATCAATTACATAATTTGAATTTTACGGGTATTTAATCAACGAAAAATATCTCTATTAAAATTAAAACCAAAAGTCCATTCAAAAATTTAATCTAACGTTTAAATTTTGATTGAAATAAGGTTCAAAATGCATAAATCAAAGCGCAATAACTTTAACAATTGAACTGCGGACCGTGACGTGAGGATTCAACTAAAAATTCTCCATAACAGTTATGGCTATAGAAAAAACGTTTTACAAAACGCAAATGTAATAGTAGGTTATAACTCACAGTTCTTTTTGTACGAAACTAAGCCACCGTGAAACGATAAATAATATTTATTTTCTCTATTATACGCGTTTTTGTTTGACGTAATGGGTGTAAGGCTGCAGTTGAACTGTGTTCGAGGGTGGTGACAACTGCTAGAGTTATGGTGATGGAGAAATTTAGAGTTAAAATAGAAAATATACCTACTTTATTGAGACCAATAGAAAAAAATACATTGAACTTATCACTCACTAGTGCTACGATACATTTTGGCACAATTACTGAATTACTGCGCTTCGTTAGGAGGCACTGCTGCTAATGAAATTACTGGGATGAAGAGTCAAGAATTTCTGGCGATCACAATAGGCCAATCATGGCCGCAGTGATATCACAGCCGCAATACATAAATGAAAAAAAAATAAAAAAAGAGTCAACAACATATCTCTTTAGCAAGAAGCGTTGGAGCAGTGTATCTAGAATTTAACATCATTGTGAAAGGCTCTGATTTTGATGGGCAGCGTTATCTCTGAGAGCGTCTTGCACATCTTCTTGCTTTGTTGTATGTGAAAAAAAAAAACTCTAGGTAAAAGTAGCTATAATACGCTATCGTAACCTAAATTAAAAAAAAACAATAATTATAATAGTATTCCACAAGTTTCGAACCGCCATTCTACAACGATTCTCAGCCGTCATTCATCGCACTGTGAAATCGGACACTGTATGGAGCAGTGAAATGTTAAAAAGTTCGGCATAGTTTAGCCATTTAGTCGTATTTAATTTATGGCCACTTGGGGGCTTGATTTACAAGCTCTTGCTTTCTCTGGGCCCTTTTGTTTGACGCAACTTTGGGGGGCCACGGGTACCTTCTGAGAGAAACTTGCACAATTTGCTGGTGCAATGGTCTTTAACCGACATCAACCACAAACAAAAGTTTTGACTTTTTTGACATCAAAAAAGAATTTACTGTTGAGTGCAACGATTTGTTTTTAAACAATTTTTAAAATGGAGGTTATCAATTTGATATTGATGTATGTAATATTATTGGAACAGTTAAGATATTTATATGGGACAATACTTTAAGGCTTTTGAACATGTATGAAAAGTTTCATAACTTTGTGTGAATGTTTTACGTTTCAATTTTTATTTTTTATGTATTAATTTGGTTCGTTACTGTAGGTAGACTGATTAATTTGGTTCGTTACTGTAGGTAGACTTCAATCTGATCTGAGGGCCTATTGGCTATCGTGAAACGACATGTAAAACACTAGAATCCATAGACAAAGTTGCGTACATTACTTGCTTAAACCTCCTCATTAATGTGAGTAAAATAACAAACGCAGCAATGTACATTGAAGTTGTCATCAATCGTAGTGGGTGAGAATTAGCCAATAGGCCCTCTGATCCCGATAATTTATCACCTATAGAGGTCTGTACAACTTAATAACGTCTGTGCTACAATAACAAATTCTGCCTTATAAGTAAAATCATTTAACGAAGTTGACACAATTTTTGAAAATCAACAAGCCTCGTTTTTGGTAGGAAGTAGGATTCAAATTTGACCATTTTACCGTTAAACAACTTCCCATTTCCCAAACAATATTCAAATTAACATCTCATCAGTCTTTCTTTCATCCATTTAATTTGTGTTAAGTGATTATAACAACCATAAATAAGTATTGAAGTATAATAAAATACTTTTATACGTATCCGCTATAAATTTGGATCCGTGGTGTAAATAGAGCCATTCAGTGTTAAAACATTTCCAAATATCTTAATTATGTTGCTTATATGGGAGTGAATCTATCATAAAATTTAGTTTACTGCCTCCATCTTGAATAGATCGATTTAATGTAGATTTAAGTTCGATTTGAGTTCTCGATCAAAAAGAGTGTTTCGATTATTTTGAAAGCTGTATAATATTGTAGTTAAAATCAATGGTGTAGCTCCTTAAAATGTTAATTTTTTGTTCGATTATAATTGTAGGCTTTTTGAGTTTATTATGTAGCATTTTTGTAGATTAGAACGATATTCGATATTAATCTGCTTCATGGTATTCGAATTTAATTTAGACTTTTTTATTCAAAATAATCGTCTGTAACACAGTGCTCTTGCGTCCGGCGAGTATTTCGGATTCGGTTCGGTACTAGCTTCTGAACCAGGTCGTCTTAAGTGAGTTTTTGCCTGGACGATACAATATTCAGAGGGTACTTTAATTGGATATTTCCTATAACATAAGGTAGTTTATGTGGCAGACCTTGTAATAGCAATCTGAACCTGCAACATATAAGTTTGCCATAAGCCACACAACCTACAAATATGATTGTTTTCCTAAAGTAAAATAACATAAATCTTTCAAAAACACACAGATAACTTTAAAAGTTGTACTTTAAAGAGCCTATCACTTCACGAGTTCTTTAACACTAAACACGTTTTTAAGCATTTAAAGCATCGCGATTTGACCAGTTTTTATGAGCAGTTATCCGTGAGAAAACGATTGTTTAACCACAAATGGTCGGGGCGGTGTGTCGTCAATTTTACGATTGCCTACTGTTACAGTTGCTGTTGGACTTTATTGGCAACTTTAGAAAGCAAGGAAAGAATGAAAGAAAAATATTAATTAAGAAAAGAGACAAACAGGCACATAGACAAAAACAAAAACGAGCAATAAATATTACAAAAAGGGATAGATAGGTACTTTAGTTTTTTTTATTCATTACTGGCTGCACCCAGATTTTTTATCTGGAATTCCAGGGTCTTAGCTATCTCTAGGTATACTTATTTTCAATTTCAGTCCACCCATTTAGGCGTGAAAGAGTAACAAAAATACATTCATTTTTACAAACTTTCACGTTCATAATATTAATAGGATAGGTTATAGGTTAACCCTTGACTATCTCGGGTGATGTTAAGCGTATTGAGGCCATAGTTGGAAGCAGACTAAACCTACAAGGCGGGATCAATCCCTTCCTGGCTTCGCTAAATTACTGAACGTAATTTTAAACACGTAATTGTGAACATGCAGGTATCCTTATAAGTTGTAAAAAAAAATGTTTTTTAGTTTTTCTTTTTTTAGTGTTAATAATGATTGTAGTACACCTTTTTGATAATATTCCCGCTAATGACTATTTTTTTTAAACTCGACTAACTTCTACGTTTGAGCATGGGATATGCTGAAAACCAGCGCTGCGCAGGGTTCCCTCGCGTAGCACTAAGCTGAGCTTGTCCCAATTGACTACAAAATGTATAACTAAAATAGCAGAATTTATACTAGGTAGTAGTTTAAGGAACTTATGCATGCTTTTTTATTTTTTCTTTGATGTTGTGTTTTTTGTATGTCAATAAATTAATTTTTACTTTTTTACTTACTTACTTAACTACTACTTAACACGTTCTAAAGATTTTGCCAGTGTTTTTATGACCAGTTATTCGTGAGAAAACGATTGTTTAGCCACAAACGGGCGGGTTGTCGGCAGTTTTACGACGGCCTACTGTTATAGTTGCTGTTGGACTTTATTGGCGACTTTTAGTTTACGGTTAATGGTCGATAGTTATTGTTCGGATGATTTGTTGATTGTGGGTTTTTGTTGATGGGTTTAGCCCTTTGTTGCACCTTTTTTGTTTAACCCTTTGATGGTATTGGTTTTGTTGATAACCTGTGGTTTTACAATGGTCCTGTATTCATATACTTATTCCATTTCATGTTGGCCTAAAGAAGTTGATAGGTACACATTACGGCATCTAGATAAAAAAATATGTATCTACCTGATTAGTAATAATATTATTATCATAAGCTCTGTCTTACTTTCATTTGCCTTTTCGGTTCTCTGGAAGATATCTATATTAGTGATAAGACTTAAGACCAATTATAAAATATATATATTATAGGCCAATTATAACACTTTTATCCCAAATGTGTATTTTGAGTTGTGGTTTTTTTTGTTGTTATTGTTTTTGTATTTTTTTGTTTTGTTTATCGAGTTTTTGTTTTTTCAATAAAGAATTATCTATCAAATCTACATAAAATTCTCGTTTGGATCACTTAAAGATTTTTCGAATGGTCTTGGGCGTCTTAGAGTAAACATAGACGCAAAAGAAAAGATTCCGACAATGTGTGAACCTTATTCTTTTTTTACGTCGGTTAATGATCAAATTCTCTCAATTTAGATATACTGCCTGTCTTATGACTCTCAAATAAGAAGCGTTGGCGCAGTGCACCCAGAATTTTACCTTTGTAAAATACTGGGTAGCACTGTACTAATTATGGGCAGCGTTATCTCTTACCATCAGGAGAACGTCTTGCCCGTCTTCTTACTTCGTTGTATAAAAAAAAACTGTGAAAACGTATTTTATCAGAATTGTTCTAACAACAGTTTTATAGAGTTGTACAAGTTTACAAAACAGACTCCGCAGCTCTACAGGCGCGTCTCATAAAATCCGTCATAAAATGAAAAAATCTGTCGAATCCGCATAAAACTAGTGTACAAACATCGTGAGCGTTAATTTTTACGATCGCTCCCGAATAGGGCCGAACGTGGATGTACAAACTATTGGACTGAGCTTGAGATTGCCTTGTTTTGATGTTGTATTTTATTATTGAAAATTCAATAATAAAAAACTGCAAAGTGTAAGTGAAAAAGATCATTAATTCTTTACACCTTCGAGATGTAAAGAATTCATGTTATTTTATTTATCCATCTCGGTGAAAAAAGAAAGTGAAGCACTTGTAGTAAGTTCACTAGCTTATATTTTACACAATATATACAAACACACACATCGGGCTGTGTTCCGAAACTTTATTCAGTAAAGTTACTGTACGACTTATTTATATTTTAATCAGGTTTGGTTTGCAAAGATCGTCGCGAAAAATTCGACGAGATCATGATCAAAAACTAAACTATCTTGTTAAAAAGCATCCAACGTGTGTATACAATATGAATGTCGTTAAGCGATCGGACTTAATATTTGTGCCTCATTATTTCAGCAGCTCAGTCCAGAATTTTTCATACGAATACAATATGGCTTACTACACGTGCTTCATTTGTGTTTCAAAGAAACTACTTCTGGTATTTCTTGTATTCTCTGGTCCGATCGTGGCCGATCACTGATTTATGGAGTTCCCAATAGCTCCTGTCTTTAAACGCCACACAATTTACGGTTTTATGGAGTTTTATAACTGATTTTATCAGTCGTAAAGTTTTACAAGCCGATCGGCCGGCTATTCATTAAGGGTTGCGATGCTAACCGCTTTTTAGGGTTCCTCTTAAGGAAAAATTGACTCTGAATATCTTGGATAGAATAGATATACCTACCTAACACAAATATATGTAAATTTTAACTCAATTTATTTTATTTAATCAAAATATACCACTATAAAAGGAAAGATTGACTGACTGATCTATCTATCAACACACAGCCCATACCGCTTAATGGATCGGGTTGAAATTTGGTTAATTTGGTATATATATATATAATTTGGTTTAAATTTTATGACTTAGACCTCCGCTAAGAAGGGATTTGGCCACGCGGGCAATGCCGCGAGCATACGCTAGTTTATTTAACAAGTGCATAAAGACAAAACAAATCAAATGAAAAAGTATTTCTTCAAATATACTACACAGTGGAGCACTTTTATAAGTGTTGTATTTGTTTTGAGTTTGAGATTGATTAAATAGCACCCAAAGGAACCCTAACTTAGGCTTGATTAGTCAGTCTTGGTCAATTTAATATCGTTTTTGTCAGTGTTCTTTTGTACTGCATACTGCATGTGCTCGGCGCAATGTTATTTACGACTGACAGTTATTTGATGAAGTAAAAGCTAATTATTTACTGATGCACAGATAAGAGAATAAATACCTCCAGGCGGAAAATTGCTGTGTTTTATTGCAGCGGAATGACTTATGTTTAGTTCACGTGAGAAATTTAGTTACAGCTCTTAGGTAAGTACTAAAAACTTGACACGGAATTGCATCATAGCGTCCTACAATGATTTGTAACGGACTTAAGGAAGCGGGAGATTTTGTCATCATTTTTTTTGGTATAATAATATTTGTTCAACGCTTTCTCGAAGATACATAAGATGTCATCGAGTTCCTTCCGACTTAATTTTATTATATGACCATTTTGTCTGATAAATTATCAGGCTGGTGGTCTGCCTACTGATCTTGAGAATTTACACATAAATCCAAAAAAAAAACACTAACTGCTTTAACCCTTAATCGGTAACCCTTATCTGTAATCCATAATCCCTAATTAACATAGCAATAATAACTAACATAGTAATTTATTTTTTTATGGGATCTTTTATTTCGTAAACTGCCTTTTGAGAAACTGTACGGGACTCTAATATCTAATCCCTTATCCCTAATCTATACTTTTGACCTGAAACAATAAGCTCTAAAGAGGTCATAGCCATAGCCATATAGACGTGGGTGCAAGTGACCTCGTCTCGTAACCCGACTCGTTATAGCTATAGCAAGCTATAGATTATAGATGCACTTTATGAATGAAACCAGATATCACTGCTACTTGTTAGGATGGGGTTACATTGTGAACTTGCGAGCAAGGAAATTGACCAAAGATGTAAGTGGCGTGGTTAGAAATTGAGTTGATTTTATGTTTGGCAATGTAGTTCATAGTCTTGGTAATAGTGCAGTTATTAAAGTTAAAGAATATGGTACAGATACTTTGCCTTTACTGACTTCTAAAAAGAAGTTTTTTAATCGTTGATAAAAGAGTTATAAGATGTGAAGACTCACTTTAGTAAATTTTTTGACCCATTGAAAATGCGTTGCACATCGTCACCCTGCACCGGGGGCTCAGGGCGGTGGGACTCCCCCGCCGAAAATCGACGCGGAGAGGATACCCACTAAAAAACCTGAGGTTGTTCCTGCGGGACGTCATAATAGGCAACAGGTGCACCGAAGCATTCGTCCGCGGCCAAGATTCTTCAGACCATTTTTAACTGCGTCATGACAAAACGCGAACTTAAGAACTATTCTGGAATTATTTAATTCATGTAATTACCAGGTTTAATCCTGGCATTATCGTCAGTATGTGTTTTATATTATAGTATTATTATTAAAATTAGATCAAGGGGTTTTTGTCGCTTCGACCATTGCTGATCTTGAGCTATAAACCCGTAGTTTCTAAGAACTTCCAGATCTTCAAGGGAGTGATTTGTTGTATCTCATCGGGGAGCATCATTTGTCGTCCTAGATGGATACTTTTTTTGAACATGAGTGGTCCGCAGCTACAGAGGATGTGCATTGCGGTTTCCTCCTCCTCTTGGCAGAATCTGCACTCTGCCTCTTGGATAAGCCCCATGTTCATCATATTTTTGTTGAGTTTGCAGTGACCGGTTACAATTCTAGTTACTGCACAGGTTATATTATAGTAACACGGTATGAGTCGTCTGCTTCTAAGTCTGTTTCTACCATAAAAAGTCACAGCTATTTTGATTAAAATCTCCAATAACAAACTTTGAGACAAAGTAACTGATATAAATTAGCAAATTTAGTACCATCCTGTTAAAATGTTGAATCTATATAATAATAAATTGGTTGTGTGTTTGTCAAACGCGTTAGCAACTATGTTGATAGAATATATCCTTCAAACAAATTAATATTTGTTACCGTAATAAATTGGGATTTAAGATTGGCTAGATGTTTCAAATTTGAAAATAACAACGCACTTATAATAATTAGGGTTTATGCTCCAATAGAACAGGTTACCCTATTTACACTGTCAGAGTCAAATCATAATCACAAATATAGGTTATCTACTAATTGGAAGACGCATTTATTAGTGTGTTTATACACACTAATATTATAAAAGGCATATGTTTGTGTGTTTGTTACTTCTACTTACATACCAAATTTTAGTCCAATCGGTCTAGCGTGATTTTTGCGTAGTAACAACTATCTTTACATCATAGGTAGGTACAATATTTTTTTAAATTTATAATAATAGTATTTTAATTATATTTATTTATTTAAAAACTTAAAAAAAAACACCTTTTTAAAAAATAAATATTTATACCTTTATTTTAATGGCTATCTTACGATGCAAATAAAATTTTAAGCTAATTTATATCAGAATCTACTTGTATATAAATTGGTAAAGCTCAACCATATTTTAATTACATATTTTATTCAATCAAACTCTTCCTTAAGTCTATGAAAACGATCCACAATTTTAAAATGGTCGAAGAATAGATAAACGGTCATAAAACAAATTTAAACAACATTCAATCAAAAATCAAACAGTAAACTAATTCGAAAGCATCATTTTACATTTTAAATCAAATCAAATCAAAATGGCCTTAGGTCGGTTATTGACTGTATGTAATATAGCATATTAGATGACGCGAATTAGGCTTTTGAGTGAAAAAGTTGTTTTGGCACTAATTTTTCCGAAGTCAGGACGGAAAGTTATTAATTAACTCCTCAGTTACTTGCGCTTCAATTGTTTTTTAGCGGGGGTGGATTGAATTAGTTTCTAGCATTCCTAAATTAAAGCCTAATTTCGGATGGGGTGGTTGCGGCCCGATCGAGCCACTCATGAGTTTAAGGGTTAAGAAATTTATGATATTGTATTACACCACATATGTGATCTTGAATGGCCGAGTTTGAAAATCAGTCAGCACAATTAATAATATAATCAATTGCTTACCTAGTTATCTCCACTCGCTACGCTTTGTGCTAACAAGTAGTAGCTGGTTTCCATGCGTTGAACAAGATCTATTTCTCTAAGTGGTCACTATGACCGTAGACCAAGGAATTTAATAATTAATTAATAATACATCGACAATGACCGACACCGCGCCGGCATTACAACTGGTGTTGTAAAAATATCGATAGGTGACGGTAACCGCTGCTTGTTTATGAAGGTGTATAAAAAAAAATGGAATTAGGTGATACTTTCCGGAATTCCGTGATAATTTTATTTATTCATTTATTTTAAGCTTATACTCTCCTACTGCTGAGCAAAGGCCTCCCTCAAATTCTTCCATTCCTTTCGATCTAGCGCTACCTCTTGCCAGCCCTCCAGATACGTGATCAGGTCGTTACGCCATCGCTTTTGGGGAACATTATAATTATTAAACTTGAAATTAAATTTTTATTTCGCTTTAATTTGAGACTAAAAAAAGAAAAATTTGGATAAACTCACGGCATCCATGCTCCTATACACCAGTTATTATCGATCTTTTATAGACCTCAAATGTCGATTTTACTACCGATTCCCAATTCCTACCGTCCCGCTGTAAAATACAAGATGAGCGCGAACAAGCCTGCATAAATAATATATATAATATTATGATAAACTCACGGCATCCATGCTCCTATACACCAGTTATTATCGATCTTTTATAGACCTCAAATGACGATTTTACTACCGATTCCCAATTCCTACCGTCCCGCTGTAAAATACAAGATGAGCGCGAACAAGCTTGCATCTATCAATTTATTGCTTATAAAACCTCACATTTACCTATAAAACCTTAAATTTACGACTTTAATAAAAATAACAAGTAAATGAACTAATTAATTATGTTTAATGTCAAACGGTTTGATTGACTGGCGTGTTTTAGTGGACTTAAAACTAAATATGCTTTTAAAAAAATGTGTATTTTGTTTTACTTTTTTTGTGTATTAAAAAAAATATATATTTTTTGTATGTACGTACTTCACGATAAGGTGTTTCAACCGTCAAAAAGTAGCCTATGTGCTATTTAAGGGTCTAAGCTACCTACATTCTACATACTAAATCTAAGCCCAAATCATCATCATCATCATTTTAGAGAAAGTCCAAGTTCTCCAAACCACTTTCAGATTTCGGCGTGCCCAGCAAAAATAAAAATTTAAAATGTAATACCTACTCTATATTATCAAAGAAAATATTTATAAAATTAAAATAATATATTAATACGATAACAATAAACTATATCACCACCAAATCTGGATTCCAGCACAAGTCACAAAACCTACCACACATTAAATAACGCACATAAAAATACTCATTAGAAACAGTCACTTTAATATATTCCAATACGATAAATTCATTATCAGATCATGGATTAAAACAACTGGAATGAGCTTTATTTAAAATTTTGAGGCACCCGCTGTAAGTAAACCCACTGTAACTTATACAAGCACACAAATAGAGCACATGCTCTATTTCTCTTACATCAAAGTTCTTTTCTTAGCGTATATCCATGTATGATATATTTTTCTCTATATTAAACTAGCTTATGCTCGCGGCTTTGCCCGCATGGAAAAATCGTTTCTTAGCGGATGTCTATACCTCAAAACTTAACAGTATGCCAAATTTCAACTCAATCCGTCTAGCCGTTTGGGCTGTGCGTTGATAGATCAGTCAGTCACTCTTTCCTTTTATATATTTAGATGTCACCTTATATCGTTTAGTGTTCAGTTCAGTAGACTAACTCCCGCGGCTTCACTTCCTACTTAGACATCATTTATTAGCAAACAAAATGTAATATCATATTATATGCAGTATATCTGTACCAAATTTGTCATACATTAATGTCATTCAACAACTTGAGCTGTGTGATAGATCAATAATGACTTATTCACGCTTTTCTATTATTTAATACAGATTACAGTGTATCGTGTGTAGTGTGTTCGTGCGTGTATCTTACTAAGATGGCTTACTAGGGTTACTTCATTTATGTCAAATGAAACTACTTCTACAGTTTTTTTGTAGATATTTTAATATTCCAATAAATTAATTATCAGATTATATTCGATTCTGGTGATATTATGAAGCCGAGCGAAGAAGCCACCATTATTAATTAAAAATCTTTGATCGAAAGAACATAAAACATTAACTTTCGAACGTTAATTTCGGGTCTATCTCATATTTCAAGTTAAACGCCGACTGATTAGCGTAAACATTTGGAAAACTTTATGTTCGTATATTTCTTTTTTTACCGACCCAAGAAGAATTATTTTACTATTCCTCGGTTTTTTTATGTTCGCTGATTACTTGAACCGATTTAGAAAAATCTTCTTCATTTAAAAAGGCTAGTGTGTTTTCTCGGTGTTCCATTAGGTAAATTCTTTTCCTAATATTTAAATTTTTCAAAGTCGAATTTGTATTTTTTAAATTTTAAATCTCGCTAGTGACCTTGAAGTCGGTTTATTTTTTTATATTATTTACTTGTTAAACTAAATTTAAATCGTAATATTTCATATTCATCACACACCGTGACTATTTGCTTACCGGTGAGATAGGTCGCGTCACGCGTAATTATTGCTCTAGTACGTGCTCGAGCAAAAGCGCTGACGCCGCGTCGAACCTTCGAACAGTCGCGACGCGCGCGCATAGATTCTGGGTCATCGAAATGGCCTAGATACAATGAGTGCTACATGCGTTTACTTCAACTAAGGTGAAGCTATACTTCAACCAAATATGGCTCAAAAACTAGGAGTCACCTTGAAAACGGAAACGGAGAGATTAATATTTGAACAATATGAATCCGAGAAGGAAAAGAGACAAAAGCTGGAGGGTTTAGTGAATAATCTCACCAGCAAACTAGAAGAGTTACAGCGTGAGCTGCAAGATATGCGAGAACGGAGCAATGTCCCCAGCATACCGCCAAGAAAAGTCGTAGTTCCTCCACCAGATATGTACGAAACAGACGAGGAGGAACTCGCACGAGAAACAGAGTGGGTGCGCCAAAAAAGTCGAAAAAAACGTAAGCTTAACAAGTCACCATCCCCTCAACCATCAACCAGCGAACAAAAGAAGATAAAGGTGAAAAAAACCCCTTTACCACCACCGATAGTAGTCGAAAAAATCATAAACTATCAGCAGTTTTATGATCTACTGTCAGATAGAGTAAATAAAGACTCATTCTTAATGAAAATGATGAGTGACGATAATGTCAAAATTAACGCCAATGGTGAAGACTCATACAGAGCCATAACAAAACTACTCTCACAAAATAGCTGTCTCTGGCATTCTTATGAGAATAAACAAGACAGGCCTATCAGAGTGATGGTAAAAAATCTGCATTCCTCATGCCTACCCGAAAGAATTAACGAAGATCTTAACCTCAAAGGCCTAAAAATCTTAAGTGCCGTCAATAAACTTAAGTGGAAAAGTAAAGAACCACTTAACATGTGGATTCTTTCATTTGGAAAAGATGAAGACATCCAGAAGATCTATGGAATAAAGTCTATTCTAGGCTGCAAAGTTGACGTCCAACCGCTCAAATCGTCTAAGTTGATTCCACAATGCAAGAAGTGTCAGTCGTATGGTCACACGCAAAGATACTGTTCTAAGGAAGCTCGGTGCGTGAAATGTACCGGAAAACATCTAACGAGAGACTGCAACAAACCGGCAGACGCAAAGCCAAAATGCATCCACTGTGGAGAGTCCCATCCGGCAAATTACAGGGGTTGCATCGTAGCTAAAGAGCTACAAAATATTAGAAACAAGCTAACCAAGAAAACAAATGTGTCAAAAGTGGTACAAACAACAACTGCAAACAGAACAATACCAACTAGAGTTCACGAAAACGTGACAAATAAAGTTACCTTTGCACAAATTGCTAAAGACGATCAAGCCAATCAAAATCAGATAGAGAATAATGATACTAGTATAGAACAGAAATTAAATCAAATTTTGAGTTTGATGCTTGCATTTGACGAAAGAATTAAAAAGCTAGAAAACGATACTAAATAGCCCTAACGATAACAAGTATAAATAAATAGGCCAAGCGCGAGTCGGGCCACGCACAATGTAGGGTTCCGTAGTTCTAGTAGATTGAATACACTGCACAACAGCATTTTGGATGATTTTTGACGACGATTTCAAATTTGTGACTGAAATTTCTGTACCAGCTCTAGTTAAAAAGATATGACACATATTATGTTGTTTTCGTAATAAAACGCTATAAATGTAGAGATCATCATCATCATCATCATCTCAGCCGTAAGACGTCCACTGCTGAACATAGGCCTCCCCTTTGGACTTCCATATGTACCGGTTGGAAGCGACCTGCATCCAGCGTCTTCCGGCGACCTTTATAAGGTCGTCTGTCCACCTTGTGGGTGGTCAATGTAGAGATGATCCTAATTAATTTAAGTTTAAGTTGAAAAACTCTTTATGTTATTTGATTTTCTTGCTGAAACTGAAGGCAGAGCTATTCTAAATGCTATTCTTATTCTAAGGGCTATTCTAAATGCTCTAACAATATTCAGCCATCATATGTGCGTTCCAGAAGCCTTGATAGCGTTACTTCATCGAACAAAAGTTCGGGTGGAATTGCTTGCCCAATTCTTCACTTAGTACCCCAAGATTGTCATGAATATAGTCTAGGTGGTCGTGGAGAGAGTGTAACTTGATGGTTATGTCACATTCGAGCCTTTGAAAGTGACGCATTAGTTTTTGGACGTGTTGAGAAAAGTTCAAATAATTCTTACTTTACAAAAAAAAAACATAACCACCATTGGCCTAAAACAAAGTAAATCATTTTTAAATGAACACATTATGAGCCAGTTATGTTCCGCATACTTAATCCATATCCATATCCATATCCATACATATAATAAGAATGGAAATTTCTCCCCATTCATTGTGATCCTTTACTAAGGTGAACTGTGAAAATACGCATATGAACAAAACGACGCGAAAAAGTCGCTTGCGCGATCTAGATCGTAAAACATTTTGTAAATTTTTCCAAGGGAAACGTAAAATAAAATAATAAAATAAATAATAATCATTTATATCGGACACATCGCCCCTAATTTACATCAAAATTTCGAAGTAAAAGTAATAGAATATAAAGTAAATTCAATTCAAAAAAATCAAAAAGCAAAAAGTGCGACAAACTAAAAATACGCCATCTATCGATGTGGCCATAAACGAAAATTTACCAGAGTAGTTTTATTAGGCTTAATTTGTAAAAAGGTTATTACTTATGTGTGATAAAACGGCACAACCGAATTGTATGCAGTTTTCGCTAAAACGTTGCAAATTTCTCTAATTTGTAAATAGTATTGGTTTTATTTAAATCGGTTTTTAAATAAAAGAGTTATATCTATCTAAAGATTTACTTATCTATTATATAAAATCGTTCGTACACTTTTGTTCTATCAACGCACAGCCCAAACGGCTGGACGGATTGAGCTGAAATTTGGACAGCGTATTCGTAAGAAGATTTCATCGTGCAATAAGAAGCGATTTTTTAAAATTCCCTCAGGAACAGGAATTATTCCCGAAAAACGAATGTATGCAAATCCGTAACCGCTGAACCGATTAAGCCGAAATTTTGTAAAACGATAGTTGGGATTGTGATTAGAAACATCAAATAGTTTTTTTGTCAGAAATTTACTTTTAAGGGGGGTAAAGGGGGGTCGAAGTTTGTATGGAAAATTTAGAACCGCTGACCCTATTGAGCTGAAATTTGGTACAGAGATAGATTGAGTCCTAAAAAATTGAATGGTATACTTTTTATTCCAAAAATCAACCTCTAAGGCGGGATAAAGGAGGTCAAAGTTAGAATAGGAAATCGGTAACCGCTTCTTTGTTTAAGCTGAAATTTAAACCAGCGTGTTCTTTAGGTAACGAAGGCGACGTATAAAAAGGGATTTTTGCAAAATTCTTCCGGGAACGGGAATTATTCCCGAAAAACGTTTGTATGCAAATCCGTAACCGCTGAACCGATTAAGCTGAAATTTTGTAAAACGATTGTTTAGATTGTGTTTAGGAACATTAATTTTTTTTTTTGACGAAAATTAACATTTAAGGGGGGGTAAAGGGGGGTCGAAATTTGTATGGAAAATTTAAAACCGCTGACCCTATTGAGCTGAAATTTGGTACAGAGGTAGATTGAGTCCTAAAAAATTGTATGGTATACTTTTTATTCCAAAAATCAACCTCTAAGGCGGGATAAAGGAGGTCAAAGTTAGAATAGGAAATCGGTAACCGCTTCTTTGTTTAAGCTGAAATTTAAACCAGCGTGTTCTTTAGGTAACGAAGGCGACCTATAAAAAGGGATTTTTGCAAAATTCCTCCGGGAACGGGAATTATTCCCGAAAAATGTTTGTATGCAAATCCGTAACCGCTGAACCGATTGAGCTGAAATTTTGTAAAACGTTTGTTTAGATCGTGTTTAGGAACATTAATTTTTTTTGACGAAAATTAACTTTTAAGGGGGGGTAAAGGGGGGTCGAAATTTGTATGGAAAATTTAAAACCGGCTGACCCCATTGATCTGAAATTTGGTACAGTGGGAGATTGAGTCCTAAAAAATGATATGGGATACTTTTTATCCCAGAAATCAACCTTGAAGGGGGAAGAGGGGGGGGGGGGGTAGAAGTTTGAGTAGAAAATCAGTAACCGGCCATCTTTTAAAGCTCAAATTTGAACAGCGTATTTTTTATGTAACGTAGATGACCGATAAAAAGGGATTTTGCAAAATTTCCACGGGAACGGGAATTAATTCTAAAAAACGTTTGTATCCAAATCTGTAACCGCTGAACTGATTGAGCTGATATTTTGTAAAACGATTGTCTGAAGTGTGTTTAGGAACATTGAATAGTTTTTATGTCAGAAATTAACTTTTAAGGGGGGTAAAGGGGGGGTCAAAGTTTGTATGGGAAATTTAGAACCGCTGACCCTATTGAGCTTAAATTTGGTACAGCGGTAGATCTAATCCTAAAAAATGATATGCAATACTTTTTTCCCAGAAATCAACTTTTAAGGGAAAAAAGGGGGGTGCAAGTTTGTGTAAAAAATCGTTAGCCGCTTCTTTGTTTTTGCTGAAATTTGGACAGCGTGTTCTTAGTTACATAAACTAAGACGACCGATAAAAAGGGATTTTGTGAAATTCTTACAGGAACGGGAATTATTCCCAAAAAACTTTTGTTTGCAAATCCGTAACCGCTAAACCAATTAAGCTGAAATTTTGTAAAATGATGGTTTGAGTTTTGTTAAGGAAATTTTTAATAGTTTTTATATCAGAAATTAACTTATAAGGGGGGGTCAAAGTTTGTATGGGAAATTTAGAACCGCTGCGCTGACCCTATTCAGCTTAAATTAATTTAGTGCAGAGGTTGATTGAGTCCTAAAAAATGGGATACTTTTTATCCCAGAAATCTACATTAAAGAGGAGGAAAGGGGGGGGGGGGGGTGCAAGTTAGAAGCGTAAGAAATCGTTAACCGCTTCTTTATTTGAGCTGAAATTTGGATAGCGTGTTTTTAGGTGGTTTTGGCGACTCACGAGAAGGGCTTTTGCTAAATTCCCACTGGAACGGGATTTATTTACAAAAAACAATTGTATGCAAATCCGTAACAACTAAACCGATTGAATCGAAATTTTGTAAAATCATGGTTTGAGTTGTGTTTAGGAACATTAAATATTTATTTTGACAGAAATTAATGGGAAATTTAGAACCGCTGACCCTATTGCGCTTAAATTTGATACAAAGGTAGATTAAGTCTTAAAAAAAGATATGGGATACTTTTTATCCCAGAAATCAACCTTTGAGGGGAGGAAAGAGGGATCCAGTTTATGTAGGAAAGGTAACCGCTTCTTCGTTTTAGCTAAAATTTGGACAACGTATTCTTTATGTAACGTAGGCGACCGATAAGAAGGGATTTTGTGAAATTCTCACCAGAACAGGAATTTTTTCACAAAAACGTTTGCATGGAAATTAGTAACCGCTGAACCGAAAATGAGCTGATATTTTGTTAAGTTCTGTTAATGAATAGTTTTTTTATGTCAGAAATTAACTTTAAGGAGACTAAGTATTAAAGGAGGGGGAAGGAGGATCAGAGATTTAATGGGAATTCAGGAACCATGGAATTGATTTGAGTCGCGGGAAGGATGGTGTGAGAAATTAGTAACGAATAATAATTTAGCTGAGGTACATTACAGTAGAGATAAGTTAAAGAGTTACCGGGAAAGGACCACAAATAGTTTTAATTCCTGAAAAGAGGCGTGAAAATTTATGAAGGCGATAAACTACCGCTCAACTGAGATAATTTGACCTCTGGGAAAGGACATAGGATTGGTTTCTACGGTAGCGAACAAAACTGCATAGAAATACCCAACCCGATATTCTTCGCTACCCACAGCGGGAGCAAATAATATATAGCCATGCCTTATTTTACGCTTACAAAGTCACGGGGATGGAAATACTATCATAGTGAACATAGCAGCACCAAATTCGCTTTATTAATTGACTCTCACGCGCAACGAAGTGCGCGCGGGTCAGCTAGTTTTTAATAAAATCAAAACAATAGTTTTATGTTTACCATGAACAATTCGCTTGCGCGATCTAATTTTACTACTAGCGCCATCTAGTTATGCATTAACAAACTATAGGCTAGGTTAGCTTTAGGTATTCTTATTTTGCTGATTTTACCGAAACTAATAATTTTATCTTAACCGCTATAGTTTTCCTGGAAAGTTCATGGTTGAAAGCATACCTCTGATTTTTTTCAGAATTTTAAAGCTAGTAGTTCAGATTTTAGAGGGTGGGGGACGCTCAATTATTTTTTTTAAACTTGAATATCTTTCAAACAGAACATGAAATCGAAAAAGTTTCTTAGCAAACCGTCCTTCATTTTAAAATACCTATTCAACGATACCCCACACGATGGTATCAGCCAGAAAAAAAAAAATCATCCCCATCTTACGTGTACGGGAGGTAGCCTAAATTAATTAATTAAAAATTATTTTTTGTCACCGTTCTCTTACCCTTATTATTACTTACCTGTATACAAAATTACACTTTTCTAGGACTTATAGTTTCTCCGCAATGCCGCGGACAGACAGACGGACGGACGGACGGACGGACGGACGGACGGACGGACGGACGGACGGACGGACAAAGCGAAACTATAAGGGTTCCTTGTTGACTACGGAACCCTAAAAACTAAAGATCTAAAGTGTAGTGAATAGTGTAAAGTAGTATAATTGCTACATATGCATTTTGCATAAAGAACACATGAACAAAGTGTCTTCTCCAATATAGACAATAAGAAAAGTGTTAATGGACACTATCTTAGCTTTAGTCTATGAAGCAGTTTAAGTTAGATGTAAAATACTTATTAGCCTATGTTAAGGCTAGATCGTATTGTAACTAGAGTGTAGCTAATTAATGTACTCTAGATAGAAAAAAAAAAAAAAAAAAAAAGGTAGCACTCCGGGAGTGCCGGCAGAAGTGAAAACTTCAATATTAACGTTGTGTTTAATTATAAGTATAAAAGTACTATCATTTATGAGGTAGAATACAATGTTTATTTATTGCGCTATCGTACACAAATATGACAATTTATATGTTGTTATTTATAATATTATATCGTTATTTATATATTACATTAAATTTTATCTCTCAGAAAAATCAACTTCCATCCATAATTTCGACGACTTTTACACCATCAACAGAGCAGCACACTCAGGCACGGTAGAAAGAGTGGGAGATACTAGTTCCTCTCCCTTCCCCTCGATCTTACGCTTTTTCGATCAGCATCACGTGACCCTGACGCGAGTTTTAAAGTTTTTACCCATACAAAAAAGTGCTCAGCGCCGCTAAAGAAGTTTTCACTTCAAAAATAACATTTAACTTGACACTGGCAAAACACGAAAGTGGAGACCATAATTTAATATCCCGTGAACATTCACGAATTTTACTCGACACTGGCAAAATGCACATGTTGCCATATTATAAAAAAAAAAAAAAAAAAAAAAAAAAAAACGTCGCCATCGATAAAGTCGATAGCGGGTCAATAAGGAGTTTTGGCGGCAAGCCTTGATCATATCATTAGCTCCACGTCTTTTGCTTAATAATCGTGTAGAATTTGATTGTTAGCGTGTAATAATGGTGGAATATTGCGTGTTAAGTGTTTTTGAAAGTGCACAGATGTAGGCAAGTGATATGGTGCTGAAATATGAATTTTGGTGCCCCCTCCAAAACTCCTCCGAACTTTCAGTAAAATTCCACCCATTTTACTGGAAGACTCACGTGACTAGACGAGCTATTAAGCTCACTCTGACTCTGACCTGACTAACTAACTTATTACTTAAAAAATAACATTTAACTTGACACTGGCAAAACACGAAAGTGGAGACCATAATTTAATATCCCGTGAACATTCACGAATTTTACTCGACACTGGCAAAATGCACATGTTGCCATATTATTAAAAAGAAAAAAAAAAAAAAAAAAGTCGATAGCGATTGGCAGCTCCTGCGATTTCGCTAAAAAAATGGTAGCCAACGACTTTTGGAATCGATATCGCACTCTCGACAAAGGGCTGTCGATCAATCGCTAGATTTTGTCGTATTATCTGTGGTATAATGTGTATCAACTGTCAAATTAAATGTCAAAATATCGTCGAGGAAACGTCAAATAGGAGTTTTTGGCGGCAAGCCTTGATCATATCATTAGCTCCACGTCTTTTGCTTAATAATCGTGTAGAATTTGATTGTTAGCGTGTAATAATGGTGGAATATTGCGTGTTAAGTGTTTTTGAATGTGCACAGATGTAGGCAAGTGATATGGTGCTGAAATATGAATTTTGGTGCCCCCTCCAAAACTCCTCCGAACTTTCAGTAAAATTCCATCCATTTTACTGGAAGACTCACGTGACTAGACGAGCTATTAAGCTCACTCTGACTCTGACCTGACTAACTAACTTATTACTTAAAAAATAACATTAAACTTGACACTGGCAAAACACGAAAGTGGAGACCATAATTTAATATCCCGTGAACATTCACGAATTTTACTCGACACTGGCAAAATGCACATGTTGCCATATTATTAAAAAGAAAAAAAAAAAAAAGGAGCACTCCGGGAGTGCCGGCAGAAGTGAAAACTTCAATATTAACGTTGTGTTTAATTATAAGTATAAAAATACTATCATTTATGAGGTAGAATACAATGTTTATTTATTGCGCAATAAATAAACAACATATAAATATGACAATTTATATGTTGTTATTTATAATATTATATCGTTATTTATATATTACATTAAATTTTATCTCTCAGAAAAATCAACTTCCATCCATAATTTCGACGACTTTTACACCATCGTTATTATCAGAATCATCATCGCAAATTTTTACAGCTGATACAATTGGTTTATGATAACTGAAGTAAGAAACAAACAGTTTTCATTCGAACCTATTTAAGTGTCTAATAAAGACCGCATCAATAGTAGTTTTGTATTTCGTTGTGCTAAAATTGCGATCATTTGACATAGTTAAACCAAATTCATTATTTAAAAATTCAATTAATGATTGATTTTTATCGTCTGCAAAGTTTATATTGAAATCTCCACTTAAAATCATTGACAATTTATCAAAGCTTTTTCCAATTTTTTTTTGAAGCAATGCAGATGCGTCATGAGAATAAATAAATAAATTTTCGTACAAGAAGTCTCGTATAACACGCAAAGACTTAGCAGCACACTCAATCACGGTAGAAAGAGTGGGAGATACTAGTTCCTCTCCCTTCCCCTCGATCTTACGCTTTTTCGATCAGCATCACGTGACCCTGACGCGAGTTTGAAAGTTTTTACCCATACAAAAAAAAGTGTTCAGCGCCGCTAAAGAAGTTTTCACTTCAAAAAAACGTCAAATAGGAGTTTTGGCGGCAAGCCTTGATCATATCATTAGCTCCACGTCTTTTGCTTAATAATCGTGTAGAATTTGATTGTTAGCGTGTAATAATGGTGGAATATTGCGTGTTAAGTGTTTTTGAATGTGCACAGATGTAGGCAAGTGATATGGTGCTGAAATATGAATTTTGGTGCCCCCTCCAAAACTCCTCCGAACTTTCAGTAAAATTCCACCCATTTTACTGGAAGACTCACGTGACTAGACGAGCTATTAAGCTCACTCTGACTCTGACCTGACTAACTTATTAATTAAAAAAATAACATTTAACTTGACACTGGCAAAACACGAAAGTGGAGACCATAATTTAATATCCCGTGAACATTCACGAATTTTCGACACTGGCAAAATGCACATGTTGCCATATTATTAAAAAGAAAAAAAATAATAATAATATCGTCGAGTTTGTTTTTGGTCATTTTTTTGAAGTGAAAACTTCTTTAGCGGCGCTGAGCACTTTTTTGTATGGGTAAAAACTTTCAAACTCGCGTCAGGGTCACGTGATGCTGATCGAAAAAGCGTAAGATCGAGGGGAAGGGAGAGGAACTAGTATCTCTCACTCTTTCTACCGTGCTTGAGTGTGCTGCTCTGTGAATTTGGTTTAACTATGTCAAATGATCGCAATTTTAGCACAACGAAATACAAAACTACTATTGATGCGGTCTTTATTAGACACTTAAATAGGTTCGAATCAAAACTGTTTGTTTCTTACTTCAAGTATCATAAACCAATTGTATCAGTTGTAAAAATTTGGGATGATGATTCTGATAATAACGATGGTGTAAAAGTCGTCGAAATTATGGATGGAAGTTGATTTTTCTGAGAGATAAAATTTAATGTAATATATAAATAACGATATAATATTATAAATAACAACATATAAATTGTCATATTTGTGTACGATAGCGCAATAAATAAACATTGTATTCTACCTCATAAATGATAGTATTTTTATACTTATAATAATTAAACACAACGTTAATATTGAAGTTTTCACTTCTGCCGGCACTCCCGGAGTGCTATTTTTTTTTTTGTAAATTACACTTAATTATAAGCTTTTTTGTAATAAATAAGCTTCTGCGAATTCCGCCGATATGTAATATGAGTTTTGTTTCTTCAAAAATTATAAATATTACTTGTATTCGAGATGTGACTGGCCAAAAGCTGGTCCAAAATAAATAGTGTTAAAAGTATGATTTTTCATAAAAAAAACTCCTTAAAAACATTAAGGAAATCTGTGAAACAATGTAACATTTCATTGGAGCACTTGCAACAGTAAGCTTAATGCTTATTAAGGCTAAAAACTTAGTCATAATAACATAACCTATGTGACATTTGTTTTAGTTAAATAGGTAAATTGTGAAGCCCTCGCAGCTCCAATCTCCGAAAACTAAACATTATTGGTATGTGTTATTAACCATCAACTTAATATATTTTAGCTCAATTGGTTCTATATAATATTATGTCATCTAACATAAAATATTAAAGACTATATATATATATATATATATATATATATATATATATATATATATATATATATATATTACTAGCTTTGCCCAGCGGTTTTACCCGCAGTACTTATGTGTATGTGTTTTTCCAGGGTCTAAGCAATCTCTATACCAAATTTCAGCTCAATCGGTCCACCCGTATAGGTGTGAAAGAGTAACAAACATACATCCATTCTTGCCAACTTTCACGTTTATAATATTAGTAAGATATATGTATAAGGTTTCTATAATGTATTTTCTATTTTTAGAGATGGGAAGATCTTTTGCGACAGTACTAAATTAAGTCCTTATGGAGGTAGAAACAAAGGACACTCAATTTCAGGTGTTTGAACATCCATGCTGCTATGTACCAGTAAAAAGGTAATTAAATATTTATATTTAATTAAATATTAATTAACTTATAGCATACACATGCACACCTTGCTATAACAAAGCAATATATATATATATATATTAAAGCTATAAATGTTATAGTAAGTGTGTGTTTTTTAAATGTTAAATTTACAACAATGAGAAATTTAAGAAAAAAGAATCTAAGGGTTGGACACATACCACAATTATTATCTAGAAAACTACTGAACTGATTTTGATGAAACTTGCACTTGTTCAAGGACTTAAAATTATGAAATAAAATAATTACTAATGTACATTATTTAATGCATAATATTTATTTTGATTTATAGGTATGGACTATGAAGAAATCCTGTGACATGCATTTATTGGTCCCGATGACAAGGCAGAGAAGAGAAATTGTTGGAGAATATGACAAACACCCATAACTCTGATTGAAGAACTTCCAATTCAAGCCGCTGGCTGCTAGCTGTTGGTAAAATCCAATTGGCTGATCATTAAAATATTTAGCATACCTCCAACATCCAATTTGTTCCTGAAAATATAATATAGCTTACTATCACATACATAGGTGACCTTACAAGAAAGTACTTAATCAATATTGTCTCTATCTTGCCTACCTTTGTTTGAAATAAAGTTGTTAAATTGATTTGTAAAATTTACAATTGTGTTTTATTTATCCTACTACTTACTACTTAGTCAGTTTTTATAATTACATTTTGTTATACCAACTGCTGAGCCGAATGAGTATAAATTAAGCATTAGGTAGCTTAGGACATAATATAATCTTACTAATATTATAAATGTGAAAGTTTGTAAGAAAGGATGTGTGTTTGTTACTCTTTCACGCCTAAATGAGTGCACCGATTGAGCTGAAATATGGTATAGTGATAGCTTAGACCCTGCAATAACACAAAGGCTATAGTACAGCGGGTAAAACCGCTGGGCGCAGCTAGTAAACAATATGATACAAGAGAATACATCTAGTCAGTATAAAAGTATCCTGCCGCCAAGGAATTCCGTACATGGACATGAATTGAGGATTCCTACTTATTAGACTAGTTTGCAATGGCAAAAATTTGGGTCTTGATTGCTAATAAGTGTGTATTGTGTATAGGTTCTTACACATTTGCACCTAGAGAGAAGCAATGTTTGGTATTTGTCTATATTGATCTAGCGGGCGCGATATAGGTATGCTAGGAACACGTTTTACCTTCCTACTAGTTATCATCTCAAGTATTCATGGTTTACCTACATTCTACGACCGCGAGCTCGATGTGCAGAAACAATAAAGTGTATAAAATTATTATAAAAAGAATAGGTTAGGTACACCAAAAATTTGTTCTTCACTTTCACAATTTTCAAGGTGAATCCATCGATATTTAGCTCAATATAATGTTTTTTGCTGTAAAGCTGAGCCATAAAAGTAGCAAAATTTACCGTATTTAATGATAAACTTTAATAAATATACAAGCACCATCGCTACGGGCGGGCGCGCGCTTGTCTAAGGTACACTCAGCAGTGTTGCCAACTATAGCAAGGCGAAATGTGCTAAAGTGTGGTAAAAAAAATGCCAAAAATATGCTAGTTTTGAAAAAAAGTGCTAAAATAAAATGCTAAATATTTTTTTAATAAAAAATGTATTAAAAAAATTACATTTCAACCGTTATGCCTACATTTCGAACAGATATTTGTCGACTGGGTCTTCATCTGCAACTACAGTTGCAGATGTAGAAGGCACGTGAAGAAGGCTGTGATAAATTTGGTTAGAAACAACACTGGTTAGAACAAAAGAGCGTGCTTTAGGTCGATTCATGTTTATAATAATATTATTAAGTAACGAAAAAACGGAAGAGGTTTACAAGTGGATGCATGTACAGTGTATTTTTTGATCATTACTCCGATATTGATTATTCTTTTTTATATTTCCTATGTTCTTCGATACATATTTAATTCAATTTTATTATGTATATAATGCTAAAAAAATATGCTTTATGCTAAACGACAAAATAATGTGCTAAACAGAAAGAAAATATGCCAAATTTAGCATATAAAATGCTAAATTGGCAACACTGACACTCAGGCACGGTAGAAAGAGTGGGAGATACTAGTTCCTCTCCCTTCCCCTCGATCTTACGCTTTTTCGATCAGCATCACGTGACCCTGACGCGAGTTTGAAAGTTTTTACCCATACAAAAAAAGTGCTCAGCGCCGCTAAAGAAGTTTTCACTTCAAAAAAAAAAAAAAAAATCACACACCGAATAAAATTATGGGATAATTCAAAAATGTTTTTTTAAAAACTTAAACCTTTAATAGATGAGATATTTTTAATAACTTTAACCTTAAATCATCATCTCAGCCGTAGGACGTCCACTGCTGATCATAGGCCTCCCCTTTGGACTTCCATATGTACCGGTTGGAAGCGACCTGCATCCAGCGTCTTCTAGCGACCTTTATAAGATCGTCTGTCCACCTTGTGGGTGGACGTCCTCCGTACCTCGTAACCATAAATAGGTTGAGATAAATTTGTGATTACAAAAACTTTTAATCAAATAAGTATTTTATTGTAGTTTGATATATGTAATTATCATAACTGTAAAAATAAATACGATTAGATAGGTGAATATAATATTTATTTCGAGTTCCGCGCCTAACTCTCAATCTCACATCTTTTTGTTCAATGTCCGTCACTTCCCGCCTTTTTGCACGTCAAACATTTGTCATGTGTCACCGATGGTATATTTGCCACTAATTATTATTTAACTGCTCGATTGTAATAAAACGCTAACATTCGGCCATTCTGACAAATGTCTGACCTCAGACAAAGGATCAGTTTTTTTTGTCTTGATAGTTCAATGATGCAACTTTTAGCAGCATGCTCTTAGAAAGTTTGCTGTCCATCTTCTCCACTTTCAGATGCAGCTTTCGGCAGCTCGCTCGCCCCGAAGTCTCGCTATCCATCGTCTCCGCTTACTGATGCAGCTTTCGGCAGCTCGCTCGCCCCGAAGTCTCGCAATCCATCGTCTCCGCTTACTGATGCAGCTTTCGGCAGCTCGCTCGCCCCAAAGTCTCGCAATCCATCGTCTCCGCTTACTGATGCAGCTTTCGGCAGCTCGCTCGCCCCGAAGTCTCGCAATCCATCGTCTCCGCTTACTGTTGCAGCTTTCGGCAGCACGCTCGCCCCGAAGTCTCGCAATCCATCTTCTCCGCTTAGATATGCAACTATCGGCAGCACGCTCACCCCGATAGTTTGCAATCTATCGTCTGCGCTTACAGGTGCAACCTTCGGCAGCACGCTCACTCCGAAGGTTTGCAATCCTTAAGCGGTATCTGCGCTTACAGATGCGGCTTCGGCAGCACGCTCACCCCGAAGTCTCGCAATCCGTAAGCGGTATCAAATGCATCCATCGGCAGCACGCTCGCCCCGACGGTTTGCAGTCTTTATTATCTGCGCTTATGGATGCAACTATCGGCAGCACGCTCACCCCGAAGGTTTGCAATCCATAAGCGGTATCAAATGCATCCATCGGCAGCACGCTCACCCCGACGGTATGCAATCTATCATCTGCGCTTACAGGTGCAACCTTCGGCAGCACGCTCACTCCGAAGGTTTGCAATCCATAAGCGGTATCTGCGCTTACAGATGCGGCTTCGGCAGCACGCTCGCCCCGAAGTCTCGCAATCCGTAAGCGGTATCAAATGCAGCTTTCGGCAGCACGCTCGCCCCGAAGTCTGCACCTAAAACAACGAGAAAATTCGGAAGAAAATCTGTTCTCTTTTTTTTTAACTTAATAAGGT
The DNA here is from genome assembly GCA_947507615.1 of Hemithea aestivaria. Taxonomy (NCBI): domain Eukaryota; kingdom Metazoa; phylum Arthropoda; class Insecta; order Lepidoptera; family Geometridae; genus Hemithea; species Hemithea aestivaria. Next base: position 864,845 of record OX382331.1, read on the forward strand.
TTAGATCATTTATTGATTTAATTTGTGCTACTCTACAGCATTTGATAAAATAAGTATGGCAAGGTAAGGATTTGCACAAGCAAACAAAATTCTATCAATTAGGGTTTAATGTTATTCATTAACAATACATTGTTTTTATAACCACATGACTAAGATTTATTATAAAAATACATAAATATTAACGGACAGAATACAACAGATAGAAATAACCGCATGGTGTGGTGAGTGTGTTTGCGTGCGCACGCGTGTGTGTGTTTTATACCCTATTCTGAATGATAACATTTGCCATATCCTCATGATCGAAGCTGTGATCGGATTCCGTCAAAACATCCTGATTTTTATCTGAACCAGACAAACTTATCCAGGGTTTCATATTGTCCACTGTATAGACATTTTTATACCTTCTCTGGTTATGTCCTTCAATACTATGAAGGTATTTCCCAGATTACTCATTAGGACCTAGGTGGTTTATATGTACATCAAATATCAGCCGCGATGTACTCCGCTTCTGCTGATAAAGCCTCCATATGTTGTTTTTTGTATGCCCAGGATATTGGAGAACCCCGATGATAGATCACCATTCCACTGATGCTCTTTTCTGTCAGATCTATCGTCGGCCCAGTCAGCATATTTTGCTGCGCCGTCGTATCTTTCTTTATATAATTTAGACCCAGGTCTGCTTATATTTGACAGGTAATTTTAACTTCCAATTAGTTCTCGGTAAGGTACATTATTAATAGTTTCTTCTTATTCAGGTACTTGAATGTTTTTTTTTTACCCATATCTTTGCTCTAAATTCTTGTTGTAATAGTTTTACCACTTTATTTATTTCTTCTTTGTTTCCCATTAAGAAAATATCATCCTCAAATAGTATCATATCAACTATATTTCTATTCCAATGTATTAAAATATCATGCTCTGATCTTTTTATATTAATTTTCTCACAAACTTTCTTAATCCAACATTTAGGTGAATCTTTTAGTCCGTATGGTGATTTTTTGTAGTTTTAACACAGTTAGTTTTTACTTTGTCTTTCTTTAACTAAAAACAAAAACGGCACAACTCACGTCTATTATTGTCGAGAATATCTCGACCACGGTTTCGGACTATTACGATGTCCTTCATCAGGAGTTCACGCTTGCAGAAACCGGCGCTCACCTTTCTTTACATGGAGTACATGTATTTTAATGATAATCTCTGAATTTTAATGTATACATCTGTTTCTAATTTTCCATTTAAGAACGATATTACTATATCTATATCTACTATACTCGGATTGAACAAGGAGAATCCTTTTTGTAAACAAATGAGTTCCCACACCAAAAAATTATCAACTAATAGAAGATTTCTCAAATTAAAAGGATTTAAAAAAAATAAATTAGCTAGAGTAAATGTTTTTTCCATATTCAAAGAATAAATACTATTTGAATTATTATATTTTAAGCACACAGATTCAATTGTTTAATTAATTATAAAAATATATAGAAATATTTGGTAGTAAGAAAATATTGAGACTGGTATCATAGCAGGGGTCAATTCTGAACAAAGTAACTTGAGGGCCGGGCGTTAGCAATGCGACTTTTCACTTTAAGTTTTATAAATCAGTCCCTATTATGAAAATTTACAATGAAAATTACATAAAAATACGCGCTATTAAAAAAATAGGGTTGCATTTGATTAATGTAAAATTTTAGATGATTTTTTTTTAACTCTCTGTTGCACCTTGGCAGTACGCGACTCATTGGCGATCTCTCTCGTTCCGTTAAAGAATCGGACCGTAATTTTTGACACTGACATATTGTGACATTACTGCGCTTACAAAAAAGATCTAAGTTTTTCAAACGGGGTATAGTTGTTTTATTTCTCAGTCATTATTTAATGCTTCCGAGAGTCCCATTCGAATAGTGGAGAGATCGGATCTTCTGTTTTATGATGAAATCCTCTCACCACTTCATTTTCATTTTTAAAATCCATTTCGCATCAATTGTCATTGAATTTTTTTTGGTTACTCTGCTTCTATCCAAGCTTCCATTTTTTTTTTTTTATGTTCTTCTAATTCGTTCTGTATGGCTTTTCCCCATTTTTTTTTTATATAACTTCTTTGTATATCGTCATAATTACTTGTTCTGGATTTTCATCTGAACACAACGCAGTAGTCTTGTTGGTATATTAATGTTACATAATCTTTAAAATTTGCTGATGTATTTATTTTCCTTCCACTTGCAGTTACTTCCTTTCAGAGGCATTTTCTTTATTTTCAATATAACTACTATCTTTCTCTTTTATTATAATTTTTGATTTGGTTTGGTACTTTCTACTTCTAACTCCACATTTTCTTGTTCTTCATAAGTTACAACAAAGTAAGGATACTTTGTTTTCCTTGATAGAATATGTCTGTCTCATCAAATCTCGCAACTCTGGAAATTATTATACTGTCCGTTGCGGGTCCCACAATTTGTAACCCACATTTGCATAGCCCATGCCTTTTTTATTAGCAAATGAAATAAAATGATTTTTTTATTGCTCCAAATGTGATACAGATAAGGTGTTATAAATTATATAAAGTCTCCTCACATTTAACTTACTTCCAAGTATGCAATAATACAAATTCAAATTAAAGTATGATTATGGAATTATTAAGCAAAATTATTGTAATAGTAATCCAAGCTTTATACATTAATACTACTACTAATATTATATTTATTTATTAATTCTTTTATTGCATAGAAATTTTTACATAATAACCATTTTATGAGTTCCTCCTTGAAACGACTCAAATCTAATTGTTTAATGCAATTTGGTATAGCATTGTACGCTTTGATGCACATTGTAGCATAAAACCGGCTACTGCAGTACTTTGTTCTAGGTGTATCATGGACCAGTCTGTTGGGATTTTTAGTATTTCTAGAATATCTGTCGCACGCCACTTTAAAAAAATGTTGGTTCGTTTTACGAAAACCGACAGTTCGTAAATGTACATGCAAGGTAGGGGTAAGATTTTTTAACGATCCAAATAAAGGTTTGCATGATTCAAAAGGGGGTACCCCGCACATCGCACGTATGCATTTTTTTCCCTGTGTTGCAAGGCTCTGTTATCTAAATTGTCACATCGAGGTAGGATTATTGCAGCCCATGATTGTGCTTCCCAAGATTCTCAACTTATCGTTCATTATATCTCTGCCAAACAGTTTAGGAGGATTTTATTATTAATACCTTTTGATGGACATCTATTTATTAATGTAGTTGCCGTTAGAGCAGCTTGCCCCATAGGTGTCTTGGTAAGTTTGATTCATTGAAAATTGTCCTTGCCTCGTCAGATATAGTTTGATTATATGTAGTTCTAATTCAATATAAATAAATAAAATTGTAGTTTGTGTAAAGTAGGAATAGTCAACAATTATAGCTTGAAAATACCTATGACCTCCTTATAGTTGGAACTCTGACAGGACCTGCAACATCTGAATGAATAATAAGTCTCCGATCGAATATGACTGCGGTTTATTTAAACTTTTGAATGGTAATCGCGTACTCTTATTTTCATGCATGGCCTACATACCTTGTCACTAAATGGTAACTTTAGAGTTACCAAACCTTTTCTATTATATAAAGGTGACCCACTCTCCCGTGCCATAGGCCCACCTCCTTCTCTTTATCTGCAGTAGATATACTAGCAGTATTGGTCTCTGCCTTGTAATGTTGTGACAAATATATATAACTTTCCACGCTTTTCTCCATAAATTGTTCCAAATATGTTCCCTTTTTTTTATACAACGAAGTAAGAAGACGAGCAAGTCGCTCTCCTGATGGTAAGAGATAACGCTGCCCATGTGTATGTATTTTCAATTGACCTTTACCAAACATTACTGTGAAATTTCTCTCCATTAATTACTGTGTACTAATAAGGTTATGTGTCAGTCCTGGTATTATTATTACTTCTATGGTTATTGGTTTGTTACTATGCATTACTTCAAGGTATCTTTTATATTCTCACTGCAGTAAAAGTATTTCCATCTGCTATCTTTATGTTTATTTCATCTTCTTACATTTCAATTTAGTGCTATAATAATATAAACTACACTCTGCTGATGACAAATAAATAATCCGGGCCATTTTATTGAATCCTTTTATTTATAACTAGCCCGCATGGCAAAATCCCTTATTTACGGAGGTTTCCGTCATAAAACCCATCTATCATCCAATTTTCAACCCAATCCGTCCAGCGGCCTAGGATGTGCGTTGATAGATTCAGTCAGTCAATCAGTCACTCTTTCCTTCCATATATTTAGATTTTACTTATTGCATACTATTAAGCTATACCTACCCGATTTTGACACACACACAAGAGAGAGAGAGACCAGTGACCACAAATAATAATTTAGTATTTACACATTTACACAGATCAAACATTTTTACACCTCCAACAATCACTTCATATTAAAACAAAACTTCACATAATAACACCTCCAAGATACACGTATACTCAATAATTTAATTATAAGACTAATATTCAATATCATGGCAGATCGGTGGTTGATAAAAGTGTTCTTTACTGCTGTAGTATTGTTAGTTTGTGTTTCTCAATAATGGCATTTGTCATATTCAATATCATAATATACAAAATCAAGACAAATGGCAATCAAAACAAGTTAAATGTCTTGGCAATAATAAGAGTATTAGTAAATAATTTATACAATAAAAATTATAAATCTCACATTATTTGCTAATGAATGAACTTATTATACCTATCCTTGTCATACTTATTGAGAACAACTCAATAATATAAGATTTTTTTTACTGTTTCCAAGACATCAATTGATCAGACCTCATAATACATCGCAATACCTACTTATTGTCCAGAAAAGTAAATAAGCTGGCACTATCATAATATTATCACGCATACATCGCACTTCGCTCTATCGAAGTCATGTTCTATGTCAGATTCCACGCAGGAATATTGTGCTAATATTATTTACTGTAATTTAAATCCACATAGAATCCACAATGCAAAAGAAAACCCATCTAGGTAAAATATCCAAACATAAATTCAAGTTACGTAACACAGTCTAGTGCATTTTAAGCATTTCACTACAGTATTTCTACTTCTCATCACTTCAAGAAGGACCATTAAATCATAGGTAAATTAATTGAATTATGCACTCAACCGTTACGTATTCTTTTTTATATAATAATGTGCTAATATATCGAACTGACCAGATTTTTTTCTCGGTAAAGGTACTGCGCGTCGCGTCGTCGTCGTATCACTTCAGATTTTTTCTCGGATGAGGCACCACGCACGGCAACACCTCAGAATTTCTTCAAAAAAAACTGCACGTCGTCGTCATACCACTTCTGAAATGTAAAAATAAATACGATTAGATAGGTGAATATAATATTTATTTCGAGTTCCGCGCCTAACTCTCAATCTCACATCTTTTTGTTCAATGTCCGTCACTTCCCGCCTTTTTGCACGTCAAACATTTGTCATGTGTCACCGATGGTATATTTGCCACTAATTATTATTTAACTGCTCGATTGTAATAAAACGCTAACATAACGGTAGCAAGTATACGAATTTGCGAAAATATATATTTACATTTACAGATAAAACGTTTGAATCATTTTAATGTTATTTTAATATTAATGTGAATCAAAATTACATTAAATCCGTCATTTATATGATGTGATTTACTTAAATCAATTTAATGTGATCCACTTATAGTGATAATTATAATTTGGACTATTAGTTTATACTAATATAAAGATTTAATAATATTATGTATGTACCTCTTAGATCTAGTATTATACATAGATAGATCTGATAGAGTACCAAGAACCGGCGAGCATGTATGAAGAATGTAATGAAAGTTGAGGAAGCGAAAGAGTTGTGTCAGGATCGTTACGCATTTTTCCTGGGTCAAAAAAAAGTATCGTACTAAGTGGAGGAAAATAGTCTCTGCTTGCCCCAACGGGAACCAGGCGTGATTATAATATTATGTATGTATAGATCTGACATTACAAAATCGGGTGACTATTTTTTTGAAGTGAAAACTTCTTTAGCGGCGCTGAGCACTTTTTTGTATGGGTAAAAACTTTCAAACTCGCGTCAGGGTCACGTGATGCTGATCGAAAAAGCGTAAGATCGAGGGGAAGGGAGAGGAACTAGTATCTCTCACTCTTTCTACCGTGCTTGAGTGTGCTGCTCTGTGAATTTGGTTTAACTATGTCAAATGATCGCAATTTTAGCACAACGAAATACAAAACTACTATTGATGCGGTCTTTATTAGACACTTAAATAGGTTCGAATCAAAACTGTTTGTTTCTTACTTCAGTTATCATAAACCAATTGTATCAGTTGTAAAAATTTGGGATGATGATTCTGATAATAACGATGGTGTAAAAGTCGTCGAAATTATGGATGGAAGTTGATTTTTCTGAGAGATAAAATTTAATGTAATATATAAATAACGATATAATATTATAAATAACAAAATATAAATTGTCATATTTGTGTACGATAGCGCAATAAATAAACATAGTATTCTACCTCATAAATGATAGTATTTTTATACTTATAATTAAACACAACGTTAATATTGAAGTTTTCACTTCTGCCGGCACTCCCGGAGTGCTACCTTTTTTTTTTCCTAGTATATACTGTCCTACTGCTGTGCAAAGGCCTCCCCCAAATCCCTTCACGCATCTCTATCCTGCACCACCTCTGGTCAGTCAGTCTGGTGGTATAGATTATAGATCTTCTCGCCACCTTTTTTTTGGTAAAATTTACAGATGTAAGGTAAAAAATATCTGAACAGTTTCTAAAATACATTTGGCATAAACGTAGTAGCGAAACCACAGTAGTAGTAATAATATAAAAATTGTGTGACACAAAAAGAATTACATTTTTTAATAAGTTATTTAGTATATTTTAATAAACATAATAATATTATGGTATTTTTAATAAAATGATTTACAAAAAACAAATAGAATTGTATATTTTTAGGTTTGTTTATGAAATTCAAATCAGTAATCGATATGTGTGGTTCAAATTTAATTGAATTCAAGCAATCTATTATTCAAATTTTGTAAGATATATTGAATTAATGTAATCACGAGTGATTTACTGAATACATTATGTGACCCTTACATATATTGAGTTTAATATAATAATGGGTCCATTCCGTTACTTTGTGACTGACATTTCTTGATTTGTTAATCCCAATTTATTACTGGTCGTTATAATATTCCAAATTACAATTATGTCTATGTAAGAAACGACTATATACATGAGATTAATATATTAACAATAAATAAGCTATTTAAAACATATTAGCATTTAATTATATCCAAAAAATATTGAAGATTATTTATATTTATATCGGTTTCGTAAGTCAAAAGTTCAGATATGTTAAGTGCTCCGAGCTGTCACGGTGAAGGAAAAACATGGGTATAAATAAAGATGGGTAAGTTATGAACCCGAATATGTTTGTTGAGTTTTAAGATTGATATTCGATACAAGCATTTCTTATCTATATTCCGTGGACATTTCCATAATGTGCGCATATTTTTTAAATAATTAAATTTGAGCGTAGAATAGTAGCTGTAGCCGCTGGCCTTAGAACCGGTCTAAAGATATTATTATGTAAAAATAACTGTGGAAAGCACTAACCGACTGAGTTGATTCATTCCTCAATATCACTCGGATTAACGATTTACAATCGAAAAGCGAAGTTGACATGCTTCCCTCGACATGTTTATCACCGCTGCCGATTCAAACAATAATTTATTTAAATTTCGACGAAAATTAAAACAATATTAATAAAAAGCGGAATATTTAAAAGTCGAATTCCGAACCGCGGAAGATAGTGTTGCGAAACGCGCGCAAACTTAATGTTGTAAGTTTATTCAGTTAGCTCGATTTTCGATTTGGAGAATCGTTATCGATGGCCTATTCAATAACCGTTTGGTATCGATATAAATTGTTATTGGCGACGTGAGTTACCGTTTCGGAGATGGTATTATACCTCGACGCAGACAATCGCATAAATATCGAACGGGGGTTTATCGTTATTCGTTATCTATTCGCGAGAGATCGAAAGCTGTTGAAAGTTTGAGTGGGTGATACCTCCTTTTATATGCGTGAGCTGTAACGATACGAACTGATCGTATTTGGAAAGGGAAATTTTATACGCTTCAATTTCGTGACACTTAGACACTACGGCCGAGACGTAGTATATTGCAGTCAACAGTAACAATAATAATAAAGATTTAATCGATAATAACTGCTTCGATTATAATCGATTTAACTGGGTCTCTATCGCAAATACGCCTCAAAATAAATACTTAAATCTGTAATCCCTTGAATCGATGCGTCAGTAGAATCGATTGGAGTATCGAGATGGATGTTAATGTCCGACCGACCTGCCGTTTGGCGATTGATGGCCCGCCCGCGGCACTTCTAAAATAGTGTGGATTAGTTATAATTTATTTGAATGGTCTGCTCGGTTTTTATGGATTGATTTAGACTCCAGAAATATAAAACTGTATGTCATTTTACATATCTATCCTTCCGCTGCTTCGCTGTCTTGAAGAGATCGCTATTAGCGATAAGACCGCCAATTGCAACACTTTTTCTCTAATGTGTATTTTTAAAGATTATTCTACTGTATTTATTTGTGGTGTTCAATGATGAGTTTTTAGAGTTCCTTTGGTTAGGTACATCGTTGGTTTTATTTTAAGTGTTTGTAAAATTTACTTTATTATAATATGGATAAATAAAAAGTTTCTTACCTTATTATGATTCTTTTCCACAGCAGAAAATTAACTTGCATAAACAAAATTAAATCTCTTATCCTTAAAGAAAAATCTTCCGCGATAATATCAGTATCCCAAGACACAAGCTTGTCTCAGTTTATTAGGCGCATCGTCGCGTCATAGATTAAGCAAGTTGCAGTAAGACAATAGTGAAGTCCCGCTAGGGTTGGCACTGCAGTGTAACAGGGTTGCTTTAACACCTTACAGCTCGAGGCAGGTGAGTAACGCGGCTTGACGCGACAGCCCTGCCTCAACTTTGGGTAAACTGTACAAGGCATAGACAAATAGCGAGTAATATGATATTGAGTACCTAAGGAGAAAAAGTCATCGAGTCAGCGAAACCATATAGGAAATTGCAGATAATAATAATAATTAAAGATTATTAGGTTATTAGATGATTATAAAGCGGCCAATTTCGGTTGTGTTGGCGTTTCATATAAAAATACACTAACTAGCTACATAAAATATATTTTGCCTACATACTTAATCGTTGCTCTACATCATACTCGTAATGTCTGTGCCTGTGTGCCAAATTTCATCAAAATTCAATAAGCTGTCTTTTAAAAAAAGTTCACCAGGTAAAGACTAATGCGCTCAGCTAGTATTGCAGGTGACAAAATAGACTTACAACTTCAATCAAGGTTACCAGGTTGTTGTTTTATAAAACAAAAAATGACATTGACGCAGAGGATGTCCATAAAATGATAAAAATGATATATTACACCCAAATTAATGGTGACTAAACATCTCCAATAAACATTATGCTAATAAATATTTTCTATTTTTGTATTATTTTTAAGCAGTTTAAATGCTTTACACTAATATTAAATTGTTTATGTCATTGTTTTTATACTTTAAACGAATTTAAAAGTGATAATGAGTTGATTGACTTTAGGGTGACATTTGGATCATTTTAGTTATAAATTATGATATATCTATTTACTTATTTTGTTCTTTTTATTTTAAATGCGCTGCATATTTGATTTAAAACTAGTTGCGGATCGGAATTGTTGACAAATTGTTGATTTTATCAAATACAATTGAGTTATTTTAATATTAATAATACCACAGAACAGGTTACCATACACAGTCAGATTCTAATCTCAATCACAATAATAATTAAAGGTTGTGTGCCCGAGCTATAATGTTGCTGTTCTGGTCGCCACGATTAATACAAGGCCTGCAACATGACCTAACTACTGCTTCCTACATTTCTTACAGGAAACATCCGGGAGCCACAATTTAAAAAAGAAATTTCCCACGCTACATTTAGCAATTTAAGCTGTGCGTTGATAGACCAGTCAGTCAATCAGTTTCCTTTTACCATATAAATATTTTATAATATTATGTCTATTTATATCCCATATTTTTTTACATTTCAAATTCAAATACAGCCAATATTTCTGGTTTTAAATTAGAATGATTTGTAATATCAAATCATGATATATGGTTATTCGAGAAATGTCCAATTAATCACATTTTATGAATGAATATAGGATTTGCATATATGTAATTATAATTTGTTTATATATTTTGGCATCAGATAAATCAAACTCCTATAGTCAGTTACATCAACTTTATAAAAAATCAAAAAACTTGTTCATTGATGTGGTTATAATTTTATAATTTTAAAAATAAACAAGTCTTAAAATATTCGCGGCTTTGCCTGCGTGGGCAAATTCTTTCTTAGCGGAGATCTACGTCATAAAAATTTATCTGTGTGCCAAATTTCAACCCAATCCGCTCAACGGTTTGTTCTTTGTGTTGATAGATCAATCAGTCAGTTACGCTTTCTTTTTACATATTTTGATATATTCGTCATGTATATTAGACTGAATTATTTTATAGTTTTAAACTGCTGCTACGTAGGTTAAATAGCAGATTAAATTTCAGCTCGATCAGTTGAGCCTTTTCGATGTGCGAGTGTTAAGTAAGACCGAGATAAAAAAATATAGTACAGGTACAGGTACCCCACATAAACTGTCATGTTAAATAACAATTATTATAAGGTTATGTGGCCAATGTTCCAGGGTGGCCAAGTTTTCTACAAGGATTGCCTCCTACACATGTTTTTGTTGTTTATTTGTAAATTGTCTGGAAGAGATCGCTATTAGCGATAGACCAGATGTTATACTATTTATAATATATGAATTGTATTGAATTTTAAGTTCTTGTATAGTTATGATGTTTAAATAGAATAGAATAGAAAAACACTTTATTGCAAACCAAGATACATAGGAAATAATTAGACTACAATAACATACCTACTTAAAATTAAAGGTAAACCATTGGCGGTCTTATCGCATTAAGTAATCTCTTTCAGACAACCTGGCTGGAAGGAAAATAAAGTACTCGTATTATCTAATCTTGAATCGCCCAAGTGACGCTGACATAAAATCGCTGGCGCTCATGACTCGGTCCACTCACCATACTCGATGGCTGATAAATTCTATCAATACCACAAGCGGGAGATGTCGGGTGCCTTCAATAGTGTTTACCTCACGAAATGCGCAGTTTAACACCCCTATTAGGGTTTAGCACCGGCGTTAATAATGTTGACAAATTATTGGCAACCCTGACAACTTGAATTTACTGATAGGGCTGTGACAAATACTGTCTAATGATTTACCTACTTTCGTTTAGACGTTGTTTGGAGGTTAGAAGTTTATAAAGATAAGTATAAACTCTATTGGCTGTAGCATGACACACGGGATCCCGCAGAAACCTCAAGAGTAGAACTGTCATCCCATACATTGTACTTTTGTGAATGTATGGGATGCCAGTTGGCTTGACAGCAAGACAAGTCTAGGCAGCGTCTGTGCTTTAGGGGCACATTGTAAACAATTCCAAAGTTAAATAAAGGAAGTATATAATGATGGTTTGATATGTTTTAATGGCTATGTATAAATCGGCGCTCTACTTGGAGCAAATCTTTGTGAGAAGTGGGGCTGGACATTTATTATGATAAGATGATCATTTTCAGCTTGGGTAAAAACATTGAAAAACATTGAAGCTACAATAATGAAGCTATAGAAGGCTGTTTTTTATGTGCCAGGAAAGTACACATTTTTAAGACTTGCTTAGAAGTAAGAAGACGAGCAAGACGCTCTTCCTGATTGTAAGAGATAACGCTGCCCACATAATCAGTACAATGAAACTAATACTATGCCCACTACTAATAAATAATTCTATGCCCAGGATTTCACAATAATGTTCTTGATGCACTACGCCAACGCGCACTCAAGAGTCATAAGATGTTGAGACTCTTCAGACCAGTAATGTCACTAGCTAGCCTACCGAAGCTCAGTAATGTTAGCATAGCAAACTACAATAATATTGTTAGTAACATTTAGACACGTCGTTTGAAGCAAGAACAAGACGATCCATCATACAAACAAACTGCAACCCTAAATCACAGTAGATACGACAGGTGAATGCCGCGCCCGCGCATACATCAACCTGCCGAATAGCCAAATGTCATGCGTATGCGCATGCAGTAACTTATGTTTTACTTTTTTATCCATTGTAGAGCAGTCTTTGACTACGATCTCGCGTGATGTTTAACAACGATGCGGCCGTAGTTGGTAGCAGACCTAGAAGGCGGGATACATCCCTCCCTGGCTTCATTCAACATCATGTCGGAATATAGTTATAATGATTGCTTGGCGATACAGCTTAGTCGAGTGGGTGGAATATGCCACGAACGAAGGCATATACGGACGAAAAATCATGAAAGACAATAAGATGTACCCAAAGTACGAATGTCACGCGTGTGACATATAATAATTTTATGCCATTGTGTGCAAAATTGACGCTACTCGGATTTTTTCATTTAAAAGATTGTACTTTTATAGTTTCGCGTTAACCTTCAGGATTTTTAAAAAAAGTGTAAAATTTACAACGATAACTTTTTGAACACATACAATCAAAATTTTTAGTTTCCCAGATTGTAGCTAAAATATTTACAGTTCCATTTCCAAAAGTTGTCATACTGTTAGTAAGTGGTCCATTCGCCATTAGCAATTAGTTACACGGTCGTGATAGTTCGCGATGCCAAATGCCGAGAGGCGTGTGATGGGTTTATTCTCTTGTTTTGTCTATGGATTGCGCACTCTGTGCTCTATGCTCCCGTTACTATGTTGCTGATTGCTCAATGTCACTTCTAGATGTTTTAGCTCTATGGTTGGATGAACTTTATGCTTTCTTATCTTGTCGTTAAGAACTAAATCGGATTTGTTTTTGTAAATTTATCAAGATATTTAAAGCTCAAAGCCTGCTCAAAGCTATGGTAGCAAATTTAAACCAACTGAACATCTTGATGTAAACTTAAAACAAGTGAAATTTAAAAAATACTTTTTAAAAACAAGCTTTAATTATTGTTATCATCTTGCATCATAAAGTACTCGTCAAGACGAATCAAATGAGCCCAAACTCGATGGGATTGCGTTGTTTTATGACAGAGTTCCTTTGGCCACCTTCCAGCTCCATCATCAGATCAGCTCGATGTTATAAAAATATTGCATTGTCATCCGATTTACACACGCATGCAAATTTTCAGCTCAATTGGAAACCGGGAAGTGGGTCAAATTAAACTTGCAAGATTTGATTACAGACAGACAGACAGACAGACAACAGTCAGGTGAAAGTAATATAAAACTTGTAAAAAGCGAGGATTCACAATTTATAGCTTCCACGAGAACAATGATAACTCACCCAAACTCTTGTTTCGTAGCTTTTGATCTATCATAGTTGGTCTTATACTAAATAGGCCCAAGTTTGACCACATCCCATCTGATGGAAAGTGCAGATGCGATCGGCGATGGATCACGTAAGGCGCCGATAAAGGTCATGCACTAGTAACCCTGTGCCTTTAAATTCACAAGTTGTATCACTCAGGAAACACGGATGACGGCAATGCGTGGGGTGTAGAGCGGGCATTATCGAGTAATAAGTTATATATATATATATATATATAGTATCGAGTAGTAAGATCAGCAACCACTATTTGTGATAAGTACCTATTGTAATACATCTAAAAGATACATTATATACACGAAATAGCTTCGAGCAGTGTAGTAAATTCCAATTTTAAAGTTTATGTCACCTATCATTAAAATAATAGGTAGCAAAACAATAAATCATTAAAATTGAAATACCTACTCACTTTACCCATAGGTATATTAATTCCAATCAATCAACAAATAATTCAAAATGATCACAAAATAAATTACATTACGGCGCAGCAATCGGTCCGACTGAATTGGTGCTGATTATAGTGCAAACGAATCGGATAATGAGGTTGGTGGGGTTTGAATTTGGCGTTATTATTGTTAATCGTAATACAAATCCACAATTATTACGCTTTTTCTTTGAATTTTTATTAAACCACCGTCCTTCCAGTATTCAATTTTTCCTCTTTCTGCTGGGTTGTCTGGAAGAGATAAGACGAGCCATAAAACCGCCAATTGGTATTATTACTGTTAGCTTAAAGTTTTGTGGTTGTATAATTGGCTTTTTTATGTGTTATCAATTATAATAAATTATTTATAAGATAAGAAAACTCTTTATTGTTTCACCACAATTTGTACAATATCTTAAATCTAAATAAACAGTTTACATTATAAACAGTAAAAAAATTGGTGGTCTTATCGCTAATACCGATCTTCCAGACAGACAATTAAACATGTTAATAATAACAAAAACAATTAAACATGTTTATAATAACATAAACAATTAAACATGTTAATAATAACAAAAACAATTAAACATGTTAATAATAACTTGTCTCACGTTTGAAACGCGTGAGGCCTAAAATAAATCTACTACACCTAACTTTAACCGACTGCGGTCGGCTGCAGGTGTAGCCTAGGTTTAACCAACAATGGTCGGCTAAACCTAGATTTAACCGGCTAAACCTAGGTGTTGCCTCACTTCGGACTTTAGCCGTAACATATACATACTTAGATGGTTTCGTAAAGTCCATTTTAACTTCCGAAAGTCAATGTCAATCAATCTCAAAGGCTGTCCTACGTGATTACCGTCGAGGCTAATAAGACCTCCTTTTCTCGAGGGGGGTTAGGGGACGTCTTGGCGGTCTTAGCCACCTGTTGGTTACTTGTTGATTATTAGCTGTAAGATGGAGTTAAGTTAAAGTGGGCTAAGTGACTAAGCAGGACACTGACGCTCGACGGATCCGATCGCGTTGAAACTTTACCTTTTTTACTCTTTCTTGAAAAGAGACTATGAAAAAGGGTATCATAAATAGGGATACAATAATACCTAATAATCCTAAGTAACACTGTACTGATTATGGGCAGCGTTATCTCTTAACATCAGGAGAGCGTCTTGCTCGTCTTCTACATAATCACATAAAAAAAATAGAATACCACCAAAAATAATCAATAAATGTCTCAAATTATCCAATAATTTCGCTGAACCGCAGGCAATTTACCGTACACCTGCAAAACCATCGACACACCGGGCGCAACTAATAACCTACCCACTAATCAAACCGCAGATTACTTCCAAGTTTGTATAGACGACCACAGATTAAGTTAGAGTTTGTATGAAAACAACCACAGAATACTTTAACAGTTAGTATGAACACGTCCACAGGTTAATGTAGCAGTTAGTATGAACAGATACGGTAATCACAGTATAAATGCATTACAGCTTAGGTTATAGTTAGTATGAATTTGACCACAGTTTAAAGTAACAGTTAGTATGAATTGAACCACAGATTAAAGTAACAGTTAGTATAAAGATAAGTGGGTAGTAGGAACAGATTAGTCGATAGTTACCACCGGGCGTAATGGAATCGAGCGTAGTAGATGATTATCAACAATTTCGCTATAATTCGCAATGTAATTTATTGAGGCTGGGGATGCGTGTGCGCTGATAAAAGTTGTTATTATCTTGGATCCTGAAGTTAAGTACTAGAGTATTTAAAATTAATCATTGTCTTATTTGTCAACGTGTTAAATTAAAAGATATTAATATGTGGAAAAGCTATTAATATATTTATACGTATAATTATAATGTATTATGTAGATTAAATTAGAAGGTATTTATTCTATTTACGCTAAAATTGCTAAAAGTAAAATTTGGTCAACATGTAGAACATTTAGCTACAGCTAGGTAAACAATCATAAATGTAATTATTTATGTATTAGGTATGAATGCTCTTTTGGTATATTATATTCTAATAATCCATGTAAGGGTTAAATTTTGTCCATGTTTTTACACCCACTATTAAATGGTGTAATCAGGAATACACCAACCCACGTAATTATTCATTTATTTACATCATTCCCATAAATATCTACCTTAAAAATCTACAGAATTTGGAATCCACCGAAACATAAATCCCACATAATCGTCTTCAAACGACTATCATATTAAATTTAAATAATATTTTACATGGATACGTTGAGGTCTATGAAATTCTAGAGAAGCTCTCCTAAGCAAGAGTCTTGTTTCGATATAACGTTGTGTTGCGTAGTTCAGTTGACAGTTAGTGGGTTGGTTATTTTAGTCCTGTTAGATATTATTGTAGAGTCACAGAGTTGGTCATACAGCAGTAGTGTAGACCAATTTTGTAGCCTACCCTGGTCTACAAAATTAAAAGGAAAAGAAATTAAAATTAAAATTGGTCTTATTTATAACTAAAGGAAGTGCCAATCGTATTCAACAGATTGTCTGTGATTGACGTAAAAGCTTGTGGAAACAATCATCGTAAGACATGCAAGAATACATATAATGCGTTTAAAAGTTTTTCTTTTGAAATACAGCAATATTCACACCCTCGAGACTCGAGAACAAACGAGGATGAGTGAAGTGTGGCCAGACCACGGTAAAGAGATATACAGTAATGTGACTCCCTAGAAGCGGTTGAACTCAAGATCGCGCGAGTTTGCAACGATTTGGGTAGGGTTCGGTAGGCACCGAGGTGCCGAATAGGCGTTATTATTGTGAATTACTCAATATTATTAAAAAGAATTAAATACTTTGTGATATTTTTAACTAATTCACTACCATTATTCGGACGCTTACTGCATAAAAACGTCTATTCAGCACCTCGCTGCCTACCAAACCCTACCCAAAACGTTGCAAACTCGCGCGTCCTTGAGTTCAACCGCTTCTAGGGACTCATATTACTGTATATCTTTTTACCGTGGCCAGACGGCCGCAGTTGAGCGGACCACATCAGTGATGCGTTGTGTCGTCTCGATCACACAGTTCATATAACTCAATGCACAGATAACATAATTTAGCCAGATTTAATTGATCAACTATTATAATTGGATAACGTAACATAAGTGACCTTTATTTAATTTATTTAAAAAGCCTCAACATCAATATTAGATCAATCACATTATATTTGGACATTTCCATGTATAATTTTTAATTAATTAATTTTGATGTATATAGTGACTTCATTGTCCTTCATTCGTTTGTTTTTTTAATTTTTTTATACATTAGGCCTTTGACCACGATCTCGCGTAATGTTAAGTGTAGCAGACTATGCCTAGAAGGCGGGATAATTAGAACACTTTGTTGTTGGGAACACTTCGTTGTTTACTTAACATATACTACAGTGCCAAATTTCAACTCAAATTGCTGAGTCATTTAAGCCGTACATTAATAAATTAGTCAGGCACACTTTTCTTATACTTCCATAAAGTAACCCTTCCAAAAGTCTGGCCCCAGTCAGTCAGTCATACAGTAGGTAGTAGGTGACGTGCTTTTTACATAATAAGTATCAAAATCAAACTTCATTTATTCAAATAGGCTACAATGGACCACTTTTGCAAGTCAATTTTACATTTTATTTTAATATTCTACCGCTCATTCGCAAGGCACCTCTATGAGAAGAACGAGCAAGAAACTCATAGGGATTGCTTTTTTTAAATATGTGTCTGCAATGTTTATCTTGGTTACATAATTTATTTACAGGTGGTTGCAGAGGTTTCCAGGCATCTTTGTCTTCTATGTATTGGCTAATTTTATAATATCTCTCAAAACAATGCATACCTTACATAATGTACCTAAATACGTCATCATCAAGTATAACTAAAGTCCCAAGTCAAGTATTCAAAGCCACAACTTAGTCCAAAGAATAGGTCTCCTAACTCAGCTAGTCAGAAGTCTAGATAAATAATGTTAATACAGGCATTCTCTGTGGAGTTACGGCCTTACAATCTGTAACTCATTGTGTCTCCTTCCTTACTTGTGTGATCTAGAATTTATCATAGTTTAGAATAGAATAGAAAACTCTTTATTGTTCATACAAATACAACAACATAAACTTTGAACTAAGATTACACAGAAAAAGTGAAGTGAAGTGTTTAGTTTTAGACAAAACAGTTAACTATGAAAATACAGTATACAGTACACAATTCCTAATAGAAGAAATGTGTACAAAAAAAAATTACTTATCCGTTATGGCCGCAGTGGTATGCTAATCAACAAAAAAAAGCAAATAAAAAAGCCGTCACTTAAATACATAATTATTTAAAATATTAGTTTTTTATGCAGTTTCACATAGATACGTATGTATTTTTTGGTTCATGATTGTGATATGGCTCTAATAATGTAAGTAGGTTTTGATTTGATTGCGTAATAATATTATGTCGTGTATTTTAAAAAGGATCCAAAAAGTTAGCGCAAAATTTGTGAGCTTACCTATATGAATTTAAAAAAACAAACAAAAAAGTCAGTATAATCGCCATTCTGTTAAGAAGAGATACTTCAGATATAACTTTGTTCCACAGGTTGTATTAAAATCAATTTATTAAGAACCTCGTCCTGCCCATATCGTCCTACGGTAGCCTTAACGACGTCATCAAGTCTCCATTCTATGTCCCAACCACTAATGTTCCACGACTCCAATAAATAAGGTCCCATCATTTACATTATTGATCTACCCTCCCTTTCTTTCCTACGTACATCCTTTAACGTTAGAAAGAGAGGTGGTATGTTTGCGGAACGCCCACGTGCGCCCGCGCAGTGCCGCGACAGTTTTTCTGCTATAAAGTAGTGGCTAAGTGGAGTTAGTGACGTTGGACAGTATATTTCAATTTGCGATGTCCTGTAAGGTTCCATTTCTGATAGGGGAATGTTTGGAATGATAGCTTAGTTGTTTGTGTGGGTTTCTTTTAGATAATAACACTGTACACTGTACCTATCAGTAGATATACATGTTTATAGGCTACTTGGCCGAATTGATCGCGCGAAGTGTCAAATTCTCATTCAAAACAAAATGACAAAAAACACTTTTTTGCACCAAGTGAAGCGCCGGATTTAGGTATACGAGTATAAACGTTTTATCTACGAAAAGTTAAAAAATTTAAGGAAAAGTTACTTATTTTATAGGTAACTCGAACGGTACTGGTCTATTTGGATAAAGAGTGAAGAAATTGTTTGTTAAACGGTTATATATGTATGTATTGTATCTAATTTGATATAGGTATTAAATTATTTCAAGTAACCTTAAAAATTGTACTTACCACTTGCATCAAAAATGCATGAAATGAGCGCCCTTATTGTACTTAAATTATTATTTCGACAAATTAGATACACGGCATTTTCGAGGCAACGATCTAAAATATAAATCAAAGGTCCTGCAGCAGAACTTTTATAGAAAATGAAGAAAAATTGTGTACAAAGAATTTTTTTTTTCAAGAAACACACAGATAAGTGTCTTTATATCAAAACCAATCTTTAGTAGCAAAAACATTTGTTAACTTCGATATTAAACTAACAAGTTTGTAGATTATGCAGTCGCAAACTATTCAACTGTTGCCATAAAGTAAGTCGCAGTATGAATGCTGCATGACGTTAGTCGGCTCGTATTATTGTGGAATCAAAATCCATTGAGAATGCGTAAAGAAAGCGAATATAGTACACCCACGGGTTGTGACAAGACAGGGTTGGGTAGAGTTGGAGTGTAAGCGGGCGCGGTAGCGGTGGCGATTTTATTTAGGGACAAGATGAGCAAAACAGTTGCGTGTTGGAAAATATACCATCATCATCTCAGCCATTGGACGTCCACTGCTAAACATAGGCCTCCCCTTTGGACTTCCATATGTACCGGTTGGAAGCTACCTGCATCCAGCGTCTTCCGGCGACCTTTATAAGGTCGTCTGTCCACCTTGTGGGTGGACGTCCTACGCTTCGTTTGCTAGTCCGTGGTCTCCACTCGAGCACTTTTCGACCCCATCGGGCATCTGCTGGAAAATATATAAATAAAGTAAATATTTCAGGACATTTCACACAGCGCCTAACCTCAAGCTAAGCAACTTAATGCTTGTGTTATGGTGGTTAGGATAACGGATATAATACTTATATACTTTACTTTTATCTCTTCTTCTTGGTCGTAGCCTCATGACTGAGGGACGTGATCATGGTGTCTCATCAGTTTTGATACCACTTCCTTCCATCTATGCCGGTCCTGCGCCAATACATCATTATTGCCCAAATCCATCAGTCCATCTATCAGTAATACTATGGAGGTATTTTTCCCGCCCTCTAGGTTTAGTTTGCTACCATCTACGGTCATATCATCGCTTAACATTACGCGAGATCGTAGTCAAAGGCTAACCTAATGTTTTTTTTTAGATCAGGTGCATGACGGTAAACCTCATGATTAAGTAGATACCTAAATCCGTATTTCCCGAACGATACAATTGTGCGCATGAACCTAATTGGAGCGGTCCATTTGCGAGACGTCTGAACCGTATCTTCCCTTTTATTTTAATCTAAGATTAAAAACTAATTTTCTTACACGTAACAATGTAAAATCAGAGGCTCCAACTAACTTCAAGTGTTCTTTAATATCCGTCCATTAAATCAATGTAATCACCATATTTGAAGCCTTCGATGAAAATTTATGGCAAGATAAGTGTAATTAAAAATAGTCTGCGCCATAAATTAGCCATAATGGATACCCACATGAAATGTAATATTTCATTTGCATGTAAATGGACTGGCGATAATATAATTTTATGGTTATGATCGCAGTTTATTGTAATCAATGCAGATATCGCACACTAACAATGAAAGTGAGGTCAAGAATAGAATAGAAATACTCTTTATTGTGTCCAATGTAATAAAAGGTGCTTAAAATTACTATGACAATATTATAACACATTGGCCCACAATGGGCGGGCTTATCGCTCAAAGCGATCTCTTCCAGGCAACCAACTTTTGGAGTCAAGTTGAACTAATATCTTTTTTTGCCATAGGTAGCGACAGACGCCGCCTTCTGTTGAGTAGTTATCGCCTTTTATATATCTTAAATAATATAGATTCAGATGAAATCAAATAATAATGCACACACAAAAATGCTACAAAAGAGCACTTTTGAAAGTTAATATTACCCATATTTTTATTACCTATTTGTTTTTAATTTTCGTAAACTAAACATTCGAAAGACTGTGCAGCTTACACACTATAATGTATAAGAACTAGCGGTACACATAATTTTACTAAATGACTCTTTAATAATAGACTGATTAGAAAAACGTATGATCATGAAGCAATATTCTCTAGCTAACGCTCTCTAGACGGCAGTTTGGCCGTCAGTTTTGTCGCTAAGCGCGGTATCTGTTTAATACTCAGTCTGTGGTTTATAGATTTTATAAAGATATAACAAAGGACAATGCGCACGTCATTCAGTGACAACTATATATAACTTTTTATAACATTAAACCTCATTCCAAAGCCAATCAACGCAACGTTTACTTTCAATCAACATTTTTTAATTAAAATCATAATTAAATAAAAAATAAATTAAAAGTTTTTTTTAAATGTATCGCCTTTTAAGACCTTTGCTAAAAGTTTTCCAAATAAGGAAATCTTAATAAATATATAACGTAACTAAATAAGTGCAACTGAGTTGCGCGCAATTAATTCTTAATTTATTAGAGTTAAGCTGATATGAGTTTAATTAAAGTATCTCTTTTTCTCAATAAAGTCATTTATATCAAAATAACTTTGTAGAATATACAATATATTATTATTACTTTTAATTAAGATTTATTATATCAGGGCGAAAAAATCGCGTGTGTTAAATAAATACAGCCTTCTAAGTAAAATTAATTTCCTTCAATAAAAAATGATTTTCTTTGATTATCTAACTTATTTTCCAACTTGAAATCAGATCTAAACTTAGTCAAAATAAAGCCCCCTTTTACATTTAAATAATTTTAAACTTCCATAGTCTTATTGACCTGTACCTACCAAATGTTTTGATACAGTGATTTTTCATTTGCGTTTTAGCGTTTTTAAATAGGTACCATTTTTTCTTCTAAAAAGTCTCCAAACCTTCAATTGGGAATTTTCTAGTACCAAGTACCAAATCTATTTATATCTAAATATGTAAAAGGAAAAAGTGACTGACTGACTGATCTATCAACGTACAGCTCAAACCATTGAACGGATTCTCTTAAAATTTGGATCATAGATAGGTTTTATAATGTAGACCTTCGCTAAGAAAGGATTTTCCATCCGGGATAAGTCGCAAGTACGAGCTAGTATTTTATATGTATACATATTTTGTATGTTTTTTAAACTTTAAACTTATAACCTGATTAAACTCGCACCCCACCCTTACGTCCTTACGTCAGATAAGTCACAGCAAAGCAGAAACTTGATGGCATTAATAAAATGGCTAGTCCATGACAAAGGAGCGCCATACTGTATGAACGTCAAGCTATGACGCGCCGTAACTTGGCGGGTTCATGGGACTTCATGGGACTAATGGTGTATATGGGGTTTCAATTTAACTGCTTAATGGTTACTGGAGATGGTATTTTTGCCTATTTAACACCGAGCTGGCAATACCACTCGCTTCGCAGGTCGCGAGTTAACTTCACTATAACACGGCAAAACTGAAAAGTTCCTAGATACCATAATATTATTATAACGTACGTGCTGCGCCCAGCGGTTTTACCCGCTTTATTTAGCTCATATGTTATTCCAGGGTCTAAGCTATACCAATTCAGCTCAATCGGTCATTTAGACGTGAAGAAGTTATAAACATGCACACTCACAGACTTTCGCATTTATAATACATAATAGCGTTATTTATAATACATATGGGTTACTTACACTGAGTCGACAAAAAAGAACGAAACCAAATCGGAGAAGAACTCAAATCGGCTCTCTGGCTACATATTAGGGCAATTTATAAAATAAAAAAAAAATTAAATTGTCATTTATTTCGGTCATAAACCATAAATCTAGTCTTAACTATGCTTTTTTTACCTTGAATGAAAATCTGAATCTAGCACAAACAAAAACTATAGGTTAAAGAAAATGTTCACGATTTTTTCTATTCTCTTCGTTATATTATTATCAATGAAAAAGTATGTTTAGACTTAACAGCTGAACCTATTGAGCTGAAATTTGGAATATCAGGTGGCTTAGACGCTGGAATAACATCAAAGGCTGGATATTTTTCAGCGGGTAAAACTGCTGGGCACAGTTAGTATATCATACTTATTTATGTTCACAATTATACCAAGGGATGAATGGATTTGGCCGGGAATTACAGGAATACCCTCAGATTGGACGCGCGACGGTGATATCCCGAGGGATACAGCCTAAATAAGGTATCCAACTTACTGGTGATAAATACGAGTACAGCTTGAAGGTGAAAATAGCAAGAGGTCATGGAAAACACATCAAAAATTAAGAAAAAACTAATGCGAAATAGTTTTTATTCGCCTTTGACTTTGCTCATCGATTTTGTAACGACAAAATGACAGCGAATTGTATGTGTTGAACTGATTGAGCTGAAATTTAGAAAAATAACATACATAAGTGGTCATTTTATGGGTAATCATAAAAAACAGTTTTTTATTTAATATCCCGTTTTATATTCAACTAGCTTTTGTTTGCGGCTTTGCCCGTATGGCGCAATCCTTTTTTAGCGGAGGTCTACATCATAAAACCTATCTGTGTTCCAAATTTAAACCCAATCCGTCAAGCGGTTTAGGCTGTGCGTTGATAGATCAATCAGTCACTCTTTCCTTTTATATATATTTAGATACCCCCTTGGGAGAGAAAGAGAGATAAAAAAATATAAATTCTCGTAACAGAAAAACGTAGAGTTTTTAATATTTTTTGGCCAACGTACATATAAGTTTGGCCATTCAGAGAGGTAATGTAGCCAGCTTTTTAGGTACACTTCCTGCAGGTCATGACCTCAATGACGTTTTTATTTATAAGTAGGATTTAAAATTTTATGATTGTTTAATATTACAGTTGTATTAATTATATATTTCAGGGATGTTGCGGATATTCGCATCCGCATCCGTAATTGCGGAGCTTCCGCATCATTTTGGAAATCCGCATCCGCATCCGCATCCGCATCAAATCAATGCGGATTTTAATGCGGATGCGGATTAGGCACGTGTCGCAACAAGAAAAAAAGTCGTGGCCCGTGATTGGCGCTCGCCATTATACACGTGCGCATTGACCAATAGCAGTGCAGATTTAGTTCGGTGTTCCGATGCGTTTGTTAATGTTTTGATTAGTTGCAATTTTCGTGAAAACTCGTGAACATCTCAGTTTTTAATATTATTTTTATATCTTTAATAGTTAAATAACACACTATATCATAATATAAAATGATCTATGTTTATTTTATTACATTGTTTATTTTGTGTTATGTGATATTTCTGTAAATTATAAGAAGTGAAATGAATTTACCTACAATGGCACCACCAACGCAGAGCAATATTTGGCAATACTTTACACCGAATAAAGACCCAGAGAAGGCTGATTGCAAATTATGTAAAAAGACATATTCTCGTAAGAGTCGCACGACGACTTCCCTAAAAATCATTTAAAATCGGCGTATAGAGAAAAATTCAATAAATTAGAAAATTTAACCAAAGAAACACAATCACAAAAGCAAATAACTGACACTGGTATGTTTTATTATAAAATTTAAAATATATCATAATTATTATTAAGACATTATCAAGACTTGTGTCGAATCGCGCAACCCTCTCGTTTGCACTTGTCAAAACAAATATTTACTTGTTTGTCTGAAAGTACATCACTCACGCTACTTCGATCATTGAGTTAAAACCTTTAGATACAATTGTTACCCTAGAAAATCAGTTTTTTTAATTAAATTTCTTGAGATCCGCATCCGCATTCGCATCCGCGGATGTGAGCCTTAAAATATCCGCATCCGCATCCGCGGATGTGAAAAAATACGCATCCGCAACATCCCTGAATATATTTTTTCCAAAATGTTGAAATTTAGTCAAATCGCCAAATCTATAAAACAAGTTACAAGTAGAAACTGTGTAACAATTAGAGTACATGCCCGATAAAATCTTTATTGTTCTTACTGGGGTCGATGACCTACTCGTATGCAAAACACTTGATTGTTCACAATGGTGTTTATAGCATGGGTGTTACAATGTCTTAGGTAACTTTTGTTTTTCGGTAAAAATAGAACTACGGATATAAGGAAATGCGTAACGAAGGATTAACGATTTTAATTATAAATAAGCTACCTATTAAGTAGACAAACATAAATAAAATGGTAGCGATTTTTTTCCACAATGAAAATTGACAAACTTTATGACAAAAAAATGTCCGTCCTTCGAAACGAATCCGATAAGTTTCATATCAGTTAAGTGCATTAGGAAATAAGTGCTTTGTAAATTTTTGGTTTACTTCACTGCTCCGTTAGATACACTATCAATACAGTAAGCCTTGAGTTTCTAAAATATTTTTGGTGTTACAATAAAATTATAAATAGGTAGGTTTTATGATAATACTTATCCACTGCGGCTTCTCTCAATTATATTGACCTTTTGCGGATACGTATACGTGTGTGAAAAATTTCAACCAAATAAATTTAGCGGTTTGACAGATCAGACAAGCAGTCATGCTTTTCTATATATATCTAGGTGTAAATAATGCATTTCCCATGGTATCCAGCTAGTTATTATGTAAACGGACGGGTTATCTGGTCCTGGAATTAGAATAGGTAAGTAAAGGAGCCACTCTGATTTATAATCGAGTGAGCTTTCTATTTAATTATGCTACTCTTTGTGCGCGCTACATCCGTAATCAGAAGAGATGGCTGGGACGGTGCAGACGGACGATTTTTAATGCAACTTTTTACAGTGGAATAATTATAATAATATTAGCTGTCATTAAATGTGCAGTTAAATTGGCGAAAAGTAGTCTATTTGTAAACTGGAGTCCAAAGTATGTGACGTTACAAGGTGCACGTAACGCATTTTTCTTGGATTAAAAAAAATCGTGTCGGAGCTTCTCATTTATTTTCAGATAATTAATGGAATTAGGCGTTACTTTGCGGAAATCCATAACAATATTTTTCGCTATTAATTAATATTTAGTGTTAATATTAATTAATAGCTAATAATTACTTATTTTCAGCACAAATCTACCTAAGTCTAATGTCTATCTAGCCATTTTGGCGTGAAGGAGAAAAAGTGATCCATATATCCATTACACGAACGAATTGCTCGGATAACAAATTATATTATCTAAGTTGATGTTTTAAAATTTGTTAGGTATTTATTTTGCAAATAATTTTGTTTGAATCGGTCAATATAATAATATATGTATATTCTACCATAACATTCACAATAAGTAGTACGTAAGTAGCACTGATAGGTCTAATAGGAAATTGCATATTACTTTAACAGAGAGTTTACTACAAATCCTTATCACTTATTGACATGTATTATTTCTTTTTCCTCAATTATAATTTAATAAGGTATATAAATTATGAGAAGATTTGCATGCAACAATAGCAAAATATTATCGTACTTTTATAATAACACCAACTGTTATGCTACTAACATTTTATGCAAATAAATGAATTAAGAATTAAAATACGTTACGATTTTCTTACCAACGATACACGCGACGCGCCGTGCGATTAGTCGCAAATCCGTGTCGTACTCAAACAAGATACGTACATACGTAGGTGGTCCTTACGAGTTTTTTCTCGTTGAATTGTTAATGTGTCGTGGGGGTTGCAACACTCGCCTTTTTCTGCCACCCCTAATGAATGGACTTCAGCGAATGAAGACTGGCTAAACATTAAAGCAGCCTCGATTTAATTCGGAAGGGAAATAACGGTTCGATTAAGTCTACTTTGAAGATGCAGTTAGCTACATTTTGCTAAAAAAAAATACCAAAAAAATTGCATACAACATGTATAAAAACTTAAATGATGTATATTAAAGAGATCGATATAAGTGATATTATGGTCGTCATTTGTTATTCTTAGAATATGCTGTATTTTGTTTTAAGTTTTTTGTGTTAAATGTACAAAACTAAAATAAAAACTTGAGAGAATCCTATGAAAACTGCAACATGACCTTATTGCCTCCTATAGGATAGTATATCTTATAGAAAACAGCCGAGACCTACAGTTTTACCTTCCGAAACATAGTTGCGTCCAGGTGAAAATCTTTGACACACTGAGATTTGAACCCAAGTCCTCCGGGTTCCAAGAAGTACCACCACTGGGCAACAGACGCTACAGTGGCGTTTATAGTTTATTTATTGCTTTTTTTATTCAATATAGGTAAGCCTTTGACCACAATCTCGCGTGATGTTAAGCGACGATGCGCCCGTAGATGGCAGCAGACTATACCTAGAAGGCGGGATAAATCCCTCCCTGGCTTCACTGAACATCATGCCGGAACACGGCCACAACGACCGCTTGTCGGTCACGGTTTTGTCCAGTGGGTGGTAACTAGCCATGGCCGAAGCCTACCACCAGTATAAAAAAGCTGCTCAAAGCGTTTTAGAGTAGAAAACTTGCCGCAAATGCATACTTTGGTACATAACAATGCAAAATACAATAATATAGAGTATACAAAAGACCTGATTATAAAAGAAACATTCAAAACCCATTCAGTATGGATTTGAAGGGGGGTAGGGGTGGCACCTGAGAGTTTCCCGTCGTCACTCGGAATGAAGCGGCTCTCATACGTTACATACTGAAATGGACGCAGCGATAGGGTTGCTGCATGATATTTTATTATTATTAATTAATTTTAGCAAAATATTGTATGTATTTGATCAGTGGCACCAATTCTTTAATAATATATAGATACGTAATAACTGTTGTATGGTAGATCATAGGCTACTAAATTAATTCTTATTAAATTGTCTTTTAAGTGTTGGGTATTAGAATAAAATAATAGAGGATTTTAATTTGCATTAAACACGTTTTTACAAGCTTTATATTACTTTCACCTGTCTGTTGTCTGTCTGTCTGTCTGTCTGTCTGTAATCAAATCTTGCAAGTTTAATTTGACCCACTTCCCGGTTTCCAATTGAGCTGAAAATTTGCATGCGTGTGTAAATCGGATGACAATGCAATATTTTTATGACATCGAGCTGATCTGATGATGGAGCTGGAAGGTGGCCATAGGAACTCCGTCATAAAACAACACAACCCCATCGAGTTTGGGCTCATTTGATTCGTCTTGACGAGTACTTTATGATACAAGACGATAATAATAATTAAAGCTTGTTTTTAAAAAGTATTTTTAAAATTTCACTTGTTAACAACTATGTTAAAATTACAATCAAACACGCATGTTTTGCATGTAGAAAAAAATACATATAGAAATTAAACAGAGACAGAGAGTTAAAGTAGAGGAAAAGGTCCCAAAGAGATTGTCGTGAAACCAACAATAATTTCAGCTCATTCAATAAAGAATTCTACAACTTATATTATCATTTTATAGTTCACATGTCCACATCCTACCCTAAAATTGGCCTGATATGTAAAATTTAAAATTATAGATATTTTGATAGGAATTTCTAAAATTGCAGTTTTTTTCTTAAAAGTGATCAGTGCCAGCCCTAGGGTCCAGACACCCTGTGCGCTTTAATTAAAGGCCGTAAGGTTTTAGCGCCTCCTTTGAAATGCGATTGAACTTTTTAGAAATGGTGACAGACTTCGGCCCTCGAGGTTGGACTCTATTTGGACTTTGAATTCAAGTCTTTTTAGAGTCTTAGAAATAATAGGTATAGGCTATAACATTTGTAGCACCCGACACGATTTGAAGTGGCGACGACATGTTTTTTTTGTTTATTTATTTATTATTCAGCACAGAGCTAGGACTAACTTAATGCTACAATAGCATTTTCTACCAGTTGCCCTAAGGCTGGAGAAAATGTACCTACTAGAGCTGTAAGGGGCTGACAAAAAGGTTGGGTAAAGGGTAGGTAAAATGCTTTTTATTAGTTTTTATCTTTAAGACAATATAAAATACTAGCTGCGCGCGACTTTGATCAAGAGATACGTATGCCTACCTAATTATATTTTATTCTATTCTATTAAATTAATAAGGTATTATTATTTTTTCAGGTAAGTCAAGTTGCAAAGCTTCAAAAACCCTTACACTGAAACGCAATGGTAAGTGATGCCTATTTTAGCACAAAACTGTTCGAAACTGAAATATTTTTATAATATTATGTAGGTATAGGACTGTTAATCGAACAGATAAGAAAATCAATTTTTTTTAATTAGATACCCACCAAGAAAAGATTTTTCCCAAAAAAATCTTTCACACAATTGCAATGTAATACATTCTTTTGAAAATTGGTGCCACATTCCACACCTAGCAAAGATTAAATCTCGTTTTTCTGAAATTGAAAATTAAATCGTATACCTACTCATTATATAATAATATTATAGAACTAGCTGACCCGCGCGTACTTCGTAGCGCGTGACAGTAAATTATTCATATATTAATGAATTTGATACAGACCATTTAATTCGATTTCCAATTCCACGGAAAAGAGGGATTCAATTCACGGGTTTTCTGCGACTTAATGGGCGTAGAATTAGTAAAGGCTGGCAAACCTTGCCAATATGTAACTACGATCGAATCACCTACTATTCAAAATGTCTATTGGACGTTTCGCCTACGTTCATAATAACTATTGGTTGAAATCAATATTGGACGATTCGCCTACGGTTAACTCAGCTACGGTCGATTGAGCTATGGTTGATTAAACTATTGGACGATTTGCCTATTTTTGACCGAACTAACGGACCGTTCACGTATTTTTAGACCACGTTTCCGGCTGCTAGTCAGGTATGACAGCTAAAAAATACTTGTTTATAGTACAGAATTCAGAAACGTGTTGTTTTTATTATGCCACTTTGCCATGATGAGGTAGATGAAAGAAGATGCCAAAATGCCTGAAGATGCCATGACACAGGATAAATAATTCAGTAATAAGAAAAATATCTGGCGCTTCGCCGGCCGCTGCCGCGGCACGCTCGCTTCGCTCGCTCGGCTCGCGCATTGTGGTCACTGTTCAAACCTAACCTAACCAACAGATTTCGGTTTGCCCTGAATACTGTACTAAAACACGCGTAGCAAAGAATTTATAAACCGTAGGTGAGTCGTCCATAGTTGAATTAACCAATATATCAAATGAACATTGGCCGAATCGCCCATTAGTTCACATGCCCATAGTTTAATCAACCGCAGGCGAGTTGCACTGTAAGCGAGTCGTCCAATATGTGAAATGAACTTATGCGAATCGACCGTAGTTATATCGACCGTAGTTGAAACGACCGTAGGTATTATGAAACGTAACCCGTCCATGCGGGCAAAGCCATGAGAATAAGCTAGTGACTGATGTATCTGTATAACGTACAGCCTCAACCGCTAGATGGATTGGGTTGAAATTTGGAACATAGAAAGGTTTCATGACGTAGACCACTGCTAAGAAAGGATTTTGCCGTGCGGGCAAAGCCGCGAGCATAAGCTAGTAAATAATATTATGAAACATTTTTTGTGAATAATACTTAGATTTCAGAGACGTCCTGGGATAAGTCCCAGAACTATCGTTATACCTATACCACAGTACAAATTAGAACGGCAATAAATTACCACTTACACATAATATAGTACATCAAGATTAAATACAGTAAACAAAAATATATCAAATTATCATTTAAATCAGAAAAACTAATAAAAATACGGAATAATAACAGCTTGATTCCGTACAGTTACTCTTGACTTTTTTCCGCGTCATTTAATGGTGATCTCTTTACCGTGGGTAGACTTCCTCTGCAGGAGATCGGCTAGTACCCCAACAGTGTCAGTTATTCTGCCGCCTGAACAGTGATGTGCAGACATTACTGTGCTTCGGTAGGAGGGCACTGTGGCTAGTGAAATTACTGGGATGAAGAATCTTAACATTTTATGACTCAGCAGTGCACCCAGAATTTAACCTTCGTTAAATCCCAGCGTTATCTCTTACCATCAGGAGAGCATCTTGCTCATCTTCTTACATCGTTGTATAAAAAAAACTAAAATGAAATTTTCTGAAATGAAACTATCATATACCTACCTACGTACTCAAACTATTTATTATAATATATCTATCAAATTTCACCTTTCAGCTCCATCATCAGACTTCAGATCACTTCCATGTCATAAAATTATTGCATTGTCATCCGATTCCCGGTATGCAAAATTTCTGCTCAATCGAGAACTGTGACTGATAGGTAGAGTGCTTTTCACAAAAGGAGTTCTTTTTGCGGGGCGCCACTATCGCAAATTTTAAAAGTTAGCATATTAAATAACTTTAGAATCTTCGATGTATCCTTCTGCAATCTTGTTACACTTCTAGCCACCATGGCGTTTAAGAACTGTAATATCAGCGCCTGAGTCAGCTAAGAGTGTTGCTGACGTCCGCCTCAGGCAATGCCCAATGTAAAGATGGGAGTCCGGAAGCTGAAGAAATTTAGCAATCGTTTTTGGCATATCACCGATTTTATTGATGCCTATGGGCTGTTTTTTACTTTTTCCATTATCATAATGTAAGAAAAATCTTGAAGTTTTTGTATTAGCGGGTCGTAATGCCATATACTTGTCCACCACATTCACATATTCTTCACTAATGACGAATGATCTGTCGATTTTAGTCTTTGTATTCAATAATTTTACTAATATTAATTTGTCCGAATGCTTTTCAGCGTCGTTTACCTTAAGATTCAACAATTCATTTGAGCGGCACGCACCATTTATGCCAATAATTAATACAACCTGTAAAAAATAACAATAATTTAGTTTACTTATTTTTAGATAGGTACAGTTAGATAGGTTTTCTTTGAAATAAATTAGCTTTTGTATCAATTTACTTACTTTTAAAGCGAGGTATTTACTGTCTGGTGCTTCATTCAGAAATTTTTCTATTTCAAGGTCACGTTTCGTTTTCAAGACAGCTTTTATCATAGAAAAAATGCTCCATAATGTACTGGATTTTCTTGTTTTAGATAGTTCCATGAAATATGATAGTATCACGGTCTCGGAATATGTTTTTGCATTTTTTGAGAGGCGCCAATTATTGAAGGATTCGTACGCCTTTACATATTTCACTTTAGATTTTTCAGGCAAATAGCTGAACTCGGCATTCGAAACTTGTTCTTTCAACTTTTTTGGCGTAAGACAACTACCTTCATCACTGGGGTCACTCATTTCTTTGTAATTAAACAGACTATTAGATCACAAATAGAAATTTGCAAAAGTTTACAACTTAAGTTGAAAATATTTAGTTGAATCTTTACCAAGAGGTTTAGAACCAAATGGAAAATGTGTTGTGAACACCACTGTCGCAAGAAAAATGACAACTATAAGTGCCATCTCACTTACCTCATACAAAAGAGAGAGACAAAGATGGCATTTATCGATGACGTCACAACGCATTCTCCATTTGACTGTAAACTCTAAACTTCTACATCCCGCCATTTTGTATTTTTTTATTTTTATTAAAAGAGTTGCGTTCGAAATTTGTGTGTGTGACATATTTATGAAAAACAAATTGTAATAATATTTAAAAAAAAAAAACTCACGACTTATTATTCTATAATAGTATTTTATTTAAAATATTATTGAAAAAATACAATTTATAAAGTTAAAATTCAATAAATAACATTAAAAATTATGTGCATCTCAGTTAAATAAAAATTGTACACAAATAAGTTTCAGAACACACCAACTTCTTCATAGCCAATAAAATTGTGTTCGAAATTCAAATCACTTTGCCTCTCTACTCTCTAGAGAGCAAAAACGGCTTTTGCTCACTGAAATCGATGACCAAAGACACTATTTTCGTGCGAGAGTGGTGAAAAATTATTTATGGCATGAAGTCCAGAATTTATCGAAAAAATGTAATTTAGTTCCGCAAAATTCCGCGGGACCTCATTCGTGAGAAGGACTCTACCACTGAGGTGTATACCTAAAATCATAGGCGGATCCAGGATTTGGTTTGGGGGGGGGGGGGGCAAGGTGCAGACGGGCAAAAATATTATAATTTTTATTACGAAAAGTGTATGTTTAGCTCGCTCTGAGCGGTTAGGAAGTTTAAACATCCATTACAATAAGTGCGCGAGCAGCTAGCTGCGAGCGCCGAAAAAAAAAATTTATTTCAGAAATATGTGCGAAATTCGTAACTCTACAATGCTTCTGGGGGTACCTTGGCCCCCTGCCCCCCCCCCCCCCCCTAAAGCTTAAACATCCTTTATAATATGTGCGCGAGCAGCTTGCTTAATGACTCGGGGGGGGGGGCGGCTTGGCCCCTTGCCCCCCCTCCCTAAATCCGCCTATGATTATCTATAACACAGATAAAAGGTTCTATAATAATCATTGCAAAATTTTACTAACATTATAAACGTGACAGTTTGTGTCTGGATGTATGCCTAAATGGGTGTGAACAGATTTTATGTCTGTGTGTCTCCGGATAACCAGTGATTTTTACAAAAGATCCCCCTAGATGGAGCGCCACAATCGCGTGATTTTAAGTTAAAATATCTACAGATTTTTAACAATTCATAATTTCTCATATTTAATTTCTCAATTAAATAGGTACATAATATTTAATTAATCTAACAAATAAAAAATATATAATAAATGAAGTATTCACAGTAATTATAAATCTATTATTTAGTTCCGCTAGGTTACGCGGGACTTCTTTTCTAAAACTGTTTGCAGAATAAACGATATTTCTTTTTCTTAGGACATTAGTTCCATTATTTTCCGTGGCGCTAGCTTGTATGAAAAATAATTTACTTTTACAATGAACTGTAAATGAATTTTTCTATTTATCTTCAGATGATTTTACATGTTTTAGAAATTAAAAATAAGCAGCAAAAAGATATTTATTACTGATATTTACACGCATCATGCGCACATTAGATTATTTTCCGCTGGCGCTGATTCATTTGAGAAATAAGTTACATTTACTAATTTAAATGAATTCTAATTTGTTTGGCTACTATATAGCATCAAAGTACTCGTCAAGACGAATCAAATGAGCCCAAACTCGATGGGGTTTTTTCTTTTAATCACGGAGTTCCTATGGCCACCTTCCAGCTCCGTTTCGGACCCTGGTTACTATATAGTATCAAAGTACTCGTCAAGACGAATCAAATGAGCCCAAACTCGATGAGGTTTTGTCTTTTGATTACGCGGTTCCTATGACTACCTTTCTT
Source organism: Hemithea aestivaria (assembly GCA_947507615.1). Taxonomy (NCBI): domain Eukaryota; kingdom Metazoa; phylum Arthropoda; class Insecta; order Lepidoptera; family Geometridae; genus Hemithea; species Hemithea aestivaria. The sequence continues at coordinate 899,197 of OX382331.1, forward strand.
GTTTATTAGCATTTTATATGCGAATCTTTAGATTGATATAACTCTTTTATTTATGAACCGATTTGACTAAAACCAAGACTAAGGTTCAAGTAGAGAAAACTGCAACGTATTAGTGAAAATTTTATTCAAATCGGTGGTGTTGTTTAACCACACCAGTGACACAAACTATTTACAAATTTAGCCCAAATTAAACTAAAGGTCAACCACAAGTTTACAGGAACACCGATAGATGGCGTCTGTAGCGTTTTTGGCACTATTTTTTTTTGAATTGAATTTACTTTATATTCTATTACTTTTATTTCGAATTTTTGATGTAAATTAGGGGCGATGTGTCTGATATAAATGATTATTATTTATTTTATTATTTTATTTTACGTTTCCCTAGGAAAAATTGACAAAATGTTTTACGAATTAGATCGCGCAAGCGACTTTTTCGCGTCGTTTTGTTCATATGCGTATTTTCACAGTTCACCTTAGTAAAGGATCACAATGAATGGGGAGAAATTTCCATTCTTATTATATGTATGGATTATGTAAAAGCCATAAAACAACATTAGTTATTTAAACAATAAATAAACAACGCAACAAATGTTTCATAATAAAAACAAAGGCCGCGGGTGGCGCCTCAACCAACATTAAGGCGCCTACACACTACCACATAAAACTGCAGAAGTCAACAGTTAAGTCTAACATATCGACATAGTTTAAGGGTAATCGCTCATTATATCAATTCAACGTCTTGATGTTGCATAATGCGATATCATCGTTACTAGAATAACATATTATACTATACTAGCTGCGCCCAGTGGTTTTACCTGTTGTAGTGTAAGTAGCCTATGTGTTATTCTAGGGTCTAAGCTATCACTATAACAAATTTCATCGCAAAAGTCCACCCAATTAGGCGTGGAGAAGTAACAAACATACACACCCACTCACAAACTTTTTTCGCCTCTTATTATATCAATTCAACGTCTTGATGTTACATAATGCGATATTATCGGTTATCGGTATTATACATAAAAACTTATTGGTATAAATTTTTACAATAGGTATACCTACATAAAAAATAATTTATTTAAAAAATATCATCTAAAACTTAGAAAAAACTTAACTTTTTTAACAATAATTGTATGGTGGAGTTTTACTACGAGTATAAATGCGAACACATGTTTGGTACTCTTTCACGTCTTAACGGATGGACCGATTGAACTGATTTTTTTACGAAAGCTTAGAACTAACACATAGGCACAAGCGTTAACACATAGGCTAATATAAAACAAGAAAAACAAAATAAAGTTAAAATTCTTTGCTTAGCTGCGACTTCAGTCGGAGTTTGGCCATGTTGAGTAGATATAATAGATGATCACCCTTTAACCATAAATACAACTAGAAACATCTTTGTTACTCGTCTGAGCGACTCCTAAACTTACTAAACTATTGTTAAATCAGCTTTATGTCTAAATTAAATACGAAAAACATGTTATCGATAAGAGGTTAGCTATTCCGTGTTTAATCAGTATATAATATTCTGACAGTAACTCAATTGTATCGCCATCGATTTCATGGTAAGGTGGTTCTAGATAGAGAAAACAAATTCTTTGGTAGTTTTTACCTAGAAATGAGAATATTAAGGGTCTTGGCTCATTAGAGCCACCCGGCACCCACTCCGCACCGCCTTGTCTCATGTGGTTCGTATTCTTTATATGGACTTGTATGGGTTTGCGCTCACTACATCAACTCCGTAGCGTCACCGGATCGCCTCAGTCGCAAAGCGAGGCGGTGCGGAATAGGTGCCGGCTGGCTTTAAAGAGCTATGACCCTAAGTTTACTATCTATCTAATAAGCCCGTATCTAGTATCTACCCACTGCAGGGTATAGGCCTCCTTATGGTCATGCCACGTCTTCCGATCCTGCGCGAATCTCATTCTAGAGTTCTCATTGAGTTTGAGTTTGAACAGTGCCAGTTATTCTACTGCCTGAGCAATGATGTGCAAATATTAACTGTGGTTCGGTAGCAGCTTTAAAATACCTCTTTATAAAATGTCTATTCTATAGCCTAGTTATGCGAATATGTAATACTGTTATAAGAGATAATATATTCGAGCGTAACCTGCGTGGGCGCAGGGCAGCGGGTGATATCTCACGTCGCGTCGGGAGCCATTTTACAATCGTTTTATTATTCACGCTATCGGATGGCAAACGCTTGAGTTGTCACATTAGTAGAGCCATACTTGCAGCGGAGAGACTTGAGATGATTCAGTTCAACCTTAATTATCCGGACGGTGAAGGTTTGGAACTCTCTGCCTGCTTCAGTGTTTCCTGTAAATTACTACTTAGGAGTCCTTAAATCGAGGGTTAATAGGTATTTACTAAGTCTGTGTGCAACACCAACAGCCGCGTCGTTTACCAACAGGTGAGACTGTCGTCAAACGCAGGTCTATTCTTTATAATACAAAGAAAAGATGTTAGTATTTAAAAGCTTCGTCCAGCGGCTCTGTAGCTCGAACGAATGAGTTTTGGAATATAAATTCGTAGTACCTACATATTTACTTTTTGAAAATGTTTTACTGTACGTCTCTATGTAGTCAATATGTTATGGTGGTGGTAGGCTTCGACCAAAGCTAACTCAAACTCAGAATTCATTTATTCAAATAGGCTACAATAGAGCACTTTTGCAAGTCAATTTTACATTTTATTTTAATATTGTAAAAGATATTGAAATATGCTCACAGTGAGGCCCTACCTCATTTCATATGCATGTACCTTTTTATTAGGTAATGTCAATTTTACCTTTGATTTTCCCCTGGACAGATTTCGATTATAATTTTATATCTAATATAGTTGAGAGTTGATCGGTTATTATGACAGGAGACAATAAAAACACCATGAATTATTGAGATAATTTTGTAATAAACGTTTGAATTTAAATTATATTTTTCACTGTTGACAATGTAATGGTTAGTGTTTATTTTATGACATATTTTGAGAATTTTATTTGAAATATATTTTTATAGGTTCGATTGTATTTAATGTATGAAATTATTTTGATTAAATATTAAATAAGTAATATATTAAACTAGCGATCTTCGCATTTCTGTTATAATCAATAAAAGATAAAATAAGGAAATATTTTGTTGCTTGCGGTTTCTCTTGTTAGAATAGACTGAAAACTTAATTAAACGAAATTAAGATTAAAAAAAAATAGATTATAATAAAGCAAAAAAGAAATAAAGGTTCTCAAAGGTTAACCTGCATGTAGATTCTGCACGAAAAAAACGACAGCGTAGCAAAACGTATAACTCATAAAACACCTATTAATTTTTTCAAAAACGCAATTTTTAAGCGACCAAAAGATGCTAAATAAAAAAAATTGAGAAAAAAAGTTACAATTTTAAGATTTTTTTAGCATAATTTTGTTAAAATTGGACAGTGGACGTTAGCAAAAAGAGAGGAATAACTCCCCTTATCGCTTATAGCGATCTCTTCACAACCAACTTTGCGTGGAGTTTGTAGGTCTATTACACACAATCAAACATTCACGTCCATAAAGTGGTATAATAAGATATTCAGAAATAGGGAAATGAGTTCTTTATGTGCGCTAGACCAATATTTATCTAAATATCATATTACGGCGTGATGTTTGAATTTGAATGGACAAAACGGTTCAATTTGTTTGGTTAACAAATGAGAATAGAACCAATCGTATCGTGAAATGCGTTCTCGGAATCTATAATGTCATAATAATATAAATATTATGTGTATTTGATTTGGTCAAAGCAGTGCCCATAAAAAAACAAGATAATGTGTATTATAAAACATACTTAAAAAGAAAGAAAAGTTGTATTTTTTTTTATTTAGTATAGGACTGCCTTTGACCACAGTCTCACCTGTTGGTAAGTGAAGACGTGGTCGAAGCTGTTACACACATGCCTAGCAAATACCTATTAACCCTCGACTTGAAGACACCCAAGTTGTAATTCTCGGGAAACACTGAAGCGGGTAGGGAGTTCCAAACCTTCGCTGAGTTTACACCTCTACATAATAATATAAATAGATCAAGCGCTATTGCCCGAATAGCGCTTGATCTATTATACGCGCAATATAGGCTTCTGTAGTAAATTAAATACCTATTCAACGATACCACACAAGATGGGATAAGGCAGAATTTTTTTTATCCCCATCTTACACGTTCGGGAGGTACCCTAAATAGATTAATTTTAAATTATTTTTTGGATCGTTCTCTTACTCTTACTATTGCCCTTATTTGTGCAAAATTACAGCTTTCTAGGACTTATATGAATGATACGGTTTTGTCAACTATTAATTATAAGTAAAATAACACATGCATGTATTTAACGTTTATTTTGTAAATGTTTAATAATTTTTAGCACTATAATTGTATTGTTTTTATTTAGGGTTTTTAAATCGAATGTATACTGTTTTTTATATCATTATTATTAAGATTTTATGTTTTATAAGTATTCCTGATTAATTAGTGTAATTGGCTATATAGCCGTCTAATTAATAAATAAATAAATAAATAAAAATAAATAAATAGTTTCTCCGTAAAGCTGCGGACGGACGGATGGACAGACGGAAAGACGGACAGACGGACAAAGCGAAACTATAACTGCGGCTTCCTTGTTGCTTAGAAGGCGGGATAAATTCCGCATTATCATTGTTTGTTCAACCAGTGTTCTCATGCACAACTTCCTAATCTTATAATCTACCATGTATGCGTGTGCTGACTCATCACCATTATCGCAGTAATAAGGTATCTATTGCTTAATTAGCTATCCATTGCCGTTTCCCCACGCGTGACAGTTGCATTAACTTGTCAACGAGCAATCTACTCGGAACATATCGTCCTGATTGAATTATAGCAAGTAATTATTGTATGATTATCGAGTGATTTATGTGACGCGTTTATATTACCTGACTTTATATCAAATCTCTTGGGAATAGGTGCTTGCGATAGAGGTGTTAGTTTTGACGCACATTTTAATAAATTTATTTATTTATCATCATCATCATCGGCCTTTACGTCTATTGCAGACGATTTAAGCACTGTCTGTTGGGTTGCGTTGTATTTATTTATAGGTACTCGTAAACCAACAGCTAGAAATAAAATTTAAGAATTTACAGTTTATACGCTATACAACCAATTAAAGGTTCACACGTCTACTTATAACACAAAGTATTTTATAAAAAACTGTGAGCATTAAAGAGTCTTCGAGAAAAATTCTGTACTCAACCGTCGTCTCATTTTTTTTTTGATGTGATGAATTAGAAGACGAGCAAGACGCTCTCCTAATGTTAAGAGATAACGCTGCAGTGTTAATTAGGATTTCACAATGATGTGAAATTCTAGGAGCACTGCACCAACGCTTCTTACTCAAGAGTCATAAGATGTTAAGACTCTTTAGCCCAGTAATTTCACTAGCTACAATGCCCACCTACCGGAGCACAGTAATGTTTGCACATCACTGCTCAGGCGGTAGAATAACTGGCACTGTTGGGGTACCCACCTAGACGACCTCCTGCAAAGAAAGTCTACCCCCGGTAAAAATTCATTGTCGCTTCACTTGTGCAAAATAGATCAAGACCATAAAGTTGTTCTCAGCTCGTTGAATTTTCTGCTAAATTACTCAAACTCTCAAAAGAGGCAGAAAAAACTAAACTCTAAACTCTCAAAAGAGGTAAGAGGCGTTGGCGCAGTGCACCCAGACTTTTAACTTTGTAAAATACTAGGTAGCACTGTAATAATCATGGGCAGCGTTATCTCATATCATCAGGAGAGCGTCTTAAAATCTTAAATAAGCCAATAAATAAAATCACTGAGTTTTCAGACAGCTTTGTAAAATCAACTTCTATCACTATATACAGAGAAGTGAGTGTGTCCGTACGTTCCATTGACAAAGTCAGTCATAGTGTCGGATGCAATGGCAGACAAAGGCAGCAGTTTTTATATCCGGATGCATCCGTGTGCTTATCCGACTCGCTTCAACGTTTCTCAGTTTACATCAAAAGCGTTGTTTCATATATAATAAGTGACTGGCAGTGCCCAGCAGATTTTTTTTTAATAAATTGTTTATTATGTAATAATTAAAATAAAATTAAACCATTTAAAATAAAATTTACCTCTTACAAACCACTTATAACGAACACGAAATTTTACTTTATTATTTACTTTTTCTATTTAAACTTGTTTAATATTAATAAAGTTTGAAGCAACGAGACTATGGTAACAATTTATTTATTATTAAATGAATTTTGTACTATAAGAAGACACTTATAAAGATGTAGGTGTAGGACTATTAGTGTCCGTACTAGTAAAAAAACTGTGTTACAGCCACCAAGGCCCCCCCGTTTGGATATATGTATGTTAACAAGTGAAATTAAAAAAAATCTTATTAAAAACAAGCTTTTATTATTATTACCATCTAGCACCAAAGCCTCGTCTTTCTACTCGTCAATACGTATCAAATGAACCCAAATCTCGATGGGGTTGCGTCGTTTAAGAACGAAATTCCTATGGCCACCTTCCTGCTCTATCATCAAATCAGCTTGATGTCATAATAATATTGCACTGTCATCTGATTTACACAATATTCATGCAAAATTTCAACTCAAATGGAAACCCAGAAGTAGATCAAATTTAACTTGCAAGATTTGATTACAGACAGACAAACAACCGATAGGTAAAAGTAAATAAAAGCTTGTAATATTAAAGTGAAGTGTGATTTTCAGCCATCAAAACCTCTGCACACAGTTAGTATTAATATACTATTTAAATAGGTATATTATACATATATATATACATACATTAGCGTATAGAGTATGTTCATGTTATGATTGTCGTAAGGCGGCGGTATCAAGGAGCGTTCACACTGCGCTCTGCTTGTGACACTAGACGGGCGGTAGTCTAAGCTACAAGCGAATGACCTAACGCTTAAATTACTAGACTAGTCCGAATAAGGCTTGTAAGTCTTTCCATTGCAATGACTAGAATATGTTAGTTGCTCTGAGCATATCTTTTTAAGTCGCCAAAAACATGAACCATTAATGTTTTTAACTTCATCTTCTAGTCGAGATGATTAGCTATAATAGATTTTATTATGAACCCAACGGCGACCATCTTGGACCAATTTCCACCAAACATGGCTAAGAACACTTTTGACTAACTATACTTTTAAACATAAAAACGAAATCAAAATCGTTCATCCGTTCGGGAGCTACGATGCCACAGACAGACACGTCAAACTTATAACTCCCCGTCGTTTTTGTGTCGGGGGTTAAAAAAACTATGGTGTACATTTCACTATCGCTTTGGACTCAAACCAACCTCCAAGACGGAGACAATTGGCACGTCACGCGCAGAGGTCGCCTCCGCAAGTAACCACAAATCATGAGACGCATCGCCACCGCTCCGACGCGACGGTCGACGGTCAAACGTACAGTGTGGATGCGCCATTATGTCCACCGTCCATTGTTTACATTACCGTCATTGGACTGATCACTTCTGTTGTATTGTAAGATAAATCTTTATTACATAGTAAACAAAGTTGCTTCCGACTGTCTGTTTGCCCCTATAACTTCTTAAATCTTTAAAACTACGCAACTGATTTTGATGCGGGTTTTTTTACAGATAGAGTGATTCAAGAGGAAGATGTATATGGAAGGCTAATATACTTACTAAAGAAACACTGATTATTTTCTGTTAGGAGCAACGAAGTGCGCGCGGGTTCCACTAGTAAAATATATAACCACAAATCATGAGCCGCCTTGCCACCGCTCCGACGCGACGGTCGACGATCAAACGTACAGTGTGGACGCGCCATTATGTCCACCTTCCATTGTTTACATTAACATCATTAGATGACCACCACTGACCACTTCTTTTGTGAGAAATTGATGCTTTAAGTTAAATATTGGATTTAAGCTAATATTAATGAGTAATCGTTTTGAATTACTTTTGATTGAAGAGTGGTGTAAATCTGAAATAATGAGAAGTATCACATAATATACCTAAGACCTATTATATATTGATACGTAACGTATCAATATTTAGTAATACAAACGTATGTCGGAGGTAGACTTCCTTTGCAGGTAGTCGACTAGGTACCCCAACAGTGCTAGTTATAAGAAAAGCAAGATGCTCTCCTGATGGTAATGCTGCCCATAATTAATTAGTATAGTGCTACTCAGAATTTTACAATGATATAAATTCTGCGCCATTCATTTCCATTTCATAGCTATTCTGCGCAATTCTGAGTATTCTGCGCCACAATCTTCAGCCCAGTAATTTCACTAGCTACAGTGCCTTTCTACCGAAGCACAGCAATGTTTGCACATCACTGTTCAGGCGGTAGAATAACTGGCACTGTTGGGCTAGACTAGTCAATCTCCTGTAAAGGAAGTCTACCCTTGGTAAGGCTCTCTTTCCATTAATATCTGGACGATTTTATAAGAAAATTCTTCATCAAAGAGTGTTAAATAAATTATAGATCTCCGATAGCTCATAACTACAGCGAAGTGGGTTATTACTCAACCTGACGGCGGATAAATGAAATTAATATAACGGCTGACTATCGCTGCGACTAGTCGCATTTAACTAGTTAATATTGGTGCGACTCGTAGCATTATACTGCGTCTGTAGTCTGGAGTCTTTGATAGCTATTTGATAGTAGTTTCCGATTGGTATAACCATGAAAACAAAAGTTACTTCTTTGCTTTGCTTCGTGTATATAATATAGAGGTTGATCCGTAATAGCGTTCGACCATTTTTAAATTGCAGTTTGTTAAATATTATATTATCTTAATTGATTATAAAAATTTTCATGATAGGTAGCTAATAATGTTTATTTTCCATTTCAAATACCTCAAAACCGTTTAATTTTCCTTTCCTAATAAACGTTTGCTCCACTCCAGTCCACTTCAGAAAACACGACAAAAAATTAACGGCGTCAAATATTTTTTTAATTCGCGGCTCACCCCTTCAGGACGCATAAACCCCCAGATAAGGCCAAACTAAATACAAAACTTGCTTCTCCGAGGTCTTATAAACAACCCGGGCCGTCCCTCGGCGGTCGTCACACGGAATCACTGCAGCCTGCATATCCAACCTTGGCAGACAAAGACAACTACACCCAACAATACTAAAGACAGAAAGGGACAGAGCAAAAGACGTTTTGCAGTCGTCATAATTTCGCTCCACAGACTAATAATAAAGATAAACCGGGGGGAAAAGGGGGGGTACTAAGTTATATAGGTACATTTACTTAGACTGTGCCGTTTTGAAGTTGCTTCACTTATTTTGAGGTTTATGTAGCTTTCTGTCAGTCTTTGTTTTAAACTGGACTTGGAATTAGGAGGAAAAGTGAGGGAATTTTGGGATGTTTTGGGGAAATGCGGGGAACGGTCGGATAGATCACGCCTTTATTGTATGTAAAAGATAACCTGGAACAAAGCTGAGTATTTTTACGAAAGCTTGGGTGGATGGGGTTTTTATCTTTACCTTCGCTGCGAAACTGTGTTAAATTATGAAAAGGTAAAATAGCTGAAATGTGGATGTCTGTGTTAAGTTTACGCCTAAACAACTCGAAATATTTAGAAAACATGTATAATGTAATTATTATTTACGATTCTTTTTTTTTTTTAAATTTCCATCCAGTTCCAATGCTTTCACTGTTCACTCGGTAATAAGTAACTTTTAAAACAAACACACACTTTTGTATTAAACTCTAATAAATTTAGAAAAGGAATATCATGAAATATATAAAAGGAATCATGACTGACTTATCTACCAATTCTCAGTATAAATTGCTAAACAGATTGGGTTGGAATTTGAAATAAAGATACTCGAAGCTTTAATGAAAAAAAGCCACGAGACCACGACATATTTAAGCTAGCTAAAGCTTATTACAATAAAAAAAATATGTAAATAGATTGTTCGCGCCACAATTCAAACACCAACTTCACACCATTGCTACATTCACACCGGTCAACGAGAATGAACGACGTCAAATTTTGACAGCTTTGACTCTACACCATATTTTTTTGCAAATCTGTTTTTTCTCTCTTCAATTTTGCCAAATATTTTTTGAATAATAGTAAAAAACGTAAAGTAAAACGTAAAACGTAAAACGTAAGTAGTAGTAGTAGGTAAATAGATATAGGTACCAAAGTTTTTATTCCAAATCAACGATCAAAATTCAACCATCGAAACCAAGTAAAGCTATAATTTAGCAAACACAATCAAACTCAGGTTGTATACCGCAGAAGGCTTGCGTTACCCCGGGGTAGAACTTCCACATTAGCATCGTAATGACGGATCCATAGTAACGGCAGTTCTATGGTAATCTACTTCCCCGTGTTATTTGCTTCTGACTGTTCTTGATACTTTCGTAGTTTTGTTCGATTTTTTGATTTAACTATAATATTATGTTCTTGATACTTTCGTAGTTTTGTTCGGTTATTTGATTTAACTATAAGTAACTATATAGTAGAGGTATAGTATATTGCGTTCGGTAGAATACATGTGTGCAAAATTTTGCTTTTTAAGGTACCCAAAGTCAAAGGATAACTAAATTTCTCATTCTTGGTTATTAAAAGTGGCCTTGAAGTTTTTAAATTCATTTAATTCACACAATTGATAAAAAATTATGAATTAAGACTATTAAAATATCGACGGTCACATTGGTACATAGATTTAGCAAATATGTAGATTGTAGATGAATTGGCATTGACCTATTTGATTTGTCAAAAATCTGGGTCTCTACTCTCTACTTAAGACATTTATATAAAACTACTAGGAGCGCGCAGCGGTTTTACCCGCGGTACTTATGTAGCCTATGTGTTATTCCAGAGTATAAGCTACTTCTGTACAAAGTTTCAGCTCAATCGGTCTACCCGTCTTGGCGTGAAAGAGTAACAAACATCCTGACATCCATACATCCATTCTTACAAATTTTCAAATATAATTTGAAATAAGTGACTGTTATGTACTTGTTAGAATATTCGCTTTCCTTTTCTATCTTTTTGCGTATCCGTAAGAGATTATTTTTTGGTCTTGCTCAGCTTTATTTCTATATACTCAATTCCATGGTAACATAGGTAGATTTACCATCGACGAAATTACCTCTAATATGAATTAAATATTTTCTAAACCACACGGCGCGTCACGAGCCACGTCGCTAGAGTGACGTGACGTCACGTGACGTCACGCTTCAGAGTGACACGTCGATCGTGACGTCACACCACTGTCACGTCAAGCGACACGCTTTACTTATTCATAGGGATTGTAATTATTGCATGGTTAGGATTTATTTGTGGGGTTAGTTTAAATAGAGTTTAAGTTACTATTGATTTTATATTTAGAGTGTGAATAGAATAGAAAACTATTTAGTGTCATGAAAAAATAAGAAGTACTCAAAGTAGAACTTCACACGTGTACGTAGGTCAAACACACACACTTTTCTAAATATCTATCTAAATATATAAAAGGAAAGCATGACTAATTGCCTGACTGACTGATATTTCAACGCAAGGCTAAAACCAAAAGACGGATTGGGTTTAAATTTGGAAAATGGATAAATTTTATGACGCAGAGCGCGGTGCTCTGTAAAAAAGGGTTTACGCACGGGGAAAAACCGTATACCTAAGCTAAATAATTCTATTAATAACACCACAGAAAAGAAAAGACGTGTGGCACTCGGAGACTGCCGCGGTAAAGCTATTGCATAGCATTTTTTATCAACTTATGTAATTATAATTATTTATTTATTTTATTAATGCAGTATTTTTTTTCCTTTGTTTTTTTTTCTTTGATATTAATTCAAGTTACACTTTGAGCGTGGTGACCGATAAAAGTTCTGGTATTTATCTATAGATGGAAAAACTAAAAAGTATACCTAAAACTAAATAGTAAAGTACCGCTGTGCCGGTCGGAGTGGGGGTGTTAGGTTTTTTCGTTACGGAATTTCTGGATTCGGTCCCCATGCTCAAGGCCCGCGATAGAAGCTATGCTTAAAAAGCTTACAAGTATAAATTAATATTTACTATAGCTATCTCTATGTAGAAACGAGAGAAATTATTCAACACTGGAAAGATTCTTATTTGACTTTTTTTTTGGTTCTTACTGAACAAGCGTGCTACAACTTAGACTGCATCGTCACTTACCAACGGGTGAGATTGCGGTCAAACGCTTGTTTAGTCTACTATAAAAAAAAAAACATTTTAAATACATAGAGAGTATAACAGTAGACTTTTTATGTATTTCTAGATATTTCACTCAATCTTTAACATGTTTAACAAAGATTTATCTTCCCCAGGTAAGTTGCAGTTGCGGTGCATCGAACCCAGGTATCTGAGTTGCAATCAATCATCTACGGCCAACCGAACCGAACGAAACCGGCCCCTCTCTTCAGATAAGGAATAAACTATGGCTGATACGAAACCAGTATTGCTTTAGTACTAGGCTAGAATAGCTAGATCAGGTAGTGATTTACTGGGAAAGTTGAAATATAGACTTTTTAAGGATTTTTAATGACTATTGATAACAAATTGTCGTGGAAACTACATATTGACAACATCTGCAAAAGACTGCATCAATTCTCATATGCGCTGTACAAACTGAGACAAGTAGCGAACTTGACAACGTTATTAACGGCATATTATGGACATGTAGCATCAATCTTACGTTATGGTATTATTTTCTGGGGCAATTCGACCGATAAACTCAGGGTGTTCAGAGCACAGAAACGGTGTCTTAGAGCCATATTTGGCCTTAAACAGATACTCTTGCAAAGAGTATTTTAAAACTCACGGCATTTTAACGCTGCCCTCCCTATACATAAGTGAGGTAGCTATGTTTGTAAAGAGCAATCCAGAACTGTTATTAATTTTTAAACTAATTTTATTATGATTTTATGACAAGTATTTGCATGTCACTAAGGCAGAATATAGCTGACCATTACACTGTTTTTTTACCAACTAGACTAACCTATGTATATTCGCAAATAAAGATATTTGTATACAACGAAGTAAGAAGACAAGCAAGACGCTCTCCTGATGGTAAGACATAACGCTGCCCATAATTAGTACAGTGCTACCCAGTGCACTGCGCCAATGCTTCTTACTTGAGAGTCATAAGATACGAAGACTCTTCAGCCCAGTAATTTCACTAGCTAAAGTGCCCTGCGAAGCACAACAATGTTTGCACACTACTGCTCATGCGGTAGAATAACTGGCACTGTTGGGGTACCCACTACCCACCTAGTCGACCTCCTGCAAAGGAAGTCTACCCCCGGTATGCGAAGAAAGTAAGAAGACGAGCATAACACTCTCCTGGTGTTAAGAGATAATGCTGCCCATAATGAGTACCCACAGCTACCTATTTTACAATGATGTAAATTGAAGGTGCACCGCACCAACGCTTCTTACTCAAGAGTAAGAAGTGTGTGTTACAATTGGCGGCCTTCCAGACAACCAAGCAGGAATAGGAAATACATAAAATAGAGCGACGGTGGTTAAAAAAAATATAAAGAGCCATAAGTACATATTTAAATAGACGTTTATTATTTTGAAACCCGCTCGTATTAATCTTCTAATATCTATATCCAAACCAAAAAAGTCAAAAGTTCTAGTATCAAAATCTCTTGTAGTTTTTTTAGTAATTCCTCTGAAGAGATTTTCTGTTTTTGTTTTTTTTATACTAAATAGGCCTACGTTTGACCATATCCCACCTGATGGAAAGTGAAAATGCGGTCGACGATGGATCACGTAAGATGCCTAGAAAGGTACCTATTCACTCGTGCCTTGAAGATACCCAAGTGTTTGTTGTAAGGTCATAAGGTTTTTGAGAAAAAATAAATTTTTAATTAATACATAGAAAGAGTATATTTCGACAATCGCAGACGAGGTTCGAGTAATCATGAATTAAAATTTCACAATAATTAATTCTTAAATTAAAACATATTATTTATACATGTACGCTACGAACACCTCAGTCGTACGCGTATGGTCACATTAGGGAAATAAGGCGCGCACGCATCGACACTCGGGTTAATTACTAGACTACGGCTATGCCAGAGATGGAATTCATTATCCTCTAATTAAATATAAGACGACCCGCTTTAGGCGGATGAAAGTGAGCGTAGGTGCACTTGCAATACCTGATTAATTAAGGTTCGCCAATGTGATGTAGGCAGATACCGCGCAAATGGAAATTAAAGGTTAATACTGTTATAAAATTAAAACTCTTCAAAGATTTTGGGAAATAATTTTACTTTTTTTATCCTTTTAATTCAGATCAGTCATAGTTATGTGAATGTAAATATGTACCTATTTATGATTAAAAATAAGTTACAGTTGTCTCAAACACATAGTAGCGATAAAATACTTACTGTTAACTGTTAGGCTTTAAATTCTTGTAAACCTTTATATAATTTGTTTTAAATAAATGAAATAGTAAGGTATTTTATTCGTCTATAGTTTAATCTGCTCTGTTACTGGGAAAATGCCTCCATTTAGTTCACTAATATCAAAAATGACAGTACTATCATGTTCCCATAATTTACCAGCAAACTGGCTAATAATTTCGATGATGATTCTCGATTAATTTCACATCAAGTTCAACCCACTAATTGTAATTTTTTTTTCAAGACGAGAGCAACTGGGCAGCGTCCCTAAACCAATTTAGGCACAGAAACCACATGGTGCTTAGTCTGGGAACCTATTTCTCGGCTTCAGTTTGTCTTTAGAGCGCGGTATTCGTATAAGTTAGTACTTAAAGCCTATGAATTAAAGTTTACCAGTAATGCGCGCTCTAATTAAGCTAGACTTCCTGGTCGCTGTCCTATTGTATTAAAATAGTATTTAACTCACTGATGGTTTTCTCGTTAATAGACGGGCTAGGCAGATACACTATAGGTTAAATATAAACTTTAGTTATTTGACTGGTTTATATATTCTGTCAATTTAATGTTTGTTATTTGAATTAAGTCTCTCCATTCAAATATATACTATAAAAGGAATGAGTGTATAGTTATACGTGATCCATCGTCGACCGCATCCCCAGTTTTCATGAGGTGGGATGTGGTCAAACGTAAGCCTATTCGTACCTTTAAAAAAATGTAAAAGGTCAAATACTGTACATTAAAGATATTTGAAAAAAATATTTAGAGGACACTGTATTAACGATACTTAAATAGAACATTTATTAAAATTATTTTTTTTCGTCTGTTTGTATCTGGACCGTATAAAAATATGATAAACATGATTGACTGATCTGAAAGTACAGCCTAAATTCCTAGTTTAAATCCTGACTGAGTAGTAATTTTGTTAAAATCAAATCCATTTACAAAAAAATATTGATTTTATATTGTAGACAGTAGGTAGACATTCGCCAAACAAGTGAAATATAAAAAAAAATTAATAAGCTTTTATTATTATTACCATCTAGCACCAAAGTACTGATCATAATAATAATATTGTATTATAATCCGATTTATACATGCATGCAAAATTTCAGCTCAATCGGATACCGGGAAGTGGGTCAAATTATACTTGCAAGATTTGATTACAGACAGACTGACAGACAACAGATAGGTGAAAGTAAAATAAAAGCTGGTAAAAAAGAAAATAATTCAAAAAATTTAAGTTCAGTGAGGGAGGGAGTGAGGGAGTTTTTACATAAATAACTCTAGTAATAATGTTAAAAATGTTTCTGTATTGCATGTTTTTCTTTTAGTTAAATAAATATATTTCTTATTTTTTCATTTTATAGGGGTTCAAGAGTGTTAAAAAATTCTAAATATCTCCATAGAGTTTAAGCCCTCAAGCCTCATGTAGATATTTCATTAATAAGGCACCTAACAAGCGAGGAAAGCCGACGCGATCTCTCCGATCAACTAGTTATATAGATCGCTTATTCCGACGATAGCTGGCGAACGAACGATATCTGATGCACGAGCGTAGCTAAACTAGCGGCTATCATATCATAATATGGCCAGTCTTTGTATTGATACCATCGGGTTAACAATTTAAACTTCGCTTTCCACTTTGTATTGCCTACTGTACTTGTACGATCCTATTCGAGATGTATGGAAGCATAAAGGTAATGAAAGAACATATTTGTTCATCTGTTCTGGAAAGAACTTATCTGTTCTGTTGGAAAACATTGTGTTGGAAGAATATGTTTAGGACTAATAAAAAACTAGTCTAATAAAAAACTCAGTCAGTCAATCAGTCACTATTTCGTTTTATATATTTAGATTATAGTGACAGATATATAAAATATTAACGAAACGAAGTCGCGCCTGACCCGCGCAGCCCATAGCGTTCCGTTTTTGTCTCCGTTCCCCCATAAATAATTCTAAATCGGGCCCTATTAGATATTCAAAGGTTAAAGCGGAAAGCTGGTGCATTTGTGCGGCTGATCGTATATCAATCGGTTGATATTGTGGTTCTGCGAAACAATGCGTGCGGACGGCTACCTGTTCGGTTGTCGGTCGCGATTTGTGGTCGCCCTGCAGTGCGGTATCGCTTACTTCGCGGTCACCGCGACCTAGGGTTGGCTACCTTTTAAGTACACACTAAGGCGGGCCTTTGACCTAAAATTAAATTGTACAAATTTTTTTTGCAATCATTGTGCGTTTGAATGGCGTTTTGACTCCAAGCGATCAGTTATTTTTCACAATTATTCGAACTGCGCAATGTTTTCATCTCATCTGAATAAGAATAGAATTAACCCTCACATTGACGGTTAATGAGGGTCGTCTAGGACCCACGTAAGGCGCTCTGTAGACAAAGCAACTATTTCAGCTACTAGCAACGACTAGTTTATGTTTTAAAATATAAATATTATGTGTGTTTAAATGTAAGCTGTTTTATCTGGGAACTACATACAATTGTGCTTGTTACCGCTTCACGTCTAAACGATTGAACCGAATCAATTAAAATTTGGTATAAAACTGAGACTAAAAATTACATAGGTACATTGAATATAATGGGATAGTCATGAAATAAGAGGCGACTGAATGAAATTCATAATTATTTCAACAAAAATATGTAGGTATACCAAATTGTTCACGCGTTCATTATTACAAATATATCCCAGTTTTATTCATACGGTTTACTTTTGCGCTGATGACCATACCACAGAGAGATTCGATGAAGTGACAAATAAAAAAATAGTTCAGTTTAGCACAGCCCTAACATAAGGGCGCGGTCACACGCGCGTCGCGTCGCAGCACTGCAGCACACACAGGCGATCTCTCAATGGTATCGCCAGCACACATCTCGAAGTAAACCACGAGATGTTGGTTCGTGTAGAGACGGTGCGTCTACATTAAAATATTTCTGTCCGCATAATTAGCCTGGCCATTGTCCACATGCAGATTCCATGATAATGCTCGAACGAATATTGCATGGATTAAACTGCTGCACGATTGAAGTCTTGAAGTGGAGATAAATGATAAACTAGGTTTTATTTATTAGTAGCGACCACGTTTTGCACGGTAAATAAGTAGCCTATGTGCTATAAATACCTGAGAATAAGCTAAAGAAAAACGCCAAATTAAAAATGTTAAAATTCATAATATTAGGACCTGATCAGAGTAATAAAACCTTTTTTTGTAAAAGCTTAATTTTGAGTTGATTATGTAATTAAGATGATTTGGACTTTGATCGAAACAAACAAATTAGATAGAATTGAATAAAATATTGCACCAAAAGTTATAACATTATTTAACTTATTCTAATATATTTTAATCAAACTCGCAGATTTACCTATTTTTAGGCAATCGTAACAATAATATTATCATTGTGCCAAATTTCTACTTAATCCATTCAGCGGTTTAGGTAGGTTAATAGATTAGCCATTCATGCTTTGTTTATTAAGATTCTACAATATCTATACTCTATTTCATACAAAATCTTACATAAGTTTTTAATTTAATTATTGTTGTCCCTACATAACTTAAGTATCAATAAATTACAAACTATATAATTTATAGTCGTTAAGCGGCACACAGTTTTACAAATGCAACAATAATGTCGTCATAGTCATGCTGCGATCGTGGTCGTATAGACGAATAGTCGTCAACTCGACGAATCGCTGTTGACTCGGCACGGTCGGGTACCCACATGTTTATTCAAATTAATGTACTTATTTATCGGTATATTTTATAATTTATAATCCTATCAGAGGTTTGAGGATTTTTGTGGTAGATTGCACTGCACTGTTGGTGATCTCACCACAATCAGAAATCAAAAGGTAAAATTGTGTATGATTTTAAGGATTCGATTTTGATTTCGTTCGGTTTTTTTTCTTTTTGGACAGGAAGAGGCTTTTCCAATCGTCGATATATTATACAAACGAATAAATTTTATGCATTTACTGTTTTTTTTTAAACTACAATATTGCACAACTAATACATATAACGAGATCAAATTTTCTTGCTGGTGAGTCTATGAACTAAATTTTAAACTTTTCAAAGAAGTCTTCAAAAGTTCCGCGATCGAATCAGTTTACCTTAAAAATCAATTATTTATATTAGATTTACTAAAAAAGAAGATTAAAATGTCGTAGCTATTCAAAAAATATTTTTCTTCTATCCAATTAAATAGTGAAATTTGACGTAACTTTATTTAATATTCATAACAACTTATGTAGGTATTGAAAACACTTATTGTGTGGTCAATAAAAAGTTAAGATACTGTTGGACCGTACATTGCGTTATTAAGTGTCTATATCTGTGGACCCTCAATCCCACCGCACGGACAGTATTTTATACAATTTTATATATATAAACATGAATAACTTTGATTGGACCATTCCAACTAATTTGTTACGATGATGTCCGCGTTATTTATGTTTGGGATCCGATCGTTTCAAAAAAATCATTTTAATTCAACGTCAAAATGAAAATTATGGCTTTTAATTAAGGATTATGAGGGGAACGGTTTTTGTAATGATAATTATTTGAGTGATTTTTTTATATTGATTTGCTATAACTATTATGATCTTATGGTTATAGTTAACGGTGATAACAACCATTATTTTTATGGTATTTATTGAGTCGACGGAATGACCAATTGAATGTATCAGTAGTGATATAAAAATAATGGGATGGATATTTTGTTTTGTAATAAAATGAATAGAAGATGGTGAAGAGCATTAAACAGCCAGTTTTTAATTTTGTTTTAGATAATGATATGTATCTTCTTACATACACTTAATATTCAGAGGCATTGATTACTCCGTGAAAACTGTTTTTCATGTCTTTCCTTACATATTTTTTTACAAACCAACTCAAAATGCGTTGCAAAAAGGTAGTAATTTAATTAGCTGCACCAATTTTACCAATTTGACAGAATGATTTTCTATATTAAGACCGCCCATTCTTAAAGTACCCATAATAATATGCCAGCACTATTAAAAATAACGCAATTTTTGAATAAGATTACTATAATATACGGGCACTTGCACGAAGTAGAGCGACGGCTTAAGATCTTAGATCAAAATATAAAGAGAAGATCGTGCCGTATCTTCTCGCTATTATAGTTGCTATCGCCAAACTTGGGCCTACTGGGTCGAAAAGTGTCAGTTCCCGCGCAGACGCACATAGAAGTAAAATTGTGTGCATGAACCTAATTGGAGCGGACTTTTTGCGAGATGCCTGTACCGTATCTTCCCATTATTTTAATCTAACGTAATCTTTCACTTCTTCGTACATTGTTTAAGTCTACGTTAAAAACTGGTAACAAACTCTTAGATTTTTTATTCAAATCTAAGAACAATTCAAACTCAGATCACCCAAGCTGCCAGAAAAGTAAAGTCATAAACCAAATACTTTACAGATGCCTAATACGGCCGCTTCTATAAACAATAAATTCAACTTAGTGGAACTTATTATGTCCGGGCATAAGTTTGGATGATATAGTAAGTAATAAATTGTTGAGGGGGACAGCAGAATGTATGACGGTCGCCGACAGGTATCAGCCACTCGCTCTCTGAGGGACATAAAATTAAATTAGTTATTTTGAGCCGAGGAGCTATTTATCTATCTTATGGTGCGTTCACATGAAAGACGGTGGACGCGTTCAGAAACTAAAAGTCCTATAATATTATTATAGGACTTTTACTTTGACTTTTATATTGGTATAAACCGTTCTATTGAAGTATAAATAAATAAATAAATAAAATAAATAAATAATCTTATAAATGAAAGTCACTGATTGACTCACTAAGTTCTGTCAAGGCATAAAAAGGTTAACCAATCAAGTTGAAATTTTGGCACAAGGGGGCGTTTATGTTACAATAATAATATGTAACGTAACCATGCGTAAAGAACGGATTTTAATGCGGGTAAATCCGCGAGAATAAACTAGTAATTAATTCCACATTTATCTTGAATAAATTATGAAGGAAATTTAAACCTTATACGCACATTTCGTAGTATCTTCTTGTTATAGGTACTATCGCTAGTTTGTAAGTTTAATGTAATTTTTTTTCAATTAGTGTCAGAGTATTCTATTCTTTTATCAGCTCCATACAAAGTTAAAAATAAATTAAGAAGATTTTTCTTATTAGACCTAATTTCAAAATACAATTAATTTATTTCGTTGCGTTTTAATACAATCGCGCGTTTCCAAAACGCACAGTGACTGCATACATAGTAAACACAGCTTTATAGTACAAGTATGTGAACATATTTTGGTTTTACGATCTATGGGCTGACTGATTGAGGAGTATTGTTGATATCGGTTGATAAAGTAATGGTCGTTTCTGGGCATATTTTTAAAGGAGGAGGTCGTTGAAATTTTTGTTATTGTTTAGTTTAATAAGGCGGATGTCACTTTTCTATAAAACTATAGAGGTAAACATAAGGTAGGTAACAAAATTTAAGGGTGTTTTTCGAATAGTTTGTACCTAGAGTAGATCTTTTAATCTAAGTTATTTTCCTCATTCTAAATTGAAATGATTGTATCAAATTGTGTACTTGTAATTCCCGTGAAATCAAATTAAAGTTTCGTTATTGTATTTAGAACCGCATTTTCAGTCAGTCAGTGTGATTGCCCTGGATTCTTTTTTTTTAATCATAAAAAAAAATCCGAGAAGGCGAGAAGAAGGCATCATACTTTTCAGCGAAAAATGGATTGTACTTGCACCTATAATGCATTCATCACCCTATCTCAAGACTGGATGCAAGGCTCTGCCGATTCCCAATCCTCCGTCACAAAGACGATGCGGGAGTGCCGCTGGGTTGTTTTCACGGATTTATCTAATCCGTGGTTGTTTTAGTGGTTATACCCGTGCAGTCGCTCTGCACGGGGAGTCCCACATAACCCTCCCATACCCCCGTTGGGAGGGTATGCGTAAAGGATTTTTTCCCGGCGTAACCAAAAAAAAAACCCTATCTCAAAAGCCCTAAGCTATTCCCAGTTCTATTAGTCTAGTCTAGACCTATATATCACGTGCACTGATCACATAACTAGACGTATGACATCCCAGTCCGCTGCCAGCGTGTAATGTCATATTGGTTATGTCATATCTGATTAGTCAATTGTCATCTTTGGCCGAGTTCTCGGTGCGAAAAGAGAAAAGTCGTGGAATTTAGGGGACTATAAATTGTCAATTTTTGATTTGTCGAGTCTTATCTATATAGTTTCGTATTAAATAATTAGCTTTGCCTGATTGAGTACAGGTTTAAACCCCTAGATCTAGGAAACAGGAGGTCGACTAAGTAGGTTCCCCAACAGTGCCAGTTATTTTACCGCCTTAGCAGTGATGTGCAAACATTGCTGTGCTTCGGTAGAAGGACACTGTAGCTAGTGAAATTACTGGGCTGAAGAGTCTTAACATCTTATAACCCTCAATTAAGAAGCGTTGGTGCAGTGTACTAATTATGGGCAGCGTTATTTCTTACCATCAGGAGGGCGTCTTGTTCGTCTTCTTACTTCGAGGTATAAAAAAAACAAAAAAGCACTTCCCTTTCAACTGCGTTTAAAGTCAGGGTTGTCGTACAAACCTATTAAAACGTAAAATATGGTCTTCAAGAATGTTATTAGCTTTTGCTAGTTGGGTAGTCTACACAGCTCAAAATGCTGAATGAATTGGGTAAACTTAAACTCACATTTTTTTTTTTCATATAGGCTACATTGGAGCACTTTTGCAAATCAATTTACATTTTTTTTCTATTTTAACACTCTACCTCTCGTTCGCAAGTCACCTCTATGAGAAGAACGAACAAGAAACTCATAAGGATTGCATTTTTTTAAATATGTGTTTACAATGTTTATCTTGGTTAGGATAATTTATTGTAAGTTTGAGGGGGCACTAGCTGGTTTATCATGCAGGGTACAATGTTGAAATACAGATTATGAGATTTTTGCTAAGAAAGGAATTCGCAACGCGTGTAAGCGCGAACATAAAAATCTTTATTATATTATTTATTGTACTCTGTATTCTGCATGTAAGGTGTGGTGTACCCACATTTCCACGCGTCTTCTCATTTCAGACTGTGCACCGATAGATGGCGTTGACATTCGAAGTTATTTACGTTGCGTGTCGCATGTCGAGCGGTGATTAGGTGACTGTGACATGAGACTTGAGCTTTATGTCGCAGGTGCACTGTGACATAGCGAGTATGACTGAATAATAGATACTTTGAATATAATAGGTGTTGAATATTAAAGGTGTTGATTATAAAAGATGTTCGAAAAATATATTATATATGTTCATTTCATATGCTATTATATTTTTATAATTTATCTGCATAAAATCTAACACTTTATTGTGGCCCAATGTAGTCTTTCTATCTATCTATCTACGCCGCCCTTTTTGCGCTCACTGATGAATATAGCCCTCTTCACAATCATGTCACACGTGGCGATCCTGTGCCTCATCCAGTTGCCACATTTTTATTTATGCAAAGAAGTGAGAAGATGAGCAAGACGCTCTTCTGAGAATACGTTGATGTGATGATGGGAAATTCTATGTGCACTTCACCAACGCTACACATGCACACACTACATAATTTTTGGCAATATTATCGTCATCGTATTTAGTAAAAAGATATTAAATTGTAGATATTCTGTCCCTTACCTCCTCACTTATCACATCGCAAGAGCAAGAATTGTGAAAGCTCTCGTCACCTCACACGCGCTAAAATAAACGCAAGATGTTGCATCGCACTGTCGCTTAACCAAGGGTGTCCGGTGCGCAGAGGTGAAAGTTTTTGATAGGGTTGTTCAGGTTAATTATTATTATATCAAATACTAGCTGCGCCCAGCGGTTTTACCCGCTGTAGCCTATGTTTTATTCCAGGGTCTAAGCTATCTCTATACCAAATTTCAGCTCAATCGGTCCATCCGTCTAGGCGTGAAAGAGACAACATCAAGACATCTAGTTATCCATTCTTACAAACTTTCACATTTATAATATTAGTAAGATTTTTTTATTAAGCCGTATTGGTTATAGCACTGGTGACAATCAATATAAGTTAAAAACACATTGTGGACCTTAATGAATTTTTATTTCGTTTTGAGACTGCTCTCTTATCTTTCAGTAGGTAGGTTTTAAGACAACAAACAGAAGATGTTACTATTCACAATCAAGTTCAAAATATCATATAGTAAGAAGTTGGTAGGTTTGTCCTTGAATTACTTTTAAATTATAAGGCCGATTTCGCCATTCTTTTTACATTACTTTGTTCAATTTAGAGCACTAAACAAATTTCTTAAAATTTTGGTTCAGAAGGTTTCAATATGTACGAAGTGTGAGAAAGAAGTATGATGTATGGTTGACTCGGATAAATCTAGTCTGCGATCGATTAATTTTTTTGTAAAATGAGGCAGATTTCATTCGTTACAAAAAGAATATATTATCAAAATAAGTGACATCCCTAAGAGCAATCAAAATGGCGTCCAGCGCATAATCTGTGCGCTAATCGCGACAATGCATCACTTGTCGGAATGCGCACTTATAACTACGACGAACGCGTATGATCCACTGCCAAGCCAATTACGACTTTTATTGTTCGACTATTCTTGGCGATAGAAGTGATAATTGCTAATCAAAAATGACATCACCTGTAAAAAAATCGACTCAAAGATGGGAAACCCATAGATTTAAATAAAATGGATGCGCTAGTTAAGAAGAGGAAGAAAAACAAATGAATACAGACCTTAGAAGTGGCTACAATAATCGCAAAGCAAATGATAAAAAACGATAGAAGAGAGCGGTACTTCGCACCTTAAAAATACACTCCATGAGTTAAAAAAATTAGGATAAAAAGTAAAAAGTAATCTACATAATAGGTGTTTTTTATACCTACCTAGGTCTACGATTGACCACAACTCACCTGATGGAAAGTGCAGCAGCGGTCGATGATGAATCACGAATTCTAGGCAATTCGTCTAGAAAGGTACCTTTTCACTTGTGTCTTGAGGATTCCAAAGTTGTATCGCTCGGGATACACGGGTGATGGCAATGTGTTCCAAATGCAACCAGTCTTTATAAAAGCTCTGTAACTTTTACTATTTTTTTTATCCTGACTCTTGACGTCTAGATCATCGAGAGATCGATCTCAAAGTCGGGACATCCTCGTTCTAAAACCATCCTCAAAGGGCTAAGTCAAACGTCCTAAACACAGCTGTCATTAAGAAAGTGACAACTACATGGCACCTTTCGTGAGAAGCTTTTGTAACAGTGAAAAACTGGAAAATCAACTTTATTGTGTTAAAATAAGTATTATTATAGCATAATATTATAATAATTGTATAAATAATATTAATATGATAGTATGGATGTTTGTGAGTTTGTTACCTCTAATCGATTCAATCGATCGAGTTGAATTTTTGATGTAGATTAAGCATTAAGCATAGATTCTAGAAAATATCATATTTTTATCCTATTAACAAATAGGCTACTAGGTAATTATCATATCAATACATATACTACTTTTTATCTCACGGGATGATAAAATAAGGTAATCTTAATAAAGTAAGATAATTTACTTTTTGTCCCACTTTTTATTTCATTTAACACATTGGCTACGAGATAAAAAATAGTTTTTGACCCATGGGATAAAAATTTGTTTTTTTTTTTGTCCTACGGGATAAAAAAGAAGTAAACCACGGGGCGTAGCTTATAGATATCAGAGGCATAAACCATCTGTCATTATTTAACCAATGCCGACAGCAATTGATGCGCGCACGGACAGTGAAAAACGCGGAATCTCGCGTCCGGCGACTAAAAATAGTCGCGCAGCTGTCGCGTCGCGTCGCATCGCCTCGCGTGAAGACGGCCGTGCCACTTTAACCTTTTAATGAAGCGGATATGTTTATTAATGTCTAGTTGGCTGAAGCGCACGTCATTTTGTTAAATGGCCATATTTCTATTAATTGCTGCTTAACACGCCCATCTGATTATCGCTGTGCCGAGAAATTTTAAGTGGATTACACGCTATTTATTTTATTGTTGAAATTGTTGGTTTGTAAAGGTGTTGATTTTAATTCCTTTACTAAGACGTTTTTCTGTAGGTATTATAGGTTAAAAAGAAAATTACCTGTGTGTTAGTTACCAAACTAGCCCTTTTAGTCCAGCAGTTTAGGCCCGAAAGAGTAACAAACATCGATCGATAGTCGATATATACACCGTCCACTTTTAAATCCTTTGCAACATCCTTCCATACATAACATCCTACCATCCATCGTTCCCATCCTACATCCTTCCATCGTTGTCATATTAATTTATTATAATGTATTGTAAGCTATAACATTCTTCTATTTTCCTATATATCTTTATGACCACCGTCATTCTGAACTTGTATTTTTTTCATTCCTGCTTGGTTGTCTGGAAGAGATCGGTATTTGCGATAAGACAGCCATCACTAATTAAGTAGGTTTTAATCTATTTTTAAACATGGTTTGTCCTCAAAACATTACAATCGTAAAATTAAAATAGCAACACAGCAATAAAATAGAGAAATAAAAATATACCTACACGTAGTTAAGGTGATTCACAGTCGTAGAAACTTGTCTCATCTGGACGGGCTATTAATCTATGACAGCTTACAGAAACGTCAAAGAATATAGGGTTGGCAGTTCGCAGAAATGTTTAAAATATTTCAGGGGTTATTCATTAATAACCCCTGAAATATTTTAAACACCATGAATGATGATGATGAATGTGCCTAAAAATGAAGTTATTTTTTACATGAATTCAATGGAATTCATGTAAAAAACAAGTGAAATTTTAAAAATACTTTTTAAAAACAAGCTTTAATTATCATTACCATCTTGCATCATATAGTACTCGTCAAGACGAATCAAATGAGCCCAAACTCGATGGGGTTGCGTTGTTTAATGACAGAGTTCCTATAGCCACCTTCCAGCTCCATCATCAGATCAGCTCCATGTCAAAATAATATTGCATTGTCATCCGATTTACACACGCATGCAAAATTTCAGCTCAATTGGAAACCGGGAAGTGGGTCAAATCAAACTTGCAAGATTTGATTACAGACAGACAGACAGACAGACAGACAACAGACAGGTGAAAGTAATATAAAGCTTGTAATAACTTCATTTTTAGGCTTCCATAGTCCACAAGGAACCCTTATGGTTTCGCTTTGCCCGTCTTTCTGTCTGTCCGTCCGCGGCTTGGCGGATAAACTTTGAGTCCTAGAAAGCTGTAATTTTGCACATATTAGGACCATAATCAGTACTAACTTTTTTTTTATGTGTTGAAGTAGAAGACGAGCAAGACGCCTGATGTTAAGAGATAACGGCTGCCCATAATCAGTACAGTGTTACCTAGGATTTCACAATTAACTACTCAAGTATTAGAATACCAATCAAGTCTAGTTATTGAAATCATGTTACATCTTACAATATTATAAATGTGAAAGTTTATGAGTATGTATGGATGTCTGGATATCTGTTTGTCTGGATATACCTATGTTTGTTACTCTTTATTGTCCGCCTAAACGGGTGGACCGATTAAACTGAAATTTGCTACAGCAGGTAAAACCGCTGGGCGCAGCTAGTTAATATATATATTTGCTTTATACTTGATCACTCAGATATCGACTCTCACATATGCGTCATAAAATGCTCACTAACAAGTAGTATATGTCCATTAAATACTTAGCTTTAGAAAGCTAGGTATGAGTCGATACCCACTGGTTTACCTAGAAATCCTAGAAATGGCTATTTCTAGTGTCCATTAATTTAAACAGGGAAAACTATTTTCGCTGAGTGACAAATCGTGACTGAGAAACTTGTGATTGGCGAAACTGGGTTTTACCGCTTTACATAATTGCTGGGACTTTACGATTCTTGATTAGATACGTAGGAAATGTTACTTGGTTGATTATATTGGAGGTTTTTCTTTAATTACACATATTATATGTACCATAATTATGTAAAATATGCATGAAATACTTAAATAAGAGATATCTAATATCTACTACAGGTAATGTCGGAATACTTAAACTCCGAAAAAAACTTTGGCTCTATTGAAAAGAAAACATTGATTTAGTTTATACTTGTATAACAAATTCGTAAACGTTTAACATAATAACTAAATTTAATAATAATAACTAATAACCTATCTTTATTTTCATGGTTGACAAGACTCGAGTTTTCTCTTGAGCTATATTTATTTACCGTTTGAAACCAAGAATAACAATATTATTATAAAATGCAAAACTTTACATGTCAGTTTAAAAATATGCGCTTTAAATTAATAAAAGCAATCTTAAATAAAAACTTCAAAAATGATTATAAGAAAGTATACACAACAAGGTTAAACATAAATAAATATCAAAAAGTCGCATCACCTAAACTATCAACCAAATACATCCCCCGAAACACATAACACTAAATCATAACAATGACAAAAAGCCAAAAAAAATAAAATCAAAGACTGACCGCTGAGAATCTCGAAAGCTGAAGGAAATGGTTCGGAATCTATAAATCCATGGTGGCATGGTCTCACCATCACAAACATGTCAAAAGTGGTCATAAAACCCTCGGAATGTATCTAAGAGATAGTTTATTTGAAATAATACAATGAAAGGCAAAAATATGTTCCGGGGAATGGCGATTGATGAAATGAGACTTGGGATCTTTTTTTTCTCGGTTAAGGTGACGCTACATACAGGCGGGCGAGCGGTCGCGGTCCGCGACGTAATTTTTGTTATGTTCGAATTTAACACTATAAATTTGAACGCATGCTAATTTTATTTTATGTTATTTTCACAAGAAACATTATGTTACACTAGCTGCGCCCAGCCATTTTACCCACTGTATATGAGTCTATGACTGCTGCCTACGTGTTATTCCAAGGTCTAAGCTTACTATCTCTACACCAAATTTCAGCTCAATCGGTCAACCCATTTAGGCGTGAAGAAGTAACAAACACACTCACTCACAAAATTCGCATTTATAATATTAGTAAGATAAGACAAGATTGTTGGTTTTATAATAATTACGCGATAAGTCCCGATTAATAAAATTAACATGATGTTCGAATTTTATACTGTAGGAACATTATTATTGTTAATTCAGCGTCAGCTAAAAATTATGTAGAGCGACTGTCCAGACGCCCCCCTCCGTCGGCAGTCGTCTCGGAATCTTCATGGCCCTAAGCCGTAGATGTATTCTAATTGATTAAAATTACAGTGTTTTCATACGGACGTTTCATAATATCACATATACTCATAACCCATAAACTGGACATATACATACATAAGCGAACGCGGGCAAAACGCAGATCGCTCCCGCCTTACCGCTCCGTCCCGCCTCTGTCTGTCGCCAGCTTTATTATGTTCGTCGTGACTGATTTCGGAGTAGCGTTGTTCGAGGGATTGTTTATCGGTCGCGTTATTTTTAATAGGCTCTTTTTATTGGTTAAAATAAAATGTTTAAAGTTAAAGCTGAAGTTTGTCAAAAGATTTTGACAGATTTTAATAAATTCTTGGAGTTTATTGGTGTTATGATTTTACTATGGGTTTGTGGTTTGGAATTATGAGTGGGATAATTTTAATTTATATAATAAACTTTGAGAGTCGTCAAAATTTCATCCCTTATTTTATGTATCACACTTAGTGTTATTTTTTGCTTCAAATTTATACTTTATATGGGACCACACACCTTTCCAAACATATGTCCTGAGGATGTATGGGCTAATTTACCGTGATGGTGATTACTTACCGACAAAAACAAAATTGTTGTACGTATAGACATTTTTATGTTTGTCGCATAACCCAACTGTGTATTAAATACGACTGAGTTAATAAACGTTTTTTAACTCTGACTCTTGAGTAAGAAGCGTTGGTGCAGTGCACCTACAATTGCACATCATTGTGAAATTCTGGGTGGCACTGTACTGATTATGGGCAGCGTTATCTCTTAACATCAGTAGAGCGTCTTGCTCGACTTCTTACTTCTCCACATAAAAAAAAAATAACTTTACAAATTAGTAGGCACACACAACACACATACAACTCACACATACATACAAACACATAACGTACATTCTATGAATATTATTTTTGTTGGCTACTAGTGATTATAAACCAATACGGTGTCTGACTTCAATTTATTAAATTACCACAGGAGACGTAAATTAACCAAAAATATACTGACAAATTCTTTTGAAATCTGCCAAAATTATACAATGCAACTTAAAACGTAGGGTTTACTCCTAAAGTAGGTATCCAATGATAACCTCAATCTTCCCGTAAGCTCTAAATAATGTACAATCGGGCACAAAACTCATTAGCCTCATCGGCCGCTTGATAAATATAAATCGGCACAATTACCATTGATTTATACCGGCCAGAGGGATTAAACTCTTCGATTAATGTGGACATCTGCGGCCATCCATCCTCGCTCGACCTTTAACTTTTCTCCGTGACTGTACTTATCGGAACTTGGTGCCAGTACATTTGTATGAGCAGAAGCTCGTCTTGCTATGGTGTAAAATACACTTATTGATTTCGTACAGGTGCCTATATTTATTACATGTTTGCGAAAGTAATGTCGATTATTCATCTCAAAATATATCAGATATTATCTGATACCCTTATAACTAACTATAAATTGAGTTATTTGCCCAGTTCTTATATACATACACTAAACTATATATTGTAAATCAAATCAGCTAAACAAATAATTAATGTACATATTATTATATTTCACGAATAAATCCTCTTTTTAGATTTTTTTTCAATTTTCTGTGATACATTTTAAGCTAAGATGCGACTTATCTTTCTGCATGTCTGATTAAACTGTGACCAGTTATCGCATAGCACTAATGTCCATCATTTGTATCTATAGTTGGCAACTGGCTAATCGGCGGAGATTTGATAAAGTCCGCCTTCTGTCGCTCTTCTATTAGTAAGATCTCAGATTAGTCCTTTAGATCTGAGACTTTGACATGAATTCAAATATATTTTCTATGAAAAAAAAACTATTTGTGTACTTCCTTTACATAATAAAGGTAACCAATATGATCGGCAAACACATTAAAAAAATAATCCCTATGAGTTACTAGCTCGTTCTATTCATAAAAATACTTTCAAAGGGCGGTAGAATCAAAAACCAAATGATATAATTCGAAAAAAATACTTGCTAAACGAAACCATTATTATATTATAATCGATATGATCAAACGAATTTTGTTTGAATTTTATCACTTAATTTCATCTAACATTTAGTAACTCAGTCCTTCTGTAGCTATAAGTTTGCGTAGATCTCACTGTAATAAGTTATCGCAAGCGCTAATGTTCATCATTTGTATCGATAGTTCGCAATTGGCTAATCTGCGGTGATTTGATAAAGCCCGCCCTCTGTCGCTCTAGTATCTGGTAGATCTGAGACGATGCTGATAGAATAACGGGGTAAAAGACGAACTGCTTCTTAGAACCTGTAACTATATTGTAACATAATAGATTACGTGGTCAACCTAAGTACATGTTAGGTCGTCAAGATTTTTAAATTATTTTTTCCACATGTCCTTGCGATTGTCTCCTACTTATTTTATATGAATGTAGAGACGCAAAGTTTTACGTGCCTTACAAAATACGGTAGCGTAAAGCGTACATGCGAAAATTTCGCATACGCTGAGACTAGAACCCATGGTCTCCAGTTCAACGAATAAGGAATAGTAAGAAGGGCCTATTATCATTTTTCATTTCTAGTGCCTAACTAGAAATGAAAAGAGGCCCTAAATGATGACTATACATGATATTGACTATACATGTCAAGAGTAGCAATTTTTCATTCGTTTTCTTGTTGTTCATTTGTGCATTGGTTGTCTGGTTTTATATTTTCATACTTTTATTAACGACCGCTGCTCGCAAAAACTAAACGCATAAGTAGCACTTTGGGCCGGTCCCTATATTACAGTCTATGGTCCAGTTTACCGAGACCTCAGACTCTAGTTCTAAATAATTTATTTTAAAATTATCCCCACATAGACACAAGTCAAATTAACTCTAATTCCACGCATCAATTACCATTTTCTCCGTTCGTATTAGAAACATCGAAATAGTTTCCAAACTAAAATTTCGAAGGCAGACGATGTGACGATGTATTTTTGCCTCGCCACGTCAATAAATAATGGCCAACGGTCAAAGTCTGAGAGCTAATGTGTGTTGATCTTAGTCCAGCTTTTGTTATGTTGGTTTGGATGCTACCATTTGTTGCAGAGTTTTCTCTGGTGAAGTGAGATTGAAGTGAGTTCGAGATGTTGTAATAATAACTGTAACATAATCATAAGATTAGTAGGTACAGTACACTAATCCGAACATCGATTATCCGATTATCCAGACTTATTTTTCATGGCTTTAATTACTGATTTAGAAATGATAAGATGGTGGAGGAAGACGACGAGCCTTGGAGGCAGCAGGATCAACGTGGTGTTAAAAAAAACTATATTTCGTAAGATCATTAGTTTTAAATAAAATTATATCATTTTTTATTTAAATAAGTAAAAGGTCTCTATCTAATTTGTCCTTAGCTCAGGGCTGTGATCTGTTACAAATATAATTTAGTTCGTAGTCAAAGTAACATTGAGTTCTAGTTCCCATAGTAGTGATTCCAGCTGTAACATAGAGGATGGTGATATGTAACTACAATTACTGAAATAACTGCAATTGACTTGATCGCTCTCACAAAAGATACAGTATTGTTGACTACACACTCCACTCTAATTCTGGTGTCCAATTTTATCTTATTTCTGGATTGGTATCGATTTGGATGCAATTTTAAAATGGATTGATTAAAGTTATTTAATTGTGGACAACTCAATAGTAAAAATTAATTAAGTGTGGTTTAAAGATTTTTTTAAACTATGTTCTATTAAATTGGCATGGATTGAAATCAGGATTAATTTAATTTAGTATTTAAAAAAAATTATCCGCTTGCTTAGGTAATAATAAGTATCTTTAGTTTGTTTATCAATTGTATTATGCTGTAAGCTTTTATTTTTGTTTACCAAAAAGGACATGTACATACTAACCATTTCATGGATGGGGAAAATTTAATTCGATTGAATTCGGTCAAGCAGTTTTCAGAAACGTGCGACTTGCCCTCATTTATTAAAAACGAGCAGTTGATGTCAAAATGATTTTATAATTCACTTCATCGACATCATCATCATCATTAGCCTGTGTTCGTCCTCTGCTGGACATAGGCCTCCCCCATGGCACGCCACTTAACTCGGTTCTCTGTCTTTCTCCTCCAACCACTCCCAGCGACCCTCCTTATATCATCGCTATAATTCACTTATAAAAATTCCACAGAGCATACAGAAGACCCAAAAATGTATTAGAAACAACAAAACCATAAAACATTCACAACTGTTTAAGACACATAGACCGTCCAGCTTCGTTACACTGTGACAAGTTAATTTTAGGGAGAGTTTTGCTCAAGTTTCACTACTTTTTGCCGTTTTAATTTATGTGGACGTTGAAAGGATTACTTTGCTGCATAATATTACTTTACCCTTACCTTTTATGCAAGTGGGGCGAGACGAGCATAAAATTCATTTTTTAACTAGCATTATGCTCGTACCATTTCAGTTCGCCATACTACAATGCACCTAAAACTGTGGGTCCCAGCTGTTTCCTATAAGACATGTAGGAGGCGGTCGTTAGGTCATGTCGCAGGGCCTGTGGTGATCTCGGCGACCTGAAACAGCAACATAATATATAGGTTAGCTATAAAAACCTTTACCTAATTTTGATTTGACACATGACTGTCTTCATCACATTTATCACACTCTTCACGCCTAAACGGGTGGACTAATTGAGCTGATTATTTTTTACAGAGATAGCTTAGAGTAGTACTCTATATCTTATTTTATTTCTTTTAAAACTCGTCATTCGTGCGGAAGAGAGTCACGCGTAAGGAAGAAGCTCTTAAGTATTAAGTAGCATTAAAATTCTGCCAAATTGGATTATAGTGATGAATTTAGTATCAACGGTCAAATTGTGGCTTTCACCGGGTCAAAGAACGCTGCATCACTAAAATAAAATTAAAAATCAATCTATTCCACTCCAAATAAAATCAAAGCGAATGACCTTTTGATTATTTATCGAATAATTAGAAATGTCATAAAACTAATAGGAATCTGTGACAATATTATAATTAATTGGAAACAGTCTCAAAAGTGACCAATTTAAAATTCTCTTGAAAATAAATATCCTAATTTATCTTTTAACTGTTGGACTGACAAATAAAAACAATTGGAATGATTTGTTGGAAAAATGAGGCCACCAAAGTAAGGCCAATCGCAGTAGCAGCTTTTACCACTAGAAAATTTAACAAGGGATATGATGCCATTATACATCTGGAAGCCCTGAATTCAAATCTCAGTGTGTGGCTAAATATTCACCTGGCTACCGTTTTTCGGAAAACACAAAACTGCGGGTCCCGGCTGTTTCCTATAAGATATGTATAAAGCAGTCGTTAGGTCATATTGCAGGACTTGCCAAAATCTAAATTAAAAAATTGCAACACTTTGTTTGGCCACACAACCTTTAAATTGCAATTTGACTCTGGCAGTGCAAGGGTTGCCTGCTTCTATCGGAGTATAAGCCCCAATTATTTCATTATACAATCAAGGTAGGCTTACTATGGGTGATTCATTTCTGCTCAACGAATCCACGTCTATTAATTTCAACATTCCTTGCTTCAATTTCAACGTAAATTTTATTGTTATTGCAACATTATAAACGTGATTTAACTCCGCGCGTCCTAATCTGTATGCAAATCATATTAAATCACTAGCTGCGTCAAAAATAATGTCGTCCCAAGACACGAATGAAATCTCACTTCAGACAAATGGTCATTAACGAAACTATTTAGATACCTATCGCATAATAAAACCCACGCAAGAACAAAACGACGCGACCCGACATCAAAACAATAAAAAAAGTGAGTGAAAGCGCTAGTATCTTCGTTTATGTCACTTATGATGACGCTTCTATAATATGAAAAATGTTAGTTCCATTTTCAGACGCGTATGTTCTTATAGTTGTCAGCAGTCGCGACACATTAAAGGTTTTTTAATCACTTTTAAAACAATAAAGTCTAATATTCAACATAATTATGCTATTTTACGATATAATAAAATGTTCGACAAATATTTAGACACATATTGTTATAGTGTAGGCGATAATATGAATATTTATATAAAATAATTAATATTTTATGCAAGCCAGGTGAGAGGTCACGAGTTAATATTCTTAAAACAATGTGAAATCGTCGTAAAATGTGGAATGTGGCTTAATTAGACAATTTATAATTATATTATACACCCTTTCTAGAAAGGTTTTAATATTTTATATAACTTTCAAAATAGATAATATGACTTTATTAATTTGATAGGTAAAAGTGGATATTGTACCTGTGATCAAATAAAATGGATTATTTATTTATTCATCACAACATTGTAGGTATTATCTAGGTCTTAGTGTAACTTATTGTACATCTACATACCCTGTGAGTCACTTGTTGAGAGTGCGAACATGCATTTATAACAAAGAAAATTAATAAAAACAAGTGAAATTTTAAAAATACTTTTTAAAAACAAGCTTTATTTATTATTATTATCTTGCATCATAAAGTACTCGTCAAGACGAATCAAATGAGCCCAAACTCGATGGGGTTGCGTTGTTTTATGACAGAGTTCCTATGGCCACCTTCCAGCTCCATCATCAGATCAGCTCGATGTCATAAAAATATTGTATTGTCATCCGATTTACACACGCATGCAAATTTTCAGCTCAATTGGAAACCGGGAAGTGGGTCAAATTAAACTTGCAAGATTTGATTACAGACAGACAGACAGACAGGCAGACAGACAGACAGACAGACAGACAACAGACAGGTGAAAGTAATATAAAGCTTGTAATATTTCCATCTGTCCCTAAAATATTCTTGAATGTTTAAGAATCAATCAGTTTTTTAGTTTATCTATATTTCATCATAATTTGTGATTGTTAAGGATTGTATCTATACTAATAAAAATATTTTATTTTCAGGTAAGTTGGCTGGTAAAACAACAAAATTGGAAATGACATGAAATTATTCGGTATGTTAAAACCTATCCTCCATCTAAAGTCGGTTAACAACCAGTATAAACACTTAGCTATTAAACCTTTCACTTCCAATTTCTCACACAAAATAGATCAGATTCTGTACTACTTACACCCCGAACATAAAATCATTCTGATAAAGGGTCAGGTTTACTTGACCCACTCTATGTCGCGAGTGTTAAATTCCCAAAAATTTTTTTTATACAAAATAGGCCTACGTTTTACCACATCCCACCTGATGGAAAGTGAAAATGCGGTCGACGATGGATCACGAATGATGCCTAGAAAGGTACCTATTCACTCGTGCCTTGAACTATATTTCTAACTAAATAGGTTGGACCACATCCCTTCTGAGGGAAAGTGAAGATGCGGTCGACAAATCACTTAAAAAGCCTAATAATTGATTCTCTCTCTATACAAAAATGACATAGGCATTCTATGAATAACATTTTTACAATGCGCAAACCTGTGTAATGTGTACGAATTGAAACGCAGCGCAAGAGTTAGAAAATATCAACTATTTTATATCCATCAGCTTTACTTAGCAGTTATCACCATGTGACACTAAAATACGTCAAAAAACGACATTAACGGCCACTTAACTAACCGCACACGAAACAATTAAAATTGCGTTAAACATCAAAGGCGCCGCCTGTTTAAAATACCTACGAAACCCTGATAAAGTCACTTTTAACATAAAACTATTATCGTATATTTTAGGCCATAAACATTTATTGAGTTTAAATATTTTCACTTGATGATGGGCGGTTTTTAAAACTGTAAAGTCACAGTATGAACAGGCAGCCAGTAGGGCAACTTTACACTAATTTTAAACAAAAACACTATTGTGTTAATACAGCTAACTCGGCCAGGTCAGCCAGCCAGGTCTGGACTTTTTAGCAACAAGGTGGCCATTTGCGCGAAGTGAAATGCTGGTTTCTTCACCCGACTAATTTTCAAGCAAAAATTAATTTTGACCTCTCTTCACGGGAATTATAAGGTAGGGCTGACCTATAAGTCATCACGCTGTTTATTTCGAGGTCATTCTTTTCATTCATTTAGCTAAAATAAACTTTTTAATACTAGGTTTACTGTTAAGAAGCTATCAATACGATGTAAATAAACACCAACAAGAGCGCTAGAACCTATGCGCAATGTGTTTTGACGCCTACCAAATTGGTAAAACATGTTCCATTTTCGACCATCACCATATAAATGGTCCTATTACAGTACACTTGAGCTACTGCAAGTTTCTATATAAAGTAGTAAAGTTGCTCGTAAACTGTACATAAAAAGGTAATGGCTGGTGACAGATGCTAGCGGGCGGGTGCGCTTGCGCATGCCGTAGTTAAATTATAGCGCAGTTAACCAACTCCGACCGCATAAAATAATAGGCAGGTCTAAAAACTGCAGCATTGAAACTTATCAAGAATTAAGTCATTACCAATGAAAAATACCCCACAATTAGTAGTAATTATATCGCAAATAAAATAAATTAAACAATTTCACACACAACAAAGAAAAATACTTAATTACAGCTCATAGGTGCACAGAAATATTTTTATAGTTGACTTCAGCTAGTTAAATTTATACTTCCACAGACAGATGAAAATAAAATTAATTCATTTTGCAATAAACAGCGACCGGTTGATTCACGTATTAATAAAGTAAACGTAATGAATGCAGCACTTAAATATTGTATAAATATTATGGAATTGACGTCCCACATTTATATCTTTTTACAAGTTCGTCGCCCTTCTGAAGGTTTACTTCTGTGGCAGGAATAATTCTGCAGCTTTTATGATATTTTCTACTCATTCCATTGAACTGTGACGGGCTCGTCAGCCAATCAGAGAGCCGGGCGCGAGCGCGGCCATTTTCCCGCTCCACTAGGGTTGCTACTTCCGGGTGTCGTATCGATGTTTCTGTATCGATAAATTGCCGAGATAGAGCCCCAACCTGTCCCTACACTTATTAAGGACACAAATGACAAGTTCTCAATTTTGAATATCGGAAGGGGTCTGTGTGAACCAGATAAGTGCCTCAATAGAAAACACTAATGAGATAGTCCTGTCGTTAAAAACAGGATGTTTTAATTTTGAGACGTCGCATAACTCACGCGTAATGTAGAAAGGGCCGGCGGCCATATTGCGATCGGTTTCTCAATGCCACCTCTGTATCTGTGCAGTAAATCAACAGAAACAGCTATATATTTACCGATCGACGTGGATTGATGGTATCTCATCACACATACGCACAACAAAGAGGTTGCGCGCGAGTAGAAGGGTCGTATCCATCAGTGTGTCAGTTAAAAAACCGATGCGGCGCGGGCCAATGGGAGCGTGGCATTTGAATAATTGTTCGTTTGGTGGCGGCCAATGGCGTCGGCCGTGGGCACTTCTTATTTCGAATGATTAATGTGTGGTGTAGTTGTATTCACGATGATTTGTTCGAGTGACGAGTGGAGTGAGATTTACGTTCGGATGTCGTGTCCAGTGTCGAGTGAAGAACCTCGCCTCGCCGCGCGGAGACGGATGGCGTCATATATTATCATGGTATCATTACGTGGATATGCAAAAGATGTTGCATTACGATTGATGGCATACCGCAGTGGTCATGTACAGCGTGATTAATTAACAGTTAAAAGTTAAAATGATTACTAGTGACACGAGAGAGACTGGCAACACGTTCAAATCTGAACTCATAAGAGCTAAAAGTGGATTCATAAATTAATAAATTTGTAAAATTCATAGAGGTATTTTGTTAATTAAAAAAATATATTAAAAACAACTCAATATTATTGTGAAGTCGAGCAAATCAAGTCTCACCATGACTGCCTAATATCAAAATCAGACACAGTATTATAAACATAGTGTTTCAAATTCTAAATGCTGCGGGGCACTTCTGCGCCTGTCATCCTAATCAAGACCAGTAATGTCGCTGATAACATTGCCCTGCATCCCCTCAAGCACACTGTCATCCCATACATTCACAAAAGTACAATGTATGGGATGATAATTCTACTCTTGAAGTTTTGTCGGGATCCCGTGTGTCATGCTACGGCCACAGTCCGAAATATAGTAATGTCTGCACGTTGCTTGGCGGATAAATAAGTGGCAAAAGCATAGTTCTTCCCTAAAGATCTCGACAGAGGCCAACCACTACAAAAAAATAGATAGATAGATAGATAACTCTTTATTGGAACACAGAAAATATACAGAAATAAACTTAAAAGTAAAACACAATATTATAATCTATGTGTTACAATTGGCGGTCTTATCGCTAAAAGCGATCTCTTCCAGACAACCGTGCAGGGAGAGGAGAATATTGCTATTCACATGGGTTTGTGGTGTGATAAAATAATAATTATACATACTGTATATACTGTATATTACAAATACAGTGTTTAAATACTTATCATATATTATATACATAATAATATAATATACAATAATAATATACATACTTATAATAATAATATAATATACATACACATAATACCTTATACATAATATTATATGAGCTTAATAGTCATGTAGATATTAATGACAGAAAAACAAGGTAGATTGGAGTACAGAAATGAAATTATTATGAGATATGTAGATGAATACTTATATGAAGAAAACAGCTGAAGTTATAACGATATATAATAAGCTAGTACACGGGACTTGAATATATTTAAAGTAGGAGCGCTTCTAATTTCTACAGGTAAGGCATTCCATAGCCGGATTGCCTTAACTGTAAAAGACTTATTATAGAAAGAAGTGTTGTGTTGTGTTAAATACACGAATATTATGGTTAAATATTTTATTTTCACAAAGATATTCCCATTTTCAATATTCCCAAACAGATTCAAAATTCACAGCTTTCCTAGTTATCACAGGCCATATAGAGCGAGACTTGTGTCCCCTTGTATTCCCGCCCGTTTGAACACCCTGTGAATACAGCCTGAGATAAGACGAAGTATTGCCTATTTAGCGTTATTTAGTGTTATTTAGAACCTCGGTTAACGCCTCGTACCGTTGGTAGGCTTTTATGACTTTTGTTGCATTGAATATGGGTGTCATGGGTGTAGATGCATTTACTAACTACAAAAAGAAGTTCTGAAATCTATTAGCATTAAAATCCATGATTCACAAACACATATGAAAGGAATGAGTTTATAAGTGAGCTTGGTCCTCTTAAATTTGTAGCCTCTTTCTTTTACTACGTCTTTTTTTAAATTTTAAATTCAATTGAGATCTCTTCAAAAGCTTCTTTACTCGAACAATACAATTTTAAAATAAGAACAAAAAAATAATAAAAGAACAATCTGTCCATCACCGATTTAATTAACTAGCACAACCAACAACCTCAAAAACAAAACTTCGACGTTAAGCCCTCCGTCCAGTAGAGGCCGGGCGTTAATTATCTAATCGCGCACGCAATCGCGCGGTATAATGAGACTGGGGGGCAGGGGGGGGGGGGGTTCCCGGCCGTCCCACATAAATCTGTCAAGAGGACTGCGCGCGCGCACGGTAACGCACACATCTTGATCTATGCCAGCGGCGCTCAACAGTTTTTGTCTTTGTTTTCTTGAGATAGGGCTCAAAAGACGAGAGAAAAAGAGTCTTTGTTTCTGTAGACCTATCTCAAGACAAGAAAAACGAGGTAGTTTTGACTGAGACTTGGTATTTTCATAACGAAATCACTATTCTGGGAATACTAACAAAACACTTTAATAAGAATAGTCTTATTGGATTTGCTCAATTTGAAATCTTTTTCATAATTTAAAATATTAATACTACATTATCATTCACAATCACAAACATAAATCATAAAAAAAACCAAATAAAAGACATGATTCCGGCACAAAACAAATCGCGTCACGTGTCCTCAAAGGTTGAGAACACTTGTTATTTGTGTGCGTGTTACAGACGGAAAAGCCGTTGATTTGTGATTAGAGACCCCTGGATTTATGTCGCGATTGAGAGACGCCGTGGAAATTCTTTTGTTTAGCTTTTTTAAATGTTTACACATGGATTCTTTAGTTGCTGGAATGAGCTTAATGGCAAAAAATGAGGCACCCGCCACTATTTCGATTATCACTTACTTATACTTCACAAACGGAAACTACTATGGTGTAAGTTTTGTAATTAACGAGATTTATTATATTTATTTATTTAATACATCTTAGGAAGACCAACAACTTACAGACAAAATTGTAAAAAACTTACAATAGAAGCAAAAAGCCAATAATAGGTCCTCGCGGCTAGCAAAATAAATAGATAAATATTACTACGGCTTATACTCTAAAAATTCGAAATTATGGATGTGTATTTGTAGGATTTTTACCAATCACTTCACGTATAAATAACTAATGTACCAATAAATAAGTATGCTGATATTTCGTATGTAATTCGCTTAGATTGGTGCTCTAAATTGATATTCTGAAATACTGGAAATAGGTTATTTTAACGTATAGATACCTTAATGGTGCGCAAAGTTATATTATTTGGAGGTATATTTTGTGGGCAATATATATGTAAATTATAAATATTATGTACAAGTCAGTAGGTGTCCTAAGATTGTTTCATTTGAGTTTTACAATACTACTTCTAGTAATGATTATTTTCATTGTTTTTATAGTTTGTTTGTAATGTGTTTACATTTTATCGCCGAGATTATGGGATCTTGTACGTAGAATGTCGAGGTGAAGCTTTTTATTGTGATATATTGTTTTTATAAATGTTGCAGTGTAATAAATTGTGTTAATAAAGAGAGGATTGATCTTGAAATCTAGGACATCTTGTTTAGCTTCTTGTCAAAGAGGTGCTACATTTGTACCTATATTTGCATGTTTTTTGTGGCAAATGCCTTTATTGAGAAAAACAAACTAACAATACTACAGCTACTACATCAGTAAAGCACACTTTTATTAACTTGCATGTTTGATATTCTTGTCATTCGGACCAAACGGTTTGGTTTCAGTTTTTCTTCCTAACGGTCAAGGAATGGAGGACCTCCTCAGTATATGTGGCCTGCCTCAGTGTTCCTTGTGAAGTACCTATACTCGTATATTAGGGGTTTTTAAGTCTAGGGTTAAAATTATGTTATTTCTAGGTCCACTTGTGTAAGGCCACGTTGTCTTTTTATAAGGTGAGATTATTGCCAGAGTTGGCCCTGATAATATATTTTTTTTAAATCATAGAGCGTACAATAAACGTATTAGTATTTTTAAAGTACTTTACTACTATTATTAAACAAGACATAGAATCCAATAAATTTTGAATATCTCTTAATATCGAAGTCAGTCAAGAATACCAGTTCCTAGATCTTTCAATATCTAGATAGAAGGTACCCTAGGCTCCGAGTAACACAGTCGGCCGCAAGGCTAGATCTATCTAGATTTATAGACGTATCATTGTATCGCATCAGATAGCTTTCACTTACTGGAGCGAACGCCTTATGAAGAATATAGATAGAGTAGGTAATCTTTAGTATGGAGTGCTTAGCCTAAGGGTGAGAGTGAAGTGAGCAGGAAGTAAGATGAAGTACTTCGAATCTATCTTAGTATGGGATAAATTAAATAATATTACAATAGCCAATATGAGGTGATTCGGCAGAGAATCAGAGTTACCGACATAGCCGAAAGGATTAGCAAGTTGAAGTGGCAATGGGCTGGTCACATTTGCCGCAGAACCGATAACCGATGGGGTACACGGGTTCTAGAGTGGAGACCGCGTCACGGCAAACGTAGTGTAGGGCGTCCTTGGGCGAGATGGGGTGACGATATCCGGAAGGTCGCGGGGAGCGGGTGAAAGAGGAAGACGGGGGAACGAGTTGAGTGGCGTGCCATGGGGGAGGCCTATATCCAGCAGTGGACGAGCGTGGGCTGATGATGATGGTGATGATGATGACAATAGCCAACGACTGAAGATTGGCATCACCACTGGTGTTGCTTGTGTATCGATATCTAAATGTAAAAAAAACTAGCGGTTATACGCACTGAAAAATTGTATTTTTAAAGAGCTGCCATTTTTCAGGTGGTGTGTGGATTATTATGATTTTGATAAGAGATAAGCGTAATGCTAGGATACGCGGCTAGATGGCGTTAGTAGGTCCCAAAAATAGAAAAAAATAACATTACTTCGAGCCATAATTTTGTTAACATTCAATTTAAATTGCTAAATTATAATAAGAAATCGAATCTGTTTATTTCAGTGTATGTTATGTAGGTAATCTATGACAAATTCAATCGTTAATTTAATAGAAATTGAATTGTTTATATTGAATTGTTGGACTTAAGTTATGAAATTGCGTTTTAGTTTTAATTTTTTAATAATATTATTATAAAAAAATTAAAACTAAAACGCAATTTCATAACTTAAGTCCAACAATTCAATATAAACAATTCAATTTCTATCAAATGTTGTTACATTACAATAAAGAGTTTTCTATCTATCTAATAAGATTTAAAAAAAGTTTTCTTTTTTATTTGGTTACTACTTTCTATAACATCGATGAAACCGCAAACCGTACGGATCAGGTTGAAACTTGGAATAGGTGCAGAATAGTTTAATGACGTAGACCTCCGCCAAAGAATAAATACTAAGCCTCTGCTGAAATTATTTTTCCTATGCGGGA
The DNA here is from genome assembly GCA_947507615.1 of Hemithea aestivaria. Classification (NCBI taxonomy): domain Eukaryota; kingdom Metazoa; phylum Arthropoda; class Insecta; order Lepidoptera; family Geometridae; genus Hemithea; species Hemithea aestivaria. The sequence continues at coordinate 942,444 of OX382331.1, forward strand.
AAAGCTGCGAGAATAAATAATAAATAATTATAGCAAAACATAATTCTACACTTTGGTGTTATCCGTGTTTCCCGAGCGGTACAACTTGGGTATCTTCAAGGCACGAGTGAAAAGGTACCTTTCTAGGCATCTTACGTGATCCATCAGATCGTCGACCGTATTTTCACTATCCATCAGGTGGGATGTGGTCAAACGTAGGTCTATTAACTATAAAAAAATCTATTGCCTATATCTATTGACTGAATTATAAAACATATTCAACGGTTAATCTGAAAGATCTTTACAGATAATTCAAAGACACCAGTCCTCAATAAAGCCAATGATAGAAAGGTAACAAGACGAGCGCAGGCGCAGGTCACGCCGCAATAAATAACTCACGGACAAGCCCTAATAACTTATTGTAAATGATATTTTGTTATTTTGTACCAGATGTTATTGTTAAGGCAGACGCCGCGGGCCGAAACAAATATGAGGTGGAGAGTAATTAACGTTGCGTTGCCAAAGTAATAAACTTGTCTTAAAATATTTTCATTTTAAGACAAGTTTATTAAGTTTTATGGCTAAAACTAAAACTGTTTAAGACTTTGGTCTCATTAAAATTTAGAATTCTTACTTTTTTATAAAGCTTTTTGAATACCTTAGGTTGACTATCTAAAGATCATAGTATAAAAGTATGTGTTAGGTACTACAGTATATATTTACTTGTATTTTGTGTTATTGCAGTGTCTATCAATCTACGTACCAAATGTCAGCTCAATCAGTTCAGCCGTTTTCAAATAGTATACTAATATTAAAATGTTTTTACAGCACAGAATATTATTCAAACTTAGAAGAGATACGTGTGACCATTATAATAAAAGACTCGATACAACTCGATATTAAGTTGCACACTGATTGAGAATAAACCTAACGTTTATATATAATTTATAATTTTCAACCATTGGGTCTCGTTTTGAAGTAAGAACAGGGCCAGATTTACCCTTTGCTTCCCTGGGCACTGAAGAAAATGCCCTCCTATCGATCTAAGCCCCTATTGATCATGAGCGAATCCATTTTTTTTTGAACGACCCATTATATTTCTTACGCCTTTTTTAAAGTAAGAAACTTTTTGCTGGCATATTTCAACATTGAGATTATCTATTCCTATAAATTATTCATACATTTCTTACAATTTTGAAAGATGCGCGAGCAGCTTGCTGTGCCAAGAATTTTTTAATATACCTCTAATATCTCACTTACCGACATACTATCTACAGCAACACTGACACATCGTTCATCGTACTGCTTCACTTTTGTTTCCCCAACGCGGCATCTGTCTAAATTACAATAATCTCTGTATAAATGATATTTTGTAATTTAGTACACGACAGTTAATTTCACATTTGTGTATAAATCACTCAGTTAATAGGGGAGGCGGCCATTTTCTATAAGGTTTGATTTGTGAGAGGTGGGGCCTTTAAGATATGGAAATGGGTGATAGATATTATCTCTCTGTTTCCTATAGGATATGGAGGCAGTCGTTAGGTCATTATGCAGGTCTTCTAGCCTTGGTGACCTAAAACTGGAATATCTAATTCCGCCACATAGCCTGTAATTGTGATTCGACTCTGACAGTGTTAGACCTGTTCTGTTAATGTATACCTAAATCTGAGATTATAAGTAGCATTTGACCATATAGGACCATATTCATTAGATCTTATACTAAGGACTTGTTTTTTGGTTAAAAATACAATAAATTAGCGTTGTTTCTCTTGTTAAAATTAAAGTATACAATCCATGTGTGTGTAGTAGTGATGATTTGACTCTGACAGTGCAAGTAGAGTTTTGTAAGAGTATACACTCCAACTGCAATATATATGTATATATTATTTTACTTCGATATAGATACTAAGATTGATAGTTTTTCTAATACTAAAGTTAAACATGCGAGAAAACTATGATTTACCCAACCCAAACTTTGAGGACTCTACCTCTCTACCTTCACGTAGCATTACACCTGTACACACAGTAAAACCATTTTTAAATTGCATTCGTTGACCTCACACTATGTTACTGACATCTATGGGAACGACCTGTAAGTCTACTTCACTACTGAGTACCTCGGTAGCAATGTCTATCCACTGTGCACCATTGGTTCAGTGTATTTATCTTAAGGGTTATTGCTTGGTGACAATTGTGGGTGGTGGAAGGCATGGGAAATAGCGATTTCACCTTTAACAGGTATTATGGACCCATCTTCATAATATACAATAATTATTGATTTATCTTTCTAGAGATATAGATTGGGTGGTTTTATTATTGTACATCTTACAACATACTAAATACCTACTCAAAATAAGATAACATTAGATTAAATAACTCTTCATACAGAAAAATAATAAAATAAAAAAACATGCTGATAGGGCATCATTTTTCTAATTATATGAAATAAAATATCGCTGAATATGCTGGTTAAATTATTTAAAACGTTATTGCCAAGTGCTGTTATAGGACTGGATCAGTATTGTAAAATATTTAATTTAGACGTAAAAATTCTCATTTTCATTAATATTTATAATGACTTTGCAGAAAACAAACTGATTACATCTTTCTGAAGGTTCACGTTCAAAACCTTTGTCATTTGTTTTTTTTTTTTCATACAATAATTTGAATATTCTGTACATAATACGGTGGCATATTTAACTTAAAAATCTGTATACTTCGTTTTATTTGCTGCAGCCACTAAAAAAAATACTAAAACTTAAATAAAAATGTATCTATACCCTCGAAACTCTCTTAACGCGTACCAAACCCCAATCTCCAGAGCCGTGATCCGAAGGGAATGTAAGGTGACCATTTCGATGTTAATTTTACGAGCCGGCCTGTTTCAACGGACGAATGTGATTGATATCTTAATAGCCATCGGTTTGTCTGTCTGTCCGCTAATAGCTTGTGCATTGGAGATCAGGTACGTGGGATACTTTGAATTTTTAATGTACTTGGTTTGTTTGCTTTGATTTAGAAATGGAAATAAAAAAAAGTACAATAGATTATTTCCAAAATTAATAGTTTCCTTTAAGAAGTTCGTTAAAATACGGCAATTGTATATCGGTGGTTTCGGTTTTTTTTTTCATAAAAAGAATACACCAACTGCCCGCACCAAGCGTTTGTTGTTTTTAATGAAAACTGGTCGCATTTGGAACACGTTGCCGTCATCCGTGTTTCCCGAGCGGTACAACTTGAGTATCTTCAAGGCACGAGTGAATAGGTAACCTTTCTAGGCATCTTACGTGATCCATCGTCGACCGCATTTTCACTTTCCATCAGGTGGCATGTGGTCAAACGAAGGCCTATTTAGTATAAAAAAAATAAGAATAATCCCTCAGTCAGGGACTTCAACGCCCAAGTATTTTTACATATTCCTTTCCAGTAACTTAGCCTAAAAAGTTAGGCACGTATTTAAATCGTCTATCAAGGGATATTTACTGAGATAATAAGTTCAATAGCTGGGCTTAGACCTCCACCAAATCTTTCTACGTATCCTTTTTTTATAAAAATAAATAAAAATGATAGGTCTAATATACATATATTAATTAATACTCATCTAAGTCTTGTCGCCAAATTTTTCTAGGCTGGTTGTTAAGTTTGAAATCTTGTATTTAATACTAATCACATAAAGTTAACTAGGCTTCAAATCAGCCTTTATCTAATTAGGTAAGCCAATTAAGTTTAATCTCAAAGTAAACTTCCTGTTACGCAACATATCGATCTTAAAGTCATCGACCCAAAGAACAATTCCAAAACATACAACACAATGGAAAATAAATTTAAAAAGGCAAAGAATAAGTAAACATACAGAGACGACAAACGCAATAAACGTGCCTACTTTACCTACACTCCGTTAGTTCGAACAATATCCGTTTATGGAGATTCTCACTCAGCCAGATTGGTTGAAACTAGAAAATCGTATAATAAGTTATCACTTATAGCGGAAAAGTGCAGTTTTTTCCCCAATTTGGAGTTTTAAATGGTCACTGTCCTAGTATTCTAGTATAAATGGAAGCATTTTAACTTTTCGAATTGCTATCTGTTATTTTATGTAGGTAACTTATAAAACTTTAATAATTTCTAAGACAACATACACAAGTTACTCTAAGTTATTATTTTCAAAAAGTTTATTGTTGTTGTCTGGAAGAGATCGCTATTAGCGATAAGACTGCCATTTGTAACACTTTTTTCTCAAATGTGTAATTTATAACATGTTGTATTAATGGTGTTCGATAAAGAGTTATTCTATCCTATTTAAAAACAAAGTAACTCGTTGCAATCCAATAGAAAACATCGTTGGTTTTTGTTTCCACTTACCGTCGAGCCATTGTCAGGCAAAGCAGTCTCAATCCTCCATTCCAAGTGTAGTTACAGCGAGTTACGGTACATTGCCTCTCTGAGGCGAGACTCTTCTGTGTCGCTACTCTATGCCGTCCCATTTTGCACCGTTTATGGCAGTTTTCACTCAACACGATTGCTTGCAATACAACGAATATGTCGATGGCTTCTACGTATACTGTTGTATGTTGGGAATGCTAACTATTCAGAGCTTTAGGTTTATTTGTTTTCTTTTGTTGAATCGTTGAAACTTTTTGTTTTCGAATTTGAACTATTTGATACCCAGTATATGCGCGATAAATAAATTAAAAATAATCTTTAAAAAAAGTCAATTAAGATTTGTTTGATAATGACATAACATAAAAATCCCAAATGCACTAGGTAAGATTAGGTGCAAATGCCTTTTTTGAGAAAATAGGACAATCATATTATTTGACGTTCTAATATGGCTTGTAGAAGTAATGATGCAAATATTTAATTTAATATAATGTAGATATGTAGCTTGTCTTGTTTAAGATAAAGATTGTTATTGTTAAGGTTGATAAAGATTTTTGTTTTGCGAACGAGCGGTAGAGTTATAAAATAGAACAAAATAAATGATAGTAAAATTTGAATAAGTAAATTTTGAGTTTGAGTTTGATCTAGTCTACATTTAGAAAACATATAAATTGAAAAATATCAAACTCCGACATAGTATAGTATGCGTAGAAGCCATCGATGTATAAAACAGAATGACCGCGCTATTGTAGTGCATTGTCTTGTACCTACCTGATACGGGCATGGCTCTGATATTCAGGTTAATCTGTTACTAAATCGGTTTGTATACGCTCTCCCTTGATTGGTGTCTGTAAATTTTGCCACCCATAGAGTTGCCTTTAAAGTAACAAAACCGAGTAAGATAAAAAATAATCAAATATAAAAGCGATCGAATATAATATCGAATATAAATTGGTTTACGAATTGCCTGCAAAAGTAGTGACTAGCGCCTCAGAATTTTAATTTTTGACAAAAAAAAATTCGCGTTTCAATAATGTTAGTTCATCAATATAATAATATTTACTATGTAAGATGTTGCTAATGTGTATAATTTGAGTTTGGTCCCATCCCGTTTATTTTCTATGAAGAAATGTGATTAAATAGAACAAAATATGATTACATACTTTCCTTTATAAAACTGTGAGAAAGGATAGTCTAAAGGAACCTGTTCCTTGAAAGCCTTAAACAATAACAAAATACTGTATATTTGTGTAGGAGCTACTTACAGTTGGCGGTGTTTTCGTTACTCTGCCTTCAATAGTAAACAATTCCGTACGAACCTTTCCGCTTATTTCCTTATGGCATTAGCTTAGAATCATCATTACCTCGCTGACTTACCAACTCCCGAGTCTTATGCTCTACTGAATAAAGTTGAATTTGGACTCGTTTTGTGAGGGGACGAATTGGGAGGGAAGGTGAGCTTTGTGTGGTTGGATTAGAGGTGTTTTTCGCTTGTGTTTTGTGTTGTATTCTCTCGCAAGAGATGACCGGTAATGCGACAGTTTGTAAGCATGAGCTCAGGACGTGGGGCGATAGAGGGGGTGAGGTGAGGGGAAGAGTAGGGGATGTAATAGTAAAGAAATATGTACAAGTTGTTGTTGTGTAGGCAGGTCGGAGTTTAGTAGATGTTTTATTTATCCAGTTCTTTGGGTAGAGTAAACATAGATCATCGTTTTTGTGAGTGGCGGTGCTTACGTGACGTCAGGTAGGATCCCGTGGGTGAATTTATAATGGACGCTCTTTTTGGTGTATCAATGGATTTAGTTTAAAGCTAATTTGTGGTCGTTTACGGTCAAGGTGGTGAAATATCGTCTTTTTAATTTAATATTTCTAGTGCTACACAATAAACTATACTAATAATTTGTGAATGTTCTATAGCTGAGATTTCCTGCTTTTTTTACTTTTTCTAGTATTGTTTTTGGCAGAAATAATTTTTCTTTATTTCTTAAATTACAACTCTTAATACATAAATAATATAAAACTAATGAATTTGCCTTAAACCTAATAACGGATTACTTACAACTATAAACGCATTTAAAGCAAGTCAGGTGACCGTGTCCCGTGCGCACCCTCTCTTGAACGTCCCCATAACGCTAGCTGCGTTCCCACGCTGTATTGCCAGGGATATTTGCTGGACGAGGAAGCAGCCAGACCTGGGGTCTCTTCCCCTTTCCCGCAGACGCTTCCCTAGCTCCGAGATAAAACTCTTTGCCTCGGAACACCAAGGACCAGCCGTCTCGACGGCAAAAGGCACGAACTCGTAAGTCGACTCCAGGGCGGCGTATTTGAAGTGCTTGCCCCCAGCTGCTGTCTCCGCTCCCGCACCCGCTGCACGTTGAGTGGAAGGGAGATGGCCGGACGCATATGTGCTTACGCACGTGGCGTCCCAAATGAGGCAGCGACCTCTACGCCAAGGGATCAACGTCATTCCGTTCGGGAGTTTGCCGTCCGAGCGCCCGTTTTAGCACTTCGTTGATTGCATGATGTCGGGGCCTCCGCCCCGAGCACCGGGTGCAACTAAGACCATGAAGACCGTCCGCTCCAACCGATGCGCCACACACGCAGGTATGCGGTTCACATACGGGGCAACCGAGTCTGAGTCCCGCAGCCACCCTGAGGGAGCCGTCATCTAGCAGCGTGCCCAAATATGGTGAAGGTAGGGCATCTCATGTCTTTTCTCTTTTTTGTTTTTTATTTTATCCATCGTTCTGGCTAAATACTAACAATAGCTCCTTTTCTGTTCAAAGATAGTTTAAAACATATACAACATATTATTGTATAATATGAAATGAATTGAAGTATATTAAATAAAATTTATAAGCAAATTAAGGTTTAAAGTAAGGCGCCTTTTTTATCTTTGTCTGTCTTATTCGTAGAGACATTCAGATTCAAATTTATATCCCAACTAATACAAAAGTACCTGTAAGTAGATAAGTAAAATTCGACTCAGGGGTTGAAAATGTACAGCCAGTAACAAAAATCGTTCGATTTTTAATTAGCCGGGACCCGAACGTGATCTGAATGAATCTCGCATAACCTTTCTATTCAAAACTCAAGCAAATTTGAACCTTACATGTTAAGAAATTTGATACCTTATAGGGGTGAATTTTGCTTGTGGTTTTTCGTCATTAGAAAAGAGATCAGCTAAGGAAATTTGAACCTTATGCTTGGAAATTTAGAGTTTATTTTTGTGTGTGGTTTTTCATCATCAGAAGTGGGATTAGCAGAAGAATGTAATGACATTAGTTCGATTTGAGGGTACAATTAGCAGTAGAACCTAATGAGATGGACCTCGTTTTGGAGTGATGCCTGATCAGGCTTGCTCAGGTTGTTCTTATAAGTTAATTTGTTAGTTTTAACTCGATTATGCAGCTACTGGAACTGAAAGACGCTGCTAATAAAAAAAAACCAAAAATATTTTTATTTCTTGATAATATGTAGGTAATAGAACTGCTAGAAACTTGAAAACTGCAAATTGAGAAAAAAAACAATTAAATATTTTGATTTCATGACTTATTAATATGGGCTTATTACTTAAATTAGATATCTTTTCAGATATTTTGACAAAATATTTTAATTAAAAAAATATATGCATTACAATTAATTAAAATTACATAGGTAGGCAAACCGAAACAGGTTATTTTAGAAAAGTTGGCTCTTAAGAATAAACCCTATTATTGTCAGTTACGTGTTTTATTATTATGCTAATAAATGAATTTGATAGTTAGTAATAATTTCTATTTACTCCTTAAAAGCCTCATTAATACGAAAAACATTTACGAGATCATGTCTTCTATTTCCTTTCATAAACACATCATAACATCAACAATCAACACTGAAAAACACGAAATAAAAACAATACTCCATCCAGGCATGTTTAATAAGTTAATTTGTTAATTATTCCATTATAAAACATGTCACAGTGCATACAAAGTAGTGACGCAACGCTGTACTTTTTTTTTTTAATATTATGGCAACAGTTGCATTTTGCCAGTGTCGAGTTAAAAATAGTTATTTGTTATACAAGAGTGCAAAGTTGCTTTTTTACCGCGTGCTGTTTGTATGACCGAGCTAGCGAGGGATTCTAAAATTAAATCACGAGCGTAGCGAGTGATTTATTAATTAGAATCCTGAGCGTTAGCGAGGGAATCAAAAGAGCACAAGGTCAAAAATCTTTGCACTCGAGTGTGACACATAATTTTTCATCCCCCCTCGAGGAAATAACTCAATGCTAAAAGTTTTTTTTTAATTATTCTCACCATGGATGCGCACAGTGTTGCCAGTGCACTATCTTCAAAAATGACCAGTATTCAATTTTAATTTACGTACGCTTACTTAGAGTCCTTTTCACGAAAGAGGTCCCACGGAATTTAGCGGAACTAATTTTTTATTCTATTATTATTGGACTTCATATTTTAAATCATTTTTATTTGTTACATAAAATAAATACCTTTTTGATTAAGAAATTAAATATGAGAAATTATGAGGCGTTAAACAGTTAAAGGTATTTAAACTTTTAATATGTGCAATAGTGGCGTCCCGCAAAAAGGTCTTCTTTCGTGAAAACCACTCTACCTATTCGTTTTAGTGATTATTTTCTCATTTTCAGTTTATTACAGTAAGAAATCGTTAATAAAAAAGTTACTAAAATGTAATACTTATAAAAAATTAGCTTATTCTATTAACTCTGCTAAATTAACTCAACTATTATTTACTATTACAGTACTATATAATTCATTAAAAACATTATTGCCTTGAAATGTAACTTATATCTAAACAACTAACGTAAATATAGTTCAAAAGAAACGTAATATGTTACAAAAGTAACTTACTGGCAAGGCTGATGGTGCGCCCAAAGCAAATTAAAAAAAAAAAGTTTACTAAACAGGTTCTTACTCCGAGTTTTTAACAAATTTAAAAAAGTTGTACGCTTATTTCGTTACCATAGAGGTGGAAGTAAATAGGTTTAATTATGTTTTTGGCTCTAGAGGGTAAAGTAAATTTGAATTTCACTAGAGGATAATATAGACTTTTCCAGTCAGATATCGATGAGTAAAAATACACTTTCCGAGATAGTGGGATGAAAAAAAAATTATTCTGACCATGGATACAAGTCCTTCAGTCGAAAACTTTATTATAATTTTAAGTTCCTTGTTTATTGGAGGATATTCCCTCCAAAATTCGATAAAGAGTGGGCGTTTATCGAATCACATCGATTCATTTTGTGACGATTCTTGAAAATAGCAGACTGTTGAACTTTTTTCCATTTTTCGACAGTAAATCACATTCACAAACACTCAACGTTTATTAAACCCACTATTAATACGCGTTTAGCACTTATTGCAAAATTATTATCCAAGAACAAAAAATTTCATCCGCTTTCCAAAAGCGCGGCAAAATGAATCAACGCTGTACTTTACACATAAAAATATCATTATTAATAGACTACTGTAATATAAGCTGATACTGTGCACCGTGGAACAAAACTGACGTCGTATTTACTATTTACTTATACCAAAGAATACGTTTTCCTGATCAAATCAAGCTGTCATTATGACCGTATTCCGGCATGTTGTTCAGTGAAATCGGGAATGAATTTACTCCACCGTCTAGGTTTAGTCTGCTTATATGTATAGATGGGTCGCATCATCGTTTAAAATTACACGCGATCGTAGTCAACGACTAACCTTAAATTAATAAAAAAAATGTTTTTTTTGTGGAAAAAACTAGCAAACTATACTATACATATAAATACTACAGTAACGAGCACTGGAATTTCCAAAAGATCAGCCATGGGTCTCTATTCCCTATTAGCTCGCATAGAGTTTAAAGTCCCAATTTAATGTGACATAGCGATTTTCAGGTCATAATGACCGTTTGTCGACACGGTTTTGTTCTTACAAAAATGTGGTGTCAACATGTACATAGTCTGTGCAATGCCACAGTTACTTAAGCCATTAGAACATACAGAATAGTAGGTCTCATTATGAAGCTAGGTTTATTTCAAAGGCTGTATAGATTGGCGTGTGGTCGATCTGTAGTAAATTCGAGTATTTTTTACCACTCTAAAATGAATATTGTTTTTTTCTCAATAAATACATTTATCACAAAGATTTGGTGTCTACATTTTCATAGTCTGTGCAATGCCACAGTTACTTTAGTCATTAGAACATACAGAATAGTAGGTCTCATTATGAAGCTAGGTTTATTTCAAAGGCTGTATAGATTGGCGTGTGGTCGATCTGTAGTAAATTCGAGTGTTTTTTACCACTCTAAAATGAATATTGTTTTTTCTCAATAAATACATTTATCACAAAGATTTGGTGTCTACATTTTCATAGTCTGTGCAATGCCACAGTTACTTTAGTCATTAGAACATATAGAATAGTAGGTCTCATTATGAACCTAGATTTATTTCAAAGGCTGTATAGATTGGCGTGTGTTCGATCTGTAGTAAATTCGAATGTTCTTTACCACTCTGGAATGGATATTGTTTTTTTCTCAATAAATACATTTATCACAAAGATTTGGTGTCTACATTTTCATAGTCTGTGCAATGCCACAGTTACTTTAGTCATTAGAACATATAGAATAGTAGGTCTCATTATGAACCTAGATTTATTTCAAGGGCTGTATAGATTAGCAAGTGGCCGATCGGTGGTAAATTCGAGTGTTCTTTACCACTCTGGAATGAATATGGTTATTTTTTTCAATAAATACGTTTACTAAAAAAATGTGGTGTCTACATTATCATAGTGTGTGCAATGCCACAGTTACTTTAGTCATTAGAATATATAGAATAGTAGGTCTCATTATGAACCTAGGTTTATTTCAAGGGCTGTATAGATTAGCAAGTGGCCGATCGGTGATAAACTCTTGTTCTTTATTGCTCTAGAAGTAGTATTCTTTGCTTGTTTTCTTCTCAATAAAAGGATTTTTTATTCATTTTAGGTTAGCGCTTGACGATCTCGCGTGATATTAAGCGATGATGCCAAAGATGGTGGCATACAGCAAGCAGAAACTGCAGCAGGAAATGGTAGCAGATAGAATAGTGGTGTCTATATTTTCATAGTGTGGGCAATGCCACAGTTACTTTAGCCATTAGAACATATAGAATAGTAGGTCTCATTATGAAGCTAGGTTTATTTCAAAGGTTGGCCGCCGTCACTCACCGCCCCCTGCACCCCAGGGATCGGAAGTACACCCTATAGATACAGTACATCAACTCTTTATGATTTGATCGAATGTAATAAGAGAGGTCATTTTTTAGCAAAAAAAATATTTGTTTGTAAAAATTGCATTAGGTGTGATATTTCTATTTAACACAATATTGATCTTTAACAATTGTCTAGAGCACTCCACTTTACCTGGGTATTAGGTAGCTAGATTAAGAACTGCACCATGATGTGTAGTAAAATCAGACAGAAATTCTAATTTATCCTACCATCTAGGTTAAGGCTGCTACCATATTCGACCGCTTAAGATTATTATCGCTTAATCAGGCGAGATCGGTCAAAGGTCTATAACGATTAAATATATAAACCAATGTAAGGATTATGCCAAGGTTTAGGCAATAATATAATATTAAAGGCCGATGATCTTGATATAAATGTCGTCAACTGTCATATTTTACTCTTTTTTTATGTGATGAAGTAGAAGATGATCAAGACGCTCTCCTTAAGAGATAACGCTGCCTATAATCAGTACAGTGCAACTTAGGATTTCACTGCACCAACGCTTCTCACTCAAAAGTCATAAGATGTTAAGACTCTTTAGCCCAGTAATTTCACTAGCTACAGTGCCCTCCTACCGAAGCACAGTAATGTTAGCACATCATTGCTTAGGCGGTAGAATAACTGGCACTGTTGGGGTACCCACCTAGAAGATCTCCTGCAAAGGAAGTCTACCCCTGGTAGAACCTACATACATAGATATTCTGGTATAGCCTTCTATTGTAATCTTCAACCACATCATAGCTCGTGGTCAATGGCCTATAATAACGAATAATACATATATGAACCAAAGTAAGCGCTATGCCAAGCTGTAACCAATATTTAAAACCCGATGATCATGATAAATGCACGGTTACGGACAACCGTGCGTCTGGAAGAGATCGCTCTGAGCGATAAGATCGCCAATTGGTACTATTACCTACTGTTAGCCTTAAGTGTTGTGTTTGTAAATTGTACCAATAAAGAGTTATTTATCTTTATCTTATAAATGTGGTTAACTTTCATATTACAATATTGCTACATTAAAAAGTTGAACTTGAGTTACTGTGAACTAGTTATACAGTCTGCACCCCTACGTAAATAGCTAAAAATAAAGCCGACACTGCGCGTAGCGTTTCTTTGCGAGCGAGCTTTTGAGGCGTTTTTAATTCGCTTATTTCGCTTGGAAATTGTTAGTGTTGCCAAATTAAGGTTGTGCTTTGGGTGATAAGAGAGGGAAAATTATAATTAATTTTTTGTTTTTTTTTTCAGGTAAGTGATGTGTCTCTTCAAGTAACGAACGCGAAACCTGATGACTCGTAACCACGTAAGTTAGTAAATAATAATTATTATCATATGCGCATGATATTATGAATTTTGATATATGAATTCGTAGAATTGACTTATTGATTTTTTAAACATTCTACCATTTTGTAAAGCACTAGCTTATGCTCGCGGCTTTGCCCGCGTGTCAAAATCCTTTCTTAGCGGAGGTCTACGTTATAAAACCTATCTGTATTCCAAATTTCAACCGAATCCGTTTAGTGGTTTGGGCTATGCGTTGATAGATCAGTCAGTCAGTCAATCAGTCACTCTTTCCTTTTGTATATTTAGATCAAATTGAAAATATTTTTAAGAAAATAAATATTTAAAACATTATTAATTCAAGTTTTCAAAAGTTAAATTCCACGAATTTTTATTTCAATAGTCGTCGTAAAAACGTGCGAGTACGAGATAATATATTATATACGCTTTGATAAAATCCTTTACAAATATAGTTTTTTTTTAAATTCCTGTTAAATTATACGCTTGGATTAAATCCTTAATATATAATATTATAAAAAAAAACTCTTATTTAAAGTCCACCAATATGATCTAAATTTCGCGTCGTCTTCATCCAACCCCTCACCCAAGAAGCCTGCAGTCGTCAGGCAGCGATTGTAAAGGCGCGATCCCTGCACCCCCCAAACGCCGGTAGGCATGCAGTGTACACACACCCTAACTCGCTACTTATGCCGGGTCGCTGGTCAAAGGTGCTGAGTTTGATTGTTTTACTGGGTTTGATTTTTGATTTTGATTTTTGACCTTTGAGATTGTTTTGTTCAGATACCAGCGATAAAAAAAAATATCCTGTGGGATAGAACATCCTGTCCTTGAAAATATATCTTGTCCTTTCCGCGGTGCTTGAACTATCTCTATACGAAATTTCATCAATATCGGATCAGCGGTTTAGGCGTAAAGAGGTAACAGACATTAATTCGACAGACACACATATAATGTATTTGCATTAGACAACAATTTTAACAGTGTATTTTTTTAACAGCTTATTATGGATTTCAAATGTAATCCACGGAAATATAGCCAATTTGTTACTTCCTAGTATAATTTTATAGATACTTGCTTAATATAAAAACATTTAGTTTGCACGATAAGCTTTTGAAACTTTTTTCCGATTAGATAAATATATTAGAGGTACATAAATAATTTGCACCTTATAGAAGAAAAATAAACTTGGAACAAAAAATTACAACAATAATAGTGTACAAAAAGTGCCAATTGAAATTTTCTTTGTAAACAAATAAGTGAGACATACGTTTAAGTAGTACCTATATAATATCTTTAGCAACTACCGTCGAATCTCTTTACCGGGGGTAGAATTCCTTTGTAGGAGGTCGACTAGGTGGGTACCCCAACAGTGCCAATTATTCTACCGCCTGAGCAGTGATGTGCAAACATTACTATGCTTCGGTAGGTGGGCACTGTAGCTAGTGACTAGTGAAATTACTGAGCTGAAGAGTCTTAACATCTTATGACTCTCAAGTAAGAAGCGTTGGCGCAGTGCACCCAGATACTCACAGCACTGTACTAATTATGGGCAGCGTTGTCTCTTATCATCAGGAGAGCGTCTGGCTCGTCATAATAGTTCGTTGTATATAAAAAATCTCAGCTTTAAAAACACTACCAGTGTAAGGTTGCGTGCAGAAATGAGCCGATGTTTCAGGAAAAAGGAACGAAACGACAAAAGGAATTAACCTGGACACCGGCCACCTTTCTCTACTCTACACAGGAAATAAATCTACAGAAAATAAAATCGAAACATAGTAATAAAAAAAAGGTTTAAGATAGTACTTTAAAACTTTAAACTTAACAAAATATACTTTAATTCATAAAGTACATAAGAATTGTTGACTAAAATTAGTTCATCAAGTGGAATATGAACAAGTGAAATAATTTTTTTTTAAACCAAGCTTTTATTTTTATTATTATCATCCTAGCATCAAAGTATTCATCAAGATGAATCAAATGAGCCCAAACTCGATGAGGTTGCGTCGTTTAATTACGGAATTCCTATGCTCCATCATCAGATCAGCTCGATGTCATAATAATATTGCATTGTCATCCGATTTATACATGCATGCAAAATTTCAACTCAATTTGGATACCGGGAAGTGGGTCAAATTAAATTTGCTAGATTTGATTACAGACAGACAACAGACAAGTGAAAGTAAATAAAAGCATGTTAAAATACGTATAAATTTGATAAATTTTATGTTCCTTAGTACGAATCATGACGAAACTGCCGAATTGTTTCTGTCTATATAATGATATAGTGCTGTTTAAAAAATTTTTAAATTTAATCGTTACTGCCCAGCAACTGGTTAGCACATTTTTCACTGAGAAGTGGCGTTGCGCGTCCCCACCTCGTTAAATTCAAAAATAACGTATGTAACATTTTTTTATATAACTGACGCACTTAATAGACTTTACTTTTTTAGGGCACATGATAAATGAGTACGTAGTAAATGAGACTATTATTATATTACTGTACGTAAAAAAGTTGCAATTCTGTATCACCATTGACTGTGCCAGTTCTTCCCGGACAAAAAGACAGACAGTCCAGTCGGAGGTTGATTTGAAGGGAAATAAAACGACGTGGCTTTTGAACTCAGCTTTGTTTTTAAAGGCTTAGGTTGTCCAGACTCGACGGAGAACGGATAATGGACCTAGGTTTCATTAGTATTTATTTTGATTAAGACTAAGACTTACATTTATTAAGAATCAGCCGGAACACACAGTTTTACGTGTCTTCCGAAATACGGCAACGTCCAGGGGAAAAACTTGCCACAAACTGAAATTTGAACACAGGGACCAAGGCACAGTGTTGCCAGTGCCCTATCTCCAAAAGTAACCTAGACAGGTTCTAAAAGTAACGCATTTACAATAAAAGTAACGCATTAAAAAAAAACTATTTTTAATACAATTTATATACAATGTAATAAAAAAATACTAACTCAATTTAATATAGGTACTTACACTTTTTTATTCATAGATTTCAGTAGGTAATAATATTATTTCCTCATGTTTGAACTGGCATAATAAGAAGTTGTAATTTTGCAAATCTTTAGGACTTTAGTCGTTGGTCCTATGGCTCGTCCACATATACCGGCCAATGATTTGCCGAGTGTGTGTTTTGTCTATGGATGAACAGTTTTTGTCTATAGACGAATGTCTTTAGATATTTACGGTTCTTTCCGGTATACATTTTGGGCTCCATAGCTGACGACTTTTATTATATTTTGAATATTAATCAATCATGGACCATTTGAAGCCATTCTGTGTGAATAATTACTTTAAACTAGTTAAATTTTCTTTATTTTTTTATATATATAATCACTCGCAGAGTCATTGACCGGCATATGTGGACGAGCCATGACATATTTATAATATTTATATACATATTTATAATTTATACATATTTTTAATTTTTGTTTTTCGTTTCGATTGCGTTCCGTTTCACTAAGTTATTATTTTATATTCTTCCACTGTTAATTCATCTAAAAAAAAAAACATTACCCCAAAAAGTAACGCAAAAGTAACATTTTAGGACAAGTAACGTAAAAGTAACGCAAAGGGTCAAAATGTAACGCAAAATGTTACAAAAGTAACGCACTGGCAACGCTGCCAAGGCATTATATTATAAGTATTTAATTGTTGATACTATCTCAACCACAGTTTTAAAAAAAAATTTCAAATTCTCAAACAATTACATAAATCAAAAGCATTTTTTAATGATATATGCATGCATAATATTGCACTTTTTTATTTTATTATTATTATGTATTTTAACAATGCGCAAGTAGCTCTGTTAGCTGATGCGCGTATATTTGACATTACACGCGCACATAATAAGCACGAAGTGGATCATGGTAAAAATTTAACAAAAAAAAAACCAAAGCACTCAATACATCAATGTGACGTCAAGACACATCAAGAAAGATGTCGTCAATGTCACATCTTCGTCTCGGATGTCACATACAATGTCAGCTTAACTTCCCAGCGTGACGGTTACAGGAATATCGAATCTTCACCTGAAATCATTCACTTATTTACCTCATGTGTTTGGGAAACGTGTTTACTTATATAAAATTTGTAGCTTTTATTTTTTAAGCTTTTATTTACTTCCACCTGTCCGTTGTCTGTCTGTCTGTAATCATAATATCTTGCAAGTTTAATTTGATCCACTTCCCGGTTTCAGATTGAGCTAAAATTTTTCAAGCATGTGTATAATATATCTATTGACAATGCAATATTGTTATGACATCGAACTAATCTGATGATGGAGCTGGAAGGTGGCCATAGGAACTCCGTAATTATTAAACGACGCAACCTCATCAAGTTTGGAGCTTGGACACATTTGATTCGTCTTGACGAGTACTTTGGTGCTGGATGGTAATAATAATAAGAGCTTGTTTTTTAAAAGTTTTTAAAATTTCACTTGTTTTTGTGTCGTATCAATAACTTTGTGTTGCCTAACTTGCCACTCATTGTCTATTAAAAAAAAACTATCGCAACATTTGTGATACAAATTTCTTGAAAATAAAAACCCAAGTATTTTTTGTCACGTATGAAAACACGCGACTTTAGCAAATATTTTCAGAACATACAAATTACACTTCATATTTTAGTCGAACCAATTTTCATACATAATTCGAAAGTTTTCTAAGAATATAAATTCCTGTCTGTTCCTCGTATATCTTACTAATCACACTAAAAAATATAATACCTATATGTGAAGGCATGAATGTGTGTGTGTGTTTGTTCCCAAATATAAAACAGCTACAGGTAAATATGCGTACTTATTTACGCATATTTACCTTTAATCTGGGATGACACACCGGAAAAACTGATGGCTACAGCTAGTTAAAATATTCACAAAAATATGAAGCTCATAACTCTGTTTCTTTTGGATCACTGCTGGACCACTTGAAAAACATCTTATGACTCTCAAGTAAGAATTGTTGGCGCAGTACACTCGGAATTTTACCTTTGTAAAATACTGGGTAGCACTGTACTAATTATGGGCAGCGTTATCTCTTATCATCAGGAGAGCGTTTTGCTCGTCTTCTTACTTCGTTTTATAAAAAAAACTTGAGTTCAAGTTTTGTATGTAACTAAGTCGATGGTATTAACTATTAACCTTTTAAAGTTCAAAATCGCTATAAACAGCTAGTTTCCTATAATTACACTAAATTTAGAATAATAACCGTCATAATTCAGTTGAACTCCAGCAATAACTCAGCCATCACCAATAATTCGCGGCAATCCTCCTCGAATGACAGATATAGATCAACGGAATGACGTCTAACTGTCACGTTCGTCAAAATGACGAATGAGTATTGACGGGGGAGATAACTACCATCTTAATACACTCGAAGAGTGGCGCTGGTGTCTACGTCGAAATAAATTTTGTACTGACTTTTTATAAGGCGGAAATATAGTTCCATTTTCACCCACGTTGATTAATATGGTTTGTAATAGAAATTGATGGATTTGTTCGTCTGTTGATGGGTTTATATTGAGTTATTGGAAGAAGATAAACTTATAGTGGATGGATGGACAGATCAAGGGGCGTTTGAAAGAATGTGATGAAAGAGAAAATAGTTATTGCGTTTCGTTCTAACTTAATGTTTTAAGGGCAATGTAGTATTTTAATCTTGGACGTTAAATTTAGATATATCTCACTAGGTTTACTAAAAAACGCAGGTATTTACAATCATAGTCTTCTTTAAAACCGAACAATAATTACAAATTTAAACAAAGCAAACTTGCGGGGAGCTGCTGAGAGGTAGAAATACAATACAATACAATAATACTTTATTGCAAACCTGGTTACATGAAGTTGTTACATAAGTAGACAATACATATATAGAAATACGAAACTTAAAAGTACATATCAAATATAAAAATATTAAGATCTGTATAATATGTTTGTTATCTATAAATAAATACTAAAACTATACAAATTTAAATACAAATACTAAAAGAATGTGATGAAAACGAACTCACACTCACACTACATACAACCAAAACATATCACTATCTGACAAAAATCCAACAGAAATGTTTCCCCAGACAAGAACAAATAGCACACGTCAGATAGGTAACGTCATCTGACAGTATCGCAGCGGAGTGATTACATATATCGCGACTCATTATTCCCAATGATCACGGAAACTCACTAATCACACGGAACGGGCGGCGATCCGTCACTGACGCGGTTCCATCTGTCGTGTCAGTGACGACCCGGAATATCGCCGCCACTGTCACATATTTGGGAACTATGTCACCAAAAGATGTGACATGGCAGTGTGATGTGACACAGACAGTGAAGCAAGTCTTTAAAAAGATCAAGTCCTTCAAAATTTAGGGCAAGACGTGAAACTTTAAAAAAAAGGGATGCTAATCAATATAAATAATAATATGGGAGGTAGGATTAGGTTTTCAGAACCCCTTATTATGTCCCTACTTTGCTATACGAATAGACATCGTGTCTTTAAAAAGGTCGAAATGTAGGGCAAGACGTGAGTGACACCTACAAAACAAGGTGTCAATATGATATTCTATGTATGAGAGATTTGCCTCATTCCATCCAAATTAATGCCTAACGAATATTCAAACTAAAGTTACTTGTATATTTTTTGGGGAAAATGCCTCTTTGGAGACTATTAGTGTCATTAAAATTGTCAGTGTGTGACAGTGTTATTATTCTCAACGTGGAAAGCGGATATTCAACGCGATTCATCACTGACGTGATTCTATCTATCATATTATTATCAATGAAGATCTGGAATAACCCTGAACTCTGTTACAGTGACATTGCAACGGTCTGAATCTAACCAAATTCGAGCAAAGTAACTACCTTGTCAACTTACTAATACTTATAACTGTTGGCACAACAACCAACTTTCCACCAACACGGCCGCACTGTCTTTGAAATCACAAAACCACCCTAAAAGAGCCCTGATAACCCTGCTTCTCCTACCAAAGCGGGGTCTACAATATCTGGACAAGTGACAAGTCTTCCACCACACTAAATACCCCTGATAACCTGGCCGTTCTTAGTGAAACTGGGTCTGCTTTATCTGGTCGAGTCTAACGTATGTCACGGTACATTATCTGAGCCTCTTAATTGAAGATAATAAGGGGAGACATGTGTCTTTGTCGTGTTTTTATGGAGTGTAAGAGAGGGATATGTTTTGCTTTTTTCAAGTCTCGTTAGGAAGTTCGTCTATTAATTTTTGTCAGTCGTTTTCATTAGGTGTGAAGACGACGTCCCACGTATTTTGTGCTTTGTTTTTTTCAGTTTTTGATATCTGTTTTATGGAGCGGAAATGAGAGATGGGCACTAATGGAAATTGGCTGTGATTTATTGTAATGTGTTTACTTGCCAATAGATTAGGTGTTTTTGCTTTCGTATTATTTTTGGTGAATTATAATGTTTTACTCACTGCTTACCTTTCAAAGTAAATAGCGCAAATTATAAATTGCAATAATGATTGCTGCGACATACATTTTAAAAGATTATTATGATATCTGTTTCGCAGTAATTAACCTCTTTTTACGTGTTCCGGTACGGTGATCAATAAATCTATAAGAAGATCTATTCCACATTTTAATTTTAGTTTGCTTTCCCCACGGCCATATTGTCGCTTAACTTCAAACTTATTAACTATCAGCTACATAAAATTTCATATATTTTATACGAAGATTTCAACTCAACATTCTGGGGTCAATTTCCATAGTTGACTTCCTTATCTAAGCAAGTCTGTAATCTACACCATCGCTAAAACTGACGTGGCTGTAAGACGGAACTTTATAAATCGCCTTTGTTCCAAGATCGCCTGCCCACCTGCATCGCGGCAATATCAATCCATCTGCTGCGACGTGGGGGTACCACCCCACCCCACTACCACCCGGGGGGTTAGTCCGGTCTTTGCCTTTAATTTTGTGCAAATGACGGCCGAAGACAGCTTGTGTATTTGTCAGGTGTGAGGAAAAATGTTGATGGGATATGTGTGGATGTGTTGAGTGATCGTCAATTGTTTTTGGTAGCTTAGAAAGAAAAAAACGTTATAGTGTAAATTTTTGTATAAGTTTCAATAAGTAATAATAATTATAATTGAGGTATAGTATGAAAGTTTAATGTGGCGGTTTTAGAATTAAATGTAATTCCTAATCGATAAAAAAAGGCGGTTCTCAAGTCGATACGCAAATAGGTAAAATTTCTTTTACGCATAACTCTTAACATAGTAGTCCGATGTTGATAATTATTCTTTTTCACAAATATTTATATTATGCTTGTTGTACTTTTGGCATTTAATTTAATATTTTATACATAAGAGGCTTCTGAGAAAAAAAAAAGTTTTTGTTACATTCACTTACAAGATTTCCGTTATTATTAGATTAGAATTTCATAATTAAATACTAAATTCAATTTGATAAGTATTTCAAGATAAGTCCTAACAGAATCTACACGTATCCGATACATTTTAAAACGCACACGTCTACAAAAGATGCCGCGACTTACTCCCCCTTATTATCCGGGGGAGGGGGTCAATATGCACCCCTAACCCCCGGGGGTAGGGGGTTGTCACGTCACTGTCTCGGATCGCCGTCACGGCGGGCGTCTCGTTTGCGTCCATCGGACTACTTTTCAACTTGAAGCTTTGCGAATAGAATGTGCTGCAATATTTAGTGATTTGAATTTAAATTCTAGAATTGTAACTATGGAAAGGAATAGTTTTAGTTTTACAAATGTTTTGAGGTTATTGTGGTATTAATTATTGTTTTATTGAGGAGACATTAGGTGTATATTATTATAACAATAAATAGGTATGGGTAGCCATTGTAGTACCTTGTCTATTAGTGAAAAAGACATTTTGAAATCAAGTTTCGAAGATTGTTGGCTACATACAACTTTACACACAAACATTACTTTTTTATTATTATATTATTTAAGAAAATGCGTTATTATGTAATAGTTATCAATATACTCCATAGCATTATCAACCGAGATTACAATGGTCAACTTGTTTTTCCAACTAATGTTAGTAAATTCAATGATTTCGATTTAAATTCAAATAGAACGGAATAGAGACATAGTTTAAAAGTTATTGCCTCGTTATTATGTATTGTTATTATTGTTTTCTAGAACATTGTGGGGGTGTCTATTGCTATAACAATTTAAGCTTACGTCACACTGAGCGGACAAAGCGGACGCGAACCGGGACGGAATTTTTGTAATGTTCTAGTTTGTACGTGAGGCGTCACACATAAAGCGGACGCGAACAGGCGCGGTCCGGTCTGCCGCGCCGGGCAGATCGCGTTGATGACAACTGACAACTTGTCAATTGGACCGCTTTCCGCGGCGAAATGCGTTCGCGGACGCTGTATTGTAGGGAAGTCAATACAAGCCGTCACACAGAGCGAACCGGGCGCCGTCCGTGCCGCGACGGCACGCGGTGCGGTAGAACGAGTTGTATTTTATTACAACTTCGGTGCGATTTTAATCATGAATCTAATGGAAATTTCCAATGAAAAATTATGATAATTAAAGCTAAGCTTGTACTCTCCCGCTGCTGGGCTTAAAAATCAAAGGTGCAACTCAATTAATATTATCTTACTTATGTAAAAAAATCTTACAACTCAGTTATAACGCAGAATTAGCTAAATAATTGTAGCATAATGGTAATATATAATAAATCTGGTTTTTTTGTTGTTCTGAACGGTTGTTCATTGTTCATTCCACATGATGTAGAGAGGGTCTGATAAGCCGTAATATAGTTATCGAAACTACCTTACGAAAATTGAAGAGCTGGCAAATGAATATCTAGCGACATTTCATCAGTTAAAAAAGTATACTACTCAAACGACCTCTTTGTCACATTTTTAGTAATGTCAAATTCACATTGTTTTTCTTTTGTTCTCTTTGAAAAATTAAACCAACAGGAAACGAAGCCAGATCTAATTTTTATGTGAAAAAATTGCTAGTTTCTGCAGGGGGAAAGGAAACGCACACTAATACTTATAATGATATCACTAATGATTACGCACTACGCACACGAGTACACATAAATATAAACGACACACAAAAAGACAACCTGAATTGTGCCAACTAGTTTTATGTTCATCTTTGGAAATAAACGGCATACACTAACTTGAATTTACTTCGGCTTCGTGCCTGTACGAGGAGCGGGGCGCGGACGCCGGCGCGTAACCGCAGCTACTCCCTGAAGAAGATCCTCGTACAGGATCGAAACGGTCGACAAGAAGCTCAAAAACTCACAAGCAACAACTCACGAATCGTTTAGTGTTAAACTAGTTTTATGCCCAGCGCTTCTTGTTTTGGTGGCGGGAGACGCCTAACTGTTACGTATCTGGCTGGTATAATGATCTAAGAAAAATCTAGAAGCGCTAACTTTCAATCAATCAATCAATCAATCAAATCATTTATTGCGAGATAAAGGGTACATCGAGTTCTTAATATAATTTTATACATAAATTCTTCCAATATCAGCCTAGTTAGGCATGCAATGTCAAATACAATGAAATAATATTACATAATAGAAAGATCAAAATATTATAATATCTAATATTATGTTAATTACAATGCCCCATAAACATAGAAGCGACATGAAGACTGTTTTAAGAATTCTTCTATGCTATAAAAAGTTTGTGTTAAAAGCCATTTTTTTAGTTCAATACAAAACTTATTGTACGTCAAATCTAATAAGTGTTTAGGGAGAGAATTGAATATAAGAGGCGCCATATACAAGCAACTTTTACGACATAACTGCAAAGTAGGTTTAGGCATCTTTAGATGGATATGAGTAGCTTTCCTTTTGCCTATATTCTCATGTAGATCAAATAGATCTGGATTACCTTTTATGAACCTAGCCATTTCGTAAATATAAATGCCAGGCACCGTCATGAGTCCTTGTGATTTATACACGGGCTTGCATGAATCTGACCATTTCATTCCATACATAGCACGTATGCATTTCTTCTGCGCAATAAAAACTCGCGCAATCCCCGAAGAATTACCCCATACAGTAATTCCATAACGTATTATAGAGCAAACATAGGCATGATAAACCATCTTAACTGTTTCTTGCGATGTACATTGTCTCAATTTCTTGAGAGCAAAAAGCAGCTTTTGAAGTTTCAATGTCATAATAATAATTTATTCAATGTCAAACCGCTGTAAACTGTCAACCGCTTTTTCTGTTGGATCAGGTGAACTTGGTCACATTCGCAAAATGCCATTTTGACGAAAAATGTAATTTTCGCACATTGTCATACGAGGCAAATACATTCGCCAAGAGCGGATTATTAAGAGTATTCTTTCTATTATCGCCCCTTTTTACAAGCTTTTCTTTACTTTAACCTATCTGTTGTCTGTCTGTCTGTCCGTCTGTCTTAATCAAATCTTGCAAGTTAAATTTGACCCACTTCCCGATATCCGATTGAGCTGCAATATTGCGTGCCTGTATAAATCGTATGACAATGCAATATTATTATAACACGGAGCTGATTTGATGATGGAGCTCGAAGGTGGCCATAGGAACTATGTTATTAAACGGCAAAAACCCATCGAATTTGAGCTCATTTTATTCATCTTGACAAGTACTTTTATATTAGATGGTAATAATAATAAAAGCTTGTTTTAAAAAAAAAACACTTGTTAACTACTCTGTTTATGCACAATGATATTGAGAAAAGCTACAAATCTCTTTACCTAGTACTCTTGACGCAACGTAAGAGTTGATAAGTCTTGACATGTGTGTGTTTTTTTTAATGTTTAAAAGTAAGAAGACGAGCTAGACGCTCTCCTGATGTTAAGAGATAACGCTGCCCATAATCAGTACAATGCTACCCATAATTTCACAATGATGTGCAATTCTAGGTGCACTGCACCAACGTTTCTTACTCAAGAGTCATATTATGTTAAGACTCTTTAGCCCAGTAATTTCACTAGCTACAGTGCCCTCCTACCGAAGCACAGTAATGTTTGCACATCACTGCTCAGGCGGTAGAATAACTGGCACTGTTGGGGTACCCACCTAGACGACCTCCTGCAAAGGAAGTCTACCCCCGGTTTTCTTGCGCTACCAATAGTAATTACCATTATTGACGACCTCTGTGGTGCGGTGGGCTAATACCCGCCTGCAACGCAGAAGGTTGCGGGTTCGATTCCCGCATGGGACAAATGTTTGTGTGATCCACAGGTTTCTGGTCTGGGTGGTTTTTCAATATCTATTATAAGTTATGTATTTACAAAAGAAAAGTATATAAGTATTATATCCGTTATCCTAACCACCATATTACAAGCATTAAGTTAAGGGGTTAGGTGGCGCTGTGTGAAACGTCCTGAAATATTTATTATTTATTTATTTATTATTATTAAGTATTTTTATTACCAAAATGATAATATTTGCTACAATATCTTATTGCTACTTTGATGATATGCTGCTATGACAATAATATTATAATGCTACTGCGACATTCTGCTAATATGACAATCCGCGTTTTTTATGTCCATTTGAGAATGTGACCAAACACGCCTGATCCATTGCCCGCCTGCCGCCGCGAACTGCGGACCGGTCCTGTGTGACGTGGTTCGGTTCGCGACCGTTCGCGTTCGGATCGCGGCCAGTTCGCTTTGCCGCCGTGCCGCCTCAGTGTGACGTATCCTTTATTGTTTACCGTCGACGGAAAATTACTGGACTGAACTTGTAAAATGAATGAGGCACCAATAGTAAGCCCCCTATGGCTTGGTTTAAGAGAGATGGTAGCGTTTCTCAATTCAAGATACCGTCTGAGTTGGTCACGATCTTACCCAATATTCACTACGCGAATCTCACCTAGGATAGATTCTAACTCACCTAGGCGGAAACTCTAGTAGGGTAAAATGTACAGAGAAATGACTGGGCTAAAGGAGACGTAACTTCTTATAATAATTTTGCAGTGCAACATTGGAGTTCGTTTTAAGAATATACCTAGATAACATTGTACTGCATTTCGCAGGCATTTTGCTTAACGTAGGCGAGTGTCAGGCTCGTCTCGTATATACTATGACTGCATTAAATTTTTTTAACGTAAACACACATATATCACTTTAGCATAACTTCGAAGCGAGTGGGCTTACTATGGGCATTTCATTTCTGTTTCAAGGAAACTTATTCTATAAGTTTTTTGTATTAATATAATAATTTATGATAACATGTTTTTTGTCGGTCCGGATGTCCGCACAACGGGGTACTGTTAATGTGGGGTAATAAACATAGGTGATTAATTTATTTGTTTTACTATAACATTTATATTTTTGTAAAGTGATATTTTGATACTATTGTAATTGCTTGTTGACCTATTGATTTTATGACAATGCGTAATTAAAAATAATGAATTTTATTTTTCTCTTTTTGATGTTAAGAACTAAGAAATAGTAACAAAAGTGCTGTCTTTCTTATTAACTACTTCTCTCTACTAATCTCCCTCTAATCATTATTCATTGACCTATTTCTGGAACCTTACCGCGTATTTATTTGCTTACTAGCTTATGCTCACGGCTTTGCCCGCATGGCAAAATCCTTTCTTAGCGGAGGTCTACGTCATAAAACCTAACAATGTTCAAAATTTCAACCCAATCCGTCCAGCTACCAGCGACCGGGGGTAGACTTCCTTTGCAGGAGGTCGACTAGGTGGGTACCCCAACAGTGCCAGTTATTCTACCGCCTGAGCAGTGATGTGCAAACATTGCTGTGCTTCGGTAGGAGGGCACTGTAGCTAGTGAAATTACTGGGCTGAAGAGTCTTAACATCTTATGACTCTCAAGTAAGAAGCGTTGGCGCAGTGCAATGGGTAGCACTGTACTGATTATGGGCAGCGTTATCTCTTACCATCAGGAGAGCGTCTTGCTCGTCTTCTTACTTCGTTGTATAAAAAAAAAAAAAAGCTGTTTAGGCTGTGCGTTGTTAGATCAGTCAGTCAATCAGTCACTCTTTCCTTTTATATATTTAGAAGATCGCTTATACAGTTGGATGCTCTCTCGTTTGCACTTTTTGACACCTTTTGAAAAATATTAATTCATAAATTAAACTTTTTGGAAATTCCTCAAGAGAAGCCCTGCAATGTGTGCAATAATATTGTAGCATTGCAGTTTCTCCATGAACCTCAGAAACTACATCAGAAACTCTACTTCAAAAGTATAAAAACATTAAAACAAATTACCAAACCTCCCCCCACCCCCTAAAACGAGCGGTACATCGAAGGCGCCGCGAATGCAATATATTTTTTATTTCCCGTATGCAATCGCTCCGTCTTACGTCTGCAGCGGCAATATCAATCCATCTGCCAGGGAGGTTCATATAGAACAATGATACAGTACTGAAGCCTCAACTAGTTAAGATTATAGAGAATAATAGGTATTATGTTCCGAGTTCCGGCACGATGTTCCGTGAACCCAGAAAGTAATTTACATTGTTAAGCATTATTGTTGGTGTTGAGGAAGTTTTATAGGTGACGGTGACCCCGATCATCATCGCAAATGCTTTAATGTCACGCTAAGAATTAAAAATTGCAACATACAGTCCTTTACCGGAAATACTTCCTTTACAGGAAGTCGTTTAGGTGGGTACCCCAACTGTGCCAGTTATTCTAGCGCCTGAGCAGTAATGTGCAAACATTACTGTTCTTCGGTAGGAGGGTATTGTAGCTAGTGAAATTACTGGGCTAAAGAGTATTAATATCTTATGACTCTTGTGTAAGAAGCGTTGGTGCAGTGCACCTAGAAATGCATGTGTGATGTGCATTGGAATTCCAGTACTGATTATAATGAGCAGCGTTATCTTTTAACATCAGGAGAGCGTCCTGCTCGTCTTTTCACTTCTTCACTTTAAAAAAGTCCTAAATTGGTGCTACAACAGACCGTTACTAACTTCAGTCACTGTCCCGATCTCCACTTATGGGGGGGGGGGGGGCTGATAATAATATACATTATATATTATTGTTGCTGATATATAATATGGCTTGAAAATACTTCAAACTGTAGAGTACTTTTTAATTTTAGTTGCCATTTAAAAATTCTAAAATTAAAACATTCAAACACGCAGTTAGTTTCAACTTCAGTCACTGTCCCGCTCTCCACTTATAGGGGGTTAGAGCAAAGGGGGTAGTGTCACGTCACTGTCTTAAATGACTGTCACGGGTGCACTCCGCTCGTCTGAAGAGGAACGGACGGTCTACAATGGCTCGGTCTGAAATTACGTCGTTATTTGTTATTGTACTGCGCTTCAGGCTTTATGGCCAAAGGGGGGTGCAGTAAGGAGGCTATTAGAATTTGATATGTTTTAGCTCTGACTTCGTGATTGAAGGGATTCGCTTCTTGCATTTTTGAATTAGTCTCGTTGGCTGGTTATGGTAAACGTCAGTTATCTGGAATAACTGCTGCAATTGCAATTTTCTTTTAGAAATTTTGATACATGTAGGTATGTATTGAAATTGTCAAATAAATCAATAAACTTATCCAATATTAACTTTATGTTTATTAATTACTAGATGAAATGAGAAAATAGTAACAAGTCTGGCGTAAAATTAATATCTTAAACTTTAAATCTATTATTCTGGTTTTTATTTTCAACTAGCTTATGTTTTCGGCTTTATGGAGGTCTACGTCACCAATCCTATTTTTTTAAAGTCTTATTTGTTGTCATTTATCCTTAAGGGCATGATAGCCCCATATTATCATACCCTAATCCAGATCCATTCTGTAAAGTCAATTCTGTGGACTGAGTACTGAAAGATCATATTAAAATTATAAATTATAAAACCTAAAATCAATCAAACGCAAAATGTTCCCAAGTCGGCAGTTAACAAAGAACATAAGCGCGAGACGTGACAGCGCTGAACTATCGCAAGTTAAAACACGGAGACGTCACGCCGTCGGCTGCACTAGTATTATCAACTTGCACTAGATGACGCGACCGTCGCTGTCGCTGCCACGGCCTCAAGTTTGTGAGCCTCTGGAAATTTCACTCTAGACTTGCGAGAGAAATGTGGTACAAGTCATTGAGTTTGGAAGGTGGTAAGTAGTCAAATTCAAATGCTTCTACAAAAAAATGTGCACATTAGCAAATTTACCATTTATTATTAAGTTATTATACTTAGACCCTACAGTCAAATAGATACCTCTATAGTGTAGAGTGTAGTTCGTCTTAGATTTGAGGAATAGTAGTTTTATTCATTAATTTATAGATTAGCCTTTGACCACAATCTCGCACGATGTCAATCGACAATCTGACCGTAAATGGTAGCAGGCTAAACCTAGAAGGCACCGCGGAATAATCCTTCTGGTATAAAATTCTGGTCTTAAAATATTTTTATACGATTTCATGCTTTATGAAAAGTAGACGTTAATTTGAACTTATTTTGTTGGTACTACTGACAATCACTGTAGTTTATAAGTTTATTACTTGCACCACAAGATCAGAGTCAGTCCCATCACGTCACAGTGTCTCCCCGGTGATGACAGGCCGCGACTGAATTGTTCCGCGGTAGTTCTGACAACCCGCTCCGTCTTAGTTTATTCTAGACGGCGGGTGTTATTGATTGTTTAGCCAATATTGCTGTTAGGTTATACAGTTTTATATATTTTAAATTTAATAATATTTGTTAAGTAAATTATTTTTTTTTTTCTTGAATCATCGCATAAACTAGATAGAGGAAAACAGAAAAAAACTATAGGGAGGCCTATGCCCATCGTATCAGTAGGAAATTGAAAGATTATGATGACGAGATGAAGATTTAAGAAACGACACCAAAATTAAAATTTTCTAAAGTACTTAGCATGACATTTACTGGTACACATTTACTGGTTTTTATTAACTGGTTCTTATTTTATTTTCTTCCCCATTGTTTAGATAATATAAAAAGACCAGAGTACCTTTAAAATCTTTTAAAACGACAAATTTAACAACTACGATGATTTTCTAACTGGTCTCTCCAAGTAATGTAGTAGTCGTCAATGAAACAGAGCGCGTGACACGAGTGCGGCGGACAGCGTGTCACTCACTAAGTTCACTGAATTTGTACACAAAGTTCACTGAATTTCTGATCTCAACTGTTGTACGGAGAATAAATAACTGTTTAGAATATCATTAATATTATAGCTTTGAAGACTTTATAACCGGGATTTTTTAGCAAAATAGGTGTCAATAAGTACAGCAGGTGACACGAGTGCGGAGACAGCGTGTCATTCACTAAGCGCAGTTCGTTGAATTTTAAATTTCAACTCCTAGAGAATAACCTATTTTTATAATTAATTTATAATATGAACATATCCTAACTGGTATTTTCAAGTAATATAGTAGTCATCAATGAAACAGAGCGCGTGACACGGGTGCAGCCGACAGCGCGTCACTCACTGAGTTAAGTTCACTGAATTTCTGATCTCAACTGTGTACTGAGAAAACATTGTTTTTATCATTAATATTATAACTAATGGACTAGTGTATTAGAATAGAAAAGAATAATGCTTTATTGTAAACCAAACAATTTCAAAGAAGTTTAATGAGCTAGATATCTTAATGCTAGGTAAACAATCGGCGGTCTTATCGCACTAGGCAATTTTTATTTCTTTTCTGTGTATTATTATGACCAGTGGACCCGCAAGGTCTTCGTAGCGCCTAACAGAAATTTTTTATTGCTTCTCTATTATATTGTGCATGTATTATACGTATAAATCACCCTCTTAACTCACTATCTATTAAAATAATTAGATCAAAATCCGTTGCGTAGTTTTCAAGATCTAAGCATGTATAGAGACAGACAGATTGAGGGAAGCGATGTAATATTTAATTAAATATAACTAATCTTTTTAAATCAAATTATGTATTCAGTGTTAATTGTTTTGTTTGTAATAATTATTGTGTGCAATAAATAGTCTATCTATTCATCTATCTATCATAACCTACTTTCCTAAAATAAAAATGTGTCAAAAAATTTAAAGTTTACTATAATAGCGTTAAAAGAAACATAAAAACAATTTAAATAATTCGAATAATATCTAAACATAATATCTAGAATACGACAGGTCAAGGGGTTAATGTTGAGCCTTCACTTTTATCTTTTCTATTCAAATAATATATTTGACGACCTCGTTAAAATCCCTATAATTTATTTATTTTATTATTTTTTTAAATATTATTATGTCGTCTATTTGTCTCATTATTACAGAGCATCCGCTATTGTTAATATTTATATATTATGTTATTAATATTTATGTATTCCGATCTAACAGGATTTCGATCATTAGTAATTTATTTTCGGAATTATAAATTATGTTTGAGTGTTCATAAAGATTGTATTAATAAAGAAACAATAACGATTTAGTTTTAGTGTTTATTTTTGAGGCGGATATTGAATTTACAATATAGGCTTCGCTGATGCAACTGCGTTGGCAGACCTTTGGGTCAATGGGTCGACTCAAAATCGGAGGAGAGTATTCTGATACAAGTGAAATTTAAAAAAAACCTTTTCAAAAACAAGAATCAAATAAGCCCAAACTCGATGGGGTTACGTCGTTTAATTACGGAGTTCCTATAGTCACCTTCCCGCTCCATCATCAGATCAGCTCCATGTCATAATAATATTGCATTGTCATCTGATTTATGCATGCATGCAAAATTCCAGCTCAATCGGACACCGGGAAGTGGGTCAAATTTAACTTGCAAGATTTGATTACAGACAGACAGACAGACAAGTGAAAGTAAATAAAAGCTTGTAATAAAACAACGGTATTGGTGGCCTGAAATATTTATTTATTATTATTATTAAACACCTTTGTATCTTCTTTGGGATTGTAAGACTCCGACGAGATATTTTATGTAGCCACTCTTGTTTTAAAAATATTGTTCCCCTGCTTGGGTTATTTGCTATAAGATTGCTACATTTGAAAAATTGTTATAATCACTTTAATTTTTCAAATGTATATAATTTTATAGTTTTTGTAACATAATTGCTGGGTTCAACAATGACCCCTCTCATCATCATCATCATCTCAGCCATTGGACGTCCACTGCTGAACATAGGCCTCCCCTTTGGACTTCCATATTATGTACCGGTTGGAAGCGACCTGCATCCAGCGTCTTCCGGCGACCTTTATAAGGTCGTCTGTCCACCTTGTGGGTGGACGTCCTACGCTTCGTTTGCTAGTCCGTGGTCTCCACTCAAGCACTTTTCGACCCCATTGGCCATCCGCTCTGCGTGCTATGTGGCCTGCCCATTGCCACTTCAGCTTGCTAATCCGACTGGTTATGTCGATGACTTTAGTTCGTCTACGGATTTCTTCATTTCTGATTCGATCTCGTAGAGAAACCCCGAGCATAGCCCTTTCCATAGCACGCTGGGCGACTTTGAGCTTCGAGATGAGGCCAATGGTGAAGACCCCTCTACTGATGACCCCTCTACTTACCTATAAAAGATGGAATGTACAAATGGTGCGGGTGAGTGACACTGTTGTCTCACCTACCAATGATTTATGTGTCAATAAAATTGCCAGTATTTTTAAAATGTCAAACTAAAAACGGAAACTATTAATTAAAAAGTTTATGAGCTATTGCATTAATGAGCTAATGTTTAAGTGGATGATGCTAAAGCCCGCATCGTTACATGATAACATTGTATTATGTATATTTAAACACATTAAACTAAATTCTGTTTTATACTGCATTGTAATAATGTGTCAATCATAATATTTAAAGCTTGTATAACTTAACTAGCTTATGCTCGCGACTTTGTCCACGTGGCCAAATTTCTTAGCGAAGGTCTACGTCATGAAAACTATAATGTGTATTCCAAATTTCAATCCGTTCAGCGTTGAAAGATCTGTCAGTCACTCTCTATAGAATATGTAGGAATAATCTTTTTAAAAGAAAACTGTTAGCAACTTCTTGCCTAATCTTTTTTTTTTTTTTTTTTTTTTTTATACGAGATAGGCCTACGTTTGACCACATCCCACCTGATGGAAAGTGAAAATGCGGTCGACGATGGATCACGTAAGATGCCTAGAAAGGTACCTATTCACTCGTGCCTTGAAGATACCCAAGTTGTACCGCTCGGGAAACACGGATGACGGCAAAGTGTGGCAATGGACAGTTCAAACCACTTCACAGATTGGAGGATTTTAATATAATAATAATATATTGTAAGCATTTACAGATAATATACGAATGTACATAGTAAATGTTATTAAATATAATAACAATTAAAAAAAAATCTTAAACATGTTTCCGACTATATCTTTTGCAACGAGGAAAGCCTGGATGCGATCTACTCAGGACTGATGCATATAGGAAGTTGGCCAGCAGTAGGATGATATAGGCGATCGATGATGATGGCTGGATCTGGAGGGGTATAAAATTTTATTTTTGTCATTCTCATAAAATTATTTTTATACCACCAATAATAAAATAATTTATTGAGCATGATGCGGATTAGCAAGCTGAAGTGGCAATGGGCAGGCCAAATAGTGCGCAGAGCGGATGGCTGATGGGGTCGAAAAGTGCTCGAGTGGAGACCACGGACTAGCAAACGAAGCGTAGGACGTCCACCCACAAGGTGGACAGAACAGACGACCTTATAAAGGTCACCGGAAGACGCTGGATGCAAGTCGCTTCCAACCGGTACATATGGAGGTCCAAAGGGGAGGCCTATGTTCAGCATTCAGACGTCCAATGGCTGAGATTATGATGATGATGATGAATAAAATAAAACAATACCCATAAAAATAAAGAATTTATATATACATCTATTTTCTCAGTAGTTAGCAAATGTAAAGTGCATTGAACAGGTTCCGGCGTGGAGTGAAGTGGAGAGCGTGTTAGTGACAAGTTGTCACGTCACGACGCAAGGAACTCGCCTCGATGACAACACACTAAATTCTGTGCATTTTCCTTTATGTGGGCTAGTTTAAGGACGTGTATTTCTGAAAATTTAACAATGAAGTCCTTAAAATATATTTATTTAATTAATCCAGACTAATATTATAAAAGTTTGTATGTATGTATGTATGGATGTATGCTTGTTACTCTTTCACGCATAAGCATGTGAACCGATTGAGCTGAAATTTGGTATACAGTCTACTTAGAATCACTGCAGCTATTAAAAATATTGATATTTCAATAAAATAGTCGCGTGAAAAAGAAAAATAGAGAGAATAATAAAGTGTCTGAGTAGTTAGTGAATGTAAAGTGCATTGAACAGGTTCCGGCGTGGAGTGAAGTGGCGAGCGTGTTAGTGACAAGTTGTCACGTCACGACGCAAGGAACTCGGCTCAATGACAACATACTGAATTCTGTACATTTTCCTTTATGTGGGCTAGTTTTTAGGACGTATATTTTTGATTTTTTTGTAATAAAGTACTCATTGAAACATAGTTTTATTATAGTCAATTTATGCTGATATTTTAATATTATAAAAGCGAAGAAAAGAAAGTTGTCACGGCGATTCTGTCATTTTCGTTTATGTAACATTGCGTAAGGGTTAGACTTATTCACGGAAATTGTGGAAAATACTATGTAGGTGTATTGGTATATTCTTACAAATTTTAATTGTAAATTAAAATTAACTACTTATTGATAATGCCCGCCCATATATATACATATTTAATTTTCCTCTATTTAGTTATGAACCTGTAAAAGTAAAATAATTCGTCCCTTAAAAAAGAAAAGAAAAGAAGATAGTGTGATGTTGTTCTTATTAATAGGTACATTCTTCTTCTTAAATATGTTGAAAAGTAATTTATAAAGAACGACAATAAATTCATTTCAAATTGAAATTTTGATTTTATCTAACACATCGAATTTCTCAACGTGGTTTCAATGATAGCAGATTAAATAGATGCGATATGGTAGTAATTGATACTGGGACAAGACATGAAATGACAAATGTATTCGTATTCGCCAGTTTGCTAGCCGGTGCAAGTGGGCGTGCCAAAGACAAGTTGTCACGTCTATATAGTTAGATGATCAGTGACTCATCTTTGTACAAAGAAAGGACTAACTTGAAAATACACACTTAAAATATTTTCGGCAATTATTCTTTTAACTAGCTGACCCGCGCGCACTTCGTTGCGCGTGAGAGTCAATTAATAAAGCGAATTCGGTGCTGCTATTTTGACTATGATTGTATTTCCATCCCCGCGACTTTGTAAGCGTAAAATAAGGCATGGCTATAATATTTGCTCCCGCTGTGGATAGCGAAGAATATCGGGCTGGATATTTCGATGCAGTTTTGTTCGCTACCGTAGGAACCAATGCTATGTCCTTTCTCAGAGATCACACTATTTAAGTTTAGCGGTTATTGATTTCCATCACAAATTTTCACGCCTCTCCTCAGGAATTAATACTATTTGTGGTCCTTTCCCGGTAACTCTTTAACTTATCTCTATTATAATTTTTCTAAGCTAAATTATAATTATAGGTTACTAATTTCTCACACCATCCTTCCCGCGACTCAAATCAATTCCGTGGTTCCTGAATTTCCATTAAAACTCTGACCCTGAAGGTGGGGGAAGGATCAATACTGAGTCTCCTTAAAAGTTAATTTCTGACATAACAAACTATTCATTAACAGAACCAAAATTCTGAGTACTGGTGAGTTCGCAAAATCTCTTCTTATCGGTCGCCTATGTTACATAAAAAATACGTTGTCCAAATTTTAGCTTAAACGAAGAAGTGGTTACCGATATCCTACACAAACTGCACCCCCTCTTTCCTCCCTCAAAGGTTGATTTCTGGGATAAAAAGTATCCCATATTTTTTTTAAGTCTCAGTCTACCTTTGTATCAAATTTTAACTCAATAGGGTCCTATTTCCGATACAAACTTTGACCCCCTAACGCTTCAATTCGAAGGTAATTTTTGACATAAAACTTTTTATTATTCCTCAACACATCCCCAATAATCTTATTGTGGATTTGTATACAAAAGTTTTTTAGGAATAATAATTCCCGTTCCCGTAAGAATTTCGCAAAATCCCCTCCCCTCTTACGGGTCGTGAAAGTCACATAAAGAACACGCTGTCTAAATTTTAGCGTAAAATATAACTGGTTACTGATTTCCTACTCAAACTTCTACCCCCCTTACTCCCCCGCACCCCTCCCTCTTAAAGTAAATTTCTGTCTAAAATAATATTCAGTGTTCCTAAACAAAACTCAAACCATGATTCCACAAAATTTCACCTGAATTGGTTTAGCGGTTACGGATTTGCATACAAAAGTTTTTCGGGAATAATTCTCGTTCCCGGGGGAATTTCGCAAAATACCTTCATATCGGTTGCTTACGTTACCTAAAGAATACGTTGTCCAAATTTCAGCTAAAACAAAGAAGCGGTTAACGATTTCTTACCCAAACTTGCATCCCTCCTTTATCCCGCCTTTGAGGTTGATTTCTGGGATAAAAATTATCCCATATCATTTTGTAGAACTCAGTCTACCTCTCTACCAAATTTCAGCTCAATAGGGCCAGCGGTTCTAAATTTCCCATACAAATTTTGTACCCCCCTTACCCCCTCTTAGAAGTTAAATTTTGTCATAAAAACTATTTAATGTTCCTCAAAACAATCCCAACAATCGTTTTACAAAATTTCAGCTCAATCGGTTCAGCGGTTAAGGATTTGCATACAAAAGTTTTTTAGGAATAATTCCTGTTCCCGCGGAAATTTTGCAAAATTCCTTTATATCGGTCATCTACGTTACATAAAAAATACGCTGTTCAAATTTCAGCTTTAAAAGATGGCCGATTACTGATTTCCTACTCAAACTACTACCCCTCTCTTCCCCCTTCAAGGTTGATTTCTGGGATAAAAAGTATTCCATATCATTTATTTGGATTCAATCTACCACTGTACCAAATTTCAGCTCAATAGGGTCAGCGGTTCTAAATTTTCCATACAAACTTCGACCTCCCTTTACCCCCCCTTAAAAGTTAATTTTCGTCAAAAAAAAAAACAATATTCCTAAACACAATCCAAGCAATCGTTTTACAAAGTTTCAACTCAATCGGTTCAGCGGTTAAGGATTTGCTTACAAACGTCTTTTAGGAATAATTCCCGTTCCCGTGGAAATTTTGCAAAATCCTTTTTTACCGGTCATCTACGTTACATAAAAAACACGCTGTTCAAATTTCAGCGTTAAAAGATGGCCGGTTACTGATTTCCTACTCAAACTTCTAACCCCCCTCTTCCCCCTTCAGGGTTGATTTCTGGAATAAAAAGTATTCCATATCATTTATTTTGACTCAATCTACCTCTGTACCATATTTCAGCTCAATAGGGTCAGCGGTTCTAAATTTTCCATTCAAACGTTGACCCCCCTTTACCCCCCCCTTAAAAGTAAATTTCTGAGATAAAAACTATTCAATGTTCCTAAATACAATCCAAACAATCGTTTTACTAAATTTCAGCTCAATCGGTTCAGCGGTTACGGATTTCCATACAAACGTTTTTCGGGAATAATTCCCGTTCCCGGGAGAATTTTACAAAAATCCCTTTTTATAGGTCGCTTACGTTACCTAAATAACACGCTGTCCAAATTTCAGCTAAAACAATGAAGCGGTTAACGATTTCTTTCACAAACTTGCAACCCCCCCTTTCCCCCTTTTAAGGTTGATTTCTGGGATAAAAAGTATCCAATATCTTTTTTTAGGACTCAATCTACCTGTGTACCAAATTTCAGCTCAATAGGGTCAGCGGTTCTAAATTTTCCATACAAACTTCGACCCCCCTTTACCCCCCCTTAAAAGTAAATTTCTGACAAAAAAACTATTTCATGTTTCTAATCACAATCCTAACAATAGTTTTACAAAATTTCAGCTCAATCGGTTCAGCGGTTACGGATTTGCTGCAAACGTTTTTCGGGAATAATTCCTGTTCCCGAGGGAATTTAGAAAAATCGCTTCTTATTGCACGATGAAGTTTTTCAAAGAATACGCTGTCCAAATTTCAGCTCAATCCGTCCAGCCGTTTGGGCTGTGCGTTGATAGCACGAAAGTGTACGAACGATTTTATATAATAAGAAGATAAGTAAATCTTTAGATAGATATAACTCTTTTATTTAAAAAACCGATTTAAATAAAACCAATACTATTTACAAATTAGAGAAATTTGCAACGTTTTAGCGAAAACTGCATACAATTCGGTTGTGCCGTTTTATCACACATAAGTAATAACCTTTTTACAAATTAAGCCTAATAAAACTACTCTGGTAAAGTTTCGTTTATGGCCACATCGATAGATGGCGTATTTTTAGTTTGTCGCACTTTTTGCTTTTTGATTTTTTTGAATTGAATTTACTTTATATTCTATTACTTTTACTTCGAAATTTTGATGTAAATTAGGGGCGATGTGTCCGATATAAATGATTATTATTTATTTTATTATTTTATTTTACGTTTCCCTAGGAAAAATTGACAAAATGTTTTACGATCTAGATCGCGCAAGCGACTTTTTCGCGTCGTTTTGTTCATATGCGTATTTTCACAGTTCACCTTAGTAAAGGATCACAATGAATGGGGAGAAATTTCCATTCTTATTATATGTATGGATATGGATTTCGATCTCTTGATCGAATAAGGAATGTATTGAAAGTCAGGATCTAAAAATAAACTACTTACGTATCTCTCATATTGTCTTTTTAAACTGACGCCACACACAGGCGGAAAAGCGGTCTCGGTACGGGTCGGAATTTTTGTAATGTTCGAATTTGTACGTAAACTGTCACATATAAAGCCAACACTGACAGAAATAAGTGAATTTTAAAAATTGATTTTAAAAACAAGCTTTTATTATTGTTACCATCATGCTAGATGGTAAAAAAGTACTCGTCAAGACAAATCAAATGAGCCCAAACTCGAAGGGGTTGCGTCGTTTAATGGCCACCTTCCAGCTCCATCATCCGGTCAGCTCCATGTATTGCATTCTCATCAGATTTATACATGCATGCAAAATTTCAGCTCAATCGGAAACCGCGAAGTAGATCAAATAGACTTGCGAAATTTGATTACAGACAGACAACAGACAGGTGAAAGTAAATAAAAGCTTGTATGTTATTTAGGCGATCGGCAACAATGTGTGGAAATCGTGAAAATTGCCTCTGGTGTCTGTCGCCAGCTTGACAGAATAGCTGAAAGTTGAGGTACTGTCACACAGTACTTCAAGCAACGCTACAGTAAACATTTTCAAAGGCGAATTTAACCCGTCACTGGAGCGGGTGGGACCGCTGACGTTGACGGTCCACGAGACCCCGCGATTAAATTATACGAAGAGACACTCCAAACTACTTTGTTCTTAGTTTACTTGATAATGAGAAACGTTTAAAAAAACAAAATAAATCGTTTTAATTAATAAGTATCATTATCTTAACATTTTAGAAATCTCGATTACTATTGTCAAAGAAAATCTTCCTGTATTATTTTCTAAACATTTTCGAAATCTCAATTTTTATTGTGTGATTTTCTAAATCTTCATGTTAAATAACGGCATTGATTAAGAGGAGAAGGGGCGAAATGGGTAATTTGATTTGAATAAGTATATTTTTATGAACAATAAAATTTTTGAGTCTTAATTATTCTACGTTTACCTGGATGAAGTTTACGATCCAATTTTTTATTTTATATACTAGCTGCGCCGAGCGGTTTTACCCGTTGTACTGTAGCTTATGTGTTATTTCAGGGTATAAGCTATCTCTTTACCAAATTTCAGTTCAATCGGTCTACCCGTTTAGGCGTGAAAGTTACTCTTTAAAAACATACGAGTACATCCAAATGTCCTGACTTCCAGACATCCATACATTCTTACGAACTTTCACGTTTATAATATAAGTAAGATTTTCTTTTTATTAGTTACTTATAATATAGATACTTTAATAAATATGCACTTATTATGTATTGTTGTATTTGTTTTATCCACAATCCAAGAAGTAAAACAAAAACAATCAACCCTCCAAAGACTTCAAAGAAAGTCCT
Organism: Hemithea aestivaria; assembly: GCA_947507615.1. Taxonomy (NCBI): domain Eukaryota; kingdom Metazoa; phylum Arthropoda; class Insecta; order Lepidoptera; family Geometridae; genus Hemithea; species Hemithea aestivaria. Next base: position 982,413 of record OX382331.1, read on the forward strand.
CAGTCTTCAGTCTTCACATATGCAGTTGATCGCTTGCGCTAACATGACGGCCATCGATTGGGGGGAGAAGGGGGCAAAGCGGGTGGGGAAGAAAGCTTTAAAAACAGAGCTGGCGTCGTCTCCACGACGGACCAATACGTCCCCGGTCGGCCGTCGATTACGGGCGCGAGTGCATACGCGTGTACGGTTAGCATGAAAATTTGATTTTATTGTAATTTTGTTCTTAATTCAGATTTTATTGTAATTATTGCAACAATAAAAAAAAAACTTTGTGTGGTGGTTTGGGTGGTCCTTTAGGTATAATACTTTTTTCAGATAACGGATTTGCTTTCGTACTTTGTCAAATAATTTACTTTTTGCAGCATAGGAAATGTAAAAATCTTAATAAACTGACATTGTAAATAAATTGATCTCTATTTTGGTTCAAGAGCACCAAAATCTTAAATATCTGTCAATAAACAGACAGCTCATTTTATTACAGCATATTTTTCTCAAAATTATAAAAATACTAAAATATACATTACTAGAACATTTACTAGAATAACCTACAAATAGAAATTGTCATAAAGACCGCAGAGGCCAAAACGCTCATTGATAATCTAACACCACATAATCCAAATAAAAAGTGGTAACACTCCCCCTGGGTTACCTGGTGCAAAGAATGTCTATCGCCATACAACGCAGAAACGCAGCTACCTTTCCCGTGGCGGTCTTTTGACAATTTCAAATATTAGGTTATGCTAGTAAATATGTCGTGGATGGGGGACTGGATGCCAAGGCTCTGCCGATTCCCAGTCTTCCGTTACAGAGACGATGGGGGAATGCCGTCGAGTTGTTTAGTGGGTATACCGTGCAGTCGTCCTGCACGGAGAGTCCCACATAGCCCTGCCATACCCTGATGGGAGGGTACGCGTAATGCGCTTTTTCTCGTTATAAAATAATTGGGGTTTATACTCCAACAGAACAGGTTACCCTAATTACACAGTCAGAGTCAAATCACAATTTATAGGTTGTGTGGCGAACCTATATGTTGCAGTTTCATGTCGCCGAGATTACTACAGGGCCTGCAACATGACCTAACGACTGTCTCCTACATATCTTATAGGAAACAACCAGGACCCACAGTTTTACGAGTACGTGCCTTCCGTTACAGGGTAGCGTCCAGGCGAACTTTTTGCCACACACTGAGATTTGAACCCAGGGTCTCCGAATTAAAAGCCGGAGATATGACCACTGGGCCACGGACGCTAAACGGTATGATAAAAAATGCTGCCAATATGAAATTAAATTTTCAAACTTTTGCACCAACGCTACCAACTCCGTGGAAGGGAACACGGAAACACACGAGGATCGGTAATACAACATTCGTTATTTTTCGCCACCTTCAGCTCAGTATTGATTAGTGCTCATTGCCGCCGACGGGTTAGGTTTTTTCTGACGGTACGTGATTTCAGGAGCGTAATCACTTTCGGGTTGAGTTGCCGTGATTGGAGGGAGCTCATTTAGAAAATGTGTAGTTTTTCCTCTTATAATGTAGCTTGCGATAAGTTGAAGTTGTATTTGATAAGTTAGTTAGCTAACTTTACACTTTATATATTTTTAATAAGTGGTAAAAATCAAGGGATATTCAAAAATAATATTAAAATGTCTTCAAGCTAGTTTTTATTTTTTAGCAACCGTTATAATATTACGAGTTACACGTTTTTATTCATATTTTAAAAACAGTTCGATTAATTTCGATCAAACTTAAAGGTCTACCTTACATCTGGGAAGTAGTTATAGGTAACCCTTTGAAACAAAAGAGATATTCAAATAGGTTCGGAGTAAATAATTATCGAAAATACTTTAAAAAAAAAATCAATTAAAAACGGAAACGGGGCAATTGGGGTATAACTCCAACAGAACCTTACCCGTTACACCCTTCTTACACTGTCAGAGTCAAATCACAATTATTGGCTGTGTGACCAACCTATATGTTGCTGTTTCAGGTCACCGAGATTACCTATTTGATATTAGTATAACAACCATCCATCTCTAATGTCATATTATATTTATGTATATTATATTAAGAGCGTATATATCGAGTGACGACTCTCTCGCTCGCACAATTTGACAAATTTTGAAATATAAATTCAAGGAATTAATTTGTTGAAAATTCCTCTATACAAGTCCTGCATAATATTATTGCACACATTTTAAAAGTGTTTTCAGTGAGATATATTAAAAAATGGAATAATGAGATTTTTTGAAATAAAAAAACTTTTTTGACATCGCTCCTCATTCCATTTTTTTATATATCTCACTGAAAACACTTTTAAAATGTGTGCAATAATATTATGCAGGAAATGTATAGAGGAATTTTCAATAAATTAATTCCTTGAATTTATGTTTCAAAATTTGTCAAATTGTGCGAGCGAGAGAGTCGTCACTCGATATATACGCTCTTAATGTCATATTATATTAATGCTGACAATATCACTGCAATTCAACACTGCATTGCGCTCGTCATCGTAAAAACTTAGAACAATCCTAGAACAACTAATTAAAATGTAATAAAAAAAATAAAACTTTACAATACCTAATTATTATCTTTCAACATGAAATAGCTAATTACAACATTATTTCATGAAAAAACTTTATAACTACAATGACAACGAAAAGCAGTAAAAATGCTGAAACTTACAGTAAAACATGAAAACTTGCCGCTGTGACAGACGGACGGACTGAATGCAGATAAAGTTTTTATATCAACATTTTTGTTCTACTGAAGAACCTAATTTACTGGAATCGCTTCGTAATTTAAAAAAATACTACTGGTCGAAATAGAGGATTAGTTACTGTTGTTTTCATTCATCATTAGGTATAGGTTAGCCTTTGCCTACGATCTCGCCTTGCGAATTTGTGTATTAGTTATAGTTATTCTTTATATAATTATTTGTAGTGTTTCAATAAAAAGTTTTTTATTTCATTTTATTCTTTTATTGACGACCTCTGTGGCGCGGTGGGCTAATACCCGCCTGCAACGCAGAAGGTTACGGGTTCGATTCCCGCATGAGGCAAATATTTGTGTGATCCACAGGTATTTGTTTCTGGTCTGGGTGGCTTTCAATATGTATTATAAGTATGTATTTACAAAAGAAAAGTATATAAGTATTATATCCGTTATCCTAACCACCATAACACAAGCATTAAGTTGCTTAGTATGGGGTTAGGTGGCGCTGTGTGTATTGTCCTGAAATATTTATTATTATTTATTTATTATTATTATTTATTGATAACTAGCTTATGCTTGCGGATTTCTCGTGCAGAAATCCTTTCTTAGCGAAGGTCTGCATCATAAAAGCTACCTGTGTTCCAAATTTCGATCCAATCTGTTTAGCGGTTTGAGCTGTATGTTGATAGATCAGTCAATCAGGCACTCTTTCCTTTTATATATTTTGATATTCGATAGATTTCGATAAAACTGGAAGCTGAATCCTTTCGAAACCCAGACTAAGTGCTTAGACTTAAACTCAGAGCTAAGCTTTAAATAAATGTTAGGAAACATTAATTAATGTTATTCAAATGTAACAGTTGGTAACTAGTTTGTCATATTTCATGAGTGTTTCTTTACGTTCGACAGTTTACCGAGCGTAGAGCGCAGTGGTCGATGGAGTGTGGGACTAGATGTTAGCTTATAGCGGTTTATTGTAACATTAAAAAAAATAAGTGGATAAATGAAATTTTCTTTTTTTTTTCGCTGTTTCCTATAAGATCATGACTCTTGAGTAAGAAGCGTTGGTGCAGTGCTCCTAGAATTGCACATAATTGTGAAATCCTAGGTAACACTTTACTGATTATGGGCAGCCGTTATCTCTTAACATCAGGAGAGCGTCTTGCTCGTCTTCAACTTCATCACATAAAAAAAAAAGATATGTAGGGCAGTCGTTAGGTCATGTTGCAGGCTCTGTAGTAATCTCGGCGACCTGAAACTGCAACATATAGGTTCGCCACACAACCTATAAAATGCGATTTATTACCATAAAAACACAACTTACCGGGGGTAGACTTCCTTAGCAGGAGGTCGTCTATAGCCCAGTAAAAGAAGGATTGTGGATCGAAAAGTCGAAAGCAGAAAAACTAACTTAGGGACTTTATTTGGACTAGTTAGGAGATAAACATACTAAAAGTCCCCACCCCTCCGAGGTGAGCCCGAGGAGGGGGAGGTCGAAGAAGGTCCCGTTTTTAGGGTATTGGGTTATATGTCAAAAACTGTATGTCGTACCATATTTTGTTGTACTACATTATGAAACCTCATAAAATTCTCTACAACTTTGACCTTTATTTTTTTTATCTAACTCCAATCGTTGACCAGCAATGAGCTACGAAACATGGTCTATTTTTAAGACGCTTATATTAGTTTACCATTCAAAGTTGGTAAAAAAATCTTGCAAATAAAATTTTACCAACTTCTAGTTGTCGTACCATAATAAAACTTTGCAAACATTTAGAAATCTGATGACAGTTCAATAATCTGGTACCAGTGAGCTGATTTGATGATGGAGCCAGGAGGTGTCTACTGGAACTATTCAAGGGCTATAAGTAAAACCGGCGAGTTTGGGCTCATTACATTCGAATTGATGAGGCTAGATAACTGTTTCAGATACTGTTCTGCCATTTCCACTGATTTGAAGAATCATTCATTCTTAAACATTAGAAATGAAAAAAAATGCGAATATAAGTATCCGATTCCGCTTGTACTTTAAACCCTATCGAACTCTAGCTTTTAAATTGCAAACTTTTCGCCGTTTTAATTAAGTTGACGACGCGACGTTACAACCGCGCTGATTTGTTAGCGTTCACGTTCAATGCGAAGCCTGAAATAGATCGATTCGGTTGAGTCGATCGATTTCACCAATACTTGACTAAGTATTGCACAAAACTCTTAGGTAAGAAAGGTTACTTTAGAAAGTTGATCTAATTAAACCAATAGTAATATAGAAGGAAATTTTAATAACTCAACACATCAACCCAAAATAACAGTAAATGCATGTTGAAATATTATAAAAATGTTTCGACGCAATGTGCGAATTTTTCTTACGTTCCTATTCATATCAAATTATGTGTTGTTTCGATGGAGTTATACGTTAATAAAGAAAGCTCAGCGATGCAAAAACAATCCTTACTCATCTCTTTGTGACTAAAATTTTGAAAAGACAGAAAAATACCACCCAAAATCTATGTCAACAGTTCCAAACCTCATTATTAACCCAAAGAAAGCCGTTATTTTTTACGAACCCTCCAGTAGTAAGTTCGATATTTGAATCGCTGCCAACCGCCAATAGGTAACGGTCGCCATAGAAAACTACCCGCAACTTCACCAAACTTATATTATTAGGTTGACTGAAGTTAATTACGATCACTCTCATTACCGTGCGATTTAAATTTAACTTCAGCTTTTCATATTTGGAAACTTGATTTGAATTAAAAGTTTGAATTGATTTATTACTATTCTAAGTAAATGGCTTACTAAAATCTTCTATCAAGGTACTTTTTTTTTATTTGTTTCATGCAGAGTGGACTGGAATTGGCCAATCATAATAGAATAGAATAATACTTTATTGCGTACCAAATAGTTACAAAGAAACTTACTGAGCTAGATATCTAAATGCTAGGTAAACAATCGGCGGTCTTATCGCACTAGGCAAATAATATTAAAGCGTTAAATTTTTTAACATCTCCATCCCAGCACTTGACTGTGATTGGTCAATTTTATGGCTCTGCTGTTCTAGAGTAAAAACACACCCTAAGTTTTAGCAGAAGACTTTTCCGACTAACGCTGATAATTATAATAATAAACTAATAAATACTTAACATCGTTCAAACGTCGAGTTTATCTTTTAAAACACTGAAACTTTCAATACGACTTTTAAAAAAATTGCAACCATTTTTCCCAATTATAACCTCAAAAAAGTCATATCAAACCCTTAATTTAACTCGCAGATTGGACTAACTAAAACTGACGCAACAGACGCGCGACTTGTCGGAATTCCCCGAGTTTTTTCAAATTACCGGTTTTTAAGGGTTAAAAAGTCTTCCTTTTTAACCCTTCCCATATCATTGTGACATATTGGATGGGAACTACTTACTAAGTTACTGGGAACGGTCGGATTTTAGACCGAATCCGTGTAGTCAGATACTTTGCTTATTTGAGGTGACAGCTCCGCTGGTCGGAGTAATTGTGCTCTTTAACTTTGAGATTCGTATTTTTGTCTGTAGACTGTTTGTTTGGTAATGGGCTGACTGTGAAATTAGCTCGCGGAATATTCTCTTTAAAAATGTAGGTACCTTTTTTAATGCATTGATTTCAATTTTTTTATCAAGTTTCGCCTTACTTTATAACAACTTCTGTTGCATAATGTTGCTTCTTTTGACTCTTTACCAATTCTGTAATTCAAGAGTACTGCAACAAGCTCTATGTTTATTCTAAACAAATTTTCCCCCAAAACAGAAGTTGCCCCCGTTCAGGATGTGTTAACACTCCCTAAGTAGCAAACTTAGTCTATGAATCTCATTAATATTCAGCCGTCGCAAGACGCCCAAATTTCACACGAAAAACATCTGCGTTTTTCCCCAATCCCTCCCATGAATATAACATACTTTAATTAACACTCACAAAAAACAGTTTGACCCTTCCGAAACTCCAAAATAACTAACTTACCGAAGACATAAACCGAAATTGGATGGGTGTAGGAGCGCGCTCATCGCGGGCCGTTCATAAATATTTTAAAAAGTTGCCCTTCGAACAACCCTATCAGTGATCTCTTAACCCCACGTACACAGGACGGTATTAGACGGGCAGGTAGGACCGATATTCGTTGAATCCCATCACGGTATTGCGAAAGAAATCAAATTAGATATACAATAAGCGGGATAGTGGTCCGATTTACATAAGTATCCTCGGCATTCGGCCGGTTGATACAAGATTGCGGGTGGGTAACAATATTGGTCTCGTTTAGTGCCTCTGTCGTCGTGACTCTCACCCTTGATGCGGATACTCCGATTTGTTTTTTCTCGATAGTATTTTGCATCGGGTTTGTGCGACACCTGAATGGTATTGGGGTCCACGGTGTGCTCGGGTCGACTATCATATCTGATTGTAGCAATACCATCATTGGATGAGATATAATGTTCCATAGCTTGTACTACTTAGAACAAATCTTTTTCTTTTTTTGTTGTGATAAATTTCAATATACAATGGTTAAAAGATAATTGTGGTATTGAAAATATTAGTCTTTTATAATAGTGCTTATTATAAAACATCAATTCATATCAATCAAGCATTAAAATCGGGCGCGCGACCTTCAAATTTAATTCACACATAGCACATCAAAAGCATGGCACGACTTATGTCGTAGTGTGCGTATTTAGTTTTATTCTTACGTATAGCTCACATTTAAACAAGAATCCTTTCCTGCTTACAGAAATCACATCCACACATCAAAATAAAATTAACCCCTACACTACGACCCAATAAAAAAACACTCCAATCTCAATAACATAAAATTCAAATCATAGCCCTCATAACCCGGAAAATCATACCCGACTCAATAAAATTTTAAGTGATAATAAGTAACATTACACGGGCCGAAACTATCATCGACGGGTCAGATCCATGCAAATCCACTCGATCGTATTAAATAATACATAAATAGGGGACGAATAAAAAGATCCTACTTGTTATGTTCGAGCGGGTTGTAAAATTGGCGCCCAACGTGGGGCTGAGGTGATACGTGTTGGACAGACTAGCAGTTGTTATAGCGTTTTCTTTTAAGGAATAAGAATTGAAATTTAGTATTTTAGTCTTTTTACTTGTTCAGAACATCATAATAATATGTCTTCCTTTTGGATACTGATTTATTTATTTGAAGCTAACTAGTTTTTATTCATAGTAAGAACCTGAAATTGCATTCATCGTCCTACATACCCACTGTTGGGCTTTACTCGCTCCGTTTTCTCCTTTTTGAGCTATACACCTAGCACGTCACGTCGCATCTAGGTCATTCTTCTGACTTCACTTATCTTACTTTTATATAAAGCATTTGATCACCATAAAATCTCGCACCATTTCCAAAAAATTGCACAAATTCCAAAACACCACCTCATCACAAATTCTCGCGTTAACCCTTAAACAGCAAAAAACTCCCGTCCGTCCGTCTGTCCCGCCTCGGACACAATCTTTCGATGCGGCATTCCGACCGATATTAAATCCACTTCATTCTATAAAGAATTCCAATGGACTCCCCATGTCCCTTGTCTAAGAATGTACCTATTGCTCTGTACCTATCTCTCTGAAATGTACTGCGGATTTCAGATGTCTCGTGACTTAGGTTGGGACGATTTTGTTCCTTTAAGTTTTTTAGGGTTAACGATAACTTTTCTTTGCTACTTATTTGACTATACCTGTTAATTATTATGATACAGAATCTAGTGTCTCTCTTTTTTCTATGAAGTTTATATATTTTTCTTGATCTAAAACTGCTATTTATGAGTAACTAAAAGTATCTACTAACATGATTTTTGTTTTTATTTACAGGTAAGTTCAGATTGGATTTGCAGCACTTCACGATCAGAAACTGAACGGTAAGAAAAAAAACTCCAAATCTCGGTAATTCAAAGCGCATCAGTGTACGAAACTGCTAAAATAGTTTGGGTATAAACAAATCATGCGACAAAAAATATATTTGAGATCATTATTTAAATAATATGTTGTGTTATTTTGTACATCTCCTACTCGTATTTCAGTCACTTGTAAGGAAGGCACTTTTCACAAGTTTCCGCAGAAAATAGCCCATAATCTGGGGGCACGGTAGTGCCCCCGCCAAGTCGAGCGCGAAGCAAGCACTGCCGTACCATCCTTTACAGGAACCATTTCGTCGCATTTTCAGGCCCCTATTTGAGAACCTCTGGATAAGACCAGAACACAGAAATTTTCGTCATCCAGTAAGCTATAATTACATACTTAAAATCCAAAATTTCAAGTTTGTAGGTCATTAAATTCCGAAGTTAAGCGAAAGCAAAGTTTCGCATTTACGACACTCACTCACTCACTCACTCACTCATGATCATCAAAATAGAACTAGTACTTCCCATAAACTCAGAGAGCTGAAATTTGGTACATACTTAGAATTTATTGTATAAACCATAGGAAAACTAAAAAAACATGCAATTTCGGTCTCGTTTTCGAGATAATTAATCTGCATAAATAACTTTGTAATCTCATATAAATGTTTAGGATTACAAAGTTACATTTGCAGTCAATTGTGAAAATTGTGTAATATCCAACTTATTAATTCAAAATATATTTAAGGCATAGTATATGTATATGTGAGTGTGTATATGTGTCGTAAATCGTCAGCTATGATCAGGCGATATCTAGCGTGGCCAGTGGCGGATTTGCCCTAAGGCCCAGTAGGCCCGGGCCTAGAGCGGCCAGATATTAGGGGCGGCCAATCGTGACAAAAAAATCACTGATGACAAGAAATAACTAAAAGTATTTATTTTCTCACCGCTCAGGACACATCTTTTGTAGCCTGAAATATAAAATTTTCTCGGCACTCGCAGCTAGCTGCGAGTGCAATTATAAATAGGATATTATGTATTTTGCTCACCACTCAGAACGAGCTCATTGCACACAGTACCGGCGTTAGGGTGGGGCGCGGTTGGGCGACCGCCCAGGGCGCCGGATAAAAGGGGCGCCACGGGCTCTATAATGGAACGAATGGGGCGCCACGGGCGCCCCATTCGTTCTGAAAAATTCAATATTCTCGGTGCTAGTAGCAAGCTGCTCGCGCTTTTATAAGAACATTTAGTTTCTTTGCCACTCGAAGGAAGATAAACGCACATTATTCGTGCAGAAAAATTCAAAATTTTCTCGGGGCTCGCAGCGAGCTGCTCGCGCTTTTATAAATGAGAAAATTTACTTTCTTTGCCATTCGAAGCAAGATAAACGCACATCATTCGAGCTGAAAAATTCAAATTTTTTTCGGCGCTCGCAGCGAGTTACTCGCGCTTTTATAAATAAGGACATTTAGTTTCTTTGCCACTCGAAGCTAGCTAAACGCACATCATTCGTGCTGTAAAATATCTAAATTTTCTCGGCGCTCGCAGCGAGCTGCTCGCGCTTTTATAAATAAGAATACTTATTTAGTTTCTTTGCCGCTCGGAGCAAGCTAAACGCACAACATGCGTGCTGAAAAATTCAAAATTTTCTCGGCGCTCGCGGCGAGCTGCTTGCGCTTTTATAAATGAGAACATTTACTTTCTTTGCCACTCGAAGCAAGCTTAACGCACATCATTCGTGCTGAAAAATTTAAAATTTTCTCGAAACTCGCAGCAAGCTGGAAAGGTGGATTTTTTTCTAGATACGCCCATGATTTTGCCCATCGGAATCGGCCCAGAAAAAAATCCTGGAATTTTTTCCTTTTTAGTATGGGTTTGAATTGTTTTTATGGGGGCGCCGTAGAAATCTCGCCCAGGGCGCTGGTAATGTTAAAACCGGCTCTGATTGCACATCTTTTGTAGTCTGAAACGTAAAATTTTCTCGGCGCTCGCAGCAAGCTGCTCGCGCATTACAAGGTTTTTAAAATTTTATTCTATTCGGATCGAGTTTAACGCACACGTTCTTGTCAGAGATATATAACATTTCCTATTTTAGAGATTCAAATTGTTGGTAAACGTTGAAATGTACAAACCTACCTTGTTCACAAGAAAAAAAATTCTGGATCCGCCACTGTTTAACACATTCGGTGCCACCGACTCGCCATGCGAGTTCACGTTCATTTAGTTCGCGAGTCGGTGGCACCGAATGTTTTAAGGAGTAAGTAGGAGTAGACATGTTATATACGACGTAGGTGCAGGTATTACATGGACTGGGGCCTAGGGCGGCCTAGACTGTAAATCCGCCACTGAGCGTGGCCAACTAAAATAAGAGCCCAACCAAACTATTAGAAGAGATCGACATACCGCCTTTACTACAAGCTTTTATTTACTTTCACCTGTCGGTCTGTCTGTCTGTAATTAAATCTTGCAAGTTTAATTAGGCCCACTTCCCGGTATAATATTATGATGCATTGGACTAAGAGTGAACGCACACGTATCTAGATGGCGCTGACTGTATTTTAAAACGCGCTTACGGTTTGTATTTATGATAACCTTATAATATAGCGTTTCTACAAAAATAAGTGAAATCCCATCAAAAACATTCTGTAAAAAATTAGCCAAGTCTCGATGGAGCTGCTTCTTTATCTCTAAAAAGTAATGAAATCTAGACAAAGTCGTGCCAATTATAAGGTTCCTTACTGCGATTTCTTTATTATTATAGTTAATGTTGTGTGACTTGGCCGTTGAAGGGTACACAAGGGTATTATACCAGGTGCTCCATGACACTATTGCACCAATCTGTCCGCTACCCATTGACGATAGAAAATTTCCACTTGGAAAACGTTGATTGAATAACCAGTCAATTGTAGGCTTGGTAAAGCTGCGTATTTCAATAATACTTATGTTTAGGCGATTCAAATGTCATGGAGCATCTGGTTTTGTACCCTTGTGTACCCTTCAACGGCCAAGTCACACAACATTAACTATAATAATAAAGAAATCGCAGTAAGGAACCTTATAATTGGCACGACTTTGTCTAGATTTCATTACTTTTTAGAGATAAAGAAGCAGCTCCATCGAGACTTGGCTAATTTTTTACAGAATGTTTTTGATGGGATATAATATTCTAAATTACCTACAACTCTAAGGTCGACTTCTTCTTTAAGCGTAAGGGAGTAACAAACATCAAATTCACCTTAATATTATGATTCTCATCTTGTTTACACTCAAAAATATCTACCACTTTAATCTTAATCAAAACTTTATCAGCACAATGAGTCGGTTTACGTTCCGTTTCACGTGTCCCGGTGCACGTGTGGTTCTAATTACCGGGGACTGTTATCATCCCGCACCCATCCGGGACTGGTTATTACGTCACGGATCACGCCGGGATTCCGGGATGATTGGCAATCCCGGGGTGGGTAATGCGCCGATTTTAATAGGATCCCACCCCTACCTTGATAACGGAATTGTAAGATTTTGGGTATGTTCAATTTTTAAAATCTCTTGTCTTATCGTCTGTCAAATTTTCACAATCTCATCACACTAAGGCGAAAGTTTGTGAGTGTGTATGTTTGTAACTTCTTCACGCCTAAACGGATGAACCGAATGAGCCGAATGAGCCGAAATTTGGTATAGAGAGAGCTTAGACCCTGGAATAACACATAGGCTAAAAAGTACAGCAGTCAGCAGGTAAAACCGCTGGGCGCTGCTAGTAAAATTTAAAGCCAAACGGCGGAGCGGCTAAAGCGGTAGTGGCCAAGGGGCTATGTGGTGCAGATGTATTTCTTTATCACCGAGTTCGAATGACTATAATTTTATGTGTGGTTTTTCCACTCGCTATATTGGTGGTAGGCTTTTCCCGTGGCTAATTACCACCCACTGAACATCATCTCGGAACATGACCGCTTGGCAACTCGAAACAATATTAATATGGAAAATAAAATAAATAAACTTGATTCAAAGGATCCTGTATAAACATAAGTAGTCAATGTCTGAAGTCCGCGTGTCTGTGACGTCACAACCCCTCCGACGAATGCCGTCTGTCGACAACCCGGGAGGAAACTTTTATACCACACGATGTTTTTATATTTCGCACACCTCATTAAATGCAGTCTGTGCCTATAAATGTAATGACACTTAGCATTTATTATATAAAAAATGTGTGTAATTGTTAGTAAAGGTGTACATTATGTTGGCATGCTTTAAATAAATAAATATTTTTAAAATACTTTACCAAATATCTTTTTTTTTTATTCTATTACCATTTCTAATCAAAGCGAAAAGTGGAGAAATCAGAAGGCTTCTTTGCACAGCAGTGGGGGGCATTCGTTTTTTTTATCTTAAAGCAATGTCGTAACACAAATCAGCAGCTTTGATTAAGTCAAAATAAAATTATGTGATAGTCGAAAGGATTAAAAGTTTTGGAAAATTTACCTTTGAAACAAAGGCACATCTTACTAATATTATAAACGTGAAAGTTTGTAAGAATGGATGTCTGGATGTCAGGATGTTTGTCACGCCTAAACGGGTGGACCTATTGAGCTGAAATTTTGTATAGAGATAGCTTAGACCCTGGAATAACACATAGGCAACATAAGTACTGCGAGTAAAACCGCAGTACTTATTAGTCATTATAAAAAGATTTCGACGAATTTTAAGCCTTTGCTTATTCTTTTTTGTATAACACAGATTATACGAAAATGAAGAACTGTTTTTTTTTCACTTACTGAAAAAAATCATAAAGTGTAAAAGCCTCCACAGTTACTCAGAAGGGAGGTTTTCATCTGACGGACTGTCCAGCATAATATTATACCAAAGTCCAGGTGACGGGAGGCGGGGGCGAAAGGGGGGATAAAAGGGGGGATATAATTGGGTATTAACAGATAGACATTGTCACTCACGCGGTTAGGCATTCAATGGTTTCAATTAACTTTTTATTTAATATCCCGATCGCTGCATTTCTGATTGGGGATTAAACTTTCTGACGTAATAATATCTGTCTGTATGTTACATTTCAGGTTGATTAATGGAGGTATTTTTTGGAAATGGAAAAACTTTTGGAGGCTAAAATAGTTGCTAAATAATACTCTACTTCCTACTTTAATAATTTCAAAAGTGTGGTATGTTGGTGGCTTCTTCACGCCTGAAGGGCTGAACTGTTTAAGATGAAATTTTTATAAGAAAGCAGATTAGACCCCGGATCAACATAATATTGGATTTATTTCCATATATAAAAGAGTTTCTAGCCCGTGGGATAGGGCTACTTCTTAGGTTGTCACCTTACCTGATATAATGGGGCGTCCTTTCACTACGTTTCCCTCAACGTGGTCTGGTCTAAATCAAAATTTGTCAATTCCAGATACCTCTTTATAATATACATTGTTCTTTCTATACCTGGAGGTGAAAAAAATATTAAAAGAACATTTTTCACTCTACAAATATTATAAAAACCGTATACACGTTACATCATAACAGTACAGAACATAAACATACGAAAATATGATGAAAACATACCGTTCTATAATGCAACATTTCATCCACAAAACACCACCGTTTCCACGAAATTAGAAAAGATAAACCCTTGCACGTACCACGGCATAAAGGCGCACGCACACTAACGCGCCGTCTCGACGTCCCGGAACCGTCCCCACGGAAACGGCATTAAAACTTTTGAGTGATTTCGCTCAGTCAAACGGTGCAAGACGGCCGAGGTCCGGGGTGACCATACGTTGTGAGTTTACGAGGACTTTGATGTAGATTGTACGTACGGAAGGTCGGTCTTTGTTTATTTCGATGGGAGTGTGTAAAGTGTATGGTTTTATTTGTGTGGAGATGTACGGTAACAAGTAAAATGTTGGACGTGGGTAACGGTTTGGGAAGTTCGGTGTCTTAATTATTGTTTTTTTGTCGGCGGCCCTTAATAAATAAATTAATAAATTATTTGTCAGTGCTTTTCTGATTTGATAGATTATATTGTACAATAAACAGATAATAATATCAAAATGTTAGGTAACAAAGGGGTACGTACGGCTATAGGCCAACTTTTTCTATAAGACATGAAAAAAGGCTAATGATTGTCTTCTTCATGCAGAAGGTTAGCGACACAAATTATAATTATTATGTGTGACTCTAACAGTGTAAGAAGTGTAACCTGTACTGTTATAGTAGTTGATAAGACCGCTAATCGTAACACTTTTTTCTTATGTATTTAATGTTGTATATCTATTGTTTATTTTGTAACTCTGGTGTACAATAAAGGGTTATCTGTTTATATGTCCATCCCAATTATTATTAATATCTGTTATCTTGTAGAATTAAATTAGTATCAAATTTTATATTATGTATACCATTACCTCATTGTCTTTCATCTACATATAAGTATAAGTGTCAATCTAGTGTCAAAATTATAAGCTTGGACCAAATTTTACTTTTTACTTACAGATGTTAGGTATTACATAATTATCTTAATATTTTTGTATAATATATCATTACCCCGTTTTTTCCTTTTATTTCCCTTGTTATAATGAAACCATGGCCACCGTATCAGTGAGGATGTGGCCGGTCGTCGTGTGCCGGACTCCTCCGAGCGACTAATTTGTGAATAGTCGTTTCACTCAGTTGATAGTCGTTTTCTGGCCTTCATTACGTTGCATTGTCTCTGCGCTGATTGACTTTGGGTTTTGTTTTGTTAAACACTAGTCTCGTAGGTACCTACGACTGTTAGGTATCCTATCTGCAGATTGTCCAGTGATAAAATTACAAGCTTATGCACAAGCACAAGTTTTTTGTTTTGTTTTGTATAGTTATCGGATGTCTCGTCAACTTACTACTCATACTTTACTTAAAAGTGCAGTTAGAAAGAAATAAATATTAATAATCAACATATAATTTGGTACTTTGTAATGATTCAAAAAATGTTCCACTATCACCTAGGTTTTAGAATAAATTTATTAGAGTAAGAATATATTATAATCAGAAATTTAATGTCTTAGTTTGGATAATAATTAATAATACCTATGAACCATAAAAACTATCAGCCATTAGAGCATCAAAAGCAAGTTCAACAATAAATGAATGTAAAAGATTAAAACCAAAATCCATAAACCTTTCAAATCGTACTATAAATTATATCAACAAAAACACATCAGACTCAATTAAAAACTCGACCAATCCATTAAGCTACAGGCTACAGAATTCCACTCCTTTTAACAAAAAACTGGACACCATTATCAATTCGACATCGCTAAGCATGTCCACACGTCCTTACGGATGTAGGTGGGGGTGCTTGGGAGATTCCCCCCCTTTGCCCCCCGGGGGGTGAATAGGGGGTGACGTCTCCATCGTCCGCGTCACCGGCAGATCAATGCCGGACAGCCCCCACCTGCACTTTTAATTCGCGGGACGGAATGGGACGGAGTGCGCTTGTGTGCGCCCGCCTTTGTCTCAAGATGTCTGCTTTTTTGCCGATACATGCTTTGGCGGACTTGATTATTGGGTTTTCGATGTTCGATGGATCGTGGAGCTGTTTTGTCTTCGATTTTACAACGTGTTTTTAGTTTAGGTTTTTACAATTGCGGTTTTTTTAAAATAGATAGAGTGATTCGAGAGGAAGGTTTATATTTATAATATACCAGAGAACACTGATAATTTTCTGTTAGAAGCAACGAAGTACGGTTCACTAGTTTAATAAAAAAATGTATCATAATGGATTAATGTAGCGCCATTCACCTGCTCTCCCTTTATAAAAGCAAAAAGTGAAAATCAAAAAGTACTTATGTTTCAGAGGTCCCAAACTGTCGCGAACTACTCAAACAATAGTTAAATCCTTTCGAGTCGTCCCACGGTCCCACTGGTGGGACTCCACTGGACATCTGATGTGTCAAACGTATATTTAAACTTGAAAAATTGTTCAGATTGAGTTACCTTTGAGATTTCTTAAGGAAAGCTTGTTGGTTTTCAACTACCTCTATGTATTGATATCTACTTAAAAGAAAAGAATAATACTATTTATTGAGACCAATAAATGAAACATTACATTATTATTCTCGTAATAAGTACTAACTAGTTTTACACAACGAAGTAAGAAGACGAGCAAGACGCTCTCCTGATGGTAAGAGTTAACGCTGCCCATAATTCGTACAGTGCTACCCAATATATTACAAGGGTAAAATTCTGGGTGCACTGCGGCAACGCTTCTTACTTGAGAGTCATAAGATGTTAAGACTCTTCAGTCCAGTAATTTCACTAGCTACAGTGCCCTCCTACCGAAGCACAGCAATGTTTGCACATCACTGCTCAGGCGGTAGAATAACTGGCACTGTTAGTGTACCCGCCTAGTCGACCTCCTGCAAAGGAAGTCTACCCCCAGTATAGCTAGCTAGTACTAGTGCTGAAAATACAGTTTCCACAATGGGCGGCCTTATCGCTGTGAGCGATCTCTTCCAGGCAACCAACCGTTGTACGAAACTATAGCTCACTAAAAGAGCAGAGTGCGATTTGGTACAAAAACTTGTTGATTCATAATATTAGTCTTTAGACTTATTTAATGGTTTAGGAGCTTTGCACTTTCATTAACTTTTGCAGCAATTGAAACTAGCAAATTTTTCGCAACTTTGTACAACTTCGACCAAACAACCACCCAATCCGTAAAGCGGTTTGACTGTTTTGATAGATCAATCAGTCACTTGTTCCTTTATTTTTTTATACATTTTTTGTATAATGCGTAAGGTGTATACTTAATTGTCCATGATAGCTAGATTGGTGTACATTAAAATAGGTCAAATCGCGTTTTACAAAAGATTTTTACGTAAACAAGGTTACGTAAAATAAATAGGTCTAAAAAAACTACTCTGACTTTTCACGAAAAAATACAAAATATTTTTGTTTCTTTTTCATGCAGCATTGTCTAAAAATTCCTTTGAAACACTTTAATTTTTGCGCGAATGTTATCAGTTATAACATTTACTGTAGCTTTTTTCACCACCATGAGACAATCACCGTCACTCGGCAGATAAGGGATGTTTTTTCAACCCTTCTGCCGCTATCGGACGTCTTGTCTTGTCTGCTGCCCTGGTACATGTTTTTGTAAAGACTTGTGATTTTCACCTGTAATCTTGACATTTTCGTACATTTTTAGCAAAAATACAGGGTTTTGTTTTAAAAATGTGAATTTATAATGAAAATGCTCAGGTAGTTCGCATCTACGGGTAGCTGTGTTGTTACTTTTACTGAGATAAACTGTGTTTGACAATGCTGAATTTTTAAAATGAATGTAATGTTATAATTTGTGGAAAAACCTTTTTTATCCTTTCGAGTCGGAGTGGCCTTTTTATATGTTTAATTTTTGTAATAAATTGTTATTATTTAACAACTATTACTACTTGGACTAGTAATTGAACAGATACCTATATAGCTCTGTAACTGGCTTCAGTAATAAAAACTGCATGATAATAACAGGCAGCTGAAAAAAAAATGTAACATTTTCTCGAAAATACATTGCGTAGGGGGACCTAACGACTGCCTCAAGGAATATTAAAGGCGGCAACCGGGGCTCGCAGTTTAACTTGTCTTTCAAAACGCGGTAGCGCCTACATAATCGTAAAAGTTCCTTACAAGGATTTGAACCCTAAGTTTCACAAGCAGATCGTCTTGCCACTGTGTCACAGACCAATACTAAAAGGCCACTTTTTTGTGGGTAAAACCGAGCAGCAAGTAAAAAAAATTATAGAAAAAAATCAAAAGTATTTTCTTCGTACTAAACATGTGATGTTCAAGTGTCGCAGAAACAAACCTAACGCAATAATAATAAACAAGCCACCGCAACCAATACCGTCAATCACATCTCAATTCTTTCTATTATCATTTCCAGTATTTGGGCAACACACTGTAGCAATGTAGGCAGACAGCGTGCAACAAAAGTTACGACAATATAGATAGCACCCGTATGTTAATCGTGTCCGTGTGACCCACCTACGACTCTACTCTTCTCTACCATTTACGAGAGAAAAAAACGAAAAATATGACGTTCTTTCTGTAGCGTCCGTGGCCCAGTGGTCATACGTCCGGCTTGTAAGCCGGAGATCCTGGGTTCAAATCTCAGTGTGGCAAAGATTTTCGCCTGGACGCTACCGTGTTTCGGAAGGCACGTAAAACTGTGGGTCCCGGCTGTTTCCTATAAGATATGTAGGAAGCAGTCGTTAGGTCATGTTGCAGGCCTTGTAGGAATCTCGGCGACCTGAAACTGCAACATATAGGTTAGCCACACAACCTATAAATTGTGATTTGACTCTGACAGTGTAATTAGGGAAACCTGTTCTGTTGGAGTATAAACCCCAATTATTATTTTATTATTATAGTTTTATTGTACTTAGAATAATTTTTTTCCTTAAAAAAAGGTTGAATCGAGGGTGAGGCTACGACCTACACAGGTGTTAATCAAATATCAAAAATAATTTTGCTACACATTAGGTACAAGTGAATTAAATTAAAAATTTAAAAAAACCCCAACGCAATACGTAATTCAAATTTTTTTGATGGCGGCCATCTTGGATTTTAAGTTTTATATAGTGGGCTGTATTTTACTCGTTAAGCCCTTTCATTTGATACCTATATGGATGGGGTCGTGGAAGAAAAAAGTAATCCGCCATTTTGTAGCGGCGGCCATCTTGGATCGATTTCCACCAAACATGGCTAAGAACACTCTCGACTAACTCTACTTTCAAACAAAAAAAACTAAATCAAAATCCGTTCATCCGTTTGGGAGCTACGATGCCACAGACAGACACACACACAGACAGACAGACAGGCAGACAGACAGACACGTCAAACTTATAACACCCCGTCGTTTTTGCGTCGGGGGTTAAAAATAAAATAAATCAAAAACAAAATACCCATGTAAGACAACCCTGAAAAGGAAGGAAAACCTCAAACTGATAGTTTTACTTTAGTGCAACTGGCTATTAAGATTTTACCCAATGATAACACTTGTTATATTCTAATTTAAAAAAAATATCGCTTACACACTAACACAACAGGTTAACCTACTTACACTCCCAAGAGACAAATTACAATCAGGCTGTATGGCCGACCTGTGTATTACAGTTTCAGGTCACTACGATTTCAATACCAATTCAAAACTTTTTCTAGTCTCATTTTGGTAAATTTTTAATTGCGACGCGGTGTCCATCTCAATTTCTACAGTGTATCCTTAGGATTCCGTCCACGTCGCATCGTTCCTTCAAACTCATCAGTACGAGACAATACGAGAATGTCGCAGAGTAAACACCCCCCTAGAGGGGAGGGGGGGCGAGTAGGGGGGGAACACCCCCCGGCCCGGGATGAGTTCGTTATCACGTCCCGGACATAATTTAAGACGGACCGGGACCGGACAGTGTCCGTCAGGCGGATTGATTTTAACTTTAACTTGTATTTTAACTGTAATTGGTTGCGTTTTAAAAGCACTTTTGGGTTAGTTTGTGAGAATTTAGTTTTGCTTTTATAAAAACAACATTGTTTTAAATATTTGTTTTTTTTATATATAAATAACTAGCTTACGCTCGCGGCTTTGCCCGCGTGGGGAAATCCTTTCTTAGCGGTTATGTCTAAATTATATAATGTATCTGTATTCCAAATGTCAATCCAATATTATAAATAAAAAAAACATTTATTGCCCAATTTAAAGAAAAATATACACTAAAGCTTAACATAGATATTATTAACATCACAAATAGGCAGATTCTCGCATAGCGCGAGTCGCCGAGTAGGTACATACAAAAGAAAATGTTCAGTGGTTTAGGCTGTGCATTGATAGATCAGTCAGTCAGTCACTCTTCCTTTTTATATGTTTAATAAAGAATACTAAAGTAGTGTATTAAAGTAAAGTAGTGTGTATGTGTGTGTGTATTTTATATCAAACCACATTTACTGGTGGTACTTCGACAGTGGCTACTAAACAATACCTTATCACCAAGCGGTCATTGTGTCCGTGTTTCGGCACGATGCTCAGTGATTCCAGGGATGAATTTATCCCGCCTTCTAGGTTTGGTCCATCTACGGTCGTATCGGCTACTTAACATCGCGCGAGAATGTTATTAAAAGCTAACCTTTCATGAATATAAAATGTAGGTAATTGGTCCTTAAATTTGAAAACCCTATTAAAAAAAACGACTATAAAGTAGTCGTTTTTATTAATTTATTATGATTAATGTGAATTTTATTGTGATTTTTATTTTTATACTTTATTTTTGTATGATATCTGTAAGAGATTGGTATCGAAAAAATATGTATAATACTTCACATATAAACATTTTTTGCAAAAAAAAACAAAACAATTAAATAATTACTTAAACATTAGAATAACCAACATATAAACAAAGCCACAGGTTAAACTTGTAAACACAAATTCAAGATAATCATGCATATTTATTAACCGTACAAATGGGATCCGTCAATCGATTGAATTATGTGACACCTCTTGAATTATTGAATCAATGGTTATTTTGTTGTATTTGTGCAACCATTGATATATTGATGTTGTTTGATGAATATTGATGAGATGATGCCATCGTAAGGAACTATTTTGGAAAGTGTAACATCTTTAAAACTCGCTAATACATTAACTTGTGGGCCCATCTCATCCTGTAGAAACTGGTTATTAAAAGTCAGTTATTGATTTTTTTTAAATTGCTGCGTCCGTTTTTTTTTTAATGTGTTCGCTAACTTAGAAGCCAAAAGGCCATTGGTGGACCCACACGTTGGTGTTTTTGCCAATATCAAGTTTTATGAATGTAAGTAGTACGTAAGTTACCCACTTAAAAGTAGGTTCGTACCCATGGTTAATATTCAGCTTCAATTATAATTATTATAAATTTGGGTAAATACAATTTCAATAAAATTCACATACATACACCCACACATCTACTCTTTAGTTTTTATAATCTAAATGTAATAAAATTTAAAACAAGGAACACTGGGAAAATTAATGCTTCATTTTTATTGTAAAAGTGGATTCGTTAGTATGATAATTTCAGCTTCAATTATAAATTATTATAAATAAATTAATATGAGATAAAATAAATTTTAAAAATAGAATACAAAAATAATGCTTCATTTTTACTAGTATTGTAAAAGTAGGTTCGTAAATTTAAAAATAGAACGTAAAGATAATATTATAAGAAGCTTCATTTTTACTCGTATTATAAAATGTTATAATACAAAGTGGGTTCGTACGTGTGATTCATTCAGGTTCAATTATAATAAATATGGCGTCTATATGGGTCCCTACAGGTGCAGTCGGGCGGAGTGGGGTAAACATACACACACATTATAATATTTTAAAAAAGAACACGCACTACAAATTTCATTTTGTTTTCGTTTTATAAAAATAACTTCGTAAGTATGAACTTCAATTATTATTATAAATTTGGAAAAATAACAATGCTAATAAAATTCATCTACATACGCCCACATATTCGCATTTATAAAAATCTACATTAATTATTAAAAAAAACAAAGAACTTTAGAAAATATTGCTTGATTTATATTATAAAAGTGGGTTCGTACGTGTGATTCATTCAGCTTCAATTATAATAAATATGGCGTCTATATGGGTCAGTGGAGGTGCAGTCGGGCGGAGTGGGTGGGCGACACCCGTCAATCGATTGTCAAGGAGGCGAATACAAGAAGTTTCTACTCGCACTGCATGTTACGTTTTGAATTTATACTTTTTGATTTTGGAATTGGGCTGAAATATTGTAACTTGTAATATCAGTGGTCGTAGTATGAGATCCCGACGAAACTTCAAGAGTAGAACTTTCATCCCATGTACGGTGTACTTTTGCGAATGTATAGGATGACAGTTTCACTTGACAGCAAGACAAGTGTACGCATTGTCTATGCTAGAGAGGCTGCCGTAGCATATCAAAACATTGACGTAAGAGTATCAACTCCCGTTCCACTGTCAAAAGTATGACCACGTCTTGATAT
Organism: Hemithea aestivaria; assembly: GCA_947507615.1. NCBI lineage: Eukaryota > Metazoa > Arthropoda > Insecta > Lepidoptera > Geometridae > Hemithea > Hemithea aestivaria. The sequence continues at coordinate 1,005,039 of OX382331.1, forward strand.
TATGATAATATGTCAGTTTACTCTTGACAATGGAACGGGAGTTGCTACTCTTATGTTAATGTCGAGATGTGCTCGACTTGAGGCAGTAAGTGCAAAAATAAAAACTTTTGAATTCACTTCGACAAAAATATTATGTCAGTCCAAAATGTTGCAAAATTTTCGTCTGGTGGCTACCGTGTTTCAGATTAGAGATTATACTCCAATAATTGTCCAATATTTATTTCCAACAATAATTAGGGTTCATTCTCAATTATTTTGTATTTACCTCATTATAATGGTGCATTTTACTGGCAAAAATAATCAAGATGATTTGATTACTAGAAATAGAAAATTGTCATGTCTGAAAATATTATGTAGAGTCAAAAGTCAAAACACAGCATGAGTGTATTGTGAACACATAGAACACACAGTACACACAAAGAACTATATCGCGATAACTTCAACAAAACTAAAGTCGAAACAGTACACACGTGTCCTACGACAAGGTTCCAAAGTAAATATTTAACGAGTGAATGTCGTGTTAAATATAAGATTTGATGACAATAGCGTGTGTTTATTGATGTCGTCTGCTGACGGTGGCCGTGGGTGGACTGTCATGGAGAATAATATCTGCATGGCATGGATGAGGTACTTGGGAAATTGGAGTTGTAACTTCTTCGTGTCCGTGACCCAGTGCTCGTATGTCCGGCTTGGTTCACATCTCAATAGGTGGCAAAATTGGCACCTTAACGCTACCCGTAGCTCCTCCAGGCGTTTGAAATGAAATGATATAATATGCTTTATTTGTAAGAATGCGTTTTCAAGAAGACTTCCTAATATAGCGTTGAAACATTAAAGGGGTAACGGATCGCCCTGTTTAAAACTAATACAAAGCATTTGATTGAGGTAAAATTTGGTATGCAGGTAGCTTGAATCTTGAATTAGCGCATAGACTATTAGGCAAAATTAAAATGTGTTACTTAAACCACAAATTAGTTGCCGGTCGTGAATGATTGCTTTGCTGCACATGAACATCCTAGGATTTAGAAAAAAAGGGAGTTGCCGCATCCACTCCTCATCCCTCTACGTTCACTTGAGCGACACGCATCCCAAACTATCCGAGCACTATTCCACCATAAATATAGTTTATAGCTCAATCAATCGCCGAGACAACAGCTGTGCTACTCGTTAAGAACTGATGATTGATCTCAGACTTGCGTCCACAATTTATGCTCTTGTATTCTCGTGAAATAACACTTTTTCGTGTCGTGAACATTCAAATGACGCCAAATGTAAAGTTTTTAATGAGGTGGGTCTGAGCTAGATTGATGGGGAAAGTCTGCTGGTACATCTGGTGGTATAAATCATTTGACTGTGTCTTGATATTTTTTGTGTTGATGACTGATGTTTCTAGAAGTAGAGGCAATAATAGTAACGTCATTCTTTATCGAATAATCTAATATAAAAAATTACATTAAAATATATGTGATTTTAAATAATTTTACTATATTAGAATAGAATAGACTAGAAAACTCTTTATTGTACACACAAATACAACAGTATAAACAACAACAACAATATTATGTGATTTTATCGCTTATATCGATCTCTTCTAGATAACCAAGATGCTTCATGTGCTTTTGATATTAAAAGCTGCATCATATAAATACAATTGTAGTGTTAGATAAAAAAAAAATAGTAATATATCGAGCCATTTAATAGTAAAATCTTACATACTCTAAATAAGACGTAGCAACCCAAACTGATTTTCGGACCCCAATGTAAGGAGACGGCACTCTTTCATGTCCACTTCTCTGCTTCAGTTTGGGGCGCCCTTATTTCTGATGGATTCTTTCAAATGGATCAGTTATTTTTAGTCACTCTTTACAAGACAAACTTACTTACTACGGCGCAGCGACCCAAACTAAGTCTTGGCCTCCGATACAAGATCACGCCACTCTTCCCGATTCTGGGCTACTTCTTGCCATGACTGAACTTAGAGCGCTTCTAGATCCCTTTCCACTTCATCCTTCCAGCGATATCGCGGACGTACAACCGGCCGCCTGCCTGCCGCTCGTCCGAGATACGCACGTTTCACCGCACGATCCTCACTCAGGCAAGATAGCTTTAGAAGACAAAGATGCCTTAAAATTCCTGCAAGTCTAAATGACACCATATTTCCTCCTCCTCTAATCGTTTGCTCAATTCTGAGCGTCAACACACAACAAGCAAAAGCTACCTCGGGATCTGATGATCCCGTCGTAGCTTTTGCTTGTAGGTTTGCCGCCATTTGTGACGGTCCGCAGCACAGTGCATAGCTTCAAATACTCCATATTTAAATATCAATTAAACTACATACATATGTACAGTAATAATCAAAAATATTTAATACCAAATCTGTTTCTTCAAGATACATATTATCACACTTACTTTAATTTATCCCCAATCAAAAACCCATTAAAACCTACTCGTTCTAACATTAAAACTGATATTCACCCAAGAATTTAATATGAGGAAAGTGTAAAAACACTTCTAAACGTCCACGGAAGATATAAAACCACCGGGTCGTATGATCTACAGCGAGTAGACGAAAAAAGAACGCGCCGCGGTTACTGTGCTCTGACGTGATTTATACAGTAAACACATAAATCTGACTTCTATCTGTCAAGTCGCGACGAGGGAGTGACATGGTAATACAGTAGCTTAGGTTAAAAAATAATAATAATTGGGGTTTATACTCCAACAGTACATGTAGGGTAACCTGCTCTGTTGGAGTATAAACCCCAACTTAAACTGTCAGAGTCAAATCACAATTTATAGCTTGTGTGGCCAACTTATATGTCGCAGTTTCAGGTCGCCGAGACTAATACAGGGCCTGCAACATGACCTAACGACTGCCTCATACATATTTTATAGGAAACAGCCGGGACCCACAGTTTTACGTACCTTCCGAAACAGATCTTGAAAAACAGTAAAAAATGTACAAGTTTAGTTACTGTTTTCCACTGCAACAGGAGGAAGCGCGACTTTGCGACAGAAATAATCATAGTTGTGTATCATAGATGTGAAAACAAACAGTCACGTCAGCTCAAATGTTAGGCGAGTGGTCACTCGTATCTTACCGCGGTTAATCTTTGATTTATTGTTGTTATGACATTATTGTTAGTTTTGTAAAAATGAAAACGTTACAGAAGCTTTATTTTTCTACATAAATACATATAAACACATCTGCTGTGCTTCGGCGTACCCGCTGCCCCAGCATGATGGCGTCCCGCAGGAACATCCCCAGGTCTTTTAGTGGGTAGCCTCGCCGCGTCCATCTTCGGCGGGTCCCACATACCGCTCCGCGCCTCCCAGCGTGGGATGATGATGCGTAACTCATTTTTCCTTGGTCAAAAAAAAGGCAGAGAGCATTTCCCTCTATTTGGTACCTACGACTCTATCCTTTCGCTTCCTCAACCTTCATCACATTCTTCATACACGCTCGCCGATTCTGAGTACTCTTCTACATTTCTATTGAATATGCTGGAGCACGGTCATAATTACCACTTGGTGACATGGTTTTGTCTGGCGGGTGGTTACTAGCTACGGCTAAAGCCTACCAACAGTATAACATATTTTATATCATCATCATCATCGAACGTTCGTCCACTGCTGGACATAGTCCTCCATGGCAAGCCACTCAACTCTCTCATATTTTTATTGTCAATGTTTATCTCTTGTACCTATATCTTTTTTTATACAACAAAGTAAGAAGCCGAGCAAGACGCTCTCCTGATGATAAGAGATAACGCTGCCCATAATTAGTACAGTGCTACCCAGTATTTTACAAAGGTAAAAATTCTGGATGCACTGTGCCAATGCTTCGTACTTGAGAGTCATAAGAAATTAAGACTCTTCAGCCCAGTAATTTCACTATCTACAGTGCCCTCCTTCCGCACAGCACAGCAATGTTTGCACATCACTGCTCAGGTGGTAGAATAACTAGCACTGAATCTTGTGTGCAAGTTAATTTATTTCTTTTTGTAATAAACCTAGTTCTGTAATGATTTCCACGTCGCAACAGCAACCTTGCCGGCAACAATCGTAACGTTCAGTGGAAAATATAGCAATGTGTCACGATTAGCCGCGAGACGTCGAAGATTTATGCGATATTTCGTGGATTGAAGCGTCAGACGACTGTAACACAGCCAGACACCACCCGCTAATAAGCACAACCCGCAAGCTTAGATAATATTAATGAAAATAGGCGTAACTGTGCGGAAATTCAAAATAACTATTATAATGATCATTTAATTATATTAAGTATTAATTCCGCTCTAATTTGTGAGTCCACTAAGTTTTAAGCTTGCGAGCATAACAGATTTAATTCGCGGAATCTATACTAAATGTTAATAAATAACTTATGACAAGCTTATAATAATAAAAAGAACAAGTTTATTAGAAAATGGTTACATGTCAAAATATTTTGGGAATTGTTAGATGTGATTATACACTCGCACATCTATAAGTGATAAGTTCATAACTGAGTGTTGCTAGGGTTAAGTGATGGGACGATGCGGTATGACATGGTGAGACAAGCCAGTTGTTGAATGGATTTAAAAGAGCAAACGATGGTTTTTGAAGTAGTTTTAGGGGTAAATATGCCTTAGTAACCTTTTTAGGGACGCACTCATCACGAAAGTCCAACTCGCGTATTATACCGGGGGGGTTATTTCACCGGGGGTAGACTTCCTTTGCAGGAGGTCGTCTAGGTGGGTACCTCAACAGTGCCAGTTATTCTACCGCCTGAGCAGTGATGTGCAAACATTACTGTGCTCCGGTAGGAGGGCACTGTAGCTAGTGAAATTACTGGGCTAAAGAATCTTAACATCTTATGACTCTTGAGTCATGAGTAAGAAGCGTTGGTGCAGTGCTTCTAGAATTTCACATCATTGTGAAATCCTAAGTAGCACTCATCTTTGTAAATAAACGGCATAAACTCACTTGTATTTACTTCGGCTTCGTGCCGACCGTTTCAATCCTGTACGATGGTGCCGTTTATTTACAAAGATGAATCTAAATACTCACGAATCGTTTAGCCTAAGTAGCACTGTACTGATTATGGGCAGCGTTATCTCTTAACATCAGGAGAGCGTCTTGATCGTCTTCTACTTCATCACATAAAAAAATAATTGTATTGACTGAACATACCTCACTTTTGTTAGTCAATCACATCGTCTGCCATGATTAATACCGTCTATAACTGAAGCAAACTTCGTTGATTCCTCGGCTTTATGGGGGCTGTATGAATAAAATTAACATTAGATATGTTTGTTTCATTACGTAAGAGGAAATGTCATGTCTGGGTCCTATAGTTTGGGAATAACATTGTACCTATTGATTGGGACTCAAAGGTCAAATTTCTTAAGGTCGAGATGAAAAATATGTGGAACAAGCAAAGATATTCCGTAATTTTTTAATCTAAAAGAATGTTATTGTAATTTGTATGTAATTTTTGGCTGAAAGATTAAGAAATTCGGTTGACCAGTTTTTCAGGAAAATAATTGCTGGACAACCATAACCAATCTAGATGGTCAAAGGCCTACATTTTAGGTTTTGTTTGTTATTAACACATTGACTGCTTTAAAAAAAATGAAAAAAACTTGCTGGGTGCCAAAACTTTTTTAGGTAAATTTTGATTAAGTAAATATAGATGAATGACGCCAATACTTGTTTTCGTAAGTTGACTATATTGCCAGAGTGGCCGATTAAAGCAACGTGGATTAGCCTCAAACCCCGGCGGTTTACTGACTACTACAAAATGAACGGAACGCTCACTCGGTTCCGAGTAAGCGGCGCCGCTACTAGAGCCCCGCCCCACTCGGTACCGAGTGGGGAGCAGTGAATTTGTTAATGATAGACACCAAGGCGTGATAGAGATGCCCTCTTGTTCTTCTTTCTAAGCTTTTCTCTCCATCCTTTTCCGGGCCGAAATTATAAAAGAAACTATATAAATTTTAAAGTTAGCTTTTAATCGTGGTACGTTAGTAGGTACTTAGTACGGCTTCGGTCGTGGCTAGTTACCACTCATTGTACAAAACCGTGTCGCGAAGCGGTCATGAGTCATGTTCTGGCATAATGTTTAGTGAAGCCAATGAGGGACTTATCCCGCCTGTTGGGTTTAATCTGCTACCATATACGGCCGTTTCGCTTTACGTATTCGAGATCCTGGTCAAAGGCTAACTTGCAATCTATAAAAAAAATCTTTTTCTACAAATATTACACAAGCAACTTTTATATAAAATCAACACTTTTAAACCTAGGCCCCAAGTCCCGGGTCGATATTCCCATACCCCAACCATTACCGTATATCTCCGCGTACAGCATATAAACATCACACAAAATGAGCACTAATTCGCTGCCTCGCCGCAAAGAAGCAGTCTTTGCATAAATAACTCATATTTGCACACCCACCCGCGCGTACCCGCGGTTCAAGGCATGCTTCATTGTGGATCTTTACCGACTTTGAAAATCTAAATACATAAAAAGAAAGAGTTACTGACTGATCTATCGTACAGCCTAAATCCCTGGACGGACGAAATTTGGAACATAGCAGATAGTAGATAGGTTTTATGACGCCGCTAAGGATTTTGCCATGCGGTTAAAGCCGCGAGCGTAAACTAGTAACTCATATTTGCGCCTGCGGTTCAAGGTATGCTTCATTGTGGACCTTTAACTGACTTTAAAAATGAAGGTTCACAATTCGTCGGCTTTAAGGGATCCGAATAAAAAAACCCTCATAGACTAAAATTCGCTTTGTCCGTCCGTCCGTCTGTCCGTCCGCGGCTTTACGGAGAATCTATGACTCTTAGAAAACTGTAAAGCTGTGCGTATTTTACACAGATAAGGGTAATACCTCTATATCAGAGTAACAAAAATCTTATATTTTTTAAATTTAGGTTACCTCATACACGTAAGATAGGGATGATTTTTTTTTGATCGATATATTTTATAATTTTTATTTTGTATTTTTTTTTTCTTTACAGGTAAGTTCGTCACTAAAATAATGAGGCTAATGGTGAAATTTAACTATAATATTATTTTGGTGAGTTTAAATTTTATATTAGTTTATGTACAATGTACCTAGGTACTCTTAACCTTTTGCCTTTTAGATAAATAAATAAATATTTAAGGACATTTCACACATAACCCCAAGCTAAGCAACTTAATGCTTGTGTTATGGTGGTATTTATTAGACAGTAAACTGTTTAGTATCACTGCACATTTATAAAACAAAGTACACTTAGTATATTGTATTTTTTACATAGGTACACACTTTGTGTTGAAACTGCACCTAAAAGGGAAAATCTAACACGTTTCATATGATTCACGTACACCGTTCATAGCTTTCCATAATGAAGATGAAGCAAAGATTAGTTAAACGATACAGATGGTATCTTGCGTATCATGGCGTATCGACATATCGATATATCGACATAATATCGATGTCGATAACGTTAATAAGATTGCTTTGCCCGATTCCGTTGAGAGGGTAATTTTCTTGGCATATTTTAATAGAAATTATTTGTATAATATTATGTACTCATAAATTTTTAATCTTTATTAGATCTAAGCTAAGTGCATAGAATAGATAGGTTTTTCTTTTTTTTTCTTTTGTACAGTAATTTTAATACGTTATGTACAGGTACTTTAACATATAACCTAAGAAATAAACCAATGAGACAAACTATTTTACGAATATTCAAATTTTCAAGATATTCAATTAAAAAAAATTAAGAAGTATATTAAATTTAGTACCTATACTTCTTAGATTTTTTAACTAAACCTAGTATTAGGTGATACAACAAAATACTATTAGGTACATTATGATTTAATACATATTGATTATGATGTTTAAACGTATGTTATATATTTAGATAAATAAATAAATAAATATTTCAGGACATTACACACAGCGTCACCTAGCCCCAAGCTAAGCAACTTAATGCTTGTGTTATGGTGGTTAGGATAACGGATAAATACTACTTGATACTTTATGTTTCACTGGGCAAAAATCTATAAAAGTTGCCTACGACATGTAACCTCTTTAGGGTTAAAATATCAAGCTTCAATATATTCAACAGAAACGTTAAAACAACTGCAAAAGTTACCGTTTAACCCCACCTCGCGCCATAGTTCCGGTTTTAGTTCCCTCAGCTTTTAATTATAATACTTTATAGCCCGATAAATCACTGCGAACGCCCCTGGACGCCCCCTCCACCTTTTGAAGGGAATCACTTCTATGGCTATAGAAGATTGTTCGTTTTTTGAATGTATTGAGGTCTGTATTTATTTGTTTAGTAGAGTTTTTTATATTATTGTAGTCTATATAGGTATATTTTATAATAGATATTATTTGTATAATATAGTAGATATGTAAGATAAAAATGATATATGTAATATATTATGTATCAATAGGTTAGTTTGACTCCTGTGCTAAATTACATCCTACTCTATAATTTATAACTTTCCGTGCAAAGTGGGTTGCCTGGAAGAGATCGCTCTAAGCGATAAGGCCGCCCATTGTGGACATTAATATTAGTACTTTAATTTAGTTTTAAGTCTTTTTTGTTATTTTTCGTCCCAATAAAGAGTATTGTATTGTATTGTTTTTCTTATAGATTTTGTATGTAAAATAAATGATAAATATTTCAGGACATTTTCACACAGCGCCACCTAACCCCAAGCTAAGCAACTTAGTGATTGTGTTATGGTGGTTATGATAACGGATATAATACTTATAAACTTTTCTTTTGTAAATACATACTTATGATAGATATTGAAAAACCAGAAACAAATACCTGTGGATCACACAAACATTTATGTCCCATGCGGGAATCGAACCCGCAACCTTCTGCGTTGCAAGCGGGTGTTAGCCCACCGCGCCACAGAGGTTGTCAAAAAGGTTTGTTTTAGGCGATGAACAAGACGATCACTTGGGAGCTAACCTCATGTTAAGAGCTTCGTCCCTACGTGCGACTCTTTAGCTCACACGATTCGATGAATAAAATAAATACCACCTTATAATGTTTAGCGATGTTTTGGTTGAGACTTTAAACTGTAGGTCCCGCTTTTTGCCTATGAGATACACCATATTTTTGAGATTCTTATAACAACTATTAGAACGCCAAAGTGAACCTGAATGACAACTTCAGTCGACTACGTCCATTTCAGACTTTGAAGAAGGTATAATTAAGAAGTATGAAAGTATAGGGCATATCTCATAACATTACGTCCAGCAATTTTACGACTACCCTCATACAAACTTGTGACATAATTTCCCTGTAACTGCGACAAGTCAGTCAGTCTGAAGATATCACAAAGGTAATCAGAAGTGGGATCGATTCAATCAGGCTCAGTCACGTCCCGCCACTATGACAAAAGTTGGACTGTCTGTCCGTTAATTAAAACCGATTGCGCAGTCCGACTTGAAGCTTTCAGTTTGGTAAGTTGCTTGGGTATACGAATTACGAAGGAATTTTGGACTTGTGTGGAAACATTTTGTTGGTGTAAAAACGGCTTTAGACACAAAATTTTTAACCAAAATCTCTTCTCAGAAACTGAAACATTATTATCAGACACCTTGTCCGTAGCCATTATCGCATCAAGATGCGATATGAACTTCATAATACCTATAATATGTAGCTACCTACTGCATCACAGTATATACTCTACATAGTTTTTCTCAGTTGGAGTATAAACCACAATTATTATTTTAATTATTATCGAGCTGGTGGGGGCATATGAGTATTTTTTCTTTCAGTATCAGTACCTTTCTTATCTTACTAATATTACCGGGGGTAGACTTCCTTTGCAGGAGGTCGTCTAGGTGGGTACCCCAACAGTGCCAGTTATTCTACCGCCTGAGCAGTGATGTGCAAATATCACTGTGCTCCGGTAGGAGGGCACTGTAGCTAGTGAAATTACTGGGCTAAAGAGTATTAACATCTCATGACTCTTGAGTAAGAAGCGTTGGTGCAGTGCTCCTAGAATTTCACATAATTGTGAAATCCTAGCTAACACTGTACTGATTATGGGCAGCCGTTATCTCTTAACATCAGGAGAGCGTCTTGCTCGTCTTCTACTTCATCACATAAAAAAAAAAAAAAAATTATAAACGTGAAAATTTGTAAGAATAAATGGATTTCTGAATGTATGTTTGTTACTCTTTCACTCCTAAATGGGTGGACTGATTGAGCTGAAATTTGGTATAGAAATAGCTAAACCCTGGAATAATACATAGGCTACAAGTACAGCGGGTAAAACCGCTGGGTGGAGCTAGTACTTCCATATTTACAATATTAAGATATGATGACGTCGAAGATAAAATCTGAAGATGAAATCGGCAGAATAGTAGACAAAACCTATGCTAGAAACTGTCAAACACTAATTTCCTTTTAATTGTCATTGGTAAAAATATATATTTTCGAAAATAGCTGCCAAAGTCTTTTAAAACGATGCCACATCAACATTAATTAAAAATTAAAACAATAGTCTGCAACGTCACTTACGTCCAAGCATTTCTGTTTATTAAAGTCAAAACATAATAGGGGGGGAGTTGTAAATCATGTGCCATTTTCACCCCCTTTCCTCCCTGCGTCTACTAATTTTCAGGAATGGCCACTGAAGTTCAAGCTACGGACTACGGAGGCATGTAATCATGTCACCTACAAATTGGGCGGAGGACATATGTATTAAGCCATGGAGACAGTCCTTTCGATCAAAAACGAAAGAAGACCAACAACGTAGAGAGAACTAAGTGTGTACATCTCTTCTATCAAAATGTCCGAGGCTTGAGGAGTAAAACTGTTACTTTTCATAATAATGTTTCCCAGAAAACCCATGACGTCATCGCTATCACGGAAACCTTTCTTAATAGCTCTGTGTATGATGGCGAACTGTTTCCTAAGGGGTATATTGTATTGCGTAAGGACCGTGTTGGTGACGTCGGATGGGGCGGAGTTTTGTTGGCTGTTCGCGACCTCTATAAGGTCCAACTAATTACAGACATAGATGGACTGACAGATGATAAGGAATTACTAGGTAGGAAGGTAAATTCAAAAGCCGTGTTAAAGACATATTACAAAAGAAAGCCTATTATAAAATTAGCCAATACATAGAAGACAAAGATGCCTGGAAACCTCTGCAACCACCTGTAAATAAATTATGTAACCAAGATAATAATTGTAAACACATATTTAAAAAAAGCAATCCCTATGAGTTTCTTGCTCATTCTTCTCATAGAGGTGCCTTGCGAATGAGCGGTAGAATATTAAAATAAAATGTAAAATTGACTTGCAAAAGTGCTCCATTGTAGCCTATTTGAATAAATGAATTTTGAGTTTGAGTTTGAGTTTGACTATGTATTAAAATTATTTGGAAAAATGTTAAATTACTTATTTGCGTTGTATACCTACCACCAAACTATAATGATGGTCAATATGGAGACGTCCTGGACTGTTTGGAAAACTTAATTTGTAAATACTGCACAACACTAGATATATTAATAATTGGGGATTTTAATCTGAACTCTTGTAGTACAGCTATGAAATTACGCTATGAAATGTTTGTTGATTTCTGTAAATTAAGCCAACACAATGGTACCTTAAACTCTCATGGCGGTATGCTGGATCTTGTGTTATCAAACGTTAGGTCTGGAGTCGTAGCAGTCACTGAGGACGTTGAACCGTTGGTGCTGGCTGACGCTTACCATCCACCGTTGTGTGTAACTCTCAGTCTGCCGCGTAGTGACATCTCTACTCACTCTACCTCACCTCCCCCTCTGGGCTCGGTTCCATCTTATGCGCCGGATTGGAATTTCCGTAAGGCAGATTTTATAGGTCTCTACTCCAGTCTCTCTAATCTAGAGTGGAACGATGTACTCATGGAAGAGGATGTTGATGCCGCGCTGGACCTGTTTTACCTTAAGTTAAATGAGACTATCAGCAATCATGTGCCAATAATGGTTAGGAATGGTTCTAGTCAGCGACACTATCCCCCATGGTTTACTTCAGAGATTAAGCGCAAGATTAAAATAAAATATTTCCACTTGTTGAAATTTAAAGAATTTGGTCTGGAATTTAATCATGAAGTTTTTAAATATTATAGGACTCATATTAAAGAACTTATTGACAAAGCATACAAGTCGTACATTGCATCAGTAGGGTCAAATATAATCTGCGATCCTAATAAATTCTGGAAGTATGTCAAGGATAGCCGCAGTAGTAGAGGCCAGGTGAGCACTTACACTTATAATGGAGATACAGTTGTAGGCTATGAGGCGGCTACAGCGTTTGCCGAATATTTTAGCTCTGTATTCCACAGTGATGCTCCTTCTCTAGACGCTGAAGCGGCTGCAAGGAAATCCTGCGATGCAGACGCACGTCTCGTTGCTATAAGACAAGTAACCGAAGCCGATGTACGTCGCGCTACTCGCCGTCTGAAACCATTGTCTGCAGCTGGGCCGGATGCCATCCCTCCTTTCTTGGTAAAGGACTGCCTGTCGATATTTGTGGTGCCTCTATTGCATGTGTTCAATCGCTCTTTACACCAGTGTCAATATCCTGCTAGGTGGAAAATATCTAGAGTGACGCCGGTCCCCAAAATTGCGTCATCCACTGATGTTGCTACGTTCCGACCTATAGCTGTTCTCGCAGTATTCAGTAAAATTTTTGAATCTGTTATAAATTCTTATCTTGCTCGTCAAATTGAACCATATATTGACAATTCCCAACACGGCTTCCGCTTCGCTCGCTCCACTACGACTAACCACATTACCTTTACTGACGCAGTTGTCCTAGATATGGATGCTGGTAGGCAGGTGGATACATTATTTTTTGATTTTCGTCGTGCTTTTGATTTAGTAGATAATGACATCCTTTTGATAAAACTTTCAACTCTAGGGGCCTCACCCAAGTTGCTAAAATTCTTCTCTCACTATTTAAAAGATCGTAGGCAATATGTACAGTTAGGTAAATACATATCTAAAGAATTTTACACCAGGTCAGGTGTAAGTCAGGGAAGCAATCTGGGGCCGACATTGTTTCTAGCAATGATTAATGATCTCCCCACTGTACTGGATTCATCACATTGTTTGCTATTCGCTGATGATTTAAAGATATATCTGCCAATAACGGGCATGTCAGACTGCCTTAGTCTTCAGGCTGATATCCACTCAGTGGAAAGGTGGAGTCAAATGAACAGACTTGCTTTCAACACTGAGAAGTGTAAAGTGGTCTCTTTCACTAGAGCATTGACTCCCATTTCATTTGCTTACGCATTAGGCGGTTGCATTTTAGCGAGAGAAACAAAAATCAGGGACCTTGGGATTACCCTAGACACTAACCTCAATTTTCGAGAGCATATTGTTGCGATCTGTAAAGACGCTAATAGGGCACTAGGATTCGTAATGAGAACCGCCTCGCAATTTCCGGACACCCGGGTGGCTATTACTCTATACAACGCATTCGTCCGTAGTAAGTTAGAGTTTGATTCGGCAGTCTGGGACCCGTATGAGGCGAAGTACACGCTCTTAATAGAGAGGCTCCAGAGGAAATTCGCTCGATATGTCTATAAGAGGATGTACGGGTACTATCCGTTTCTGTTCCCCTCACTGTTTGTGTCAGGTATGGTCGGGATGGATACTCTGCAGTTGAGGCGGAAACTACTGTTGGCCGTGCATTACATGCAAATACTAAGGAACCGTGTTAACAACCCGACGGTCCTGGGGGCAATTGGCTTGTTTGTTCCAAAAAACTACTACAGTCGGAGTAGACGTCGCCAGCACCAGCTGTTTTTCCGTCCAACGACGCGGACCCGCCACGCTCAGAATTCTCCTACCCAGCGTGCGTTGGAGTTTTTAAACTTATTCGCCCTCGAGGTCCAGCATATCGACATTCTTACGGATTCTCTTAATGCTATTGTTGAAGATGTAAGACAATATATAAGTCGTAATAATTTTATGTAAGTAGTAATACCCTAGTTAGTAGTACTGTTAGTATATAAACTAGAATAATAAGTGTTTTGGATAATCTGTAAGCTTGTTATTTGAATTAATAAATAAATTGAATTGAATTGAATTGAATTGAATGTGTGTGTATAATTTACAGCTTTGTGGTAGTGTGGGTGCAATGTTTATAAGTTTTGCATTTGCGTATTCTACTGAGCTCCGTGCCAAGCTGGTTGCCTGGAAGAGATAGCTATAACCAATAAGGCCGCCCGTTGAGGACCTATTATAATGAGTACTTTAATTTAGTTTTAATTTTCATTAATTAAAATACACTATAATATTTGTTTGCGTCCCTATGTAATATCGTTACGAATTCCAAAGATATTATTTTTGTAATTAGATTCTAATTTTTTCCGTTTAATTCAATAAAATTCTATTAGTACTAAACTAATTTCGTACACAAAATTTATTTATTTAATCAACAATGCCCATTTGCATATAAGATTAAAATATTATAACTCTATATGGAAAACAAAATATATAATGATCAAATTCATAGTTCAAGTTTTATCAACAAAAATCAAAGTTATAAAAGTTTACAATCGTGACCCCACATTAGTTTAACATATTTATGTTTAAACGTTCCGAATTCCAAATTCAAATTTATTGCAAAATTCAACAACATATTTCAAATGTTTTCCCCGCACTAATTAACTTATCTTCAAACGATGCCCATTAAGTGACTAGACGAAACTTTTATCGACACTCAATACAGTAGGCGCTCAAAAACCAACATTAACTCAAATTCCTAATTTTACAGTCACATAAAAAATAACAAGGTATAAAAGCATACACGCTAAGCATTTCAGCGGTATTAAAAAACTATAAAACACTACGGTAACAAACCATTTTATAAATAGACATCACCACCAAACACAACACTCGTCTAACTATACAAATGAGATGCAAGTTAATAATGGTCGAAGTGTACTTCAATAAATTCAGTTACCGACTCTTTTTATCATTTGAATACAAATTGACTTAGAGATGAGAAATCAAACGCAATTAAATTTTTAATTCGTCTATAAAATATTATCTTTGCTTTCTATTAGGCTGACGTTTATGATGCAGCCCGCGGCTTTTATTTTTGAAACAAAAGAATAAAAAAAATAGTTAGATTTAGTTAAGATTGTTAGTTGAATTTGTAAGTTATGGATTCGTATGC
The DNA here is from genome assembly GCA_947507615.1 of Hemithea aestivaria. NCBI lineage: Eukaryota > Metazoa > Arthropoda > Insecta > Lepidoptera > Geometridae > Hemithea > Hemithea aestivaria. The sequence goes on from OX382331.1 coordinate 1,020,233, forward strand.
AAATGTCTTAAATTAAAAGAAAATGGGAAGTTGCGGCTTAGCGCTAACGTTGCTATGCCAAACTTGGGCCTGTTGGATGGGAAAGTGTCGCTTGCCGCGCCTGGCGCCGAAGTAAAATTATGCCCTGGGCTTAATTGAAGCGGCCCATGTCAGAAACGAAATCACCGCATCTTCCTAATTTTTTAATCCATGGCAAATAAGATAAGGATGATTAACTGAACTCTTAATTGATAGAACATAAGTAAATTTATTTGTTTTTTGTTTTATTTTTGCTAATGAATACTTTTGGAAATGTTTTGGGGAAAGAAGGGTGTTGAAGTATAGCATTTATTCTTTGGGATTTACATCAAAACTAGTAATACCCCGCGGTGTTACGCGTGGTCAAACATTTTTGAGCCGTGGGAAAAAAGCAATCTTTAACTCTTCCCAGAGAGTTGAACTATCTCTATTTGAAATGTCATCTATATCGGTTTAGTTGTTTAGGCGTATAATTTTAACTTATTTGAATAAATGCATACCTATTGATCTCGAATTATACACGAATCAATTTGCAAGAAATTTGCCCTAGCCCATACTAGGTCTTAGTTAATTTAATCAAGCCATAGTTTACATATCATAGGTCATCTAGTTGCAGACGTAAAAGGCGACGAAAACCGCTCAAAATCCGGTGGACCGTCAAAATAAAAAAAAAGTCTATAAATAAAAAAGTTTTCAACACAATCATAATGAATCGCGTACAATTCCTGCATTTAAATAATTCATTAATATATCAAATCAAATGGGAGCTTATCTGTTGGCAAAATAAAAATAAACGGTAGATCACGGCGAGTCATTAAAATAATTTAAAGATTCGCGACAGTGGCCACCTCAGCGGCAAACGAAACTAGAGAAATTTAAAAAAAAAACTTTTTAAAAACAAGCTTTTTTATTATTACCATCCAGCACCAAAGTACTCGTAAAGACCAATCAAATGAGCCCAAACTCGATGACGTTGCGTCGTTTGATTACAGAGTTCCTATGGCCTTCCAGCTCCATTATCAGATCAGCTCCATGTCATAATAATATTGCATTGTCATTCGATTTGTACATACATGCAAAATTTCAGCTTAAAGCAAAATTTCAATTAACCGGGACGTGAGACAAATTAAAATTGCGAAATTTGATCAGACAGACAGACAACAGACAGGTGAAAGTAAATAAAAGCTTACAAAAATAAACGGTAGATCACGGCGAGTCATTAAAATAATTCAAAGATCCGCGACAGTGGCCACCTCAGCGGCAAACGAAATTAAATTCTGTCTGAAAACGGGACAACAAATCATGTTTATTTAGACCTAAAAATACCTCGGGTGGCCATTATGCTGAACAAAACGCGGACTGTACGGACCACGCGCACAGTCAAGATTAAGCAGTATGAGACATTGTGACTTTGTGACAAGTTGTCATGTACAATCACGCATTTTATCAATATTATGTCTTACTAGATTATGTTCGAGCCTTGGCCTACGTGGACAAATCCTTTCTTAGCAGAGATCGACGTCATAAGACCTATCTGTGTTCCAAATTTCAACTCAATCCGTTCAGCGGTTTGGGCTGTGCGATACGAGTAGATAAGCAAGTCAATCAGTCACTCTTTTTTTATGTATTTAGATGTAATCAATAAGGTTATATCAGCCGTAAATTCACAATTTAGATAGATAACGCTTAATGGCACAATAATATTACAAACAATACATTCATATTAAATACTTTTGATTTGAAAAGCCGCTAATAGCGATCTCTTCCAGACAACTAAGTTAATTATTTATCATGCATTTATTTATTTATTTATTCAAAATTAGTACGGCTAAAGCCAATTACACTAATTGATACAATAATTACACAATACTTATAACTACTAGTCAAGAAATAATTAAATTGAATAAATGGTACATAAAGAAAAAAAAATATGTTAATAAAATTTTGTCTTGTTTTGCTTTGTTGTTGGATAGTAAAAAACTAGTATTAGCCTTTCAGTAAAGCTATCTTTCTCACATTACGTGTTTAAAATAATTTTAAACATTTTATAATATTATAAATTCGAATAAAAATAAATGCATAGATAATGATGTACTTGAAATAACATTCAACAGAACTCCAAATTAATCGTGACTGTTAAAGGGCGCGTAATATCCGTATATTCCCCACCGTGCAATAATATACACTGTGTCACCGAGGAGATTAGGCAAGAAAGGGACATTAAAGTGAAAATTATTTATTTAGGGCCGCCGAGCTAGATTACATTACTCCATACACATAAATAACGAAAACAATAAGAGCTATTCTAATAAATTATCTTTTTATTGCCGGATTGTGAAAATTTTAGACACTTATCCGGGGGGAGGCGGGGGTAAAGTGGGAGCGAGACGCGAGGGTTTTGTCCCAATTATTTATGGGCGCAGAGACGGTCGTTGTGAATTCGTCCGTCGTTGTGTCGTCCGCCGTTCTTATGGAAAGTTCCTTTTTTTAATTAAAACTTTAGTGTGAGTTAATTAATGGCGTAATGCGACGTCACTTTGGGACGATTATCGGAATAACTTCCGCTCTCTTTGTCTTGAGTGTTTTTTTATTACAAAATGATTAAATCATCATTGTGTTTTACGTTAAATTTTTCAAAATGATAACAAATATTTAGGCACTACAAATTATTATTATAGAAATTTAGCACGGCAACCGCAATGAAGCTGCAGTACATCCGCAATAAATCCTTCAAATAAAACAACGGGGGTAAAAACCACAAATCCAACACGATTCATTCACCATAGATCAAGGGAAAAATTCAAAAACGACGATCCATTGTGCCTTGACATGCGACAACCGCCGACATCGCCACAAATCAATCACAACAAAAAGTGAACGTGCGCCGACCGTCCCCAACCTCCTCTGAACCAATACACCACAGAACATCATGAATAATCTAATAAATAATCTTTTCCAGCGTAATTTATTAGCTTACATTACCTAACAGAAGCCTGGAGTGAGCGAGACGGATGGATACGATAGAAAGAGATGTGTGCACAGTCCGTCATAAATAACTGAGTCAAAAACAATGGACAATGGATTGCGGTGAGATACGTCTTCTTTAGGAATCCCCTTTGCCCCTTTAGAGGGGATAAAGGGGTATTCGGAGTATGGTATGGACAGTCTCGGATATATTTACCAACTGGTTTATAAAAATGCATAATTTTGTTTTAAATTATGCACCAAAAGTTTAAATCCCGATTAACCATTATTATTATAAGGTTTTTCGTGTTCGAATTTTAACTCTAAAAGTAGTATTGAAACTAGAATATGCATTAAGGGTACTATATTTTATATAATACTATAGTCCTTCTACTTACTGCGTAAAATGGTAATCCTAGAATGAACACCGCTCCTCCAAACATTAAAACATTTGATATGGCGTAGAGATCCATTTTAAAACTGAAAGTCTCAAAAATGCGTATAAACGCAAATTCTTCGAAAGAACATAAAAATGGAGGTAGCTAATAATTAATAATCATACAATGAACACTGCTCCTTTTAGCTATATAACATTTTATGTACCGTAGATGTGCAATTTAAAACTGGTCGTCTCAAAATATGCATACGCAAATTCACCAGTATTTAATACACAACCCTTAATGTTACACCCACGGCACGAGTATTTAGTATCATGCGCAAACGCACCTGTCAACTGCAATTAAAGATGGCGCCCGCGCCACACGCCGTCGACTAATTGACTTTTCATGTTCCAAATTCGAATTTAAAATGCAGCTACCTGTGCGGCCAGTACGCAGTAGCTTGTCGAGTTAATGATCTACTGGATTTTTTATCTGTGGCAAACATGGCCGATGACAATTAAGAGATTTTAATTAGTCTACGATCTATATAAAAAGGGCGATAATGTCTTTGTTCTTGATAGTTTTAAGGACTAAAATAGAGAAAAAAATATTTATTTTATTTATTAAAATAATTTTAATTGTGTTGGTGAAAAATTAGTAGCATTTCCGAAAGCTTTCAAGAATATTAAAGAACTCTAAAAAGTTTTCATGAACTTCAATTAATTACTTCTGCTCTCCAAGATCTTCATACATAAATCAACATCAGAAAAATGTCCTAAAACGAATATCTTCTATGAATAGATCCATTTCCTAAGGAACCCTTATTAATGGCGTGAATCCGAAAACACTTAAAAGCGGAATTCTAATTCGATGGCCACAAAAATAGTGCTTTTAGTGGTTATATCTCATGGGAATCAGTCTATTTTAAAAATTCTATAGGAGTCGATATATAACAAGTGAAAATAAATTAAAACGGATTTCAAGAGAGAGATGTTAATTCATAATATGATAAAAGCTACTAAACCGATTTTGTTTGAAATTTAAAAGCAACTAAATAAAATAGAAAAAAATGTAATGAAATGTGTGTGTGTGTCCTTTAATGGTTTTGCTACTCTTTTTCCTAATTGTCCTACGGGATCCAGCATAACGCGGGTAAAACCGAGAGTCACAGCAAGTATAATAATAATAATTGGGATTTATACTTTGCACTCCATCAGAACTGTTTATCCTACTTACACTGTCAGAGTCAAATCACAATTTATAGGTTGCGTGGCCAACCTATATGTCGCAGTTTCAGGTCGTTGGTATTACTACGGGGCCTGCAACATGACCTGACGACTGCCTCCTACATATCTTATAGGAAACGCCGGAACCATATTATTTATTTATGTGATGAAGTAGAAGACGAGCAAGACGCTCTCCTGATATTAAGAGATAACGGCTGCCCATAATCAGTACAGTGTCACCTAGGATTTCACAATTATGTGAATTCTAGGAGCACTGCACCAACGCTTCTTACTCAAGAGTCATAAGATGTTAAGACTCTTTAGCCCAGTTTTTAGTATGACTTGCCATCCAAAACACAGTAGATAGCGTCCAGGAGAAAAGTTTTTAGTTTAGCATGTACCACGAAGCGATAGCGATAGCTATCAGCGATAAGACCGCCAATTGTAACACTTAATTTTTATGTTGATATGTACATAAGACTTTGTGTGGTATGTCGTTTCACTTCTTGATTATCACTTTTACTGCACCAAACCCTTTAATATTCACGCGACTCAAGGATACAACTGCTTGTTTTGAAGACCGGAAGCGGAAGAGGTTTCAATAAAGGTTTATCTATCTATCTACGAAGTAGATAAATTGGTGCATATTATCTCAAGCTTAAACTGTAATTTAGCGCCTATTCCAAAACCAACTAACAAATAAATGATTTATGTAGCTCCTGATGTATGAAACCCACTAAAACGTACACTTTATGCATACAAACAATGCACTAACGTGATGATGTGCAGAAGGAACATTTACAATGATCTGGCTGAATAAATGGCTGGACCTATTGAAATGAAATTGGCCTATAGATAGCCCTTCCCCGTATTTCCAGTCATGTCCTCGCCTTTGACTCAAGCATTTTCGGGAAAAAGAGTTTTCTAAATTTTAAAAATAGTCGAGTATACACCATATTTTGTTCTCGTGATAGAGTAGAGCACTTTTTTTTACCCAGAAAAAATGCGTCACACATGGGGGGTGTTCCTGCGGGAAGCAGCCTAAGCACTCGTCTGCGGCAGGATCTTAACACTATATAATATATATTAAGATGTTTTAAGGCCAATGATGATGACATCATCAGCAGGTAAAACTGCTAGGCACAGTTAGTTCATTACAATACTTATTATCTAAAACATATCAAAGGAAAGAGTGGCTGATTGACTGACTGACTGATCTATCAACGCACAGCCCATACCGCTCAAACCGCTGACCGGATCCGGTTGAAATTTAGAACATGGGTAGATTCATAGGCGTACCCAGGGGGGGGCAGGGGGGGGCAGCTGCCCCCCCCTGGAAATCGTATGTCTTATATAATATCTGTAGAACAAGATATAAAATTTTCTTGGCGCTCGCAATAAGCTGCTCGCGCTATTTTAAGGAAGAATATTATAATTTTTCTACCACACGGAGCAAGTTAACCGCACTATTTTCCTTGCCAAAAATACAAAACTTTCTTGGCGCTCGCAGCGAGCTGCTCGCCCTTTTTAATGGAAGTATATTTTAATTTTTCTACCGCTCGCAGCAAATTTACTGCACTATTTTCGCTACCAAAAATATAAAATTTTCTCGGGGCTCGCAGCAAGCTGCTCGCGCTATTTTAAGGAAGAATATTATAATTTTTCTACCACTCGGAGCAAGTTAACCACACTTTATACCTTGCCAAATATTAAAAATTTACTTGGCGCTCGCAGCAAGCTGCTCGCGCTTTTTAATGGAAGTATATTTTAACTTTTCTACCGTTCGCAGCAAATTACTGCAGCATTTTCGCTACCAAAAATATAACATTTTCTCGGGGCGAATATTTCAATAAAAAAAGGATGAATATTTAAATTTTCTTACGCTATGCGCGAGACGAAATCAAAGTATGACGTACCTTTAAATAGGTCCTTCCTGCTCAACGTTAAAACATATGGCACATAACACAGGCACAAAGTTCAAGTTTAGTAAAAAAATCTGAATCCACCCTTGCCTGCCCCCCCCTAGACCAGAAGCTGGGTACGCCTATGGGTAGATTTAATGATGGGGGCGCCCGAAAAAGGTTTGGATGAACTGTGTGAAAGAGGATATGCGTGCTAGGGGAGTGGATGCAGATATCGCACCTCTCGAGGAAGAAAGAATTAACCCTAATTGTGACTTTTTATTTTTATTGCATAATAAAATCAAGAAAAATCCGATACATATTGTCTATTTTTTTCATAAATTTATCTCAAAAAATGAGGGAATTATTTAAAAAAAACTAAACTTGTACGACACTGGAATCAAATAAAATTACTCCATAAAACTGTAGTTAATTACTTTTGCGACCACACTATTTACTAGTTTTCCATGGCAATAACATCATAAATACACTTACGTCAATATTGTACGAACATTTTTACAAACATCTTTACATAACTACAGATAACTCCTTTTTAAAGAAATTTTCGTAAATATATCGTCGTGCAATTACAGTTACCACATTCTTCTACGAAACATTTATCAGCCTTTACCACTTTAACTACTAGTTACTCACTTCTTTCACGAAACTTTAGTCAGAATTAAAATAAATAAGTCTAATTGCTTACATTTTTTTATTAAGAAATAGTTGCATAGAGATTAGTTTTTATGTTTTAGGAGTTCAGCAGCACACGTATCCATATAGCCTGGGTATCGTTACGCTAAACGCAGATCATAGTTACTCATTCTGCCTTGCTTCAGCTTGAAATCTGGAGAATAGCGGGATTCAAGGCAAATGATGAGCTAACCAGTCATTAAAGAAAGTCTCGGCATGCAAAATCGTACCCGTTAGCGACTGGATGGATAAGAGGACCCAAAAGACATCCCTGAAGGGTTCGAGTGACCTCGCAATTCTCACTCTAGTTTCTCTCGGTTGACGTAGTATAAGTTTTGATTTCTAATGACCTGTAGCTGAAGATCTCGATCCACTTCAGATTCTATGTACCGTGTCACTCTATAAATCAATGACTAAGAGAACGGTTTCACAGCTTCAGAAATCCCTTTCTCTAAAAGTATGCCACTACTTTGAATCCGAAAACCCCGCTCTCTTGTTCTTCACGGAGCCAAAAAAACAGGTTTGTCGTCAGATGTATATTTTTCAGATTAACCGGAGGCTCACTTGAAAACAAATTCAAGCTACATGTGTGGGATGTATTTACGCTAGTGATAAACTCGGCAGTTTATATGGCTCTCTTTTTACGGAATCATAGCGTTTGAATACGTCTGGCCTCCTTCAATGTTTGTTATACCAATATATCTCATTATAATTAATCAGAGGTTCATAGAACGCAGTAGAATCATTTGAATATGCTGGCTCCCAGCCGGAATACCTGCGATAGTGTTAAAGACATGTGCACCAGGGCTCACTCCAGTTTTGACTAACCTTCAGCCTTATACGCCAACGTGCAGCCTGTTTTCAAAAAAAGGCAGTTGTTCTGGCCCTTCTAACCACTGGTATGTCTCAGTCACGTTCATGAAATAGAGCATCAATCTCGACGAATGATCTCCTGTGTGCTCAACAATTCGGGTTTTGTTCTGGTAAATCTACTGTTGATCTGTTTTGCATATCACTCACTTCTTGGGTAAGCAGATAACATATAGCGGTAGAGCCAATAGAGACGGAAAGAAATAATGATGACGGGGTTGCGAGTTGCGATGAAGAGAAGTTATTTACTGTTAAAAGAAAATTAATGAAACTTCTCCATTCCGAAATGTGTGTTTGTCGATAGCTAATCATTTTCAGATACTGGGAATTCCTCTCATTTTTTGCGTTTTACTTCAGTGATTACATCAAGAATCAAGTCTTAAGACTCAAATGACTGTCAGGAAGTTGGGTATTTTGGCAAATGTATAACATTCCTTCACCCAGGACATTGCTTATCTCTATCATAAAGCCAATCTTATGTGTATAGAATATTGTTTTCGTCTTTGGGATGATACTGCCAAATACCAGCTTCAGACTCTGGAGTCGATTCAGGGGAGCGCCAAAAGGCTCGTGAGTGACCAGACGTTAGTGAATTCTAAGAGTTTTGAACACTGTATAAGAGTCACCCCTTCTAACCGTTTTATTAGGATTTGTTTCAGAGAGTGGCGCAGTAATTACACAAACTAATCCTATCCCGTCCGTTCCCGCCATTCATTAAGCCCGTATCAACTTCAGAAGTCACGGCTTCCAGTAATGCGGCATCCATACCTAGTGGCGCAATAACTGATCGTATTTGAAACACTTTACAGTCATTCGTATTTCTTTGTGTCATAGACTTTGTTTTTACTCAAGCAATGTTTAAAATTGGTTTAATCATTTTTAGTCATACTTCATAAATGAAAAACAATGTTATAATTTAATAAAAAGACATAATTATAACACTTCTCCTGTCATAATACTATACTTAATCATTGAATACAAATGTATGAGTGGATGAATATTTCTGATTTATTTGCGCCAAAACGGCTAAGTGGATCTAGATGAAATTTTGCACAGATATACAATATGTCCTGAAATATTACTTAGTTTACTTTTAAAGCTGTAAAACTACTCAACATAGCTGGTATTAAATTTATGACGAAACCTTTATGATTTTTGGTATAGTACGACAAAAGCTACCTTAAAATGCACAATCAGTAATATTTACAAGATCTTTCTACGAAATTAAAATAAGTTAAAAGTTTTACACACGAATCCCTTATACTGGAGTCATTTAAAGGCTGTTTTTTATTTTGTAATTTCTTTTGTACTGAGAAACGACTAATAATTTATATAATAAATGATTGGAATAACGCAATATGTCAACATACGCTAAAACTGTCTGTAATTTTTTTCGTTTAAAAAAGCGCTTATTTGAAATACATTATTTATCTAAATATATTTTTCGAAGAAAAAGGATGCAATTTATTTTACGCAAAAAAACCAAGACAAAGTTTTCGTGGAAAAACGTCGTAAATCATACTTACGCGTGGAGTTTGTAAAGCCACCACACGTTCAGAAAGTCGTATGTGCAGTTATGTCAGCATCATAATTTCCGTTCCATGTTAATAAAGTAGTATTTCTGTTAACTACATAAATTAATTAATATATGTCGCTGAAAACTAGCGTAAAGCTATTTTTTAAGATTTACTCCATGACGATTAATTAAATTGCAAATTGAAATACATAGGCCAATCGAGGTTAATTTTTGCTATTTTTTGCTTTATACTAAATTTTTCTCAGATTGCCGATGATTTTTTAAATCAGTTTTTTGTTGCTCCTGTAAAGTTGGTGTTTTTCAGTTACGACTTTCTTCCTCGGAGGGTGCGATATGACGGATGATAGAGTAGTATGGAGGAGAACAACGTGTTGTGTCGACCCTACCTAGTGTGGGATAAGGGCAGGAAGAAGAAGAAGGGTAGATTTAATGACGTAGACCTCTATTCTGCTAAGAAAGGATTTCTACACGTGGGTAAGCTAGTAATATATAAATACTTATTTGTGTATATAATCTGTGGTAATGTACGCAAATTCCCGGTCAATCAGTGAGCCAGTTAGAGTGCATCTGGCCAATGTTTTATTATAATTAATGGTTCCGAGGAAATGGCTGCCGATTGAGGAAGTGCATTATTGAGTCGATGAACTCTCACTTTATACAAATTAATCTTGATTTATTTATTGTAGTAGTAATTTCTGATCACTTGGAGATATTAAATCGAGAATATAAGATTTTATGTATCGAAACTAGTCACCAATAAATAAATAAATATTTCAAGATATTCCACACAGCGCAACCTAACCCCAAGCTAAGCAACGTAATGTCATGGTGTAAATAAATAAATATAAAATATATGTTGTCAAAGAATACGCTCATCCATAATTACATTCATCATCTCCATCAACTTCTAAAGTCCCGCTGTTAGACAAAACTTAGACTTTGGAATAACACATAGGCCAACCCAAAAACTTAGGTTTACTCGTCATACTTCAGTCATTTTTAAATTAAATCTAACTAAAAACTTCAAAGAAAAACTTAGCTCAAAAAACTGAATTGACCTATGAAAATTAATGCCAAACAAACTCATAACTAAACATCAATATGACAAACACCATAACTACGTATGTATATTTATAGGATGTTTAGGAAACCTGTTGATATAATTTATAGAATTATATCAAAATTCAGTCCCACGCACAAAATATCACAAATATATTTATGTTACAAATAAATGGGTCACTGATCTCTCATAATATGCTTTAGATCCATCAAAACTATAAAACTAATGCATACTGCATATTTATTCATATACATTTAAATATTAATTCGGGAAACGTCGGTAGAGTAATAAAAATTGAAAATTATTTACTGTGTGAGACAAAATTATGAGTAATTTTTATGGGGGAAAGTGTTTTTCAAAATTTTATTTTTACGATGAGAATATTCATGATTTAATGTTTAGGAATTAAATTAATTATAATTTATCTGTTGACTAGTTGCGCCCCGTGATTTTACTCGTGTAACTTTAGATCCCGTGAGAAAATCGGGCTAATCGGTCATAGACAAATATTCTACATCAATGAGCTAAACAGCCTGTTGTTTGGTCTATAAAAAATAAAAATTGGTCTATAGTTTAGTTTGTTCTAAATTAGAGATACTGTTTGTTTGTAATTTTTCTTTGCTTCTTAGTCGTGAATAAAGTTTATTCCATTTTTTTCTAGAAATAGCCTATATATTACGAGCATAAAGCTTTTTCAGGTTTCCAGCAAAGAAACTATGTATAGATTATCTAAATATATAAAAGGAAAGAGTGACTGATTGCCTGACTGACTGATCTATCAACGCACAGCCTAAACCACTGGACGAATTGGGTTGAAATTTGGAACACAGTATTTATGACGTAGACCTCGGCTAAGAAAGGATTTTACCACGCGGGCAAAGCCGCAAGAGTAAGCTAGTATTATATAAAACTCTGTAGTTTTTTTTTTCAATCGGTTCAGTATATATTTTGCGTTTATGTACAACACATAATTATTATACTTACTCACACAAATCGAGAACGTGAATCTATTAAGGCGCATCCACACTCCTCGTTACGCAGCTTTCTCGTTGACGGTCATAGTGTAGAGCAGGCATATACGAAAGCTATAAAAATATTACCTACATTTCTACCTATAACACCTATCAACACATCCCACCAACGACAATACTTTTATATGCAATTTAAAATAAAACAAACTCTCCAGGAAACCGCCAATTAACATTACGCACCCGAAAACAATAAAATAAGTTTATTTTATTTATTAGAAGTATAAAAACATATAAAAATGACAAACAGACGGTCGAACGACGCGAAAACACAATTCGACATTGTTAAATCCTTCAACAAAACGCATTAAAATAGTTCATAAGATTAAGTTGACGGGAAAGAAAAACTCCTGGATTGAGATTACTGATTTAAATATGAAGCATCCATAGTCTGCTTGTTTTTCCTTAATCTTACTCGTAAACATTATAGTTCTAGTGAGTTTTTGCTATTTTGTACACAATGTTACAAAACAAGCTTACTTGTTATGTAAATTTATATTCCTATCTTTATTATATTTCTCTTCTTCCTTTTTATTCTGGTCATCGCCTCGTTCATTAGAATTTATAAAAAGACACGAAAATCGTCTGGTCGTTTTGATCACGACCTCAAATTATAATCACAATTATTGAAAGAAAGAAAGAAAATAAAATTTATTGCCAAATTTTACACAGTCAACAAAATGGTTTAAATTAAAAGAGAAAAAAAAATACATAATTTGGCAATAGGGGCAGCCTCAGCGGCATTACTGTGTCCAGACTGAAGGATGATATTATTACCAGCGAAAAATAAAAAAAACCTGGTATGAGTTACTCAGCTTTTGTTTTAATAAGACTACTTCTAGTATGTTTTGCATTCTTTGTTCACAAAATTATGTTGACGAGCGTACGTCATTGTAAAAATTTATCGCCATCCCACCGCTTGAAGTGATGCGATATTTTTCGTGTTTTACGGCGCGTCGTACGATTTTATGATCGTAAATAATAATTATCGTTCCGATCTTATATCTGACGCCTACATGTAATGTAAAGGCCCATTTATATCACGGCAGGAACTTGTTAAGTATTTCCTGTATTACTAACTTTTTAGGAAAATTAACTGAATTTTATAGACGCAATATTGTTAACTGGAGATCTTTTAGCTACGATCAAATTATATCCGGATACTTTTGATCAAAGTATTTTGGTGACAACTATGTTTATTATGTGCACACATAGGGTTAATCGGTTAAACCTAGGTATAGCCGGTCATTGTCGGTTAAAGTTGGTGTATCCAATTTATAAAATAGAAGCTTGTAAAATTATAGAATCTATTTAGAACCGAAAAATAGTGTATCTTGTATTATTATAATAAAACTTTAGATATACAATGGACCATTAAATTAATAATGATTAATATTTTAATGTCTTCACTAAAACTATTCATATCACCCAAAATAAAATTTTATATTTAATAGCTTATAATAAAAACTGAATTGACACAAACCCATTCCAATAATAATTTAAAAACACACAATCTCTTAGAATCACTTTACGACATGATTGAGGCAATTACAAAACAAATAAACCGAACGAAATTGCGCAACAATTTTAATAATATTAGATTTTTTATTATACTCTATAACTATACTACAATAGAACACCAGGAGTGTATATCTTCTTCTTCATATATATAAAAGGAAAGTGTGACTGATTGATTGATTTATCAACGCATAGCTCAAACCACTGGACGGATTTGCTTGAAATTTGGAATATAGATAGATATAATGATGTAGACCTTCGCTAAGCAAGGATTTTATCACGCGGACAAATCGGCGAGCAAAAGCTAGTTACCTACTAACCCAACACTATCAGAGTCAAAATACAATTATAGGTTGTGTGGCCAACCTATATGTTGCAGTTTCAGTACACCAATATTCCTACAAAGCCTGCAACTTGACCTAACTGCCTTCTAAATATATTTTTATAGGAAACAATAGAGTCCCACAGTTTTACGTGCCTTCCGAAACACGTATTTTAATGTACCTATTTCGAAACAAATAATAATCATCATTCGAGAAATGTAACTAATATATTATGTCAATAAAAAATATGTCGCCGTCCCAAGTTTTAATTTAAAAGAAACATGAATAAAACAAGCTAATGGTTATAAGTGGTGATTGATGGGGAGACGCCGGATGATGCGATTAAGGTCTTTGAATGAGATAAAACGGAATGAAACAACTTAATGTGGATTTTCTATAGTTATCTCTCAACACATAATTTAGAACATGGAGATAAATAAACAAATTATCATTATTTAATTTTATTTCAATCCCAAAACCGTTTCCGATTGAACATTTCTAGCATAATTTATTTTTATAAGAGGTTTTATTTTAGCTGATTTCCTATAGTTTTTATAATGACATAAAGGTTATGTCATTGTATAACAATCTAGTCGAATTTCAAGAAAAGGTTAATATAATAAGTAATTTAAATCTAACTTAAATTGCTACGTAAACATTGGCACTTATTCATGTTGTCTCTATTTAGGGAATATTTCCTGTAGATTAGACTTTGAAGTTGAAGACATAATATAGACAAATATAATATTACTTTAATGAGTGATGGTAGCACATCATCAATAAAATTATTATCAGGTTGAAAGTAAAGGACCAATTCAGCTTAAAGGTATACATATTTGAATATGAATGTATCAATAAAGGTACTATGGACATAACATTTCCAATGTTCTTAATAAAACAAACTATTGACACGTAAAGAAAATTCGTCAGCCACGGATTCGCTTCGACACCGGTTTTAATATAAAGTTTATATTTTAACAATAAACAAATTACTAAAAGTATGTGACATAAATACATAAATTTCGTATAACAATCAGCACATTAACAACGCTAATAAAAACATCAATATGTCCTCACAATGTCTTGCCAAAAGTAAATCCTAAAAATTATTAGCTTATTGACTACAAGCAAATTAGAACCAACTAGACAGAGTGAAAGCTTTATGAATAGAATGCAATGGAATTAACATTGAATTTTACTGCTCAATTATAGGTCACTAATAACAATTTGCGAAAGTTATTGACGAAGGATCTTAGAGATATGTGGCGCTGTCTCCCGGACTTATGCCAAATCACAAATATGCGAGGATAGAAGCCGCCAATGCGAACTTTTTTATGAAAATGCTTTATTTTTATTGTTATTATTTTTAAGTATTTTTCCCATTGCTGGCCTCAATTTAGATTAGATTAGATAACACTTTATTGATACGACTAGCGCTGTGATTTTTTTTTTAATTTATAAGCTAGCCTATATTATTTCCTGTCCGCTGTGAGTGATTGTTATGATTTCTACTGTTTTTTTTTTTCATTTTGAGTAATGCCAAATTTCTAGTACCAGTAAAGACTAATATACGACATAACTATTTATACGACTATCAGATGAGAGATTCGAGTTTGAGGATATTTGACTTGTACAAAGATTAATCACTATCAAAGCTGAAGCCACACTGCCGCGCGAAAGCGGTCCGGTCCAAAGGTCCGAAGCGGTTTTCCGCGCGCTTCCGTGTCTATTTGTCGTCAGCTTTAGGGCGTCACTTTTTTTTATTAAAAAACTTGACTGGCGCTATCTCTATAGATATATTTCGCGTGGCAAATCAACGTGGTTGATGATTCGTCTTGAAGAGGACAGGTTTATGAGCCGCCGTCGACATGTATCGCGGACTTTACGACCGGATTATAAGGACAGAAGGAAACATTTGATGGATACACCAGATGTATATGTGCCATGTTTGACCTATTTACGGGTCTTATGTTAGATTTATTAGTGAATATTTTTGTGTGAGTCAAGTTTTTAATTTGCGAAACGTTTTTTTTTTATTAGTTATTTTTTTTTATATAGCAGACTAAACAAGCGTTTGACCGCAATCTCACCTGTTGGTAAGTGATGTTGCAGTCTCAGTTGTAGCACGCTTGTTCAGTAAGAACCTATTTACTCTTGATTTGAACAAACCCACGTTATAGTATTCGTTATAAGTTCGTCTTTGACTACGATCTTGCCTGTGGGCCAAGCACAGACGTTTCGTTTCGTATCATCCCGTACATTGTACTTTTGTGAATGTATACGATGACAGTTTGACTCGACAGTAAGACAAGTCTACGCATTGTCCATGCTAGAGGGGCTGGTCATAAGCGACGATTCGGGCAGTAGATGGTATCAGACCAAACCTAGAAGTCTGGATAAATCCCCCCTGGCTTCACTGAACATCATGCTAGAACACGTTTTGGGGGAAAGAATACAAACCAAAATTTTTTTTTTATTGTACAGAAAATACATATTATATTATCTAGGTACAAAAAAAGGTGGAAACTAAAATGCATTTCTTTACTGTAGCAAATCGTCACACCTGAGAGCTTATTGGCTGACGCACACTGGTGTACTCGTATGATACTATTAACTGTTAAAATAAAATGTTCTTACAGTCATAGAGAGCTGAAGCCTATTTCATTTTATTGTTGAGGCAATTAAATATTTAGCGATTACCACCACTTATTACATTGTTACAATACCAGGAGTATTGTTAGCATGTATATAATCGATCTTTCAGAAGCCGCAATAAGCAACACTATAGACCCGATTGTCTCCTATAAGATATGGAGGACGTAGCAGTCGTCAGGTCATGTTGCAGACAAGGAAATTTCTTTTGAATCCTTATGACGTAAGTAATTTCGAAGAATCGGCTATTTTTTTCATTAAGCTCACAAAATACATAATTTATTAATCTAAACATCTTTTAATAAACAGAAACTGTCATCAGCCCAATTATTCTCAATAATTTAATCGTTTGACCACATTACATGAGTGACACATAAATGAGGTAAGCGTTGCGAAAACGCCGCGCTTCCTGCGTGAATCATTATTAGCTTGGAGCGGAGTCTTATATGACAAGTCTTAAACGACTTTTAAATAAAAGGAATGCCTATAAGTAACCTGAATTTTCTTTATATTTTATAGGTTAGACCGAGGCAAATCGAATCAATTATAATCTTTGACATGATAATAAAAAAGTATCTAATTTTTTAAATAAAATAGCATTTTTTAGTATGTTATAATGCATTTTTTACCTAATCGTAATCACTCAAAATGCAGCAATGTGTGAATTTATGTATTAATTTATGTAAATGTAATTTTTGTGTAAATTTATTACATAATTAATTGCAATATCTCGAAAATAATAAACAAAAAACTCGAAAGCTAGGGCTGAATGATATTATTAAAATTAGCTTTAATAAAACTGAAATTATTAAATCAATATAAATAACTATCATTATAGAATAATGGATATAATCGTAGTCACTAACCCAGTCTGTATCTCCCATAGAGAAACACTACCGTTCCTAACAAAGTTCTAACCGAACGATAAAATCTTACAGCTTCCTATCCATACAAATCCATACATATTTATTTTTATGTTTCTCTGAGTCACGAGTTATCACTTTGGCCTTTCGTCGGACGATCAAACATTACCATACAAAATGTCTCTTTTCTTAATTTGATTTATTTAAATACGATATACAGAACTTGTTATGACATAGATACCGTGATTTATTAAACAAAAATTTGTATTGTAGATGTGAAATGTATAATTTGATGATTAAATCTACTATTATATACAAGTTTCATCATTTTGACCTCTTTTCGCCCACTTGATGAGACGGTCAGATTGTGATCGTCGGAATTCGTTAAAAGTAATAAATTTACTGTTTTCTATAAAGATTTTATCGTTGAAATGTTGCTCTGACAACGAATTACGCGGTTTCCGTTTTCATCAGCGTTTCAATTTGGATGTAGCTCCTTCCAGACCAGAGTTAGTCTTGAACTCATAATATATGGACGAAAGAAGCTACTGGACTAAGCTTGCTGAAGAGGAAATACTTAAAGTACATTATATAGAGAAATACCGGGGGTAGACTTCCTTTGCAGGAGGTTGACTTGGTGGGTACCCCAACAGTGCCAGTTATTCTACCGCCTGAGCATTGATGTGAAAACATTACTGTGCTTCAGTAGAAGGGCGCTGTAGCTAGTGAAATTACTGGGCTAAAGAGTCTTAACATATTATTAATGACTCTGAAGTAGGAAGCGCTGGTACAGTCCACCTAGAATTTAACATCATTGTGAAATTCTGGGTAGCGTTGTAATATGGTCAGCGTTATGTCTTACCATCAGAAGAGCGTCTTGCTCGTCTTCTTACTTATTCGTATAAAAAAAGTTAACTCCAACCTATCAACGATACCTAATGAAACAAGTAATAAACACGTAGCTGTATCTTATTAAAAAAATAATCGAACTACCGCCCTGTCACATCCTGACTCCTAGACTTGGGACGGTGCATAGACCGACTTCACCACCTCACACCACAATCCAAAACGACATAACAACACAAAACTAACATGGGGAAATTAGCCTAATGTTTCAGGGAGTAAGGTTGAAAGTCGGGTAGTCGGAAATTAAAGTTAGGATTTGAATTTCGCGCGCGCACTCCTCCATCGCGACATTAAATTGTAATCGAACACTTTACAGTGACGGTTGCTGCAAAATACCGCGTTCGGATAGTATAAATATGCACTTATCTTTCTTTTTAGTTAACGTACGCTCGCATTATACAGGGGGCTTCCATACTGTAGTGACACAGATAGAGCTGTTCGAAGACAGCGTAAAGAAATGTAAGGTATACGTTTCCCGATTAGATTTTTTACACAATATTCAGGGAATATTCAGCAATAATTGTATACTGAAACTAATAAAAAATACGTACCTATCTATCAGATTAGCAAGCTGAAGTGGCAATGGGCAGGCCACATAGCACGTAGAGGACGGCTGATGGGGTTGAAAAGTTCTCGAGTGGAGACCACGGACTAGCAAACGCAGCGTAGAACGTCCACCCACAAGGTGGACAGACGACCTTATAAATGTCGCCGAAAGACGCTGGATGCAGGTCGCTTCCAATGTATGGAGGTCCAAAGGGGAGGCCTATGTTCAGCAGTAGACGTCCTAAGGCTGAGATCATGATGATGATGACACTTTAAGCTCACGAAAATTTGTTACCAAAAATCGTATTACATCACTGACTTCACTTTCTTTTCAAGTCTATCTCTATTCTTTTAGTCTGTATGCTCCGAGCCCACGTGTGCTGAGAATAAAATTTTAGTGTACCCACATTGTTCTATGCCAAGCGAGGGGAGAGTGGGGAAATATAGGCGTATGTTAAGGCAATAAGCGACGTAAGTGACTATAACTTGAGGCGACGTCGGACGCTCCGAATGGTGCAGTTTTTTAACGGGAATTAACCTTTGCTTCGATTTTTCAGTTCGAAATGAAGTGTATTTGGGAATATGAGTTCATTATTTACTGGGATGTGTTTATCTGAGTTAGATAAATGAGGTTATAAATTAGATAATATTAATGTATGGAATAATGGATATACAAGTATTTTAAATGGTCTAATTCTATAAAATGAGTATATTAGCATTTTAGAAGGCTATTTATTTTAGTGGGGTGTTTCTGTCCGACTAAGTCCAAAACTACTATAGTCATTTTTTTTTTATTAGCATATTATATATATTTATAACAAATTAGGATATAAGCTTATTAAAACCGGTGTACTACTTTCCATATGATATGAATTAATTATTAAATGCCTTTCAATTATTAAACTTCATATGTTTATGTAATAATCAATTTTAAGTAACTCATTAACAAACTAAAAACATTAATATCAGCTTGTCAATAAAACTCCCTAATATGGATAAAAATGAACGTAAAACTGGAAACATTCTGTACGTTAATGTGTCAATATTTCTTCTCATTCAAGTTATAATACAGATAATATTATAATATTAATAAAGGTAGATGCCGCGACTATGTACGTCAGTTTTGATAATACCAAACATGTAATTTTTTCTTCCACAGAGCCCATGTATTATGGTCCAAACTGACATATTTCTGGTCATCTTTACAAATATTTATTTCGATAAATGAGATTGCATAATTTTGTATATCATTATCATCCACCGCCTTCTATATTCCACTGCTGGGCATAGGCCCCCTTCATGTTGTGCCACTTAGCCCTGTCTTGTGTTAAAGATACACAAATACAAGTATTTTTTTTGAAAGATAACGCAATTCGCAATGCAATAACTAGCAGGAAAAATGGCTGGCCAGATGAGGTAACGTATTATCGGAGGTCAGAACACATTTTGTGTTAATTGATTTCACGTGCCTGTGTAGATGGTCAGCAAAGCATTAACTCTACTTACTTTATACTTACAAAGAATACGATCTCGCGGTAACTATATTTTTATATTATGTCAGTAAGACCCGTCAACCATTTTGAGCAATGTAAGGTGAACATAATCTGAATACGTCGTAATTAACAATCGTGATTGACGCGAGTGATAAATCCGGTGTCAGACCTTCTGTTCCAATTGATTGACAGATTTTGGCATTAATTGACATAAAGCATATTTTAATTGCAAGCTTGTCGGGCGTTTCGTAACGACTTTGCCAATTTTTTACGTTCTTATTAAATAATGATTATAAATTATTATCTAAATTGTAAAAAAAAATGTGACTGACCGATCGGATTGAGATGAAATTTCGAAAACAGATAGCTATAACAACGTAGACATCTGCTTTAAAAGAATTTCTCCACGCAAGCAAATCAGGAACTGCTTTATGTATATAAGGCTTAACCTTCTGGTGCGTGGTTTCCGTTGCCTATTATTGTCTTCAAAAGCGGTATTGCAGCGGTAGTAGGTAGTGTGGCTTTATCCAATGTAGCCCACTAAAGCACGTGAAAACACAGCACATAACAAATTAAAGTCATTTGTGCGGAACCGATTCAGTTTACTAATAAAAACTTTTCAATAAAAAAATCACAAAGCGAACATTAGCATCTTTAAAAGTCAATAATAAACTTAAAATAGAAAATATAATACAAATCTTTATTATGAACCAACATAATACCACCAAGGCCACTGATAAAACTACAGTATTGTGATAACGAGCTTCCAACCGCCACCACTTGTGGCAGCGGCCATCAATCAGCCATCAGGGTCTGTGTGAAGGAAGTGACGCAGTTCACAGGTCACCCCTGTTTTACCCACTCTCCCCTCGCGACATGGACTTTTAAAATGTATGTTTTTACTCTATTAAAGAAAAGCTCTTGTACTCGTATTACATGCGAAGATTGAATGGCAAGTATTCTTTAACCACATGCCTCCAGATTGGTTACCTATCGAAAAGTCTTATGTGGATTTTTAAGATGTGAGCTATCTATCTACTAAATTTCAGCGCAATTAGTTCAGCCGTTTAGATGTGATGAGGTGACAAACACACACATACACAAAAACGAAACAAAACAAAAAGTATGAATGTATTGTGCCAGAGTTTCATAATAAATTCATGCATGTGATTGGTAACTTTGGACTGTAAGCAATATTGGTAGTGAAATATTACCTCTTAATAGGTTCTCTTCAACAGGTTAAGCTGAAAATCTTATGTTTACTTCAAACTTGCCCAGTAAAGTCAAAGATTTTAAAATAAATAAATATTTTAGGACAATTCACACAGCGCCACCTAACCCCATACTAAGTAACTTAATGCTTGTATGATGGTGACTAGAATAACGGATATAATACTTATATACTTTTCTTTTGTAAATACATACTTATAATAGATATTGTAAACCATCCAGACCAGAAACAAATATCTGTGGATCACACATATATTTGCCTCATGCGGGAATCGAACCCGCAAACTTCTGCGTTACAAGCGGGTATTAACCCACCGCGCCACAGAGGTCGTCAAAATTTTGTAATTTATAGTGTTTCAAATCGCCCCATCCTCCTCTACACCATGAATGCACCACATTCAGCATCATTCCCACTGATTGATATTGATTGAACCGATGCACTTGACACCCTTACCAGACGTATTGCCCGACTCGACTCGCAAGGTTAGCCACAGACTATATAGGAACAGGAATAGCCGTGAAAGACTTGTGTTATGTAAGACTTCATGGGCTGACGAACACCTAGGTAGCTGAGACTTTAATTAGCGAATGCTATCTTGGCAACCTGAAACTGCAATATTAGGTATAATCAATAGCACATAATATGTAGATAAGAGAGATATTCATCCAGCAGTACCCCTATTACCTTAGCAAGAAGTAAATTCAAGTAGATTTAGAATATTGTACCATTTCTTGCCAATAAATGGCATTTTATTTAGGTTTTTAATATCTATAACAATAGCCTTTTTTTTTCAATGTACTTCAGCGCAAGCACTTTGTGTAAAAGTAAAAGCACATTGTCAAATTTACATGTATGAAATCCTTTAAATGAAATAATGGGTACTGCTTTTTAAGTTTTGTTTGAGAAATTGACACTGCGACAGAAAGTGTGTGGCAAGTGGAGCTGGCTCTTAATTAATATTTGACTCTGATAGAGTGGATAAGATAACCTATTGAAGTAAAAATAAACAATTATTATTGTTACGTATTAACATCAAGTAAAAGTTAATTTTCTTACATAAAGACTGAATAAAATTACAATTGAAAAACACCCCAAAAGTTTTCTGTAATCAAAATGCTTTTTTAACCCTTAATTGGTCGCGTGGGGTGTCACACACCCCAAAGCCACATTCCAGGCTCATAACATTTTTAATGTTGAATCTAGCATGCTGATTTTTTTGATAGCTTCCTAAATAAGTGTAAAGTACACGATTAAGTTGCAAGTGGAGCTCAATTTTGATCGATTGGGCTCATAGAGCGCGTTTGGGGTGTCCAACACCCCAGGCGACTGTTTACGTAGTCCAAATTCCACTTACCAATAATTATATTATTTCCTATTTTAGTTATAGGATATTGAAAAATAAGAAGTTTAATGTTTATTTCATTAATCGGGGCCCATCCCGCAGTCATTTTAATGTAAATTTTATGATAATAATTTGTAAAACTATACTTAACATGTACAAGTGGCAAGTTTCGATAAATAAAGTTAACATGAATTAAAATGGCGAAAGTATAAAAATTTTAAGTTTAATGTTATTTTTCTAGGTAATGTTGTGGTATATTTGTGAGATGAGTAGTAAAATTCAAAACTTTGTTTTAAAACTACCCTTCAAATTCCTAAAAATGTTTCAGGACTTTCAGGACCACGAATCTGTTTTAGAAACGGGAAGGTCGCAGTCATACACCTCGTCTCATATTTGTCATAAAACGGAGGATATAAAACCAAAGTCTGGATGCTCTAAATGCATAAACATTTTGTGCAATGACCATATAATTGAAGTCTGCCAAAATTGTTATGAAAAAAAGTAGTACCTATAAAAAGTTATTTTTCAGTGTGAAAAACAATATTAATTGTATTTAAAATAAGTTTAAAAGTTGATTAATATGTGTATTCAAATAATCCTATTCAAAAGTGTGAGATTTTGCAAATATTTCATATTTTAATCAAATATATTGATTTGGGGTGCTTAACACCCCACGCGACCGTTTACGTAATTTTTTAAGCGCGCCCAATTAAGGGTTAAAAATTATTTTGAACAGGACTTTGTTGCTAAGAGACCACATCGTCCCATAAGTCCGCAAGTAATCAAAGTGCTATGATACATTCTGTGAGCAAGTTCAAAATCTAACAGAGGTCACGAAAATCTTATATAGCCGATCTAATCAATTAAATAACCTGTGAGATTACAAGTTAACTTATTACTAATTGCATCATTCATTACACATTTCTTGATTGGACAATTAATTGCTTGACATAAAGTGATTAAGTAAGCTACTGGACATTGCATATATAGGTATAATCCATTTTTTAATTGCATCTGTCATTTGAACAAAATGTGACTGACGTCAATGGTAACGAACTGCAAGTTAAAATCGGTCAAACTTTAGAGTAAATACGTACTGCATGAAATAAACACCGTGTATTTGCCTTCATGTCATTTGAAATTCCTGTTATTTAAATACATAGAGCAATGTTAAATATTAAAATATTATTATTATTATTTAATAATGCACAAGCTCTGTGAGCTGATGCGTGCATATCACTGCACTTGTGTTTATTGTTTTTTTTTAATGTTTATCAAGTCTATTTTTAAAATTATTCACTGATGTTGCATTAATAACTGTTTCGGGCAAATTGTTCCACTGTTTAGTGACACGGTTTGGTAAAAAGTGTTTGCCGGTGTTGCTCGTGTGTGTGGTCTTCATAAGTTTCTTAGAGTGTCCTCGTAGTTTTGTGTTCGAGTTCATTGCACAAAGTTTTTCAATATGATTGACATCATAGTGTCCGCTTAAGATCTTGTAAGTTTCGATGAGGTCACCCCTTTGTCTGCGTTCTTCAAGTGATGTTATATATTGTATTTACAATCTTCAACGGTTAAATTTAACCGAATTTCGAAATTTATATAAAATATTATGTAATTTTGCAAAAAAATAATTAAAAGCAACTTGAAAGCAACCCAGGAATATAATGACACATTCATTCAGCACCATATTGCGTCTAATAACGAATTTTACCTTAAACTTTAATTTTTCTTGATAGCAAAATAAATTTCAGACGCTAATAACATTCCTTCCATTCTAACGACATAGCGATCAAATTTTAAAACTAAATATAATATTTAAATTGACACTGGCAAATGGACTAACGTGTGAACTAATGAAAGCGTAAATCACCGCAAAAAAAAGTATAAAAAAGTTACTTTATTCGCCCATTTCTTTCGTATTTGTTGTTTAGTCTTAAAACCAGTGGAGGTTATCAATCAGCCGTCAAGGTGGTGGCGCGACAGGTCAAGGGCTCCTCATCGCCCCCACCTCCCCTCGAGGAGGGATCGACTTGATTGATTCCACATTGACGTCTACACGTATTTGACGAGTGTACTACGATTAATGCGTTTTGATCCTTTTAATAAATATTATAAGATTAATGTGTTTTGATCCTTTTAATAGGTAATTATTATTATTTGACACCATAACGAAAAATGTTAAAAACTAATGTCAAAACAAGTTTTAAATGTGTGTGTTTTAAATAAAAGCTTTCTTATCGAGTTTTTTAGTTTATAGTTAAAAATATACTTTTCACGCCCTCTACATTTTCATAACCCCGCAATTTCTTACAATTTTCTTTAAAAAAAGCTTCCTTAAAATTTTGTTTTAAATTTTGCAACTTTTTTACACAAAAAAAAAATTATGTCCTCTTAATTTTCATAAGAGAAGAAAGACGGAGGAGCGAGTTGAGTGGCGTGCCATGGGGGCGGCCTATGTCCAGCAGGCTGATGATGATGAATTTTCATAAACCCTATATTTTTAAAGATTTTTCCTCTACCTAGATCTCATATTACCACTTAAGGAGTCCTAAGTTTTTCTACCCCGTCTACTTGTCAACAATCAATGCTTACACCGCATCGACCGACGTTGCGTTGACAGCACCATTATAATAATTGGTATTGCAGACCAGTAAACGCTCATTATCACTGTGAGTCAGCGTCTAACACAAAAATCGGTTGATTAAAGTATCAAAACATTTCGAGCCAGATCTGGTGGTAAAATATTAATTCTCATCATAGGCCGGGTGATTGACGGGTGTCTACACGGGATATATCCGTCACGGGCGCGGTAAACACCCCCCATCTGACACCCTTGGACTGTATAACTAGGATCAGTAAGGAATCAGCAGCAGGCATCTGAGCAGTGATGTGCAAACATTACTGTGCTCCGGTAGGAGGGCACTGTAGCTAGTGAAATTACTGGGCTAAAGAGTCTTAACATCTCATGACTCTTGAGTAAGAAGCGTTGGTGCAGTGAGTGCTCCTGGAATTTCACATAATTGTGAAATCCTAGGTAACACTGTACTGATTATGGGCAGCCGTTATCTCTTAACATCAGGAAAGCGTCTTGCTCGTCTTCTACTTTATCACATAAAAAAAAAAAAAAAATCTTGCGTCTCAAAGACCAGTCAAACTTAGCTTAGTTTGTGACGTGGAGTATGATACAAGTTTGGTTTTTGTAGGCCATTTTTTCCCCCGCCAAAGATGAGCGCGGCGGGGACACCCACTAAAAACCTAGGGGTGTTCCTGCGGGACGCCATAATGCCGAGGCAGCGGGTACCCCGAAGCACTCATCCGCGGCTTGGTTGTTGTAGGCCAGTGCCAACCCCTATAACCCACTATTATACAATCATTTTTCCTCACTTTAAACGATTAACTTAATATGTCAAAAGAACTTTTGCGTCAGAATAAAATTTGAATCATCGTTTCAACATTTGCATCGAGGGGAGATGCTGGCTAAGGAAGTTGTTATAAAAGAATTATTTTAAATAATACATTCGTTGTTAAAAATAGGTATACAGTATGTTTTTATTCTTGTCTACAAAGCTTTCTGATATTTAAACTTAAAATCATTCAAATCATAATCTTACTAATATTATAAACGTGAAAGTTTGTAAGAATGGATGTCTGGATGATAGGATGTATGTTTGTTACTCTTTCACGCCTAAACGGGTGGACCGATTGAGCTGAAATTTGGTACAGTGATAGCTTAGACCCTGGAATAACACATAGGCACTAGTACAGCGGGCATAACCGCTGGGCGCAGCTAGTTCATAAGAATTCATTTATTAATCACAAGCGAAAATGGGTACACAAAAAGGTAACAGTAGAATAAATGTAAACATGTAATATTCAGATCGCCATTATCTACCTTTCAGCATGCTTTGTTGAATACAATAATAATTACATAATATTAATAATGATAAAGAATGTCAAATTAAATACAAATTACATTAAAAATCCTTATTAAGACCTTACTTTACCTTTGCAATTTCTTCTTCTTCTTCCTGCCCTTATCCTACACTAGGTAGGGTCGGCACAACACGTTTTTTTCCTCCATTCTGCTCTATCATCCGTCATATCTTCACCCACTCCCCTAGCACGCATATCCTCTTTCACACTGTTCATCCAAACCTTTTTCGGGCGTCCCCTTCCCGGATTACTTTACCTTTGCAATTTGTATCAAGTTAACCTACTGCACGTAATTTGTACACTCCCCCGAGTGGAATATCTCAATCTTTAGCGCGATTTATTGATTGATAGATTGATTCCACGGTTTAGAAGACTTATTTCCAATTCGAGTTGTTATCTTGGAAAACTTAGAGAACAAAATATTTTAAGTTGACAAAGCTATAAAGTTAAAAAAGATTTGGTCTATTTGTGACTTTATCCACTCACTGAAAAGATGTTTTTTTTTTGTATTCCAGGCGTCTAAGCTATTTAATTTATTAATATTATGAACTCTACAAAATTGTATCCAAATCGGTCGAGCGGTTTTCGCGTTATTGGGCAGCTCCACTTTGAATTCATAAAGCGCTTTTCATTTAACTTTGAAATTTCGATATCACGCAAACATTTGCGAAGAATACTGCAGGCATAATAATTCTTCAAATTTAATCCTCCTAAATAAAATATGTCCTAAAGAATCTGTCTCATTATCTCATCACAAACACAATAACTACAGAAGTCCGACCAAACGCCCAGTGGTGCGAAAGGCGCGACTCGCGGACAAAAAGTCGGGACATGTCGACGGGGTGACATCTGTTAGCTATTTGTCAACCTTCGCGTATTTTTGTCACTGAATACTTACTTCGTCAGATGGTGCACGACATATAGGGAGAAAAGGAGTAGCAAATTGCAAAGGAACATGTCTATTGATATTATATTATAGGCAATAGGCACACATTTTAAAGGTTTTTCAGTTTTATGATGTCCCGTAGTTGAACTCTCTCAATAATTAGCCAATGTGTAATTCTATGATATCAACTATAAGTTACCAAATTACATCTCAATCGTTTCTGTCAATTACATCATTAAGTTTAAGACATAAATTAATGAATAAAATGTTTAATGAACACATAATTTAAGACAACAAATTACAAAAAGTGAACATAATATGGAGATATTAAAATAAAAGTGCATCGCGTCCTGTAGTTTGCTATTTTTAAGAACTAATAATTATGGTTTTGATATTCACACAATTTTAATCAATTTTAATCCCGCGCACATCTAACAAAACACGTGTGACTTCCTGCAATTACGACGCGTCAGTTTTCATCAAACATCATTGGTTTCAATCAATCCAGCGCTGCCATCCGATACCGTCATTCATACTTCATATCAAGATGTCTGCAGACGTCTTACGTATAAATACATTGGTGCAATCTAACGTCTTCCATCGACGCACGCTCACAGACACAAGGGCGTCTTTTCTTTGACACTCCCATTGTGATACGTGACGTCTCGCGTTGACAGCCGCTGCACATCTCAACACATCCACTTCTAATACCACTCTTATATCCTTACATGTAGAGTACATTTTCACTTATCAGTCCACAGTCTGCATTTTGTTGTCGAGAAAATTCTCCACTATTTTCTTTACAGTTATTGTTCCCTTGTCATATTGATTTAAAGTTGAATTTTGATTGATTTAGCTGCGTTGTAAGTTTGCAATTGTTCAGAGTTGGTTTGATGGAGTGGACCGTCAATTAAATAGGAGAGGGTTCCTTGCGTCTTGTGATTGAGTGCAGTCATGCAGATTCTCTTGGAAGAAATAAAACATTTTTTAAATTATTATAGTCAAGGGTTATGCTGAATGATTATGAATGTGGGAGTGATTTGATGGTGATACTCATTAATACGTGATTTAAACAGCACTTTACCACGTCTAATGACAGTCGTTCAAATTTGGAATGCTCTTCAAATTCGTGACCACCTGAGATGTAAAATATCAATACTTTTTGCTTTGTTAGACATCAAAGAAAAAACTTCGATTTAAAGGTCTCAAGCAGAATACTAGATGTATTTATTAAATTCCAGTTATTCATAACAGAGGGAGGAAAAAATCGATGATCAGTGCCAGTGTCCGACCCACATCGACTTTGAGATGTCAAGTTTGATTGAATCAACTGGCTGTAGAGTTCCGATGGATTAGAGGGGACTAGTTCTACTATTATTGCGAACATTTGAAGGTTATAAAAGCAAATATGTAATTAGTTGGTAAATTTGTGAATACATCAATCAGATTTAAATACCAATTTGGATGATTCACAATAACTTATTCTGTTAATAAATTACATTTTCTAGATTTTTAGATGACACAAATTCTAATTATAAACTTCTGATACACTGAAAATAAATATAAAATGCAAATAATATGTAATTATTGTTATATTCAAAGTGAGCAAGAGAAGCTACTAAATTAATTTTGCAGGACGAAATAATTTACAAAACAGACGTTGTCCGACTGTCCGTCACAAAACAAAAACATTTAATTTCTCACACAAGCCCCATAATTAGACGGCACAAAAACCCTGTCACTTCTAGCCGCTCCAAAGACTGGAGTAAATAAAGCGACGGTCGACAAAGACGTCCGTCTGGTGGCGACGTTTGAGCGACGTGTGTCGCCCACCACCCTCCCCCCTGGCCCCCTTATAGCCCCCATTCTCGCCTCTTCTTGAGGGAGGGGGCAGTCCGCCGATAATGATGTTAACTCACCGTTTGAGACCGAAGCTTTGTTGCGTTTTTTCCCTGACTGTACTCGACGCTGATGCGACGATGATATGAAATTGATCGTGTTGACACTTGCCCATAAAACTTCAAGGCAACTTTGCTGAATATTTTTGTAGTTATCAGATTTTTGTCGTCTTAAGTAACAAGTCAGATTATTTTGTTAGTGTTCGTCAATGTTAAAATAACAAGTTTTATTTGAAGAATGACATGTGTCACGAATCTGATGAGATCGTAGTTTCTGTCAACGACACAGAAATTGAATCATGTTGAAAGGAAATGGTTATTGTATCTAAAATAAGATTTGTCGTTAATACTTGACAAGCCACATCAGTTTATCGATCGCTTCCTCTAGGAAAATACACGCAAAGAATCTAAAATAAACTATTTCAACTTGAGACAGTCGCCATGGAAATCCCATAACACGAGTGCAACACAAGTTGGTGGAAATAAATTTCATCAGCGCACGAATCCCGTCCGGACTGCGGAGTCGACTTGTTCAGTAAATTGTCTTCAAGAGCTGACCACCCCCCTTCACCTACCGGGCACGGCACCGGGCGGGGGGGTGGCTCAAAGGAGGCCACCGACATTCCCCCGTTCGTCTTGCTTATGACTGACGTCTGGACAGCTTGAGTGATTGAGAGTGACTGGAGACTTAATGCGCGCTGGCGCGATACCGCTCTGCCGCCGCGAAACGTTCAAACTAACAACCACCTCCTCAGTTATAGTGCGCTCTATTGTGAAAGCGCACGCTCCTGTTTCCCTTGATATATACACAAGTTACGTCGCGTGTGATCGTCATTTAAGATATTAATATGAATTAAAATACGCGTTGCATCGTTTTAATTCGGTTTTGCGCGAGGTGTGTTTGCAATTAGTGATGCGAGCGTGCTTGACGTGTGATTGATGGTGCGTCGGGTCCACTTCGCTATTTCAACCCGCATTATAATGATTTAATGCCCTCGAGGGACAACACATTAAAATTGTTTGTGATTTGCGGTGATCAATTTGCGCTGGATGGAAAACTCGCGGATGCAACTGACAAAGTGGTTATCGTAGGTGGGTAGTTTGAATTTTATGTCGATAATGAGCATAAAATCATATTGAATTATCTACTCGAAGAGTCTCAATTCGAATAAATTGAATTCAAACAGGGTATTGGTATACCTACATCATAATATTATTCTGTACCTTATACGTACATTTATATACACCTTATTTTATCCAAGAAAAGTAACATCGCACAATATAAAAGGGAATCAAAGCAAAGCACGCACGTCCGGAGACCGACAGACGAGAGACGAGCAATCATTCGTTCATTCATTCGTTCACGTCAGTGTCCGTCACTCAGAGCGTGTAATTTTTGCTCATATTTTTGTCCACGGCTGACGTGTTTCGCCTCACTGTGCTTATTATCCGAGATCTTGGGATTAGTGTTATTATGAAGTTTTGTGGAGCTTTTTGTATTTGTTGTGATTTATATGGAGCAATTTTGAATTGTATAGCTTTTGCTAAAGCTCATATTATATTGCAATATATTGTGTTCTACCTGCCTGGTACATAAAGCTTATGAAAAGTTTCATGTTTTAATCCAATGGTCGTTTTAATTAAATAATATTGACAATGGATGGTCTTATAATTGAACCAAAATACATGCACTCAATCGAGAGATTGTAGGCTTGTTGCAATTTAGTACAAACTTGACACGTGCTAATATTATTGAATAAGCGCTCCCCGGAAAAGCAGAGAAGGAAAAGCCAGAAGCCGCTAGCAGCAGTAGCATAGCAGTAATTATTTTTTTTGGCGAGGTGTTACATTTTATACTACAAGAGCGGTTTTGACACAGCCTTTCTCATCGAATGGTAATCTATTCTAGTTAGAAGAGGAATAAATAGTTATTCTTTATCTCTTTACACTTTGCAAAGTCCTAAAATCAGTTTGGCTGATCACCCTAGTAATTTATTAAACATCACTTGCAATAATGTCAATTCTTATTCACCTATTCATTAATAGAAGAAATATAGGACAGCAATAACTTTAACATTAACGGCAAGACAGATTTAAATATCATGTCATTACTTATTAATTTACGTCTAGGTGACAATCGGGTACCAGGAACGCATAAGACATTAACAGGTTGACGATGATTCACTCATCCACCAAATAACAGTGCAGTTGACTTGAGCTTTAAAGCTTTGGATATAAGGTTGAATTTTGATTGCGTGTGTGTTATAGCGTAGGAGTAGGTTACGGTGATTGGTGGACAATTTGATTCGGAATATATGTCCAAGTCTCGGTGTAAACATGCGTCGAAGGTGGGTGCGGGTTCGATTCTCAGCGAAAGTTCTGTTTAGCTCTATGTGTGGCGCAATAAAATTGTTGAGTGCTCGATAATTTAGGACGTCGTATTAACGTCCTGATGGTTTACATTTCGAGCATTGCCGTGTTGTGTGATTGTAAACTCAGTGAATTTCTTCGCAATGGTTGCTATGTTGTAAGGTTTACAAAGACATTTTTATTGTGAACATATTTGTGAAAATAAAAATACTAGTAACTTGTTCTAGTGACAGACTTTTTTTACAACTGTGAAAATTTGTTAGGAAAATAAAAAGTAATAGTCGAGCTAGAGTTTTGATAATGATTTACCTAATAGTATTAAGATCCACACATGTCCACATTTTTTGACATGGTAACCTATTTTTTTTTGTTCCTAGATCTATCTTGTATTATAATACTTATGTATATTCTGACTAGAATATGCTCACGGCTTTATTCTCGTGGTAAAATCCTACTGGACGAGTTCTAATACAGATTTTAGCGCAATCCGTGTAGCGGTTACAACGTGCGTTTATAAATCAGTCAGACAATGACGCTCTTTTTTATATTCCTATAAAATGTGTTTAAATTTACCTTAAATCTAAATACATAAAAGGAAAAGAGTGTCTAATTGACTGATATATCAACGCAAACCATTGGACGGATTGAGTTGAAATCTGGCATAGGTAGGTTTTAAGGCGTAAACATCCGCTTAGAAAGGATTTCTACACGCAGGTAAACCCGCGAGCATCAGCTAGTTTCAATTAAAAAAAAATGTTACAAAGGTAAATGAAATATTCCTTCCACCGGCTCCTGGACTATAAACAAATGGGGGCATTAATAAAAGCAACGTTGAATGTAATTTCGTCAATCAAGTGTCGCCGTCGATCAGTCGCTGATTGAATCTCGATTGAGTCGGGGTCACGGGGTCATTGCCACCGAGTGACCCCACCATTGTTCTACAGGTAATTATGTTAAGTAAGCCAGTTTTATTACGTTAAGTACTACACTATTATCCTTTAAAGGTAATCTAGAGGTATTCTTCTAAATATATAAAAGGAAAGAGTGACTGATTGACTGACTGATCTGTCAACGCACAGCCTAAACATTTAGGTTGATTGGGTTGAAATTTGGAACACAGATAGGTTTTATGACCTAGACCTAGACCTAAGAAAGGATTTCGCCGAGCGGGCAAAGCCGCGAGTATAAGCTAGTTTAGAATAGAATAGAAAACTCTTTATGTTCACACAAATACAAGAATATAAACTAAGATTACACAGAAAGAAGTGTTACAACTGGCGGTCTTATCGCTAATAGCGATCTCTTCCAGACAACCAAGCAAGGAAAGGAAATACATAAAATAGAGCGACGGTGGTTATAAAATATTAAGGAGACATAAGTACATATTTAAAAATTATAAATGCGAGAATTTTTATGGATTTATTGTTACTTTTTTACATCGAGACAGATTCAAAATTGGTGTTATTCATTGGTAGGTAAATAATTGTACTAAATACTGCTAATGCTGTTGCTTTATGCGATAAGACCGCCAATTGTTTAGCTTTAGTTTTAAATATTGTTTATATTTAGAATTACTTCATGTAACTGGTATGCAATATAACGTGTTATTCTATTATTTTCAAAATATGTAATTCAAATTTCAGCAACCAGGAATTTTTAAAAATCATCATAAGTTATAATCATAAATGTAAGTTAGTTAAGTATAAGTTATAAATAAATAAATATTTTCTATAGTTTGGTAGAAAATGTATTCGACTAAAAAAAATTACAAACACAAAAAGTTTGCTCTAGGAAATAATATGTGATGTTAACGCAACTAGAGAATTTTAAAGGACTCTAGTTGCGTTAACATCACATATTATTTTGCGAGCAAAAGGCAAAACTGCGTAAATTATTATTTAAAATGTGAATAGGACATAATCTACATAATTATTGTCTGAATTTCACATCATTGTGAAATCCTAAGTAGCACTGTACTGATTATGGGCAGCGTTATCTCTTAACATCAGGAGAGCGTCTTGCTCGTCTTCTACTTCATCACATAAAAAAATAAAAATATCTAAACATTTCTTCGTTTAAGCTTCGTGGGACCTCTGACAAATTATTTAAGGGGAGAGCAGGGAAGTTCGTGTCAGGAGGTCAATGTCATCTATTAACCTTGAATTATTTATGATATTAGGATCAAAATGTGTATTTTCTAATCTATAATGGCAATTCGGTAATTGATGTGATTTATTACCAGCTTGGCATTTAAAGAAGCTTTCATATCAAGTTTTGGATTTGCAAAAAATGTTCCTTTCGTGTCACGATTATCGATGATAATGTCATAGCAACGGTCAATATCTCGTAATAAATAAGATTTAATTTTGTTAAATTGTCACCGTAATGTGATTGAGATGATAATTATAGCTAACTGTGATTTAATTCATAAATGTGTTCAAAAATGTTACTGTTTCGTCTCTATTTTTTTTAAGAAGCGATTAGAATAACTTTGATAATGTCTTAAAATAATAGATACTCTCATATTATGATTAAGTAACGAGATGATTATAAGTAAATTACCTATATAAAAGCTTAACATTAAATCATTAATTAATAAATAAAGTATCTATTATTACTTAAATATTAGCTGCACCCAGCGATTTTACCGTACTGTAGCTTATGTGTTATTTCAGGCTCTAAGCTATTTCTATACCAAATTTCAGTTCGGTCGGCCTACCCGTTTAGGCGTGAAGAAGTAACAAACATACACACTTACAAACTTTTTTTATTATAATTTTAGTGTGATTAAGAACTTGACTTTAATTTTAGAATATAAAATCATATTTAAAATAAAAAACTAAATATTCTATACCACTTTTACCCCTGTATCCTCAATAGCCAAGAAATCCAAACAGATTGCCTGCCACAAGGCATCACGGGCAATATTTGAATATCGCTATATATAAAGTTTCTGTCCGTCTGTCCGGAGCTGTTGTGACAGGAGAAGACTTCCTGATTTGAAGCGCAGGTGTGTCGATGCATTTCTATTAGGTTGGGTACGGTGACGAGCGGAGCGAGTAGTTGGTTAAACATAATATTATTTTATTTATAAAGAGAAAAAAATACAATGGTGAAATTGAAATTATTAGTAACGAAGCCAACAAAGCTGGCGCATAAAAAAACAACCAACATTGAACTTGGAATTCCAAAATTCCATTTTTTTTAACTTTTTAATCAACCGAAAACTCAAATTCATTATGCAACTACTCCCTGTATTAATCAGTTTTATTACAGAGTTCAATACTTAGACAATAATTTTACTGTTTGGTTTCTTCGTCACTATCATACAGCTACTACATTCAGTAGGTACTCATTTTATTAGCTTACTACTTTCTTCTAAACTCAACCCGTTCTATTCTTGTCCATAAGTTGTACTATTTTTTCTTTTTATTAGTTACTAACTTATACTCGCGGGTTTGCCCGCGTGGGTAAATCCTTTTTTAGCAGAGGTCTACGTTATATGACCTATCAGTGTTCCAAATTTCAAACCAACCCGTTCAGTGGTTTGGGTGTGAGTCTGTGTAGATCAGTCTGCCAGTCAATCAGTCACTCTTTCCTTTTTATATATTTAGAAGAGAGGAAAATAGTTTAGCCTTTCACCACGATCTCGCCTGACCTTATTTTGGTTTTATTAATGTAATTATCAGAAAAATCGCATTTTTTAACAAAATGTGGGCTCTTAAAGTTATCAATAGATCATAATATTTATTATAGCGTACGAGTATTTAGATTTTTAACAAATAATAAATAATCTTCTAAGACCGCCATCTCTCCCTCTATGTCCTATCCCTTACCTGTCACGGATCTACCATAATCTGACACGACGGCTGCGCGCGCGCACCTCTGATTACCGCGTCGACGCATGCGCTGCGTGAATTACATTTATATTGCTATTTCTATATTAACGTATATTTTGCCCATGAATAAATGGAAAAAATGATGATGAATTACATTTTTATATTACTTCTAGCCTCCTTTCATAGCGGAAGTCTACATTATAAAAACTATCTGTGTTGCGAATTTCTACCCAATCTATTCAGTGGTTTGGGGTGAGCATTGATAAATCAGTCAGTCAGTCATTCAATCAGTCACTCTTTTCTTTTACATATTTAGTAGATTTCTATATTAACGCATATTTTGCATTAATTGTGTTTTTATTTGTTACAGGTATGTCGATTTTTGAGGATGGTGAAAGAGGTAATAAGACACTGTTTAGAAAGAGATAGCTTAGTGTTCAACATAAATACTAAGATAAAATTTTATAAGTATTTTAAACGCAGTTTGAACGTTAATTCTCATAATAATCGGTAAGCGATCCTTCATAAAACAATGGACCATAGACCAGTCTATAATAATCAGATGGTTTATAATATCCATATCTAAGGCACAGTTCACAGTAATTTCATCCGTGATCCGTAACTGATTTATAAGGGCCAGTTCTGATGGCTATCTACGCCTTAGTTCTTGGTAAGAACTTGTAGCCTTGTAGCTTAGTCTATTGTCTTTTATTTTATTAACCGATGAATAAAGGAAAGGTTGAAAATTTGACAGGTTTTTTGTATTTCTTTTTATGCAAAGAAGTATGAAGCTAACGACGCTATCTTCATGGTAAGAGATAACGCTGCCTATGTGAAATCCGCGATGCACTGCTACTGGATCACGAGTAAAAAGATGTTAAGACTCTTCAGCCCAGTAATTTTACTAGCTACATTGCGCTCCTACCGAAGCAAAGTAATGTTTGCACACCACTGCTCGGGTGGTAGAATCACTGGTACTGTTGGGGTACCCACCTTGTCGACTGTCGACCTCCTGCAAAGAAAGTCTATCTCGAGTATGTTCACCTATTACTCGAAGACGTCTTGCAAAAGTGAATTTAGTCTAAACTTGGGGCTCAGTGAAGAATCATGAAAATCGTTTCAGTAGGTAGTTTTTAAGGCATGGCTTTAAAATTCACCAACGCGTATTTCAATGAAGTCAACATCGCTATCGAGGTCTTCGTGCTCGCACGAAATCGATTTTTGTTTTAAATACACGTGAAGACTTGTATCATGCACATTTGCAACTATACCCGAGCTATCATTCAGTCACCCCCTCAGGATACGAAGCCTGCGATGGCGCCTATAAGATACGATATTAATCCATTAGAGTTCAATCAAAAACTACTGATATAACTTTTACAGTTTCCTACTTATCTCATTGAAATAATAATATGAGCTTTAAAAAAATAATTAATAATAAAATCGGGCTACTCTTTAAAAAGTTATGCGTGGTCATACATAAAAAAATATGCGCGTCGACTTGTAAACTTTCTCCGTTTTTTTTTCGTTTAAAAAGGTGACAGCCACCACGAATTTGCGAATTCAATGTTTTTAATATTCGCTTTTCAGTAGGTTTTATTTTATTTTTACCTTTTTTAAATACACTCGAAGACTTGAAGCACATTTGCACCTATACCCGAGCCATCAATCAGTCACACCCTCAGGATACGAAGCCTGCGATGAAGCAGATAAGATGCGATATTAATACCTCAGTGGTTGCACTTGTTTTGTTTCTTTAGCCGCTAGCTCTTGATGCTTTGTATCTACTATCTTTGGTCTACGCTTCCAGGTTTTGAGGTCGTTGAACTTTATTTAAAAAAAAAAAAGGAAAATTGAATGGGAAAAAACCATTGTTGCCTTTTAATAATAATATAAAATAATCTTTATTAGGAACAATTAAACAAGTTTACAGGGTACATAGAAGAATCGATGATATCCGCATGAGTTAAAGAACTGTGTCGCAGATATCAACCACCTCCTCCCGACATATTGTTATCATGACTTATTCCATACTTAAAACAACAAATCTATATTAATTTGAGTTTGAAAACTTCAACAACACCATGCAGTTTAAAAAGTAGCGTTTGAAAAGAAAACTATATAATATTTACTTAATACAATAAAAGTCTAGGCTTCTAGGGTACTAGGTTTGACCCTGGGTTGCGAACAATTTCGATATCCTTCATCAGAAGCTTACGCCTCGAGGTCGCGACTCTGGGTACTATTAGCTTTCAAAATCATATAGCCAGTATTATTCTAGGGGCTATCAATATACACATTTTCAGCTTAATCGGTTCAACCGGTTAGGAGCGAAGGGGTAACAAACACACATACTTATACTCAAACTTATGCATTTATAAAATTACGACAAGACTATTTTAGATTTATACATTGAAGAAACTTCATAATATATAAATACCGAATTCATTATTTAATTCAAACAAAACACAATCACAGCCTTCTAAATAAATTTCTATCAATAGACAATTAAGTTTTTGTCTATCAATTTATGGACAAAAAGTTTTCCAATTCGCTACAATGACAACAATAACATTGAACGTGGTCAAAA
This sequence comes from Hemithea aestivaria, assembly GCA_947507615.1. Lineage (NCBI taxonomy): Eukaryota > Metazoa > Arthropoda > Insecta > Lepidoptera > Geometridae > Hemithea > Hemithea aestivaria. The sequence continues at coordinate 1,058,300 of OX382331.1, forward strand.
AATGAACTAAACATTTTCTTTAAAAAACTGTTCCTATTCGTAGCTACTAGCGCCACCAATAACATTTATTAGGAACATGATGAAAATTTAACATAAAAACTCGTTGACAGATTGACTGACAGATAAGATCTCATTGCTATAAAGTGGCATAATTAGTACCAACGTCATAGCAGTAGGAGAATGGCATAACCATTTTAGGGCAAAAGGGCATAACCTAACTGGGTAATACAGGGGTAGGTATTATGCGTAACTTATGACTGTGTATGGTAATTATTTTAAAGAAATTATGTTCATTAATTAGTACTTGTAACGACTTCCTAGTACAGCGTCATTAAGATTGCTTGATATTTTACTACATGTAGACAAAAAAACAAAAAATCTTTTTCTATTTTTTTTTGTGTTTTTATAGTTTTGTTGTCTTGCTCATTTTCTTCTAAAAGATGAGATTTAAATGATTGAGTTTTGAGTATCTTGAAAGATTATTTTACCTACTTTCAGTTCGAGGTGTGTGTATTGTATTATTTTTAATTTTAACTTTGAAGAAAATAATTATTTTATAATAATTATTAGGTATGAATTTAGAACATCTAAATACACACTTATATGGAAATGTCATATCAAAATTATTAATCCTATTTCCTGCCATTAAAAATGATATATATTTAATTTTTTTACAACTTCCCCTCTAGAATCGTCCAATCAACGTCATCTTTACATGACAGTTCCAAATCGCGTTCTCAATTTGAATCACGCCTTCCTGTTTTGAATTTGGAACGATCATTTGGTAATTGATTGGGTGACGTAACCAATTAAATTGGTTCATTTGATTGATTGGCCGTCTGTCTGTCAGGCGGTTGCCGTATGTTGTGTTCCATTTTTAAATGTGACATTGAATATTTTTATTTATTTGGTGCCAGTTTTTTACCGATTAAAATACCAGTTGGTTTATGCACTTAATACTGAATAAATAAATTCCTTAGATATCTTTGTTACTGATACCTATTTTTTTAAATTATAATTGTAAGATATGGAGATATGAGTCCACCCTACACAAAAGAGATAAAAAATATATAAGAAAAGAAAATACAACAACAGAGTATAATATTGTTGTTGTTTTTGTCAACCTATACATAAATCAATAAATTAATTGTTCTCTAATACTAATTGTTCACATTAAATGTTTCACTTTACATTTAATTCATTTAAATTACATTAAAGGTGAAATCGCACTATGCGGCTACTACGATTGCACAGTAGTGCGATTGTACCTTAAGCGTTATCGAGTTAAATGACGTCTTATTGAGAAGATTTTTAAACAGTCTATAAATTAAATAGCTTGCGTAATTAAACTTTCCGAACAAGCAGAAATCACCCTGTATACAAAACATAGAGTAGCCAAAATCCAGAGACGGACAAGGATCCGAGTGATCCAGTGATCCAAGACGTGCAGAGTAGAGTGAAGTCAGAGAGTGCAATCCTTGAGATCCGAGGTGACCGATTAGCCGCCGGTACAAAGCTGTCCTCTGACGTTTATCTCCTCTGTGAAGAGTTAAAGGGGAAAAGGGGAAAGGGGGAAAAGGGGAGTAATGAATTCTGAATGATTCAGATAAGAGCATGTCATCGTAAATAATAAGTAATGTTAATTTATTAGACAAAGGTTTGTATGTGATTTGATGAAGATTTCTAAAAAAATACTTATAGTTTTATGTCCACTGTTTTCAATTTGGTGCAATTGGTTATGGTGACATGCCCTATTTAAAAATGGTTGCACTACCTTTGTTTGTACGCAACGCATTTAAATCCTTGCATTTACTGCTAAACCAATTAAGCTGAAATTTTGTGTAGAAATAACAGCAGGTATCCAGATGCTTGTGTAATAATAAAGGCGTTGTGTGCTTATATATACAGCGATCGTTATAGTAGTTTTTTAAACGATATTTGAACGATGATATTTGAAGGACGTTGGGCCAAAATTACATCTGAATGGGCTCCTTGTAGGATTAAAAAGCCACGCAGCAGACCATGGAAGAGATGGCGGGATGACCTTGACTCACATGCGGAAGGATGAAAATCCATAGCTCTAGATCGTGACAGATGGAGAGAGGGTAGGGAGGCCTTTGCCTAGCAGTGGGATCCAACAGGCTCATAATATTAATAATAATAAATATTGAAAAAAAAAGTTTTGTTATTATACCTGTCAATAAGATAGTTATTTGAAAAATAGAAGCATCAATCTGAATTAATTAACAAGTACCCACGCGGTCCTCCATCATTCAAAACCTTCGAGTGACGGTCACGGTGTCCTGATCACTATTATAGGGTTGCCACTTCAAACTAGGAATTATTATATTTTTTTTTAATGTAATAGGTGACTAACAATCAGACGGTCCACCTGATTGTGAGTGGCTACCGTCGCCTATGGATACCTGCAATACCAGGGGTACCGCTGGTACGTTGCCTACCTTTCAAGACTCTATACTAATAGTTATTTTAACTAGAACTTAAAAAAAAAATGCATTTACGTACGTAGATCGGAAAGTGTCAGTTGCCACACCGACTCTTGCCGAAGTAAAATTGTGACAGGCACAATTTTCCGCTCATAAATTAGGCCCATGGGCGTCATTGAAGCGGTCCATGTCATAAACGTGGCTAGTTTCCACCCACTGGACAAAACCGTGTCCGCCAAGCGGTCATTGTGACCGTATTCCGGCATGATGTTCAGTGAAGCCAGGGGGGATTTATCCCGCCTCCTAGGTTTAGTCTGCTACCATCTTCAGCCGCATCGTCGCTTATGATAAGGCGAGATCGTGGTCAAAGGTTAATCTTTAACGAATAAAAAAAGTGACAGAAACGTCAGTAACGTTTTTTTTAAATCTTTGGCTAACCTATACAAAATTTAAAAATACATATAGGTATCACGTTCACTGACAGAACGTCACTTCACGTCTTTTTTGAATGGCTGTTTGAAGTGAAACAACGTGTTATCACGTCTTTTTATTTTTATAAAAAAATCAGTTAATTTAATATTTACCTATGCTACACGACAGAACAATTAATAAAGCTGGACTGCATTTCAAGTTATGTCGTGATTTTTTTTTTTGAAAAAATACGTCATAACACATAGTTATTGTTCTCAATTAGGTGGGCAAATTATGTGTCACCATGCGTAGTTTGAATAAACGGCATGCTCTCGCGAACGTGGTATACCTATTAAAAAACTTGTACGTACAGCCCTTAAGCCCACATCGACACAATATTATAAAAACGTATACGTCTTAATATCAATAAAGGCAAATAAGCGCAGGTAGAGCTAATGCGCGTTGAATCAACATCCATCAATCAACGAGTCCAACTGTTTGTCGTGGATTGACTCCGGTAGGAGAATACTGTGGATACGCCTTTATCAACGAAGTTATGTACTATAAATTCAACATCTAATATCCCAGGCGAAGCGCAATGCGTAAAATTAGTTTTTTAATACACTAACAATTTATTTATTTAAAACTTAACACTATCTTTACAGGTTTTTTACCTAATGCAATAGCGCTGAAAATATTCTACTTATAATAATAATTAATTGTCTTTAACTTAGTTCTACATATAATAATAATTAGATACATACCCTACATAATACATATACATCTAAGAATAATTAGACAAAGATTTGTGTGGCACTTAGTGCCAGCAACTGACAGTGCTCAATCTTCTTAAATAGACAATGGCCACAAAAAAATGCCAACGATGATCATGATGACTAAGATATCTTAGAGTAAGAAGAATACTTCTTATCCAGTTAGCGCTCAAGAAAAAAAACATCTCTTACAGTCAATTCTCCAAAGCCAGCTCCATTTCGCGCAAAAGTTTGCGTAGGTACATTGTCATAATCTCGTTCAAAAAGTGTTTGTGACAATTTGGTTTATTTGAAAATTTGAAGTGTTTCGAAAATGTAGCTTGCCTGTACAGTAAATCCTTTTTTTTTATGTAATAGGTGTCAATCAAGCAGACGGCCCACCTGATGGTGAGTGGCTACCGTCGCCTATGGATACCTGCAATACCAGGGGTACCGCTGGTACGTTACCTTTCAAGACTCTATTCACTTGCCTTTTGAAGAGTCCCATGTTAAAGCTCATCGGAAATAACGCGGGCGGAAGCTCATTCCACATTTTGCAGGTGTACGGCAAGAAGGAGCGAGTGAATCGCACAGTGCGAGAATGCCAAGCATCAATAATGTGTGGATGGGCTTTCGAGCGGTGACGGCTCGTGCGGTGATAAAAGCGCGACGCCGGAATCAGGTCGAATAATTCTTCAAAACAATTGTATAAACGGTAGAAGATACAAAGGGATCCAACGTCCCTACGAAAGCTGAGTGGTTCTAGGTGTTCGGTGAGCTTGAGGTCGTCAACAATCGTATCCACACAAATCTTTCAATAGAGTCTACTGGAGAGCAAAAAACGTGTGACAGTGATCCGTTGAAGTGTAAGGTCGAGGCAGTCGCTGCTTTTTGTGATTATTTACTCGTAAACTGGTTCTTATAGATAACTTGTGGTTTTAGAATCTAGACGACTTATTTTTATATTATATTACAAGCTAGTAATCGCTGTGTAAAGTAACGCTCGCGGCTTTGCTCGCGTGGCAAAATCTTTTCTTAGCGGACGTCTACGTTATAAACCTATCTGTGTTCCAAATTTCGACCCAATCCGACGACCGGTTTAGGCTGTGCGTTGATAGATTAGTCAGTCAGTCACTCTTTCCTTTTATATATTTAGACTAGTTGCACCCAGCGGTTTTACCCGCTATGTGTTAGGCAAGTTAGCAGCTTAATTGATACACCCGTTTAAGCGTGAAAGAGTAACAAACATACATCCAGACGTCCATAGAGGTACATTCTTACAAATTTTAATTATATTAGTAAGTGTATAAGACTAAAATATTTTAATACTAGCTCTTACTCTCGGGTTGACCCGCGTAGAAATCTTTTCAAAAATAATTATAAATGTTTTTCTAGTCATTCATAGATCGTCAAATTGAAAAGGTGTTACTTAAATTGTCCGTGTATCTAGTAGGTAATCCTAGATGGGTTACCTAGATGGGTTATGCTACAAAGTTAAAAAAAATGGTTGAACAAAATTGAATTTACGACAGGGTTAAAAAATAATTTTGAATAGTTATAATGGATGTTTGCGGAAGTTTTAAAAATGGACACGAAGTTTTTTTCAAATTAAAAGAAAATATAGATAGGTCCTATTCTTTATAATAATCATGACCCATCACAAGCCCCATACATTAACTCTAATACAAATCAAACAAGTAGCCATACAAACTCATACAAAAACCATAAATATCAATCAAAACATGTCTACTTAACTAACATTGCTACTAATGAACGTAAAAACAAAAACCTTTTTCAACTACGCTCACTTTTAACTACATAGAAATAAGGTTCAATTTTGTGTGTATGTAGAGTTAATGTAGATTGGTTTAAGATTAGTTGGATTCCCTGTGACAGACAGACAGACAGATATCCAGTTGATGACGTGTGATTGACGGGTCGGCCTATTTGTCTTTCTATTGAATTTGGGATTTGTTTTTGTTAAAAAAAATGTGTGTAGGTTTTTTTTCTATGAAATGAGTCGTGAAGTTTTAGATTTAAATGAATATTTGACTAATTAGTACAAATTAGAATGATTTGATGAATTTCTACCAAAATCCTTAATTTTTTTTTTATCTGAAATCTATGTATGTGTGGTATAATTTTTGCATTTTTTTTTATTATTGCAAAACTAAATTTATTAATCGTATCAAAACACAAAAAAATAAAATAGAATAGGTAATACACCGCCTCTGACAGAAATCGTCAGTAATTCTATTAAAAAAAAATTCTAATAATGATAAAATATTCTAAGAAAGATCCCTTGATAATTTATTAATTAAATTTTATCCATTTTCAGCAAGTCAAAACAGAAAACGTCAGTTCATATGAGAAAAAAAATCTTCATGTATTTGAAATCTGTTCAAGTAAGAATACTAGCTGCGCCCAGCGGTTTTACCTTCAGTACTTATGTGTTATTCCAGGGTCTAAGCTATATCTCTATACCAAATTTCAGCTCAATCGGTCCACCCGTTTAGGCGTGAAAGAGTAACAAACATCCTGACATCCAGACATCCATTCTTACAAACTTTCACGTTTATAATATTTGTAAGATTTTAGTAAATGTTCATTTTCACGTATTTTTCACGTCTAACATCTCTATAATTTCCCCGATGTCTGTCATCGCCACAAAATGGCAATTACAGCGGTCGTACGTCAACGGTCACCGTTCGACGGTGAAAAGTGACCGTCACACTCTGTGTGGTCCTTCTGAGAAACTGAGGGGTGGTGGGGGGACACTAATATTATAAAAGCGAAAGTTTGTGAGTGTGTTTGTTACTTCTGCACGTATAAACGGGTTGACCGTTTGAGCTGAAATTTGGTATAGAGTTAGCTTATATACTGATTTAATGCATAGGTACAAGCACATAGGCAGCATTAACGCATAGGCTGAATTAATGCATTAATGCACAGTATACAGTTAGTAAAATCGCAGGGTGCTGCTAGTCTAAAAAAATTACTTATTAAAAATATCGTTTTGGTCGTGTAAGTCTTTAAATACTCGTAAAAAATATTAATTAATTAGTTAATCAAAGTTATTGAAATTATTGATCATAAAATTTAATTTCGGTTCATTCATATAAAGGAAATGGACATGCATAATAATATGAGGTAATATTAATGTGATTTACATACTCATGAGTCAGACCATAAAATTACTAACTTAATAAAATAAAAAAACTATCAAAACTAAACACAAAATGATATCAATTGAGGAACTATAGATTTAATGACTTGCAAAACGCAAGTTGTCGTCGTATCTGTTGTGCGGCGTGACCGACGAGGCGTGAAGATCACAAGCGAGCCGATAGCGGCATCAAACGTCAATAATAAACCCAAAAAATGAGCCCAGATACAGATCAAATTAACGGTCAGCCGAGCACAAAGAGCGGCCAATCAGTGGGACGATTCTTTTCCAACGCTTCACGTATTTACGTCACATTTCTTCGATTTCGCGGCACGTTCGAGACGTAATAACCCGGGCGTCCCCCGTCCGTCAACGGGTGGCGGGAGGGGGCGGTCGTTGGAGTTAATGAAGTTTTCTCGGTGCGATTCCCACCGGTCGTCACATGCGGCCCGAGTTTGCGGCACATATTGTAGCACGAGCCATACCCAGATATTGCCGGGTGAAAATGTTTTAATAAGCGCATCCCTGGACGCGGCCGGCCGTTATGTCCGGGCCAGTTTGCGCCCGTCGTCTTATTAATGTCTATTGTTTCGAGTTTTTGCGTTATTGCGACTATATCGACGATATGACGGTGTCAACGGGTGGTGATAACCCCTCAGGGCTGGAGTGAGAGATCTCGCCCGTCCAATGTCTCCAGATCGGTCCGATGTGTAAACTTACTAATAAGACGCAACTCAACTGCTGTTTAGAACGCCCGCTGAACCTCTGCGGCTGAAAACTTATGTCACTTTTGAACATAACTTTTGATGATTTTCGGTAATTTTATACGTCTCGTGATACTTAAGACAAACGTGTCTAAGAGCTTTAAGTTTTAAAGTGTTATATTTTTTATTAGTTTTAAAGAAGTACGTCATTTGAAGATTTTACGAGTGTATTATTTTTAATGGGACATCGTAAAGCGATCAAATGACTATCAAGTGGTTCATGGTGATGGAAAAGCTACGATAAAATTATTTACGCTTGTTGAGACATCATAAACAATAAATAAAATATTTGATATCAAAATGATGATTGAATTTCAAAAAAAAAATTCAGAACCACAAAAACAGATCAAAACAGACCCATATTGTATGATATAATCTGTATGTATATAAAAAGCGCATTACTGACTGAGTGCTCTATCAACGCAACGCTCAACGGTTTTAGTTGAAATTTGGCACAGAGCTATTATGACGTCGACATCCGTTAACAATGGTTTTTCCAAAACGAAAGCAAATCTGTAGGCGTAGCTAATAAATTTTAGATATCCACCCAAGTATTCAAAAGAACTACATAAAAATATATCATAGAACTGTACCAATATTTATTATACACCTAAAACAATGTCACTTCCCGCGTCTTTCCCTGTTTATGCTTAGAACTTAAAAACTACGCCACGGATTTTAATGCGGTTTTTCTTAATAGATAGAGTGATTCAAGAGGATTTGCGTGTGTTTTTTTTTTATGTGGTGAAGTAGAAGACGAGCTAGACGCTCTCCTGATATTAAGAGACAACGGCTGCCCATAATTAGTACAGTGTTACCTAGGATTTTACAATTATGTTATGAGTGTGTGTACATTTGTTACTTCTTCACGAAACGGGTGAACCGATTGAGCTGAAATTTGGTATAGAGATAGCTTAAACCCTGGAATAACAGTACATACAGTAAGGCGGGTAAAACCGAAGGGCACACCTAGTGTATATAATACATGCGTTATATAGTAGAGAAACAATAATGATATACAGTTTTCCGTTAAGCGTTACAAAGTGCGTGCGGGTCCACTAGTCAATAATAAGTACCGTCTAAATACCAAGCCCTTCATCAGTACCCATACTCGTACGTCCAATTGTCAAACTCCCACAACTTGGCACAGAGGAAAGAGGCCAAAAAACCGAATGCATGTGCCAACCGGCTATTTATTCAAACTGTTGGCAATCCAAACTTGTGCAAGTTGGTCGGACATAGCCTCGAATTAACGAACTTTCTGCGAACTCTGTTTACAGGGAAAGGACACGATTGACGGCAAACGGTGGCGAATTGAACTTACTTTGGCGACTTGTTTGTACAATACTGCCTTGTTGTGAAAAATAAACTCATTAAAATACGATATTTGAAGTTATAGATATATAAAATTGTAGCGTCCGTGGCCCAGTGGTCGTTGGTCCGGGTTGTGAGACGGAGGTCCTGGTTTCAAATCTCAGTGTGGCAAAAATTTTCGCCCGGACGTTACGGTGTTTCGGAAGGAACGTAAAACTGTGGGTCCCAGCTGTTTCCTATAAGATATGTAGGAGGCAGTCGTTAGGTCATGTTGCAGGCCCTGTAGTAATCTAGGCGACCTGAAACTGCAACTTAACCACACCACAAAAAACGGCAACACAACTGTTGTGTTGGCAACACAACCTATAAATTGTGATTTGACTCTGATGTTTAAGTAGGGTAACCTGTTCTTTTGGAGTATGAACCCCAATTATTAAAAATCCTCCGTCAATTAATATATTTACACTTAGAGATCAGTATTTTTTTGTTATATATGAATTTAAAATTATAAAAAATAATTTCCGATCAATAACTAAAATACTGTGATCACTAAATGAAGGCAACGCACCCTTTGGAATATTAATATTTAAGGTAATTTATCACGTTTTTATATAATACCTGAACTCATAAATTTATAAATCAATAGTTTATATGTACAAAAGTAGATTTAATTAATAAGCTTTATTACGCAAACGTTTATTTATATTATTTGGAATAATATTTAAACTACCGCGTTTATAAAACTGATTAAATAAAATTAATCATTAATATCTTGAAATATTAAATAATAACTCAAGACTTTATTATATTACAACAATAAATTATTATACATCACATTTAAAATTTTACGGTTTTCATATAAATTTTGAGCATGAAATTTCCAATAAATTTTCAAAAATATACAATAATCCCTATTATATTACCTCAGTGAATAAATGTATACATATCAAACTGAAACACGTGTAAAATATTTATTTAGAAAAAAAACGACTTAAAATGAGACATGACTTATTTTTTTTTTTTTGGGGTTTATACTCCAACAGAACAGGTTACCCTACTTACACTGTCAGAGTCAAATCACAGTTTATAGGTTGTGTGGCCAACCTATATGTTGCAGTTTCAGGTCTCCGAGATTACTACAGGGCCTGCAACATGACCTAACGACTGCCTCCTACATATATTATAGGAAACAGCCGGGACCCACAGTTTTTTATTATACATTCTTAATGAGCAACTGCTGTTAGAAAATGCAATTCTATAATAATATAAGTATGCATAAACTCAGTTTTTCTCAGTTAGGTTTCCATCTATACAAAATTATATATTAAACTTTTTATATCATCACTACAAATCTAGTCTTTTTCATTTATCGTCGTTTGTCTTTTTTTTTGTCAATTTCATTTTTTTTTGTTATTTTCATTCATCCATATCTATATCAGATTATTTATTATATATTTTTTTATATAACTGCAGAAATTCAGCCTCTTTCATTGACCCATCTACCAGTCAATACCTATTATAGATTCCCATAAATGCTCTAACGCCTTATAGCCAACATGAAACCGCCATAAGCACTCAATACACCGCGGGAGTGCATTAATGACATTTTTCACATGTTTCTTGGTCGCAGGTCAAGTTGCCCCCTCCTTCCCTCGGGGGAGGCTGGGGAGAGTGGGTGCAAGGCGCGGACGTCGCCCGTCAATCAGTTCTGACGACGTGACTCGAATGTTCGTAGTTTGGACGGCGTTAAGACGTCTTTATGACGACTGACTAAATAACACTATTGGTTATCTTGGATTTCGTGTTAGGAGTGAAGATAGGAAAAAACTAAATGATCCGTTTGTTGAAATTTTATTCGATTTTAAGCTATTTATTTGTTATTTTAAGTGTATATTTTTATACGAGTAGGATAGACAAACTTTATATATGCCTTTTTATAAAGATTAAGACTAGTAATCGAAATAACAGTTCAAATTAGAGTCGAAGAAGAGTTCAAATTAATAGTAGAAAGAATTTTAAATCAAATTAATTCATGCATATAGAAGATAAAAAATCGTCAAAAAAAACAAACAAAAATGCAAGCCTACAGCAAAAATATTTCAGCCAAACTATTTAATCGCAAACTTTAAACTATTACAACTTAATTATTTATACCGTCTATAAATACTCGACTCAATCACAAAACGTATCCAATTTCAAAAGTTCGGACATTCTCGTAAACTGTACTTTTCTCGTTTCGGTTTCATTATAAAAACAAATATAGAGTGAAACTCCGTGAGTTATTGTAATTGCGACTATCTGCGCACAACTGTTCTTTAGTTCCAATAAACATGCTAGGGCATCTAACTTTTTCGAAACTTTGCTGGAAAAATTCTGCGAGTAGAGTGTGTGAGTCTTTTTGACGACATTGTGGTTTTGGAATTTGTATTCATTTCATTCCTTTTTGACAATTAATTAGACTGCATTCCCAAAAAATGCAGCCAATTTTCTTAATATTATAATAATATAATACTTAAGTTCTACTTGAGAAAACAAACTAACAATACTACAGCTACTACAGCAGTAAAGAACACTTTTATTAACCACAGATCGGCCACAAGCCGATCTACTACCTATCCCTAATCCCTAGTATTGCAGTTGACTGACTGAATTTCAGTCATCAGTCTGACCATCGTCTAAGATTGCCTGTCTTCACCAAAAAATAATCCACCAGGATTATTTTGTCTACGATCTTCACTAATAAAATGCTTAATTTTTTGTGAAGTCCTGTTTAAATAATATCCAACCACTCATAAAATAGCTCTACCCTACAAAGAAAAGCGTACGTGACTTTCCTAAACCAAAATATTGACAAAGTACCTACATCATGGTATAGCATAGTTATGACAAAAATACCTCGAGCGTCCATTTGTTGACACATCCTCAGCAACGGAGCGTGCTTGTCACTGCTGTCACTTCACCACTTGTCACTTATGTCACTCATGGCAGCTGTCACTCACGTCAGCTGTCACCGGGACCACCCTGATCACCTGCCGATGTATGGGTTGACGAATAAATGTTGTTTTCCTGGAAATAATCTTAGCAGTGGAATAGGTAGGTATGTTGACGTTTTCGTTTCGTGATTATTTTTGGGAAAAGGACAATAGACGATGTTCTTTGTGGTAGTATGGAATACATTGTCGTCATCCGTGTTTTCCGAGGAAAAATTGAAAATCTTCAAGGCAATCTTCATAGTTGTTACTCGTAGCCTAACAAAACATTTTATATTATAGTGAATAGTGAGTTAACTGACTGAAAATTTAATAATCTTCTGGCATTATTCAAACGGAAGGTATATAATAAAAATATTATGCCCTAATAAAATTATTTTTGTAATTATATCTGGTTTCTTTAACAATACATTGTAGTGCAAGAAAGGGTTATTATAATACTCTAATTTTAAATTAACGAACAAAGAAAAAAGTTACTAACAAACTGTATCCTAAAACTTCTTCTTGCTTCTTTCAAAAAACGTGAATTCAATCGTCACCCAACATACAAATCAGCATAAAATATTGCAAGCCCAATGTAATCTATATCACAAATTATCACATGCAAAAAATCACTCAACCATTTTACCGTCACTCCCAAATTAATGCCTCAAAAATAGCCGTGGAACGATTTGGTCGTTTTTTAGGGACGTAAGGTGATCATTGATCACTCTGGAGTGAATGAATGAGTGAGTGAATGAACGAGAGGGCAGTGGACACCAGTTGATCAACCACGGGACTTGATGCGCTCGGTGTCTGTCAAACTCAAGTCTAGTAAGTAGGGAGAGAGACTTTAGCTAGTCGAGTTTATACAAAAAAAAAAAATACTAGCTTATGCTCGCAGCTTTCTCCGCGTGGAAGAATCATTCTTAGCAGAAATTTACGTCCTAAATCCTATTTGTGTGCCAAATTTTAGCGTTTACAAGCGTTTTAACCTTCAGCTGTTGATAGATCAGTCAGCCTTTATATTTATTTATTAGAGGTTATGTAATTAATCTATTAATTAATTGATTTATTTTGTGTACGAAAGGTGTAAGCACTGCTTCATCTAACAGAATGAATCTTCAAAAGCATTTCTGAATTAAACATTACTTGTATAATATTATGTGCTGGAAGTAAAGCGCGATTTTACTAAGTACTACCTAATTTACCATATTGTTTCATAAAAACAAAAATTAAATTAAATTAAAAACGTAATTATTTTATTAATTTCTGATTAACTATTAGCCATGCAAATAATAATTAAATGAATTACGTTTAATTTGAACATCTGTACACATAATGATTAGTACAAATTGATTTACGAATTCTCGTGGTATGTCGAATAAATTTATATTAAATTTTGCTCCATAAGTCGTTTTGGCATATAAATTTGAGTGGGAACGATTTAGCGGTAGTTTAATGACAATCGTATGTAACACGCGCCCGCCCGTTCGTAGTTATTGTTTAAGTATTTATGAGGATAATAATATTAGATGGAATTAAATGTCAGGGTGTTATCGATGAAAAGGGATGTTCCACAATTTAGTAATTTGAATAATAAAAAATATTAGATAAATATTTTAAAGTTTGTAAGTAAATTAAAAAAAGGTTTGTAGATTTTGGGTAGGGGTGCGCTACGTCATTATCTAGTAAAAAATGTACGTACCACGACAAGTACGTTCAACGACATGACGACTAAGCAATTTTAGTGCGTTGTTTCTAACACATTTTTATCAAGTTTACAAAGAAAAAAATACGGGTCCAATATTTTTTATGTTTGTTTTCATAAATCATTATAGGTTAACCTTTGTCCTCAATCTCGTGTGACGTTAAGCAAGGATGTGGCTGTAGATGGTAGACTAAACCTCAAGGGTGGGATAAATCCCTCGCTGTCTTCACTGAACATCATGTCGGTACACGGTCATAGTGACCGCTTGGCGACACGGTTTTGTCCAGTGGGTGGTAACTAGCCACGGCTAAAACCACCATTTTACCGGGGGTAGACTTCCTTTGCAGGAGGTCGACTAGGTGGGTACCCTAACAGTGCCAGTTATTCTACCGCCTAAGCAGTGATGTGCAAACATTTCTGTACTCCGGTAGGAGGGCACTGTAGCTAGTGAAAGAGTCTTTACATCTTATGACTCTTGAGTAAGAAGCGTTGGTGCAGTGCTCCTAGAATTTCACATCATTGTGAAATTCTAAGTAGCACTATACTGATTATGGGCAGCGTTATCTCTTAACATCAGGAGAGCGTCTTGCTCGTCTTCTACTTCATCACATAAAAAAAATATTATGGACAAAAAAATAGTTGACATCCCTATTAGTGACATTTTAAAACGTTTGATGCTCATCGTATGTCAATAATTTATTGTGCATTTGCCAAAGGGTTTATATTGAGTGAAGTAAATGGGTTAACAATCGATTTATTGGAAATTTTCGTTGTTTATTTACGACTGTAGAGGCGTTTATTGGTCTCAAGTTGATTTGAACTGAGAGTTCTTTGAAATTTCATGTAAATCATAAGCAATTTTAGCATAAAGTTCTTCGATTGACAAAATTTTATCGAAACAAAGTGAATTATTCTGAGAGATATTTTGAAATTCATTTCATAGATTTAGAATTTGATTTTTTTTCTTATTTACACGTCACTTCAATTTATTTATTTACTTTTCTTATAATTCTGTTATTTTTTTTCTTATTTTTTTTTTTTTATATTCAAGAAGGGATAAATTTTATTTGTACAGTAATATCCCGAAATCTAAAATATACATTTTAGCAATTATTATTACGATTTTGGAGCACTCACAGATTGAATTTCTTTCTCACCACCCATAAAAACATCGATTTTCTCCTGCAAGGTTGTTTGGAAGATAGCTATTAACGATAAGACCGCGCATTGTTGCACTTAATTTATACAATTTTAATGGTGTTTTTGTTTTTAAAGTTTACTGTATATTTTAGTTTTTTTTTAAAACTATTAGGAGTACAAATAAGTTTCCGCCGTTTTTTAACACAAATTAAATATTTATTATAGAAGAACGGTAATATAAATTTATTTCAATTATTAGCAAGTTCTTTTTGTGTTTGTGATGAATCTTCCTCCAATAATTCCTCCAATTCTGCATCCTCGTAAATTTTTGGCCTTCCACTACGATCTTTGTCTTCTACGTCGAAATCACCGTTTTTAAACTTTTGAAACCACTCTCGACACGTTCTCTCACTCAAAGCACCCTCACCATATGCTTCTACGAGCAATTGATGCGCCTCAGCAGCAGATTTCTTTAAATTAAAAAATTAAACTAATAATTTCCCGCAAATGACGCTTACTTGGCTCAAATTTGGACATTTTCAACTTATAAAAATTATATTTTACCAATATAAAATCAATAATATTAATAGGTTATGTTGTTTTTGAATGTCCAAACTATTTTTTAAGCCGGTTATCATCTGCGAAAGCTAACCGAAACTCAGTGCCGTGCCATCTACAATAAAACGGCGGAAACTTATTTGTACACCTTATTTCATTTCATTTCATTTTTAAAAATTAAATCATTATACTACTTTCATGGGCCACATTCGGTAAAGCCGTCTCCACACTAGCCGGTGAGGTGATTTATTCGGTCGCCGGTGTCGGCGCGAAAACGGAGCTTGTGACGTCACAGCTTTTGTTTTTTTATAGGCTTTTTATTGATGGCGTTTGGATAAAAAGTCGGCAGATAGGGTTACCAAGTAGGTTTTGTTAAGTCTGAGCTAAGCTGGACACGCGATATGGGCTAGATTTTTTTATAATGAATTGAAGATAAAAAATGCTTTTTTGAAGATTAAGATAATGTCTTTTAAATGAAGAGATGAAAAGGTGACTCAGCTCCGTCTTAAATATATAATACCATAAGATTCAATTTATTAAACGATTAAAAATCTACAAACTAGATATATTTTTGTAAGTTTAAAAATACCTATATAAATGTATATCTGAAAGTACCCACTTTTATATCTCTGCTAAATGTATCATTGTTTAAATTTGGTATTTTGATTGAAAAAAAAAAATTAACACATAAAAATTAAGGGAAGACTTAAATGCTTTCAGTTGTTCATCATTAACCAAAGACCATTTTACCATTTACCATTTTTTTTTTTGCCATTTTTATTAAGAGTTAAAAACCTATTTCACCTACATCTGTCGTGTAGTGACAACCCTATGTGACGTCAGAATTGCTGAATGATTTTCGGCGTGTAACACCAGCCTCATCCCACCATTTTATATCCATTTGTCAGCCGCCACAGAAGATGCATGTACCTACAGTACTCGATTGGGCTTTTTTCATTATTTTTGGCCTTTTCGGCCTTTTTATCCTTGTCGGCCTTTTTGGCCTTTTTGGGCATTTTGGCGCTCGTCATTTTTTCGGCTTTTTAGGCTTTTACGCGTATCCATCGACACGTAAAAGTGTGTTAGTGTCGGCACAGTTTATGAATCTACTTCGTGTGGTGTTTCAATTTTGGACGATGTTTAGGTGGTGCTTTAGAACGTAGTTTGTCTTTGGTCGATGTTTTCATTTTATTTTCGTATATCTTGTAGATGTTTAGTTTAATGTAATGTAGTGTGGAATTGTGCTGTTCAAGACTTGAGCTATTTTTGACTCTTTTACCCATCCGTGTGCCTACTTGCACAGAACAAGACTATTTTGAATCAAGATGTTTGATTATACGAATATATTAAAATGTTAATTATGTAAATTACTTGAATAAAATATTTTATTACAAAATATTCAGCAGACTAAATTTTCGTAAGACATATTTCTGTTTAGAACATAATAATTTAATACATACTTTCTTTGGGTGCTTTTTGTAGGTAGATTAAGATAATAATATTATATTAATAATGTTCATGGTAGGGTAGTTGTAAATAAACCAGTATTTGCATGCCACTCGGTGTTGTCACTTCGTCTCCCGTCTTCCCGCTCCTTTACATGGCGCAGTCGGTAGGATCATTATTTTGCTGACAAGCTAGCACAAACTCTTAATTATTGTTAATCAAAATTGCAAAAAAATAGCACACTTCAAAGCTTAAAATCATTAAAAACATAATTAAACACATTTCAACCAAAAGTTTTGAAAAACAGGCAGCGGCGTCGAACCTGCCAACCCGGCGGGCCGCAGAAATAAAAACGTTGCATTCGCGTAAATTCCCGCTGTGCATAATGAAATCATAAATCGAGCTCGTATAATAGTCAGCGTGAGCGGCCGCGGTTTGGCGCCGCTGGTTTGGCCAGCATTTTTGCGGGTCGCTTCAATCACGCGTTTTACTACGTGATTGTGTGTACTGTAGCTTGGTTATGTAGCTACTGGCTATTTAAAACCTTTTAAATATTTACGAATAATAAAATAATACATATTATTATGTATGTAAACTCATGAAGGTCGGCATCATCAGAGTTTACATCAGATTCCATCACACTAGGGCGTGGTCTCTACATGTACATATGTATAATAAATTAAATTTAATTAAATATCCATTTATTTCAAGTAACATGACTCATATTCTAACATGTACATAAAAGTCACTTATTTCCAATTATATTATTTTGTTTACGTTATTACTTTTATATAAAAATGCCAACCCTGATGAAAATATATAAAATTGTCAGATTAAATTAATATAACTTATAATGTATACGTATTATACATAATATTGTGCAGTACATATTATGTAGAGCTATGCTCGGGGTTTCTCTACGAGATCGAATCAAAAATGAAGAGATCCGTAGACGAACTAAAGTCACCGACATAGCCCAGCGGATTAGCAAGCTAAGTGGCAATGGGCAGGCCATATAGCGCGCAGAGCCGAGGGCCGATGGGATCGAAAAGTGCTCGAGTGGAGAGCAAGGACTAGCAAACGAAGCGTAGGACGTCCATCATCCACCCACAAGGTTGTCAGATGACCTTATAAAGGTCGCTGGAAGACGCTGGATGCAGGTCGCTTCCAACCGGTATATATGGAAGTCCAAAGGGGAGACCTATGTTCAGCAGTGGACGTCCTACGGCTGAGATGAATGACATATTATGTAAATTATAATAGGTGTTTGGTACAAACGATTAGGAAATAACAATAAACAACTATATTATATTTTCCTTGCTTAAAAACTAATTCGTCATAAAAAAGTACGCTAAACTTAAAATGTCTATCTATAAACATTATCTACGTCTATTGCATTGAAATTACTAATATTTATACCTATATCTAAACAAAAAAATTAAATTGCCAAATTAAAAATGATTTATTTTCCACCGATTTAAATTCTAATTACCACATAGTGAAACAAAACAGTCACCAGTGTTGCCAGTCGGCCCTAATAACTTCCTAGATGCAAGCCGGGGTGGCGACAATAAAAAATAATTTCCACCCCACGCTACATAAATAATCATTACGAAACGCATTCTCCCGCAATTACATAATACTGGGGCATATAAACTTGGGAATGGATCGTTAAAAATCATATTCTAAGAGAGCGTTATGTTAGTATAGAGGTCCTAAAATAGAGTACGTAGTATGTGATTTGTCACTATAGAGACTCAGACCTCAGACTCAAGAGTAAAACATAGGTCACTTTTTAAATATTTTTAGGGTTCCGATCCAAAAGGAAATAAAATAGAAACCTAAGATCTCTATGTTTTCAAACTTTACGTAACTCTTTTCGCCAAAACGGGTGGACCGATTGAGTTGAAATTTGGTATAGATAGCTTAGATCCTGGAATAACATATAGGCTATTACTGTACAGTGGATAAAACTGCTGGGTGTAGCTGACAGCAAGTAAAAAAAATAGCAGCTATAAACTGAAGTTCCCGGCTGTTTCCTATAAGATATGTAGGAGGCAGTCGTTAGACCATATTGCAGGCACAGTAGTAATCTCAGCGATCTGAAACTGCAACATATAGGTTAGCCACACAACCTATAAATTGTGATTTGACTCTGACAGTGTAAGTAGTGTAACCTGTTCTGTTGGAGGATAAACCCCATGCCCCATATTATTATTATGACAGGTGGTATGAAAAAATGTAAGAGGAAAATCTCACTGCAAGAAACACATAGGTACTCGTAAGCTTATAAGGGCAGTATGCAGCCATGATATGATATAGGTAGGGGTAGGGGTAGGTACCCCAACCCCCTGATGCGGTGTGGGGTGGTAACTGTTAATAATAGGCTCCTTACGCCTTATCTCGTGTATTAAACCATAAAACATTATAATTTACAGCGCCGTGTCGTTTCGCCGTGATGCCTCCGATGCTCAAGGTTTTAGCCTTGTTTTTGAATTATTTGATAAAACAAAATGTTGGGTAAAAGGCTTATTATACTTGGCAGAATTTAGTTCCTAAATTCAGAACCTAAATTCCGATTTAGTCAGTGAGAAACGATACTTTTGCTTCTAAATTCAAGATGCTAACTTGCTTAATGTGAATACACTTAACTAAATTCATTAACGACTGAATTTAGGCTTCTGAATTCAGCCAAGTGTAATAAGCCCTTAAAGGCAGGAAAAATAATTATACTTATAAAAAAAATAAATTCGTAAATAGACTACTTATGAGTATTCGAAACCACTTACTTATTATTTAGCGAATTTCAGATCGAATAGTTCAGCCGTTCAGCAAAAAAAAAAAATTATAAATAACGTGCCTGTCGATAGAGTAATGTGTAAAAACGAGTGTTTTTTTTTATTCCGACATGTCTTTTAAAGAAATTAAACAAAAAATCTTTAAGAAAAGCTCAGATAATATAAAAAATATCAAAATTCGGTTTCATTTTTGATATCAATATTACTCTATAAAATTACATAATTGATTTTATCCTGTACCTACACTGTTCAAGGTTCCTAATAACTTTCGAGAATACATTATCTAACATCTAACAAAATATAATTGTCTCCAAACATTAACCATAAATCAGCCCGAAACCATTTAAAATTTAATTCCAGACATAGTATTTGACCCATATATTTTTTTTTTTTTTTTTTTTTATGTAATAGGTGACAAACAAGCAGACGGCCCACCTGATGGTGAGTGGCTACCGTCGCCCATGGATACCTGCAATACCAGGGGTACCGCTGGTACGTTGCCTACCTTTCAAGACTCTATTCACTTGCCTTTTGAAGAGTCCCATGTTATAGCTCATCGGAAATACTCACAAAGTTTGAGGTCCACAGAGTCGCGATACTTAAAAATAACGAGATCCTAGCAAATATTGTAATAAGGCTCCCCTTGTATTTAGCTCCCGGGCCATTGTTTTAATATTCTTTGCTGACGGTACCGCTGTATCGCTGTTACAGGGTTAAACCCTCTATAAACTTCTCTTTTGATGGTCCTGGCGCGCAGTTGCTAAGCTTTGGTACTGTTACTGCTAATTAAGTTTTTGACAAAAAAATATTAAAATGTATAAATATTCAAAATATATAAACGGAAAGAGTGACTCATTGACACGGACATCCCAATGTGCTCTGCGGATTGGGATGTTTGACAAGCAAGGATTAGAAAGGATTTCTCGAAGCGAGTAAAGCCACGAGCATAATATTATGCTATTTAAAAAATAATAAAAGATAAATTGAAAACTTAAGTAGTATTAGTTTGTCTTAAAAAATATTGCAATATTTTTATTACTTGATCAAAAACTTGTTCACAAGCAATCATTGTGGTCATATTCATGCAAAATGATCAGCAAAGTCAAAATAATATCACTCTGTGGCCCCCGGCGCAAGGTGAAGATGCGTAACGCATTTTTCCTGAAAATAAAAAAGAAGTAATTTAACGCCTCCTCGACCGATACCGCGTTAGCAATGAATTATAATGAATTAAACCTCTTTCTTTCTCGTAACATTTATTTATCTTAAAGTTAAAGTACTGTGACCTGTCAAGTAAACTGTCGCGTCACCATTTTATCCCGTCAATAAAATAGCCAGCCCCTGTTTACGTTTCATTCCATCGATATTTGCAAAATTTCACATCCCTAAATACATATGTGTTAATAATTGTCATTAAAGATTATTGTTGTGTGCGTGAGGGAATTAGTGATGTCGAAATATTGTTATGTTGTTCTTAAATATTATTATTTTGTTGTTTAATATTGTTATTTGTTATGTTCATCGTTGTTGTGTTTTGTTGTTATGGAGGTATGATGGGGAAACATGTTATGTTAAACTTGAATAATTAAATGTAATTATTTTAATCTTATTTTACTTTGGGTGTAATACTTCTGTTTTCACCCTAATAATTTAAACTGGTCTATTTTATCTATGTAACTCAGTTCTGTAAGGTTCAGAATTATGAAGATGGTTTTGGTTAAGCCGATATGAAAGCTCGTTTGCTGTCACTACTATTCTTCGTATTTAGCCACTAAAACAGCCTATTTATAATAATATGGGATATATGCTACTTACGAACAATACAGCTCAATCGGTATAGTCGTTTAGGCGCGAAAGAGTAAAAATTTGGACTGCTTTCGGACTTTTCTGACTTAGGCATTATTATTATAGATCAGTAACATATATTTTTACATGAACAGAACCCAAATATGAGTGACTACATAATGGGTTAACTAGTAATAGTTTAAAAATATTGATTTATGCGAAAAAGCTTAACTATATTATTATACTCGAAAAGGAAAAACGCTTATACTATAAAATATAATAAGCGATAATTAATATAAAGTTTAAATAAAAGTTCCAAATCACAGTAATTTTTATCATGGGTACGTACTGGCTACGAAGCGCATTAGCCTTCTTGGGACAGCGTACCCCAAACCGGAAGAGTTCAGGTTTCTTCCTCTTAGTGGGATCACCACTCTAATTAACCACTTCTTCGAAGAGTAAGAAACAGTAGGCAAGGGGTTAACACAATAGATCCCAATGGGTCGATGTGTTGCTGACTTAGTCAGGCCCCTATAAAAAAAAGAAAAAAAAATGATAAAGATCATGGGTAATTAAAAACCGCTCTTATCAAAAAAGCCTAGATTTACCCACCATTCAAAAGCGAAAATTTCCACAATCGAGACAAACACCATCTTCAAATACGTCCCCAAATCCAAACAATACTTAATTCCCTGGATCAGACGCGGCGGTTCCGTAACGAGCCAATAAAAAAGCAAATAGCCCACTATAAAGCTAATCCTCTAATACCTAATGTATAGTGGAGATAATATTTGAGGTGTATTATTGTATCTTGAGATAGCGGTCACGTGGGACGCGGCTCGGTGCTTTGTTTGTATCAATATTGCATGATGATTGTGGTGCAAGTGTAGGGTATAAGCGTTTTGACTTCATTATTTTTATTTTTATTTAATTTTTAAAAAGTAAAAAAAAATACATTGGCGTTTTAGTACCTTTTACAGAACAGTGATTTATATATTTATGACCCTGTCTGTCAAACAAAATCTTTCTTATCGTAAGCAAATTTAAGAATAGTAGAACTCTTCGATGACTTTCAATTGAGCATTAGTGCTCATTAAATACGTATTAAATTATCTGTATAAGGAAACCAATGGTAAAGAGCAAAAATCGTTTTATTTTGCAAGGCGATATTAAAGCTATCCATTGAAAAGTGTTAGTTTTTACATTCTCATCGCTTATAATTTTAATTGCGCTCTACGGAATTATCGCTAATATATTATTAGCTTAATTAATAATAATCATGGATATCCGGAAAATAACACCTAGTTCATTATTATCCCCTTCCCTCCAATCGCTTCTGCTTACACCTTCTCCCGCTCATCTGTTTACCTGGCCGCGTCGAGATTACAGCAAATCTCCTGATTGCACGACTATTGATACAAGGCGGTCGGTGCGTTACTCGGCTAATCTACTGCTAATGTGTGCATTGTTTTTGCGAGTTTATCTTCTGGATTAGTTACTCTGTGGTCTGTTTGCACGTTGAGCTCAGATTATGTACTATGTACCTACTGCTCGTATCTTGTATCTACTGTGTTCCTTGTATTGTTTGAATTTGTAACGTTTTATGGGTTAGTAGTGACGTATTTTGTGAGTAGTATATCTGTTATTTGCATAACCTTATTAGGTTATTTGTTTTTTTTTTACTATGTTTAATCACAGATGCTTCTATTTATTACCGGGGGTAGACTTCCTTTGCAGGAGGTCGTCTAGGTGGGTACCGCAACAGTGCCAGTTATTCTACCGCCTGAGCAGTGATGTGCAAACATCACTGTGCTCCGGTAGAAGGGCACTGTAGCTAGTGAAATTACTGGGCTAAAGAGTCTTAACATCTCATGACTCTTGAGTAAGAAGCGTTGGTGCAGTGCTCCTAGAGTTTCACATAATTGTGAAATCCTAGGTAACACTGTACTGATTATGGGCAGCCGTTATCTCTTAACATCAGGAGAGCGTCTTGCTCGTCTTCTACTTCATAACATAAAAAAAAAATGCTTCTATTTTACGTAAATGTTCGCGTTGTCAAATTTTCGTTTAAAAGTTCAAAAGCTCTTTTTGGATTTTCTCGCGTTAATGTTTGCGCGTAGTTGGGCTAGCCTATACACCGTAATTAAATAAACACAGAAGACAGTTGTGTTTAAGAAAAAAAATGTGAAATAGAAATAGGTACCTACCTAAGTCATAAAATTTATAGGGGTATGATGGGCAAAAATGAATTTACGCAATCGTTTCATAAATTGTCACTTGTCAAAAGTAATTTAAAAGAAAAAAAAAGAAGAGCAATCTTAGTAAAACATACTTTTAACGTAAAATCGTACAGAAAAAAGTAAAACACTAAGTAGCGTATACGTAAATGCCTTTCAATATTCGCAACCACAAAATCTCCAGTCCACACTCTTACCTACAGGTAAAACCCAACCTAAAAAACCTAAACAAATCTCGATAGAGATCCACTCCACCCGAGATAAGTGTCGACTATCCGACAGGTATCATTATGCGGAATACTTACCCGGAAGGTAGGGGGGAAGGGGGAGGCAATTTAATTCTGTCCACGTTCTAATAATGACCGTCATAATTCGTTCAAAGTGTCCGGTCTGGGGACAATTTCACCCGGTCTCCCCTCCTGATTCCTTTGCATTTTCCACCCCCCGCCACCTTAATTCCATTTTCATGCCACCTTGCACACATTCCCGGTTCATCTACGTATGTATGTTGTTTAGGATACTTTACTTAGTAATGACGCTTAACTGAGCCGCTTTTGCCGGGTTTCGTGTCACCTGGGTGCTTTGTATCACCTATTCTGAGTAAAGCCTCGTATAAAGCCTTATTTTTGGGTGGATTTCTTAATTAAAAGTTATGGCCTAAGACTGTTCTTTGTTACAGTTCTGTATATTATTTGAGTTTTTCTTAACATATTTTAGGAAAGCAGAAATATGGCAATATGAAAATTCTACTAATATTATGAATGCGAAGGTAACAGATTCGTGTGTATGATATCTCTTAGGACCTGACAGGACAAACGAAGTGTGTTTTGATATAAAAAAAATAGGTAACCCAAGTTGATTCGTGTTATCAAATTTTAAGTTTTTAATATAGAGTCGAAATGAAAACCTTCTGCACTAAAAAGGATTAAAAAGCTAACTGAATAGATTATAAAATCTGAAGACCTAACAATTTTACTAATATTACAAATATGATTATAAATGATTGGTATGTAAATGGCTTACACCCAGAAATAACACATAGACTAATTTTTAGTGGGTCAAAAGTCAAAGCCTATAGACACAGCAAGTATTATAACAATCGTTCCTCACCTTTCCATTTCTCGACTTTTCTCAAAAAACATTCGTCATTTTATAATCCTGTACAGTGCCGCCATCTTGTTTTACCCATGTGTGCGTACATTAACACATGTAGCCCATATTAAGTTTGATTTATACCTCTTATATCGTAAATGGATTAGAGAATCGTCCCTTTTGCCACCACTTGCGCTCGGGGGGCCAGGCGATTGGACTTGTGTGGACTTTTGGAGGATATATTGTTGATTAGTCGTTAAAAACTTTGAAATATTTTATGTTCAAAAGATGTACCTATTTTTTTTTGAGCTTTGGTTCTCACTTTGGTTGGACAGTGGTTTCTCTGATATTCCACAATATTATTCTTATTTGGCTTGACAAATTCTGTTGTTACTATCGAAGCATAAACGCATCTGACAACTAACAAAGCGAGGAATTATAATTTTAACAAGTATTTATGGTGATTGAAAAGTGATTCACAAGTTTATATTTTCGCACGATATTTTAAGCATATAATTACATACTTGAAATTTTACTTATATTTGCTCCATTTTCCCTAAAAATAAGCTATGACATGCTTTATCTTTAGGAATATACCAATCTTATACTTTACTTTTTTTATACGACGAAGTAAGAAGACGAGCAGGACGCTCTTCTGACGGTAATAGATAACGCTGCCCATAATTAGTACAGTGCTACCCAGGATTTTACAAAGGTAAAATACTGGGTGCACTGCGCCAACGCTTCTTACTTGAGAATCATAAGATGTTAACCCTTTCAGAACTGGCGTGCACAATTGTAGACATAAGATACAATGAAAAAAATTGCATACCTTAATCTTAATACTAAGTAGAACGGGAGTCCAAATTTATGCACATTAAGAAAAACTAGATTTTCCGAATAGTTGAAAACTAAATTATTTTTTATTTATTTTTTTAATAGTCTCCTTACTATATATACTCTAGACACACGGATTTTACCAATTCCACAGGGTGAAAAAAATAATTCAGTTCTGAAAGGGTTAAGCTAACTTAAACTCTTCAGCCCAAATAATTTCACTAGCTAGCTTTGACAAGTTTCTTATACTGTGTATTTTTTTTCATCTTATCTACTTATCCCCAATTTTCAAAGAAGCTTGGTGATCCCAAAACGGTTCTAACACCATAGTCACCATAGTCTCGGCATTCATAATTGGCGAGCGACGCTGGTGGGTCACCGTAAATCTATGGCTATAGTAATTAACAGCCTTGCCATGGTTAATGTTATGTTTTTGTTACAGGTAAGAGCTTTCGGGGACGCTGTGAAAGTGCGCGTATTTTGTTGTAAGTCTGTATATTTAAGAGAATATAATAAACATCGCCAATGAGGACAACGGGAATATATTTTAATTTGGTATATATTTATCTGTTTTATTTTTAAAACAGATTAAAGCATCCCGCGACGAAAGAGTCGCAAGCAAAGACAAAGTGCTTAAGTAACTAAAATTATTTATTCATTACATTCAGATAGGGGCTAAACCTAAATTTTTAAGCACATACATAGATATAAAAAAGATGTAATCATAAAATTCAATTTTGTTTTTTTTTTTCATAGTAACTCATTGCATAGTTGTGAAGTCCTGAGTAGCACTGTACTAATAATTATCGGCTGCGTTATCTCTTACAATCAGGAGAGCGTCTTGCTCGTCTTCTTACTTCTTTGTATAAAAATAAATAAAGAGTCACGTCTCATCAAAGTACAGTTAGCAGCAAACGACATCGATTTCATTAACACTTATTACAAGAGCCATAAAGTTCTAATTGTCCAATATCACAACACAAATGAGGTCCTGCAAGCACGATTCACACTTAAAAAGGCAGTTTTACTCGAGAACGGTTTGCATAATCAATGGAGAATTTACCCTTATTGCGAACTGTGTGTCTTAAAAATGTTAATTGGTTAAGGACTTATTGCAATGATGCAACTTTTAGTACTATTTCAAAAAAAGAGGTTTTGGAACTATTTCACCTATAACCGGCATCTGTGCTTCGGTAGGAGGGCACTGTAGCTAGTGTAATTACTGGGCTTGAAGAGTCTTAACATCTTATGTCTCTCAAGTTAGAAGCGTTGGTGCAATCCTGGGTAGCCGGTAGCACTGTACCTACCTACTAATTATGGGCAGCGTTATCTCTTACCATCGGGAGAGCGTCTTGCTCGTCTTTTTACTTCGTGGCATAAAAACATAGGGTAGCCTTAAAAAAAACTGCATCCGTTACATTCAGAATGGGCAGTTAAATAAAATCAAACACACTGAAAACTTTTCTGACTTTTGTGCTGTTTTCTGTTAATGAAAAACGCTCGGAAAATAAAAATTAATAGCGAAAACTGTAAATTAGAAACGACCCAAAACCACGAATAAAAATATTTATGGTTATTTTGATGTGCCCGTCAATTCATTATTTTTTAAAATATCATTATAATAGATACCTATTATAATAGATGATGAAAAATAATATCATTTAATCGAAGCGATTTAGTTCAACCTTTATTATCCGGACGGCGAAGGTTTGGAACTCTCTGCCAGCATCAGTGTTTCCAGTAAATTACAACTTAGGAGTCTTCAAATCGAGGGTTAATAGGTATTTACTAGGTCTGTGTGTAACATCTTCGACCGCGTCATCACTTACCAACAGATGAGACTGTGGTCAAACGCAGCCCTATTTTTAATAAAAAAAATAATTAAAAAACATAAAATTACTAATGTAGTTATTATGCACAATGTACATTGTACATACGTCATGTTAATTTTTATAATTCTAGCTATACCTACATATTATAATTATAAACAGAGATAGGTATTATATTATATCTTTGTAACGAGAGTCAATAATAATAATCGTAAAAGTATGTTTCTTAAAGCCCAATACTTTATTTTCTAGACGTCCTGTAGGTTTTACGAGGTAAATATTATGGACTCTAATTAAAAAGGCGAATGTGTATTTACTAGTCGATTTTATTACTTTTGAATTTGAATACAATTTAGTTTCATTCGCATATTTATTTTATTTAGAAAATTTAGTTTTATGAATAATAACAAAAGCAAAACATTTTGCTACTTGCACCTGCAGTTTGGTCATAATAATTTTATGACCCTTTCCATATTTCTAAATATTATTATGTGTTATTCTAAATCCACTTCAATAAACTTTAACAACTAAATTTCAGCCCGTGTGGTTTAGTGATTTACACGTAGGTAAAACTATAAAAACAAGAAAACTATGTGCTGTAATAGGTTCAAAGCTTTATGGTATAGAGTAAGAGGTATACCCGTATTTATAAGATTTTCTGCCAGAAAAGATGGTGATAACCTCAAAAAGCTCGTAATCACTGGAAAAGTGGAAGGGAAAAGACCCCGTGGCCGAAGCCCGATGCGTTGGTCGGACCAGATCCGCACCACTCTCGACTCTACCGTCTACGATGCTCTCCGGGTGGCCGGAGATAGGACAAGATGGCGTAACATCGTGAGAAAGAAGGTCATGGATGGAGGAGGTCACGACCCTCAGACATGAGGACCACGACTGATGGAGGATAAGATTTTCTAGAATTTGAAACCCAGATTATCCATTTCTTGTTGTTTAACCAAAATTCTAGGTTTAGTCAGCTTTCATTTTCGCTCGCATCATCGGTTAATATCGGTTAAAATTGTGTTAAAAAACTAATTAAAATGAATAGGAAAAAGTGAATTGCCGGCTGATCTCTCAGCGCACAACTTAAATCGCTGTTAAGTTTTATGACTTTAAGAAAAGGTTTCTTATAATAGCAAGTAGATCATCATCATCATCATCATCTCAGCCATTGGACGTCCACTGCTGAACATAGGCCTCCCCTTTGGACTTCCATATGTACCGGTTGGAAGCGACCTGCATCCAGCGTCTTCCGGCGACCTTTATAAGGTCGTCTGTCCACCTTGTGGGTGGACGTCCTACGCTTCGTTTGCTAGTCCGTGGTCTCCACTCGAGCACTTTTCGACCCCATCGGCCATCCGCTCTGCGCGCTATGTGGCCTGCCCATTGCCACTTCAGCTTGCTAATCCGCCGGGCTATGTCGGTGACTTTAGTTCGTCTACGGATTTCTTCATTTCTGATTCGATCTCGTAGAGAAACCCCGAGCATAGCCCTTTCCATAGCACGCTGGGCGACTTTGAGCTTCGAGATGAGGCCATTGGTGAAGGACCACGTTTCGGCAAGTAGCAAGCAAGTAGATATAGTATATTAATTATACAACGAAAAAAACCTTCTTCTTCATACATAAGTAACAAGTTACCTATCCAAACTAATCAAGTCACACAACTACAACAAAATCAGTTCGTTAAAAGTTGGGACCGCAATCGGTGGAATTACGGAAATGCATCGTGAAAAGGCGAGCTCATCAAAAGGAACCAGGACCAGACAGACGTCCATCCTGCATACAAAGAAGCTGAGAGGACAAGGGGGCGTGGAAATGTAAACTACGATACAGTATCTTATCTTAACCAAAATTGAGAATTTCTAAGTTTATGAATTGTTACGAATAAGAATCCCTCCTTGAGTCGTATTCACCATTACTGGGGGTCGTGACCCACATCTTTCAGGATGCGATCATAAATGATGGAGCGCCATCTAAAACGGTTGGAAGCGATTCTTATAGCTTCGTGCACTGGAGTGTCGAGAGTGGTGCGGATCTGGTCAGATCAACGCATCGGGCTACGACCTCGAGGTCTCCTTCCTTCAATTTTGCCTGTAACAATAAGCTTCTCTACGAATAAGAATAACTAGATATTATTAAACAGTTGACAGTATAAATTCCCTGCAATAGCTAGACTAACTATAATATCTATAAAAATTGACCCGGCGAACTTCGTACCACCTATCTTCCTCAATATATCCATATTTTCTCACCGTTTAAACCTTCCTTGGAATATGACAAACATTTCAAAACCAAAATTAGCCAAATCGTTTTCGAGCCGTTCTCGAGTTTAAGCGAGAGTAACAGAATTGCAATTCATATAATATATTTATGAAAATACGTAATTACAGAAATTTGGATAAAAAAATACAAAATTGTAAAATAAAATATGTGAGGCAGCGATAAAAAAAAAAATATTTTAAAGAAATGACGAATGCGACTTTATTGATAGTTCTTCATTATTTTAAATGCAATCATCATCAACTTGGTGTTGGTGAAATTTAGTAAAACAATATCTAAAACATTAAACATTTTAGAACAACTTAGTACCACCTGACAGTGGTTTGGAGCACCTGGATTTTCTGTAGATTGGTGAAAACAAGTATTCTTAACTGCTGTAGTAGCTGTAGTGTAGTGTGTGTTGTTTGCATGTTTTTTTCTCAATAAAGGCATTTGCCACAAAAAAATCTTAGTACAATAGATTACATATGTAAGAGAATAATATCATGACCTTATGCACTGTCTCAGTTTCCACAAAACGAAGGGAGACAAAAAACATTTGCTTCCACTAACGAAACAATCGCAAGCATAATTGATTTTAACGTAGACTCGACTGCAAATGAAGGGGGGTGGGGGTGGTTCTTGATCGTATCGGAGTACTTTTACTGCTGTAACTGTTCTTTAGTACTTATATACATATGTGTTGTTGAGTCCGATGTCTTTGTGTCAGGTGACTGGACGAATGCAGTACTTTCAAGTATTTTGAATCTCTTTGTAAAAACCTGGGTAGCACAGCAGGGCTATATATCACACCCACTAAGATTGATGTCCACTTCAGTGAATGAGAAGGTTTAAGCAAGTATTTTTTTAATACTAAATAGGCTTATTGCTTAATTAAAATGATGGAAAGTGAAAATGCGGTCGACGATGGATCACGTAAGAGCCTAGAAAGGTAGGAACCTATTCACTCGTGCCTTGAAGACACCCAAGTTGTACCACTCGGGGACACGGATGACGCCAAAGTGTTCTAAATGCAACCAGTTCTCTTTAAAAACGATAAAGCAAACGCTGAATGTACCTACGCAATTTTGTCTATGGATTCTAGTGTTTTACGTGTGAGTGGGCGATAGCCAATAGGCCTGCTGTAATTATGGGCAGCGTTGTCTCTTACCACCAGGAGAGCCTTGTCTTCTTACTTTTTTGTATACTTCTTTGTAAAAAAATATTCTTCTTTTTATATTAGAAACCGGCACCCCTAATTTATTTATTTACAAGATTGATAGTAATTTATGAGGCAACGTTTTTTAATTTAAATGAGGGTTTATCGCCATAAAACCTAGAATCTACCTACTCTTTACCAAATAGCCAGAACTAGTATACTTATTAACCCGCGTTTTAACCTTGAATCGCCACAGCATGGTTTGCAATTGTCTCATTATTCATAGAGATCCGTAATCCTTGTACATGGAACGGTAGGTGGGACAAAACTAAGGTACAGACGAGATCAGAAATTTATCCAAAAAAATAATAAAATAGTGCAATTTCAGTTGACCTTTTTTTTGAAAAGTTTATAACGAAAAAAAAAACGCTTTCTATTAAGATAATAATACAAACAAACATTATTGGAAGTTTAAACTTCATTCGAAAGATTTTCCCCATAAACTTTTTATAAAGCTTTATAAAGAAGTACTCATCAACATATTCAAATATGTATTTTACGGACTGACTTAAAATAAATGAGTTCTGGGGACACGGGATTTTTTTTTTAATTTTTTTTCTTGTCTGTCACCATTAAATTGATGACTCAGTCTAAATTTACTCTGGTCAATTGGAACAACGTAAGATTTATTCTTAATTCTTACAGATGATAAACCATAATTATGGCTTGCAAAAGATCTTATGTGTGCGACAGTACATATGGTATTCTAAAAGTTTTCCCAAAGCCTAATGAATCAGGTGGCCAAGACACAACCTCCCGTGCTTATTCAAATCAGATACATGCACCTTGATTAAACCAGGTCTGCCACAATCTGGGAACCAAGTCAAGTTTCAACGGCTCTTTTTATTGGGTTGGCACTATTGGACGGCTGATTATCATCTGGAGCTTCTTTTGCTGTAGTTCTTTTTAGTTTGTAAGTTTTAAAATTGGAAGACTGGATTTGACATGGGTGTTTGATCGACTTCAAGTCTTTGGATTTGATTCTTGGCCTATTTTGATGTAAAATTAGGATTGCTGTTGACTATTAATAGTGGAGAGACACTTGAAGAAGATAAAGTGAAAAATTAAATGAAAGCTAATAAAACGAATTTTATTACGAATAAGACATAGAAGGTTTCGTATTTTAAATTTAGAAGCTACTCGTATAATGATTACCAAACTGAAAAATAATTAAACTAAAAACATTAAAACTAACGATGCACCTAAAAGGGAACTCAAATTATATCAGTATTTATGCCAACAAAAACACAAAGAAAGCCTAGCCTAGAACGCCATAGTTAAGATAACAAAGCAACAGAACAAAAAGGTGAACCATCAAGTATCTAAATAAGGGTCTGGGTTGAGTGCGACTGCAACGCACGACCTCCTAAATATTCCGATTCTTAGCTACCCGTTTCATATGAGATGCATGCAGCAGATAGCCAATTTGCTGGACTCGACTGCGCCTCGATTCGAGATATGGTAATCGGAGGAAAAAGTCGCATGCGAGATGCAGCGAGATCGCTCCTTAACCGTCTGTGACTGGCCCTTCAGGTCTTCAAGCCTTCTCGTTGATAACTTTGGAAATTGAATGCTGGGGAAGTGAATGTGCCGGTCTAATGCTTACCATGATTGTATTTAAATGGCCTTTGATAGGGTTTCTATAATGCCCTTTTTGAAAATTGTTGAATGTGTGGAATTAGAAACAATACTCTTTTAAACAAGATACATTATTTGTAATTAAATCTAATAGTAAAATGGTATTGTTAAAAAAGTGTTAAAGAGTATAAAATGTTCTGCGTTTTGGTGCCATTTTTCGCACTTAAATTACTGAACCGTACACAACGTCGTATCCGGTGGTCCTGGTTGTCGTAGTTTCAGACCTTGAAAGAGAAGGGGAAAAATAAAAAAACCCAGAAATATAAGAAATATTAATTTAATAAAAAACTTTTAAAAATTTTTTTATTAACTAATACATGATAAATATTTTCATATTATCCTCTTTCACAATGTTCTATTCGTCATCAAATCATTACACGACATCATCAATACCCTCAATAGCAATAATCAAAGTTTTTCAAATCTGAATCCGATTAGTTGAAGAGGGAGGGCCTGGGCAGCCTCAGGCTCTGTTGCGGTAGGTCAGTAATGAATAATTTATATTGAATTATGGTAATGGTATCGGTGAGCCTTGCGCGATTATAGATTGAAATCTCAGGTCGGGGGCTAAGCGTTTGATACCTATGGGTCACTATATGATTTCTGAATGTGCAAAATAGTTTCAACAAAAAAAGTACAGTTGAAATATTTTAATTGAATAATATAATATTTTATTGTTTTTTGAGAAGTTTGTTAGTCTCGCTGTATAAAATAAATAATAGGAAGTCTTAACATGGCTAGTACAACTTAAATTAATTTAGATTTAAAGATCTAGGTAGCGTCGGAGTCGGAAATTAATTGAAATCTTGTCGTCAAGAACATAATCATTTTCACTCTGTCATGAAACATATTATATATTCATTTCATTTTTCATTCATTGTACTGGCTTGCATATTATTATTCCTGCTGTGTCGAGTCACAAAATTCAACGTAAAAATTTTCTCTTGAAAAACGTCAACCGATTATAACTTAGAAATTTCACCCCACATCCGTCCAATGATTAGATCCCCTATCCGTAATGACGACACAATTACGTCTGTCCCAGTGGTTACATCAACGTCTGAAAATGTTGACGTGCATGTCAGAGGAGTTACGATATTAAGAGCTACTGATACATAAATAGCGAAATTAAAATGATTCTTAAAATAAATAAAAGTCGATCAACTCAGTTTCATCCACTTCACTTAGAAATTTCCCCCCTCATTCCACTCAACGATATCCATTCTCTTGGAAATTTCACCTCTTTATTCCGTCCTTCTCAATGATTAGATCCCCTATCCGTAATGACGACACAATCACGTCTGTCCCAGTGGTTACATCAACGTCAGGCTTCGACGTGCTGACGCTGCAGTGTCCACCTCCTTGCATCCACGTCTTGAGGTGGAGAGGTTCCGGTTAAAATGAGCAGGGTGTTTTAATAGCACATTTTTGAAATTTTACTGTTACAGAATGAACTGTAACAGAGGTGAAAAAATCAATGTCCGTTGTCCAAAATTATGGATGATATTAATCTCAATATAGAGATGTAAACACTGTTGGTGAGAAGTCAGTAAAACAATGACTATCAGTCCAAATAATACTTATGAAATTATTATTATTAAAGAGATAATTTATAGAAATATTATTATAGTAAAGTTTACTTTTGTATTCATTATAAGCTAGCCCTTGACTACGATCTCGCATGACGTTACATGACGATGTTATGGTAGATGGTAGCAGAACAAATCTAAAAGGCGCGATAATCCCCTGTAATACAAAAAAGGAAAGGCATTTATAGAAAGCATAGATTGAAATAAATTTAAGTCAATACATGAACAAACAAAGCATGTAGCCAATACGAAGCACCTTACATCAGCGTGGGCCGCCTCCCCACCCTCGGGAGGCACGTAGGCCTGGCCAGTGGTCGCCAGCATACTAATTATCAATTAGCAGGGTCTTGGCAGACGTTCGCCCTCTAATGGCCATAATTGGGTTTTAGTTTTAAAAGTTCCAATTTTACTCAGCTTTATTTGAGCTACTCGTACATCGGTTCTTAGGTTTTGGTGAAATTGTTTTTTTTGTGATGTTGCATTTTTTGATATACCAACCTAGTAGTATACTCTTTTAAACTCATTTTAGATTAGCTGTTGATTCGCGTGATGTTAAGCAGCCATAGACGGTACGGTACCAGAGGTCATAATGACCGCTTGACGACACGGTTTTGTCCAGTGGGTGATATTACTAACTATGGCATGAATTTTATTTAAAAAAATGCGAATTTCGTCGGTAAATAATTATAGATACCTACTACATACGATATTACAATATTATGTAATTCTAGAAACAAAAACCATTAGTAACTCAAACTATACTATTAGAAATATTGGCGTGATTTTAACCTGACTTGAAACAAACGATGATTGGCCAATACACGAGTAACTTCGAAAATAGAAGTTAATTTAGCTGACTTCGCATTTCTGAACTTCGAACTAAAGCTCAAGTTGCCGTTCAGTTTCATTTCATATAATTTATAACCCCACGGTCTCTATCACCCGGCAAAAATACTCGTAACAATCAAAAGTCGCATAAACTTTTGAAATACGCAACGACAATAAATAAAAAGAGATACGTGAGTCGTGCAATTAATTAAATATGCACACGCTATAAAATTGAATCTCTCTTTGAAATACATAAAATGCGGGATTCAGTGACAAAACTTGAAGATAAGTTGATGATTTGCTTTTATGACGTTTTGATTATCAATTTAAGCTGGACGCTCTAAGTAATATTGAGAATTTAATGACAAAAGATATATCCAAGAAATACGACGAACATAAAAATGTAAGGACACCGCCGCGTACGTTTTTTAATCTAATAAAATTTATATTTTGTTATGAATAAAATTATGATAAATTATAAATAAATGACGCGTCGTGAAGTTCGCAAAAGTGCATCTCTCCGATTCTATTTGCATACTTGATTGAGAGTATTTTTACGAGTATTCTGGAATAAAACTATGATAAGTAATTAAATTATGATTCACTGTTAATTAACCTTTAGTTGCTATGATATTTGTGACGAAATTGATTATACCCTTACATAGACTTTCAACCATTGCAACAAAACAAGCTGTTACTACGAGTATATCATTAGTGTGATTCCGGTGCTTGATATAGGAGGCATCATGATTTCCTTTTCTAGACACAGTTTTGAAATTAAGAATCAGGGAAAATAATAAAAAAGAGAAGAGAGTGACAGAATTAAGAACTTTTTTTAAGCTCATTGCATTATATTTATGGTGTTCAATAGTTTTCTATTCTATTCTACTAAAAGTTCCACGTGGCACTTTCCCAGGTTCTTTCACAGGCATTTGTGACAGAGGACTACCATTACCAAAAAATGTACCTGCTGAAATTATTCTAATTTGTTTGATACTATATCAAAAACGTGTCGCCGAGCGGTTATTGGCCGTGTTCCGGCATGATTTTTAGTGAAGCTAGGATTTGTTCCGCCTTCTAGGTTTATTCAACCATCTACGGCCGCATCATCATTCAACAACGCTAGATCATATGGTCAAAGGCTTAGCTATAATGAATTAAAAATAAATCGTCAGTATCTTTATTATTAAGTTTCCCGCTAGGTTTATATCCACTGGCAGTACCTTTATTCTGTATGCAGTTAACATTACATTTAACATCTCATGTCTCGTGTTCTGACAGTCGTGATTTGAATTGACCCTTTAATTGCGTTTAACCTATTGACTGTTGCTAAAACTTTGAATGCTTATTTTAACCTTTTTGTTGGTTTGTCTTCAATATATTATTTAATTATATCGTCTCGTATTACGTAATAATAGAAAAATAAATTTCTATTATTACATACTCGCAATGCCCAGAGATTTAACTTGCTGAAAGAAGCTTATGTCCTTTTCTGGGCTCTAAGCAACGCGACGATGTGGCCGTAGATGGTAGCTGTCTAAACCTAGAAAGTGGGATAAATCCTTCCCTGAACATCATGCGGAACACGGTCATTATAACACGGTTTTATCCAGTGGGTTGTAACTGTAACTAGCCATTGCCGAAGCCAACCACCAGTAGGTACATTAGTACGTAGCGTCCGTGGCACAGTAGTCATACGTCCGGCTTTTAATCTGGAGACCCTGGGTTCAAGTCTTAGTATGTAGCAAAAAGTTCACCTGGACGCTACCGTATTTCATCCCGGTTGTTTCCTATAATATATCTAGGAGGCAGTCGTTAGGTCATGAAGTAAACTCGGCAACCTGAAACTGCAACGTATACGTTGGCCACAAAAACTATTAATTGCGATATGACTCTGTATGATCTGTTTAAGTAGGGTAGGGGTTCTGTTGGAGTATAAACTCCAATTATTATTATTATTAGTATAGTTTACATGGTGTTTCTATCAAAAGTACCATTATACTTTTTAAAACCTCATCCTCATTGTTAACTTCTTTTTTAGTACAATTATGACCGCGCTGACAAATTAATCGGTCGCTTTCTCCTCCGGAAATATCAAACTGTGTCTAATAAATTTGTCACGCACTGATCTGTCTTTGGCTATTTTAGATCTGTGTAATAGTGAGATTTTGGAACGTTATTTTAAAAACCATTTTTGTAATGAAATGAACTAAATATTTATCTACTTAGCCCGTATAGTGTAATATAAGGCATAAAAATGATTATCTCGCCACACCATCCGATTCTGTGCTTAGTTGGTGCTTAGTACAAAAAAAATTCAAAAGACAAGATTATAAGGGAAGCATTGATAATAATATGCTAAAAAAAATTATAATAAAAATTCCTGTACATAAATATGTTCAAACCAATTTTTCAGACGATTCATCGTACTACAGTTCTGACTTATTAAAATTAATTAAACTGTATTTTTGATATGATCCTGCGTAAATTGATTGACCGAGTCAAACCCAGTCCTACGGAAATTACACATAACTTTTAACATGTGATTTTCTGAGTACATCACAATTAAACATGTATACTAAAAAAATGACAAATTATTAATTATTGCTGTTTAAAATAATAATCAGATTCTATAATAATTTAATTAACAGAAGCTGTCTTCACGTGTTGTTGTATCTCAAATCTTAAAAGAGTATCCAAATTAAATTGTATCTTCTCCATCAGAGGTGTAAGGAGCATCACTCATCTGTTGATTGATGCTCACCGTCCGATCCCTTCCGGGCATTTCGACGCCTTTAAACTGCCCTTTTTCATCATTTTTTCATCATCCAATTCATCATTTATGAGATGAAACACTTTTTTGTAAACGGCGCCAACGTCTTCGTACTCTTTTACCACTTTTTGATTCTTTTTTCGTGTTTTCTCCCCGTGATCGAGTAGCGGTCGTCTGATGTTAGCTTCCGTCATAATTAACTCAATTTTAAAGATTTATGCACTGTTATAAATAAAGTTTTGAGACGGTTAAATTGATTTATACAGCTCCGTGATAGAGTGGTTAGTTTCAAATTGTTTCATTCTAACAGAAATAGAACGCTTTGAATTTTTCATATTATTTTCTTTTTACCAATTACCACTATCTAAAATTTATTTGTTTTATAACAAAATTAATATTAGTGGTGATTATAATATGATTTATACAAAGCATTCCTGTGCGAGGCGTGTTCTGAATTTTGTTAAACATTTCAAAATTCAAGCTAATTTTTATGATGACAACATCGTAGGCAGATTCTATTCGAAACTAAACTGATATTATTATAAATTCTAATGATTAATAAATAATATACTTCTCTAATAAATAGTCGTTAGAAATATCGAAAACTGTATAAAATTAGAATAATATGATATTGATGCCTAAATACCTCGATTTTACGGTTTTGTACCAATAACTCTTATTTATTATGTTAAATTTCATCAACTTGTGTTCGATTAAATTATGCTATAAATAATAGAATTTGAATTCATTAACAATTTCATGCTTCATTATTATAATGCCTATTAAGGAAGTAATATTTCTGGTTGTCTATTTAATAATTTTAATGTTACACGTAACTTTGCTAGGTTTTATCACGTAGATAAGTAGCTAATATTATAAGAAATAAAAAAGTTAAATAATATGCTGAACGCCCGTTTTCTGACCCAGGTATGGGCGTAATTTAGAAGTTTGGGTTTAAGAACTTTCATATGCTTGTTTGATTGATACAATTTAACAGTTGTAATATAAAACACATATAAAATATTGACGACGTCATTACCAAAGTGAATGGTAGCTTCGGTTCCGGATCGTATGTTTTATGATCATTTTAGAAGTCAGTTAAAAGTCACTCAAAAACATTTTATTACAGTTTTACGACCAGAAATCGGATAGTCCGTCTTTTTAATGCGCGCAATGATTTTATACATGTTTTTTTTATTATTTCATGCACTATCATATTAATTTTCATTGTTATTAAAGTTAATAGTTTTTTAAGTGTATCGTTTCATTAAACAAACGTACCGACATTTTGATGGTGGTATTAATTTTATTTAATAGTGGTTTTTTAAACCATAAATATTTTGTGCCATGGTCTGTATCTAGTTTCATGATGATAGTACTTAAATAGTAATAAAATCATGTTGAAACAATAGTAAATGATAGTTTGAATACTTGAAATTAAATAATCGCTTAGATTTTCAGATAGCCTTTGCAAGCATTGTGAAATGATGTTATTAAGTAATTACATTAGTAGTAAATTATAGTAAGTCTTTAATATTTATTACTAGACATAAAATTATAGGCAAAAAGGTAACCATGAATGTTTTCCATAAATAAGTAAACTAGTTTAAAATCAGTAAAATGCTTCTCCAAGGCTCCAATCCTTGGGCCACGTCTCTTCCTTTTGCATGCCTATCGCTTACAACCAAATACGAGATAAACTTCGTAAGTAAGGACAGCCTCACGTAAACATTTAAAA
The DNA here is from genome assembly GCA_947507615.1 of Hemithea aestivaria. NCBI lineage: Eukaryota > Metazoa > Arthropoda > Insecta > Lepidoptera > Geometridae > Hemithea > Hemithea aestivaria. The sequence continues at coordinate 1,097,598 of OX382331.1, forward strand.
TACAAAGCTATAATAATATATTTATCTTGTGTTCTCCGACATTTAACACGTCGTATTTTGACGTACTTTATCGTCGACAGTGTCAATTGTACACGCTACATACATAAATACGTTTGTTGTGGCACCTCGTCGCGCTAACAAATGTTGAAGTTTCTTAGGAAACTGGAGGAAGACTAGCGTAGGTTCATTGTGACATGGTACTAAAAAGGCAACTTTACTCAGTTAGGTATGTCGTCCCGTATGAGAATTTACGATGGATTCGGTCGAACTATAAAAAGTTAGTTTCTTATTGAGGTGGGTATTAAATTATTTCCGATATTGAGATGTTACGGTTTCAGTTTATGGCAGTGTAAGAATGTTTGAGTCAATATTTGTAACAGTTTATTGACCTATGAGTTTACGTTTAGGAAATGATACACAAATTACGAATAAGATTTACACTTTTATTGGAACCATCAAAGTTAGATTTACGGCTGCTGTGAATGCTTATTACATTAATAATATCTATTTAACTACATTTTTGTGTTAAAATTCAGTGGATAGTGACAGTTTATTAAGTTATTAACAGATTTCTCATGGGAAAATTACGATTTTGTTTTGATTATGATTGGACACGGCTTATTCTATGGCGAGAGTTTCAATACCTACGATTTCGTTCGTGTGATCGCATTTTTGTCCCATACAAAACGTAAAAAGAAAACAAGTGATTCTTGTCGAGATTCCAGCATAGTTTCTGGGATGGGTCCAGTCTCGAGGAAAGAGTTATGAGTGACATTGTTGTACTATTGAGATAAACGAAAATTATGGAGCTTTAGAAGTATTTTTTAAACATTTAAAATTTGAAGGCTAATTATTGTAAACTACGATCCCTTATATCTTATTCCCTTATAACATCCCTTTGGATTTTTTTACTTGATATACACCAAAAAATAAGTATTTGTTCTATATAATATACGAATCTACTTACAGATATACTTTCTGGGTAGGCTCTTTCGGAGTGGGTTCAGTTTTCGGAGTTTTAAAATAAATTTGTAAATACATATATACTTGCAAAAGTGCTCCTTTGTAGCTTATTTGAATAAAATGCTTATTTATTTCATTTGAGATACACAGCGGTGCAAAAGTCACTAAGTTCCTAATACAGCAAAGTTAAAGTCAAGCTCCTGACTGAGGGTTACATTATTTATTATCATTACCACGTTGATTCCATGGAGCAATAACCGTCAAATGCCACCTCCATTCGCGAGTCTGTGATCCTCACAATAATAATACGTCAACGCCACCTCGCTATCTAAATGGCGTTGAAATGCTTCCATCAATAAGGTGCTGAGTGTGTATCGGTGTTTCCGCGTCCGATCTTTGTTTTGCCTCTAATTTATTGCATCCGTGGTCGTGACGGTGTGGGTGAATTTTTTAACGCTAAATGTATTTGAATGTCCTTTGAGATTGTGGATGCAGTATTGTTATGCTAAGTTCAGACGATAGTTTTGTTTTGGTTTGTGCACTATTGGTTTGTGGGAATAATGTTTGAAATTCATATATTATTTACATGGTCTATTTGACCGACAATACATATGTTGGTAATGGTCAAAACCTTGTCGGCAAAACCATGTCGGCAACATCACTTGTTGCAGACATGGTGATGCAGATGTCAACCGTTCACCAGACGAACCGTCTACTTCAGCAGAGGCAAAAATGGCTATTGCTAACAATAGTGTTGACTTAAGTCAATGTACGACGAGCATTTTATATGAAAAATGGTCAAAACGAATAATTTAAAGTGAGTTAATAAGTTTTAGTGTTAGAATTTTAATTTATTTTACTACCATTCTCATAAAAATCTATTTATTACAAAAAAGAAAACTGAAGATTAATAATTTATTTATAAAATTAGAAGTAGTATTGCTAAGATGAATTCAATAAAATACATAAGTATCGCTAAAGTGATTAGTACAAGAAACCCACAACACCTTAGAGTACGACTATCGAGATGCAAGGCAGCACTGGCTACCGAGAGTCAATAACAATTAATTACTACCATATCGTTAGAAATAGAACAAAGCAGTACTGTGACTGTGACCAAGTATCAACGAGTAGGGTGACAAAGCATCGCATGTCTGCGGGGAATGTTCGCGGACATCGGACAGGGTGTTCACACGATCAGATTGTGTTTTGTTTATGGCATCCAGCGCCCACCATTAGCCCTCGCCGCTGCTTCAATTGCCTAATTAGAATTACACGCTCCGACGGTGTACCAAGACCGGTTTTTGCGAGCCTATTTGTGAGGTTGATCTAGATATGGGTACGTTTCGAGTGTGCAAATAAAACACGTCAAAGTTTTTAATTCAACTGCTAATAATGGTTACATTTAAACAGATGTAATAACTTTTTACTGCATATACAACAGCTAATGGTCTTAGTAACTTTTGTTTAAAGTATGAAGGGCGTGAGAAATATATTTGCGGTATGCAGTAAGAAATAAGACAGAATTAATAATATTCATAGGCTCCGATTCTGTCGGAAGTAGGCTAGCTCACAGGCTTAACCGCTAGAGAATCCTATGAGGAAATTTTTCCTCGCGCCATATGAATTCGATGAATTCATCGAAAAAATAATTTCAACGTGAGCGAACAAAAACTATGTTCATAAAGATATAGAAAAGTAAAGTTAAAAGTCATTGCCTTAACTTTGTAAAATTAATCCCATCAAAAACATAAATGTGAAAAGAGAGCCAAGTTCAATATTACGATGTATGTACTCATAGTTACCTATGATTTGGTAGTTGACTTCAACGACAAAAGAAGTGAGATCTAAATGGGTGCCAAGTTCAATGGTCAGTCCTGAAAAATATTTACAACAACATAAAATATTTTATTACAACTTAAAAGATTATTTCTTCTTATCACTTAGAATTAATATTATTTTGAAGCCTAAAGACAGTTTTTTTGTACAGTACTTTTTAGTATGTAATAGGTTTAAGACACCCAGTCATAATAAGATTAATACCAAATGATTATTTTATTGCACCTCCCCCCACCCCACTGCTCCATGGCACGGCCGTCGCACCGCTCACCGCGGCCCGTGAACCTCGCCGTGCTTCGATATACCTATACCTCTAATTAATTTAGTACTTATTTATATATAGCATTTATGTGCACTATTGATTTGAATATTGTACCTAATCAATTGATTTTTAAACAATACTAGTTACTAATAAATTTTTCTATATTCACCCAGCTATCTTATATACCTACCGCCGACCGCCTACCTGGTTGGAAATTTAACTTTTTAGATCATCTGGAACTGGATTAGAATTTCGATCAAAAGAAACCTAAGCCGACAAGACTTGTAATGACGACGACTTGGCGGGGGCACTGCCGTGCCCCCAGATACCGCCACATACCTATAATATTATGACTATACGTTACAGGTACGTAGGTATCTAAAATGTTTACACCAACTAGCACCTAAGGCGATATACATACATACATTATTTTTATTGTAAACAATGTTAATATTATTACCTCTATGTTACTGAGCCGCCTTGTGCTGGTGAGTCGATATTCGATATATTGATAGGTATTTACATAGGATATACAATTGTTACGTAGGTACCAGGAACCTATTTTTATTAGTGACTAGCTGTGCCTAGCTGTTTTACCCGCTATACAGTTTGGTACAGTAGTGTATATTATGTTATTCCAGGGGTCTAAGCTATATTTTTTATTATACCAAATTTAAAGTCAGTTTAGGCGTGAAAAAGTAAAAAACATAATATCCATACGTACAGTAGGTATAAAGTTTGTATTTATATTTATAATTATATTAGTAGGAATACTGGACTCGCGCGCACTTCGTAGTATCTAACAGAAAATAGCCGCCTACACAAAAATTATAGCAACATGCAACATGTATTGCTTTATGTGTTCCTAGGCGTCCCAAACTTTAATATCATACATTTAAAAAAAATTAATAATAATTTAAAATGATAAAAAAGTACTAGTTTCTGATTTTTCCCTTTGTTACTACGACATTACCTATCGGGATGCCAAATTTCAGCTTTCTAGGTCATCTGGAACTGGGATATTACTTTTGATCTATCCCTCAGTATGTATTAACTTCACCGATTACTGGATGTTCATATCTAAATAACCGTTTGAGCTGTGTTATTGGAATTTGGAACAGAGATATAGTTCGTATATTTAAGTATATGTGCCAAATTTGACTTGTCTATGTGTCATAGTTTTTGTATAACGAGGGTGTAAAAAGTCGTCAAAACGCGCTTTGGATGGTTCGTGTAATATAACACACGGCGCGGTCGCCAGTTCCTTTGCTTGAACTTGGCTTGACTCGCTGCCGCGTGTCTAGATAAGATTTTTTATTCAATACTTTTCATGACAACAAAATACACCGTAGTTATTAGTTACCGGCTTATTTATTTCTTCTCTTCTTATGAAGAGTCCCGTTATCGTAAGACCAAGCCAAGATCCGCAGTAGAGAAAATTCACGCCATTTTTTCAGGTGTTGGATAAATAAAAATAATTTATTTCTAAACGGTTTCAAGTTTTATCACGATTAGTCCAGCTTATGGCGAATACGCATTAACGCAGCAAGCTGCAGTCCATTTAGATACAAATTTATTCGATCGTTAAAAAAAGAATTCATTCCAAAGATTTGAGGCTCCACCGCTCGATATAAATTATAATTATCGCCATCAAACGCCTTGAAGGAAAGTAAAGTTAAGTAAAGTTACTGCATATAAAAATCTAAATGCACGCATAAAATGTATTTTATCGTATACGGTTGAAATATCGATACGATTTCCTTGATCCGGGGAATAAAATCTGGTGACGGTGATGTTAGTGGAGAATTTACTTGTACGCAGGACTGTCGTAAAATTGAAGATGTTATGTCCAATGATAAGTGCGACGGCGGTATCAGAATGTCCCGCGTGACATGTTTATCGTGGACACCGTACCTTTCTGCAAAAAGAGCATTGATCAGGACTTTTTTCATTTAATGTCATGAGATTGCCGAATATAAAATTGATTGGTGCAGTTTTGTGTAACTTTATACTGGTTTTGTTACAGTTTTATGACTCGGATTTGGTTACATTTGATTGTTTTGCAATGTTTTGATGTTTCGTATTGAAGAAAGACTTACAAGCAGACTGCCTGATGAGCGGTCACAGTCAATGTGTGTGTTGAGTGAGATTTGATGAATAAATTACTAGTTTGAAAATAAAAAAGTACACAGAACTGTTACAAACTAAGAAATCAGGTAATTGGTAAACCTACTTCATAAAATTTTCAGACTGACGTACCGACATACTTAATTATTTTTTTATTGTGTTTTAGAGCACTAATTCTAACATATTCGTTCATAAAACCCCAGTATATTATAACCTTGACAGTAATCTATTGTTACAATAAAAAAATATCTTTTTTATTCAATTTTATCTTTTGCCTTCGTAATTTTTTGTCATAATGTCCAAAAATCCCTTACTTATAAAGTTGTGACACTCGGCGCCGTTCCCAAAACATATTGACGAATCATCAATCATCCATCTGCGGACTCGAATCCATCATTTCCTTAATTAATTTATCAAATATCATATCTACTTACAAACCAAACAACCACTGGAAAATAGCCTTTATTATTATAGCAATAAGGCACAGTAGCATTAAGTTTTTTGCCAATTATTACCTGTAAAGTGTGAGGTGCGCAGGCGCCGATGTGGAGATAATTCGATATAATGATATTGTTGATAAAGATATTATTTTTAATGGATGTGCAGATGCGGAGTGACAAGCTTGTGAAAGTAACAGTTTAATTACTAAAAGCACTTATTTATTTACTTAGGTTTATTATACCGTAGGTAGCAATCGAACCGTCTTAGAACCGAAGATAAATAAAAAGTGAAGATACGCTACAGGCGTTTCGCAAATGGACCACCCTAATTAGGTACATGCATACAATTTTACTTCCGTCACAATCGGTGCGGAAACCAACATCTTCCGACCCAGCAGGCCCAAGTTTAGCTACAGCAACGACAGCGCATTTCGAATAGTTCCTTTTTCTAAGATTAAAATCAAAAATTTGACCATACCAAACGTGATTTCTAAAAACAACAAACCTTCAAGAATCTATCTTCCCATTCGTATCAAACAGCTCTATAACTCTAAAAATAATCTGAAATAGAAACAATAGCGCACGTCTCGAGTTGGGGTCGGGCCACACGGGCGATGTCATCGGCTGATTGATCGGTCGATTGTACCCCGTGTGGATCCGTCATCGATAGGGTTGGCTCTGTGTTATTTATTTTGTTTCGTATCTTGTCGGCGATATTGAATTCTTGGAGATATTTATCGATGGTTTTGATTTAAGGAGTAAGTTTTCGATCTTTTAAGTTACTTTTGGTGTTGACCGGTTGGATGGTGTTGACTGAAATTAATAACAATAAATAATATTAAAAGCGTTTATTTCCACACAAGAATAAGTTTTTTCTTAAGTACTAGAAAGTTAACATTTTAGTTAGGTTGCACACTTATCTTGTGAGGTACTGGTGCCTACTATAATAGGTTTATAGAATAAACATGAGGTTCTCAGTGACCCCCAGTCCCATCAAATAGTTTCATAAACTAACAACCAACGTTGCCTTTCTCCACTGTCATCTAGTCTCAAAATCTACTTGTCAACATTATCTTACAAAAACAACTTAGCACAGAAATCCTCAGCCATCAAACAGTTCTAGCAACTAAAAACCAACGATGCGATACATTTACCAACTGCCATCAAAATAGTTCCATCAACTTGGATTGGTTAGTCCAACGATGCCTTTCCCAAATATCATCTAGTCTCAAAGTCTACATGTACTTGCAAAAACAACTAGGCACAGAAACCCATAGCCTATATACCATATTATAGTTTCATCAGCCAACGACGCCTTTCCCAACTGTCATCGAGCCCCAACTTATCTACCAATAGCCCCGTAAATCCACCTGCTAACCCCAACCTCAGCTATTTGTCAATTACCGGTGCCATATCGCATCGTCGGCCATCTTGGCGCATGTAAATGTCAACCGACGCGGACCAATTACACTGCGCGGGCGCACGGTGACGGCTACAGCGCACGCAGATACCATAAAGTCTCCCGCCATTTATAGAAGTGAAATCTCCAGATCGGCAGGTCCAATTAATGCAGGCTTGCATCTGATATGGTCTGAGCTTGGCTGTGTGGAAGGTCGAGGATCAGCTTTGATGCTCCTTGGATTCAATATGTGAAAGGGGGAATAGCTTTTTTTATTATAGGTTAGTCTTTGACTGCTATCGCGTGTGCTGTTAAGCGATGATGCGACTGTAGATGGTAACGGACTAAACTCAGAAGGCGGGATAAATCCCTTAACTGAACAGCATGCCAGAGCATGGTAATAATGACCCATTGGCCACCACTGCTTTACAAAGTTGGGTAGTTGAGCTATTGAGCTATGTCATGAATTCATTGCATTCATAAGTAGAACTTATCCTGTTCTAAAATGAAACTGTCCACCTAACAAAAGATTTCTGGAACAGCATGTCCTTTAATTCCAGATCATCTCTTTTGTATCTCTATTGTCCGTCAACTCCACGAATGAATTTAGAAGCGTGATTCCCAGATATCAGTTATAGTCCTGATGGTCAATATTTCACGAGTCAACGACGCGATAAGATTCATAATGTCCGCGCGGCTTTTGTTTTAAAATCATTAAACTCGATCCGGCTGAGTTACAGTGAAAACTGTTACATTTAATAGTATCGATAGCGGCTGAATTACTAGTAGCGAGCATCAGGGATCAGATAATGTAATATTGTAGTGGGTGAGTGCGTCACACCTCCGCTCGCGGCTGCGGTTGTACTCCTCCATAGAATGCGAGCTCGTCTGCAGCGCAGTAACTCCTCGCGACCATGTACAGGCCTAACTTAATATGTGCATCACGAATAACGCATATATGGATCCGTACCCGCCCAGCCACCGCCGGCCAATCCTACTCCGCATTTAAAACGTCTCATTGTATGTATATCGAGTGGAATAAATTGAGTTCTTGACGTGCCATCACGAGGACGACGCCGATAATCCCCGAGGATTTAAAAGCGCTTATCCCGAAGAAACCCCTGAAAACCTACAAATCAATCGTGCGCCCGCACTCCATAAATTAACAGAAACAATGACCCAAAATTATTGGGCCGTCTCCTTTATCGCGCTCGTATTGTTCCTTTTTTCCGAGCACAAATGAGACTGGCTGCGACTTATTAGGTTTCGGCATTCGGCGATCGCGCGGCGCGATAGGGAGCGATGCGACCGCGCCCGTCACATTCTTAATTATTCCGGCGGACAATAGCGCTAGTCGCTAATTGATGCGCCGTCGCGATCACTAATGCCCGTATCTGGTGCTCCATCATGAGACGCGATACCTGCGTATTAACATAAACAAGCGGCGCGCACTCGCGTCCATATTTCTGCTGTCGTCGTGACGCGCTCGGTATTGTGCGCGCGATACGGATCGCACGCGTACGATATTTAGAAGCCTTAAATTCGCGTCGGTTAACGAGACGGTTCGTGCGTCGTCGTCCTTTTAATGATAATTTTCTCTTACGGGGGGTGTAGTGAGTTGACGGTTCGTATTAAGGGTGGGGATGGTTTCATAAATATTTTATTAGTTGTGAGCGGCGGCCACCTCTCTCATTACGGGCCCGGCGCGATCATTAGTGGCGATAAAATGCGGTCGGGACGCGTCTGCCCGGATCGGTGCATTCTTAACACGTTGCCTGTCCGTTCTCTTACTCAGCCCGCTGTAACCTCCGTACAGGCGTTGCCTTTTGTTTTCGCACCGGGGTTTGTAATTACCGCAGAGTTTGGGGTTAATGGACCCGCTAGCTTCTTAACTGAATTAAGAGCGCTCATGTTTGCCTTTTGTTTGCTTATTTTAAGGCTGGACAGGGGGAAGAATGGAGAAATCGATACTTTAAAAGACTGAAGCAAATAAATATTAGAGTAGAGCTAATAAAAGGTTTTCGTTTTAAATTATTTACTAAAGAATGTACTTAATATATACCTCTAAATATGTTATAATAGCTCAGAGCTAAACTCTACTTCATTATTCTTTTTTAATTTAATATTTTATTTCATAAGCTTAACAAATATGACCGCTTCTTATATAAACTATTTTATGATGATGACTCGGGGTATGGATGCATAATGTGTGTCTGTTACTTCTTCACGCCTAAACAGCTAAATCGATTGAGATGAAATTTGGTACTTACGTAGAATAAACTCTAGAGTATTCTAAAGTATTTTATGGTATTCTAGAGTGATCTATTGTATACTAGATATTCTACCTCTAGACACTCATAAATTAGAAACGATTTTCTCAATGACAGTTAAACTAGTATATCTTACTAACATTATAAACGTGAAAGTTTGTAAGATTGGATGTCTGGATGTATGTTTGTTACTCTTTCACGCCTAAACGGGTCGACCGATTGAGCTGAAATTTGGTATAGTGATAGCTTAGAACCTGGAATAACACATAGGCTGTACAGCGGGTAAAACCGCTGGGCGCAGCTAGCAAGTAATATATGAAACCGAAGTCCGGTGGCACACCAGTAAGTGATCGCATCTCATTAGCATCTCGTCGAGACATCAAAGCTCTTCTGTCGTCAGCGTTTCTATAAAGTTTTATGGTAATCTTGAACCAGCTTAGTCGTAAAGATATTGCATTTAGTAGATATTTTTATGTACCTATTTAGGTATAAGATAATAATTTAAATTATTTCGAAATTTACAATTATTTTATCTTTTAAAGAGGCCTTTGCCCTGCAGTTGGACGGATATGGTTAATATTTTTTTTATGCTTAAAGATAATGAATTGGTAGATTTTAAATACATTATTAACCACACTGAAACTAATTGTTATTTTACAAAAATGTGGCGTATAGCATCATAATATTTTTTCGGTAATTTCACCAAAATTCAAATGCTTCAATTAAAAAATACCTACATTTTAAAAAGAGCTTTATTTATTTTTTAATAATTTTACCTAAAACTATATTTATATAATATGTATTTGTATTTAATTATAATTAATATTGATGGAATATTTCCGAGTTACGTTTTTATATCGAAGTCAAGAACTAGTTCGTCGACAATCGAAACCTTAACAATAGCTTGTGCGGAAAAGTCATGGACATTTGTTGTGGGCTAAGTTATAGAAGATTAGCGATTTAATGTTATTTTATTTGACTAAAATAGTATGTAGTATAGTAAATATTTATTTTATTGGTATTGTTTGAATTATTCGCCACCTCACAAGTTGAAGAACACAAAAACAAATTAGATCAGGATTAAAACATGACATTAATATTTTATTAGTAATTATTAATTATCTTGAATTTCCACAAAGTAACGCCTAATTCCATGAATCATCTAACAAAGACTATTGTTATATTTATTTATTTTAACGGTCGTTAAGTACTTTACAACAAAAGCAGACAACATTGCGCAGAATGCAAGTTATTAGATTTTTAATGAAACAATTTGTAGTTATTATAGAGCTTTGCCTGAGCTTTTGTTTCATTTATCGGTACTCTCTCATTACTTATATCCCAACAATCACAAAATCATATTTCATAATTCCTCAACGATCAATCACAGGTGGACGGAAGGCACTCAGGCTCGACACTAGTGCCGGTAAAAACCGGTATTATCCGGTAAAATCGGTATTTATCGGAGGATCGGTATTTTTCCGGCACTTGAGTGATAGCCCACCGGTGACCTACAGTGTTATCGGTGACCACACGCGAATCTCACACGAAACTTTTACACGAATTAACCTTGAAGTGGTGAAGGAAAATCTGATAAGGTCTAAAATACCCGTAAACAATGACTAAAAATGCATTTAAAGTACAAAACGAATAACTCATTATTTATATTTAGCTTATAAAATATTTAATTCTAAAACTCTATTATCTTCTCTATTATAAAACTCTCAGTCACTCTTAAAATTATTGATAATAGTTTTTACATGAAGCGGTAAATGAAATAATTATAAACTGCGGAAGATTGTATAATATTTTACGTAGAGAAAATATTTAATTTATTTTAAGACTTTAATTACCATGAGTCACTATTTATTTATTTTATAAATCATAATAATATTATTATTTCTAAGTACATAATTATCAAAATATAGAATATATATGGACGTTTGTTACTTCTTCCTTCTTAATTACTGATATAAAGGTGAAATGTGAAACGTAAACAAAAAAAATCAACAAGAATATTTTACTCAACATTTAGTTAATAATTTTAGTTGAATGTAATTAATAGTGCCTTGATAGGGTCTGATAGACCCCCTAAACCTATCAAGGGTTAAGAATGACGAAGTGGTCACGACAATATAAGTAATAAGGCCGCGTCGTCACGTGATTATTGCTCATTTAAGTAACGCGTTTATTCTACTTTTCTTTTAAATAAATATTTAGATTCTATGAGTCACTTCCTTCAAAGCCTTATCTGAAGTCTAAGTCTAAGTAATTTAATATTGGTGTCATCCTCTAAATAGCTTTCAGTTAGCGATAACTAACCTACTGTTTATCACGCATTAAGTCGTTTAACTTAAGGTAGCTTATATTAAAGATTTCTTTTCATCGTCGCTTGAAATTCATAATACTAATGTTAATTTTATTAGTCGGGTCTTTTTGCATAATTATTTTATGTTAGTTTCATAAAATCATTATGAAACCAACTTCGATGATTCAGCACAGTTACATGCGCCGTGTTTTAAAGTATATTTTATTATAATAATTATTATAACTATTTTATCTTAACACTATCCTTAAAATTATAATTTCAATTTAAACTACACATCACTGTAAAATCCTGATTACGACTGTACTAATTATTATGGGCAGCGGTATTCTCTTATCATTATAGAACGTCTTGCTCGTCTTCTTACTTCATTATATAAAATTTCTTAGTTCTTTGTAAAAAAAAACTGAACATTTAGACATCTATAAATACAATCAACGCTACATATTCAGCGAACGTGCCTCGAAACAGGTTCTGAATGCGACGCCCGTATATAGGCACCTTTAACTTGCATAACGTATGCTATTCACTGTCCTTTAAGGAGATCTGGACTGCGGTGTACATAAATATTTACACCCTCTGGGACTTTGTCATTCTTCTTTTAGAGTTAAGAATGTGAGGTTTAAAAGAGAAATTTTTTTTTTACATAGTTGAAATAATATTATTATGAATATCTATTATTTTTCCAAGGATGGATGTGTATGTATGTTTGTTTTTAACATCTTTGTGCAAAAACGACTGTACCTTGGCTACTTTTCAGGGGATAAAAAAACTGGTTGTGACCACTAGAATTTAAGTATTAACACTAACAACAATCAAAATATTTTCAGAGATATAAATAAAATTTTCTTGTGTTCAAAATACCATTAAAATTATTATCAAACATTTCAAAAAAAAAGATCGATTTCGACATTCTTATCCTCATTTTAGATACAACACATCAATAGCCTAATGATGCAGCCAAATACATCACAAATGTTCACATCTTTTTGTATATCTCAGAACCTAAATATAAACTGAATGGGTCAATAAATCTATCAAGACCAAGGACAATGATGAAAACTCGAAGACATAATCTAAATTCAAAAATTCGTTCCGAACTTTACCTGCGCGATCGAATCCCAATAAATCGCACAAAAAAGTAAGAGACGACGGAGGTTAAATACTGGGATTCCAGGCGGAGGAAATATCGCACCCGAATTCCCTATTCAAAAATAAAAGAAGAAAAAAGTTGCATTCCAATTTTGAAAGGCTCCTCCCCACGTGCGCCTGCGACGGCCGGTGGACAGGTGAATGCGACGCGCGCAGCTGCCCAAGCAGTCGCCGGACGCACTGATTCGTCGCATTGTCTTACGTTCCATCATTGACGATAAGAGTGTGTGGACTGAGTTTGCTGATTTTTTGTTGAACATTTTTATGCAATGAAAATGAGATGTGAACATCGTTAAAATTACCAAATATATAAATACTAGCTTATACTCGCGGCTTTGCCCGCGTTGTTAAATCCTTTCTTAGCGAAGGTCTACTTCATAAAATCTACCCATGCTCAAAATTTCAACCCGATCCGATCAGCGGTTTGGGCTGTGCGTTGATAGATCAGTCAGTCAGTCAATCAGTCACTCTTTCCTTTTATATGTTTAGATTTGACTTTGATTTTTCTATGAAAAAAAAGTGAGAGAAAGAATCCTTATAAAAAAAAAATAGCACTCCGGGAGTGCCGGCAGAAGTGAAAACTTCAATATTAACGTTGTGTTTAATTATAAGTATAAAAATACTATCATTTATGAGGTAGAATACAATGTTTATTTATTGCGCTATCGTACACAAATATGACAATTTATATGTTGTTATTTATAATATTATATCGTTATTTATATATAACATTAAATTTTATCTCTCAGAAAAATCAACTTCCATCCATAATTTCGACGACTTTTACACCATCGTTATTATCATAATCATCATCGCAAATTTTTACAACTGATACAATTGGTTTATGATAACTTAAGTAAGAAACAAACAGTTTTGATTCGAACCTATTTAAGTGTCTAATAAAAAAAAAATAAAATATAAAAATATAAAATATAAAAAAAAAATATCGGGCGCGCGCTTGTCTAAGCCCCCTGTGCCGCCTAAACAGAGCAGCACACTCAGGCACGGTAGAAAGAGTGGGAGATACTAGTTCCTCTCCCTTCCCCTCGATCTTACGCTTTTTCGATCAGCATCACGTGACCCTGACGCGAGTTTTAAAGTTTTTACCCATACAAAAAAGTGCTCAGCGCCGCTAAAGAAGTTTTCACTTCAAAAATTACAACATACATAATGTATGGAACTAATAATAAGCTTGGAGTAGCATTTATTGTACACTAATAACTGCTCGCATAATCGTCATCAGTCATAGGCCAGAGCCTCTCAGCCAAAACGAAGCTGCGAAGCGAGCTTAAGGCTCACAGGGAAAAGACCTCTCCCTCCTCTCCCATCTGTCAAGCACCTGCGTCTCAAGCGGATTATATACCATTTTACTAGTGTAGACCTGAGTAGCTCTAGTTAAATGGTGTAGAGCAGCTGTGAGTAGTTATTCCTTTACGATCGGGCTTACTATGGGTGTTTCACTTACATTTTTATAAAACTACTTCCAGTATATTTTGTACCCTTAACATGGAATATATTATTTTTGATACAGCAAGGATGTGACAGCGCGCGCTATATCTGTTACTCTGTTAACGTCGAATGAGGCTCGGTAACTGTTTGTTCGTGTGTCAATTGTTTTTTTTTTGCTTTAAGCTATCTCTTAACCAGCCAGTAACTTTAGATAGCAAAATAAATGCTAAGATAACTACAAGGTCTACAACATATTGCCACTAAATTCTAGATGTCTATAGGAAACAACTGAGGCCTACAGCTTTATGTGCCTTCTGAAAAACGGTAGCGTTTAGCCAAAAATTGACGTCTTGCACACTGAGATTAAAACTTCTTCTTCTTCTTTGGATGCCATCTTCTAACGAAGGTTGGCGATCATAATGGCAATTTGAAGCCTCGACACAGCAGCTCTAAATAGGGAACGCGTGCTCTTGCAGTACCTTTGGCGAAGATTTTTAAGCCAAGATATTCTTCGACTTCTTTATAGGTTTTAAAGGTTTTGAGATTAAACCTAGGGCCTCCGGATTACAAGTCGGACGTAAAACCACTACGCCTCGGGCGCATGTTCGTGTTAACCTTTGTCTGGTAAAAGAGTCGAATGGAGGTGGAATACGTGTTGTGATCTTATCCCTAAGGTGGGTTCTTTAGGGATACGGTCAAGAAAATGATTATACCTGTTGGTAGTAGATAATGATGAAGAGAAATGAAGAGATCCGTAGGCGAACTAAAGTCACCGACATAGCCCAGCGGATTAGCAAGCTGAAGTGACAATCGGCAGGCCACATAGCACGCAGAGTGAATGGCTGATGGGGTCGAAAAGTGCTCGAGAGGAGACCACGGACCAGCAAACGAAGCGTAGCACGTCTACCCACAAGGTGGACAGACGATCTTATAAAGGTCGCCAGAAGACGCTGGATGCAGATCGCTTCCAACCGGTACATATGGAAGTCTAGAGGGGAGGCCTATGTTCTGCAGTGGACGTCCTACGGCTTAGATGATGATGATGCGTCTGTAGATGGAACCACATTAAGGTGGCAAAAATTCCCTCCTGCCATATCTCCCAAGATAAACAAAAAACATATGGTAATCATCCATCCACACATCAGTCGCACCAACAATGGACAATGGACACATAAATCAGTATAATTAGTTCTGCCGTACGAAGAGGAATCATTGGTCAAAACACACCGCCCCGCCCCTTTGCAGGACGGCATAGAAATCCTATTGGATCGAATGTACGGACAGCAAAACTTTATGGTCAGAAAAAAGTGGTTTATGGTACTGGTGGGTATTCTGTGGTCGATTTATGGCAGGTTGAGGTAACTATGAGGTGTCTGCTAATCTGTGTTGATGTAACAGATTTATGGCTTTTTTATGAGCCACTTAAGTTTTTGCCATCTGAAGCAGAAAAAAAAACTGTTTTAGTACAGTTTCTTACTCAGTGTAGGTTAGCATTTGACCATCATTTCACTTTATCTTTCAATAGACTATGAGGTCGTAGATGAATTCAGACTAAATCTGAAATAAGGTATACATAACTTCACTGAATATCATTCCAAAATACAGTGGTTATGAATTAATTTAATCCAAAACTGACAATTAGATTGGCCACGTAGCCTAACTATAATAATCCAAATTATTTCTATGTCGCGTATCCTGCATGCCCTAAACGAAGCAAAAAATATAAAATACACAAAAAACCTAGAAGAGATAAAAAAAAAGAAAAGAGAGAGAGTTGTAGATAAAAAAATCCTTGAGCAAAACGCTAATTTCAATAAAAATTACCTCTAAATACACACACACTACATGCTTACAGTTTATGCTACATTTATTAAAGTTTTCTAGTGTAAGTAGGGTTAACTTTCTGTTGGAGTACCTACCTACAAACGCCAAATTTTGTTTTGACTTAACGTGCCTGCATCTTTAAATTTAAGTCAATAATACAACAAAAAAAACTAAAAACACCTGTATAAAGTTAATCTGCGAGCAGTACAGCGCATGTACACATGTACTTACAACTGATAGTTGTTATCTCGCATCTCTCCGATGCCTGAGGACTGTGCTAGATCCACTTGCACTGTTGGCTACACTCGTTGATTTGTCGGCGACTATTTTTTAATGTGCTATCTATGTTAGATTAATTATTATGTGTATAGATACACATAATATGTACATACACATACACATCCAAAGCAGACGGCACTCCTGATGGTGAGCGGTTACCGTCACCAATAAATGTCTGCAACATCAATAATGTTTCCAAAACGGTGGCGGTCTTTGCCAACAAACTGGAGTAACCATTTTTAAGCCTATCTTGTCTCACTGTTAAATCGTTAATCGTCGAAAATAATATTACTTTGCACATTATTTTTAACAACAAAAACCTTCCAAGTCAGTATGTTGTATTATGACGTCACTCTTGATGCAAGATACGTCCTTCACTTGTCTCCTGACTCTCGAAGACGTCATTGTGACGTCGCATCGTAAAGACGTCACTGTCACCGCGTCAAAACGACGACGCCACGATATTGATGCTCGCGCTAGTTTCAGATAGACAACTTTACTTTTATTGATTGATTTCTTGACTCTTGTAAAAGAAACAGTAATATTTCCTAGATTATTATGACATATTTTAACAAGATCGAAAAGGAAAGCGAATCTATTTTTTAATATGACTGTTATTGGTTGACAGGTTTGTATGAATTTCTTGAATAAATCCTAAACCTGTCCTCGGAATTTTCATTTTTCACAATTCAATGAAAATTGGTCACGCATTTTTGGATGTCAGATTATCTACATATTCTTTTTTATATAGGCCTACGTTTGACCACATCTCACCTGATGGAAAGTGAAAATGCAGTCGACGATGGATCACGTAAGATGCCTAGAAACGTACCTATTCACTCGTGCCTTGAAGATACCCAAGTTGTACCGCTCGGGAAACACAGATGACGGCAAAGTGTTCCAATGCGACCAGTGCTAGATCCATATGCTAGATCTATGAGTAAAACTCCAACCTAGCAAAGAAAAGATGCTAATATACCCTATGTTACTCTTTCACTTTACCAAAGTAAATCTTGTATTGAAAGATCAGGTCAGTGACTCGTCTCATAAGTAAGTTATTTAAGCCCCGACCCGGTCAAATCAAAACAATATATTATGCAAATATACAAATAATAAATATATACAAAGAGAAGTGGACGCCCGCGTAGGACTTTTATGTCCACCAAAATATTATTGTGTCCAAAATCTTGTAATCTATTGCTTTTATAACAAGATAATGCGTTTATGCAAAACTTCGAAAATAAGCGCGTACGTTTAGAAAGGCGACATTTTTATGCTAAAGAAGTGCCCACGGTTTTGCTTGATGTATAGTGATCTTGACAGTATGTTTTGTCCATCAAGTTGATTTTTAAATTCTTGGACACGTTTTAGAGTGCTTTTTACGAAAGGAGTCCTTTTTGCGGGGCGCCACTATCGCACATTTTAAAAATTAAAATATCTATAACATTTTAACCACCATTCATTTCAACACCTCACAATTTCTCATATTTAATTTCTTAAATAAATAGGTATTTATTTTATCTAACAAATAAAAAATATTTAAGCTTACGTCACACTGAGCGAACAAAGCGAACGCGAACCGGGACGGAATTTTTGTAATGTTCTAGTTTGTACGTGATCCGTCACACAAAGCGGACGCGAACCGGCGCGGACCAGCCTGCCGCGCCGGGCAGATCGCGTTGATGACAAATGACAACTTGTTCGCGTTCGCTTTGTTCGCTCAGTGTGACGTAAGCTTTAGGGTATGAAGTCCAGTAATAATCGATAAAATTAAATTTAATTCTGCTAAATTCCGCGAGACCTCTTTCGTGAAAAGCAATTTACTTTGATGGTGGAAAAAATATGGGTGAGATTCAAAGTAGTAAAGTTGTACAGCAGTTAAGTTATAGTTAGGTGTATTTTACTTATGTACCAATAAAGAGTTATTTATTTTATCTTTATCTTAAAGTTGCTTGGTAGGGGTGTCATGGCGTCATTTATTTTCTATAATATAATAAAAACATATCTCATTTGTTCATATCTGCCACGCTCATAACATTTATGTACAGTCAATTACAAAGAGATGTATCCATGTTAGGCTTACAAAATGAAGTAAATTTTCATTTGCCACAATGAACTACCCTTGCTTCGTGACATTTCTAGTAGCAATCAAACTTTATATTATCATCGACTCGTTTAATATGCAACAATGATGTATCCCACTACTTTTCCTTAGGTGATACATAATAATAGCATTTAAAATGAATCGAATATAGTACAAGATTTGGTGGATACTGAAAATGTCACGAAGTAAGGGTAAATAATTTTTGCATACTAAAAGATCCTTCATTTTTTAAGACTAACATGGATACATCTCTTTGTAGTTGACTGTACCTATATTGGTGCTCATATTATTGTTATATCAACTCGTCAAACTAATAACTAATTTCGCTGTTTTTCAAGATTCGCCGAAAAATCATTAATTTAAAAATTGTTTTGATACATATCATTAACACATTCATATACCTACATTCACACTTTAATTATTATACATAATATTAATATAATTTTATTAATTTGTCAATAAAATAAAAGGTGACATCAAAAATACCGGCATTTTCAAACAATGCCTTTTTATTATTGTATTATTTTGGCTCTAACATAAATATTGTATTTTATTATGTTGATGGACTATAAACATGATTATTTTTTTAATTCTTTATCTTTTTTATTGGCGAGCGAATAGCGGCGCCTTACATAGAAACTTAAAGAATTAATTATAATAATTAATTACGTAAGATTTGCAGATATTTGTATGCAATATTTTATTTTGAAAAATCTACATTTTGTGTTGAAATTAATATCTAGACAAAATTCTATTGTGTCACAGATTGATTTACAGTTGATTTTTTGGATTTTTGGAGCCAGCTTACATAATGATTTAAAACAATGAATTTATATAGGTAGATTATAATATTAGAATGGTTAATAAGAAAATTTTAGCATTGAAAAATAATAGGTTTGACACTGTTCCACAGTTCAATAATACTTAATAGTGGTTAACTGAAACTTAAAAAAATATATATTCTTTAGGATTACCTTTATTTTTTGACATAATATTTTTTCTTGATAAAGAATATGGTTGCTTTTTATTGAAATATCGTTGATAAATAAATAATTACAAATTATAAGAAGGAGGGTTTATACTCCAACAGAAAAGTAACCCTATTTATACTGTCTGAGTCAAATCGCAATAAAAGGTGTGGCCAACCTACATAATATTATTTCTTATTTCCTTTGGTAGGCTAAAATGATATAACCTTCTCAGAAGAAGGTTTCCTGCAACTTTAATTAGTCATTATTAAAACAATACTTAATTAACTCAAAAAAATAAAACATTTGACACGTTTGTCGCGAATAATCAAAACGAAAATGGATTCAAAGAACAATAAAATTGAAATAAAACGTCGCATCTATGGAATCCACTAATATATTACTTATTAATAGGTATAGCCCATTTGCAATTAAAATTAATGATACTCAAAATAATATATTCAAATATCAGCGTCTATTGTTGTAATAAATTAAGAATTAAAAAATAATACAAATTAGCAAGCTGAGCTCTAAACCATATTTAGAAATTAGGGTCAAACTTCGTAATAATTATGTTTTTATGGACATTATTAATATTAATAACAAACATATCTATAGATAATATTAATAATAAATATTATGGCACAATTAAGCCTTCTAAAAATGTAGAATATTAGACATCAATATGAAGATGGAATATCAAATAATGATGACAGTTTACCGTTACGATTTCTTTTTGAGTTTCAAAATATTTTAAAATATTAATTCTGTCTAAATTTAATCGATGACATATTATTAACATATTATATATTTATTTAGAAGAACAATCCGTTCAGCTGCCGTTAAAAACTTTTGTATTAAGGTAGGATACATGTCAAAGTACACGACTTTTAAGACGTAATACTCTACCATGGCAATGAATTACACACTTTTTGAAAGACAAAATAATTAACACAATGTAGAGTGCACCTTGGAATCGTTTTCGGCGGGAGTACGACATTTATTTAATTAGTTTTTTTTTTATTATTCGTTATAGGTTAGCCTTTGACCACGATCTTGCCTGATCTTAAGCGACTATGCGGCCGTAGATGATAGCAGACTAAACCAAAAAGGCGGGATAAATCCCTCCCTGGCTTCACTGAACATCATGCCGGAACACAGTCACGGTAGTTATTTAAAACAAAGCTAATCAAAATCAAAGAAAAATCAACGACAGAATAACTAGACAAAGAAAAAACACCCGAATCCGAGTCAATACGTAACGCAAAGCCGGACTCAAGCCAACATTAGGACAAATGGATGGATGTCTGCCGCTAATGAAGACGAGGTTGGCACGGGGCACGCCGGGACAGGGACGGATCAGGTCACTCCGCCGATATCGTCACTTAATCCGACCCTGGATGGACATAGGGAACTTAGGGAACAAAGGATAGGGCAGGGATCAGTTTTGTGAGGCATTTTTGCCAAAAGTTTGAAGTAAAATTTACGTAATACTCGTATGACGGTGCTTTGCTTTAATCTATTTTGAAAAGAAAAATAATATCTGAAATCTACTTAATGGTTTTCCGCTTAAGATTAATCTACTTTAAAGTAACTTCTGAATCTGCATACCAAAAATTAATTAAATCATTTTGGCTCAATCAGTTTAGTCATATAGACGTAAAGACGTAAAAGAATAGTGTTCTCTACACTCATACTTTAGCAAATGTAATATAAGTAGCAATATTCATAAAAAATATTTCCCTCATTAGAGATAGGCGCTTTGCTATTAATTATATATACAACAAATCAACTTATATAATGTGCCAAAGTTTTCATAGAAAATAATTTAATTGACAAAACATACTTTTACATAAAAATAAGCATAAGTAATATTATATTTTTCAAATACAATGCAGATTGACAGACTATATCAAATTTAAAGAAAAATTAAAGAAAATTAAAATTTCATTGATTTTATTTTTATTTTAAGTTAAATCAAGAGTGAATAGGTTTTCGCCGAATATACGTGTTCCACCTTTATAATCAGAATATATTTTATTGTGTAGCGTCCGTGGCCCAGTGGTCATACCTCCGACTTGTAAGCAGGAGGTCCTGGGTTCAAATCTTAGTGTGGCAAAGATTTTCGCCTGAACGCTACCGTGTTTCGGAAGGCACGTAAAACTGTGGGTCCCGGCTGTTTCCTATAAGATATGTAGGAGGCAGTCGTTAGGTCATGTTGCAGGCCTTGTAGGAATCTCGGCGACCTGAAACTGCAACATATAGGTTGGCCACACGACCTATAATTTGTTATTCGACTCTGACAGTGTAAGTAGGGTAACCTGTTCTGTTGGAGTATAAACCCCAATTATTATTATTATTATTATTGTTAAAACGCAACCTTAGACCGCATCATCACTTACCAGCAGATTGGGACAAACGTCTGATTGATCTAAAAAAATTGTTAAGGTTTTGTTTAGAGACCAAACCACAATCTTTATTTAGTGCATAAAATGGTGCCTAACATGATTTAATCACAATTCATATACGTAATATATAAAATTAAATACCAAAATTTGAATATAAAAGATGGTAATTTACGATAAAACAAACATCATTTTAATATATGATTTCTTTAATTACCTCTGAGTTACTTTACGACAGTTTTTTTTATATAATTGATAGTATTTTTTGACATATTATATACAATTTATATACCGCCCACGCTGATGCATATTAAGTAATATTAAAAGGTTAAATAAAGACTATTGCAGTCTATGACAAGCAGCAACTCAAACAAAAATCTTTTGTGTCACATTTTTAGTAAACTAACGAATAGCGAGCAAAACTTACGGTCGCATTTTTTATCGATATTGAAAGTTCCTATACAAAAATGTATGGCGAGATTTTGTTATAAGTTTGCGGTACGGCTCGCTGTAGTTTTCGCTAGCCTTTAATATGACATCTTCATTTTTGCTAAACTTAATTAAATAGCCAGTTTGATGAGCTAAAATATTTGTAATATAATATTAGTCAGTGATTTCAAGGTGACTTAAGTGCGTGCTATTTTCTTTAAGATTCTTTAATATTTCAAGTCAATTTTTGATATTTTTTTTGTGATGGGGTAACAAAATACTATAAAAACATTTGCATTGATTTAAAATTGAATTGATTGTTAGAAAATTATTGATTTTTAAGTCAAAATAAGTTCTGCATATTTTTAACATAATAAAGGCATGTATTAAGGAGCACATTTTGGGGGGTTTTAATGAAAAATAAAGCAATATCTTATGGATAAGTTGACACTTACTAGCGTATGCTCGCGGCTTTGCCCATGTGAATAACTTTCTAATCGGATGTTTTTTCATTAGCAGCAAATTTTAAAAATGCTTTTTAGAACATTTCAACCCAATTCGTCGAGCGGTTTGACCTGTGCGTTGATATTATAGATCAGCCGGTCAGTCAGTCAAGCTTTTCTTAAATTCAACCAGAAGGTAGTAGTTAGTAGTAGACAAAATAATTAAGTTATATAGGAAGTTAAAAAGAAAAGTTTGACGAAACAATATACAATATCTTTTCACTGAATTGTTAATTTGGAAATTAGCCCAACTACCTTATATAGTAGGTATACTTGTAATAACAAGGGCCTGTTCAAACCTGAGCATTATTCTACGGTAGTGAAACAAAACTGCATAGAAATACCAATGCAAAAATTTTATGTTTCGCTCCCGCAGGCGATACATAATATAGCTCTGGTTTAAACAGGCATTTGCTCCACATTTCACCCCTCCTCAAGACCTAGATCCCCCCCTGCCCTCAATATCATGATGGATGCTAGATTTTGTTTCTCGGATTGACACCTCCAATCAATCAACAGTTGATTGATGGACGACACTCGATTCCCGCGTATTAATTTAACTTGCGTTGACGTTGATTGATATCGAAGATATTAGATATTGACGTGATACATAATTACTGGGAGGCTTATCGGAGCGTGATAATGCCGGGTTTTACGGGGTTTTGTCAACGCGTTATTTATTAGAAATTTCTAGAATATAATAGATTGGTTGATAATTCTATAGTTGTGTGTATAAATGTTACTATGTGATTAAAAATACTTACGAAAAGGTTTTTTCAGTAAAGTTGGCTATTGGCTAAAATGATAGTGAAATCGTTAATATTATTTTATGTCGTAGGATTTAAAAAAATTCGGCGTTTAGGGGAATAGCGAGTACTTTTATATTGGACCAACTCTACCACGATTTTTTTTCATATTTTACGCACATAATATATTATATAAATAAAATTTTACAAATTAGCAGCCATATAGCTGAAATCTCTTCCGGTATTTCAAAATTTGATGAAGTATTGTTTTTTTAATATTTGACTAACATTACCAAGATTTTCTTCCGCATTTTTTATACCCATTTCGATTCCACAGACAAAATGTATAAAGTGTTAGAAATCAACAGCCTTATTGCTAAAAGTCTTCTAGTCTCAACATTTCAACTCATTCATACATAAATATATACATAGTTTCACGAGAGCACAAACGGCCCGGCTGCGGCCCGCGACTCTGTCTGTTGAGTGACAGCTACAAATTGATACTTGTTGCTTCGTACCTACATCTAACGGGGGTTTGTCTGTTTGTTGCTGGAGATTACACTTGTAATATTGTTGGTAATGTGACTTTTAGAACTAGGGGCATGCTGTTGTTTTACCTGTTGAAAAGTGAAATTTATTTAAGAACCAGTGGCCGTAGCATGACACACGGGATCCCGACGAAACTTCAAGAGTGGAACTGTCATCCCATACATTGTACTTGTGTGAATGTATGGGATGACAGTTGACTTGAAAGCAAGACAAGTCTACGCAGCGTCTGTGCTTGAGGAGTTGTATGTATGTTAATTAAAGTCCTCTAGTTCAAAATCCTTCTCAACTTTATCTACACTACTAGGATGTATATAGGTTTTTTTATTCGTTAAAATCCTTTGACCACGATTAACGATAGACGTACTGCTAGTTTAACCTAACGTATAAAAAAGTAAAAATAAAATAAGTCCTAAAGTGTACAAAGAAGAGAGGGGCAGTTTATGCCCAGCCGAGGGTGAGAATTTTACAGTGAAAAGAAATATGTTACTCCTGCCTTAATACTTCTACAATAACTATAAGCGATAATACCGTCAAAAAGTATCAAGAATTATATTACTTTTAAATACAATTATAGTTCTTTGTATTGTTATTATTTCATTTTGGCTTTTTAGTGGCAAAAAGAATTAGGTAAAAATATTATAACATTTTCTATCTACCTTTACCTAGCACAAAAGGCACTCAATTAAGACTGACAACCTCAAAAAAACTGTAAGAACCTACCTTATAAGCCTACATAGGGTACATTTTACCTACATAGGCTACATTTCAGCAAAAGTAACCACCATAGTGTATAAAAGTAGGTCGGGGCAAAGTGGCCGCGTGGCACGTCGCTTGACAATGATGCTTAATCATTCATGACGCGAGCAACAAGTCGGCCCACTCTCCTCTCCCGTCCGCTTTACATCGGTTTAGTAGCTGGAACAACTTACTGGGATAAATGTTGACTATAAAAAAAGATTTAAATACTATTTAATCTCTTTTTAAAAGCGTATAATATCGAGTGACACTCTCTCGCTCGCACTATTTGACAAATTTTGATATATAAATTCATATTAAAAAATGACAAGGGAAGAAATATTTAACGATTTTTTTTCAAAAATTCTCATCATGCCATTTTTTTATATATCAAACTAAAAACACTTTTAAAATGTGTGAAATAATATTATGGAGGGCTGGTCTTAAGGAATTTTCAATAAATAAATTCTATGAATTTATTTTTCAAAATTTGGCAAATAGTGCGAACGAGCGAGCGTCACTCGATATATACGCTCTTAAACTTCATTCTAAAAGAACACACTATACATGACTGTTCATATAACATTGGTAAGTTCAAAGACATCATATCTCCTCGTTTACTTGAAGTGTTCATTCAATCAGCGCGTAATTTCCTTGCGGTCGGCGCTGCCTTTACTTCACTGCAAACGGCTTAAAGTGGACTGTGGAGTCAATTCTTTTAAAAAGTTCTGTGAATACGTCAATATATATAGAAAACAACATTTTTTCAGAGATGTTTTTGGTCAACGACATGAAATCAACTTTTTAAAGATGATTGTTTTTTGTAATTATGAGCGTGTTTCGGTGATGTTCAGTGAAGCCATGTCGTATAAAATAAGTTGATAAGAATGGTAGTAAGAATTAAGGGTTCATATTTACCAGTCATACTCAACTAGTTTTTTTTTTATACAACGAAGTAAGAAGTCGAGCAAGACGCTCTCCTGATGGTAAGAGATAACGCTGCCCATAATTAGTACAGTGCACTGCCCCAACGCTACCTACTGGAGAGTCATAAGATGTTAAGACTCCTCAGCCCAGTAATTTCACTAGCTACAGTGCCCTCCTACCGAAGCACAGTAATGTTTGCACATCACTGCTCAGGCGGTAGGATAACTGACACTGCTGGGGTACCCACCTAGTCGACCTCCTGCAAAGGAAGTCTACCCCCGGTGCAAAGGAAGTCTACCCCCGGTAGTTGTAAGAATTTTAACGTTCGTAGTTGTAAATCTATGTCTCTCCATCTATCTGTCGCCCTATGGCGACATTGACCTGCAATGGTATTATCGCGACTCTCCAGCGACCGAAGTGTGTTGCTGAAAGATCACCCCAACATCGCGACGCTGTCTTCGCGACTTAAGACATCCTTTGTAGTTGCGGACCACTCTGTTCAAAAGAAGTATCCATCTAGGACGACAAATGATGCTCCCCGATGAGATACAACAAATCACCCCCTTGAAGATCTGGAAGTTCTTAGAAGCTACGGGTTTAGGGAGTGAACTATAGCTCAAGAGGGCGTCACAATAGATCAGCAATGGTCGAAGAAACAAAAACCCCTTGAACTAATTTCAATAATAAAAAAAATACCTGCTCAAGAGTCGCTTTCGCGTGTAGCCGCAGATTTACTTCTACTTTTGCAAACTTTGAAATTATTACGAATTGTTAGTATGACAGGTAAATACGGCCTTTTACATAAACGGCCTATTACTTAGTACGTACATACAGTAGATATAAAGTACTAATAAAACCTAACGATGACTGCATCGTTAAACCAACAGATAATCCACACGTGGCCTTCGCAAATAAGTCCCACAAAGCACAACAGACAAACGTTGCAAAACTTATCACTATAGATAAACACAGATATATACCTATATAGTAGGTATTGATAACGGGATTAATGCTACCATCCCCGATCCATCATATGATAGCTATATTTGTGATTGTTGTGATAACATATGATTAAAATTCAACTAACAGATAGTATGTGTCTGATATAGGTTTTATTAAAATTATAAATTATAATACGTGGCAATGTTGTATAGGTAATTTTTTTATTAAAAGAAAGAAAAAAGCTTTTTTGTGGCAAATTACAACTTACTTATAGATAGAAAGATAACTATATATTGCACACAAAAAACAAAACAAATAACATAAAATACATTTGATTTAAAAAGTGCTACAATTGGCGGTCTTATCGCCAATGGCGACAAGTAAATCAGGTGCATGATGGTAAACATCACGATTGCCCTTATAAGATACAGCGCCACCCTAATTATAATGAATTATTTTTAAAAGAATAATATAAATTATTAGCACGTGGATTGGGTGATATTTGTTTGAATAAAAGCCTTTCCGAATTACGTAACATACGGTTTTAAACCTTGTCGTATACGTCTTCAGCGCTAGGGACACGAAAGCTCGTTGTCGGAAATATCTGACTGTGGCGGTTAAAGGGTTAAATATCGCCATTTTAATAGAAGTCTTCAGATATTCGGGGAACATAAAATAAAAAAAAGGAATCTCGAACCTTTTCTTTTCTAAGTAGGTTAAAATACCCAACTAGAACAAATCTAATAAATCAGAAACAGCAATGGGTGCTCAAAGCTAACAAACCAACCCAGATTTGATTAAGATTATCTAAAAACCCAAATTGATCTGTAGAAATCGAGTCAAATCAAAGATACCATCTCTAAGTTTTCGTTTTAAAGTTGTCATTCGGACAACAAAGTAATCGATGATCAAAGCAATCAGCGATCGGGAAGGAATCGGTCATCGTATCGATTTCACGGTGATTTCGGTGAAACTATACCATTGTTTCCGATTTTGCGGTTAAAAGTTTCTTTTGAATCGATGGTAATCCAGTTAGACGGACACGATTGAATTGTACTATTTATACCTCTATAGTCATTTATTTTTTTTTGTAATGAAAACTAGCTGTGACCTGCATGCAGTCTGCAGTTTATCCGCTGAAAAGTAGCCTATGTGCAAATTTCACAAAAGCTAGCATATGGTTGAGTGCTGAGGGGTTCGATAACAGACTCTGTGAAGCGAGATTTTTGTTGAACTGAATATTATTATTTTCTGTTTTTATAATGAAATTTTACCCTTAAATTCATGATCACAGAAGTAATTCCTGTATTACTCGTAACCAGATATTTTCATTTCCCTCTTTATTTTTTACTACCTTTCCCGTCATATCACAGACAGGCGTCACATGTGATAGATAGATAGGTTCGCGGTACTTCCAGTTAGCTTCAAAATCTTCAAGACCAGACCAAGTTAATTGCTGGTAAAGGCTCCAATATCAACAATTCAAAGGATCCTATTGTTAAGCACCTCAACCGTTACCTTTATGAAATCCTCGCTTTGATTGTTAAGCACTCCTTTGCTTGCACCGACGGCATTGCCTATATGAAAACCTCGTTAGAAAATGACTCCCTAAATGCACATGCAGTCTACACGCAGCAATTAACCGCTCCAATGCGTTGACGACCAACCGCACACCGTCAGCCAAACAACCGCTGTCAGAACATTACCCACCATCCTTTGATCCGGAACAGGCCCACTCGATTGCGACCGACTTGCCGACGGCGCATCTTTAAGAGCCTTTACGCTGGACGCTCTCCCGCTCGCACTATTTCATACATATACGATCTTGGAAACTACCGTGTTTAAGTCACCGTGTGTGTGTTTCATACATTTTGCAATATAATAAGTATCATAGACCATTTAATAAATCCTATAGAGAAGCTATTGCGGTCTCTTTGCTGAAAGCTTTCCCGCTCGCACTATTTGATACATTTTGAAATATAATAATATACTACGAATATTTATTATTCATAGTCTTAACTTTTTGAAATTTCTTCATTTGCACACATTTAGGCAGTGTTTTCAGTTTGCTACTGTACCGACAACAAGATAGTTGAACAAATTGTAAATAAATAATTATTATTTACCTCTCCATGCCATTTTTTAATAAATCAAACTGGAAATACTTTTAAAATATGTGCAATAAAATTGCACAGAGCTTCTCATGAGGAATTTTCAAAAAATTTATTCTTTGAAGTGATATTACAAAATGTATTAAATACTCAGAGCGCGTCCAGCGGAGTAAAGGCTCTTAATGATAATCTCTTTATAATAAACTGCAGTATGGACTCACCACTGACCTTGACGTCACACTGTGTATGCCTATACATGTGTGCGTAAGTGAACGCTACTGATTGGTTGATTCCATGTGTGCGTGCGTTTCATCTTGCTTTGATCCCACTTCAAAGGGCCTATTGGCTAATTTTCACCCACTACGATTGATAACAACTTCAATGTACATTGCTGCGTTTGTTATATTACTCATATTTGTGAGAAGGTTTAAGCAAGCAATGTACGCAATTTTGTCTATTTAGTGTTTTACATGTCGGTTGAAGATAGCCAGTAGGCCCTCTGGTATACTGTGCCGATTGACACGATGCGTTTTAATCAATTAGCGAACAGAACGCTCTTCACGGCCCAGTGGCCAGGGAAATAAGCCCCACCGAGCGAGCACGGCCATTTTTCGGCGCTATCCGGTTTCAGAGGTTTTTCGCTTTTTGGTGTTACGTTTGGACGACTTCATAATCGGATGGAGCTCGAAGTGAAAGTTCATTGAAAACCTCGGTTAACAATCGATAGATGGGAAAAGATAAAGCTTAATAAAAACCGTAATATTATAAAAAAAAAACAAAAAAATATTGTTCGCAGTAATGTACTATTTTGACAGTTTTAAACCTCAAAAGCGAAAATATCGCAATGATGGACGAAAAAAACTATTTAAAACTTAGCCCATTAGATTGTGTCCACAAAAAAACCTAGCGAGCTTATTATAGATGCCTCATACAAAAGTACTTATAATTTTTGATCGCAAATATAAAAGGTAGACACATAAACCTGATATCACAAGGATGCGCTATCACGAAGTCCTAATTAAAGAGGTGCACGCGTTATCGCCGACACCCGACGATTTATCGCTCCATATCGCGATATCTACGAATTATGTCAAGCGATAACTTTGAATAATTGATCCGATGACTAACTTTAATCAATCAATCAACTAATCGGTGTGTTTGCGCAACGATATTAGTTTTACGTATTTTCCCCTCATTTATTCTTTGACTTTATACTTAATAGACACTTTGTATAGGATGGACAAATTCAAATATTATACAAGGCGAATACGTCTAATAGCTGATTCTCTTGCTGACCAGTGCGGCATTATCTGCTTCTATTGAAGAATACTTCACACCATATTCCCAAACCTACCAAATACCTTTTACCTACACGGAAAAGATGTGATAAAATCGGTCAATATGTTTTAGAGGAGTTCCATAACAAACCCAGTGGTACAAATCACAGTGACAAGTAATTTTTCTTTTTGTATTTATAATATATTGATACATGTTGTCTACTTGTTTTATCGTCGATGTTTGCGATAGTCTTCATAGCAATATAATATTTTTCATAGATATCTTTTTATCACAATTAACATTTACAATCGTCATGTGGCATTATTATCGTGATTAATTTGTTATTTGTCTTTTAATTTATTGATTGTAATCGCTTTATTTTCTTTCAAATGTGATGTGTCATGTCACATGCCCGACAAAATTTGGAATTTTCCTAGTCTTTGTTGCGAGTGCAAAATAATCGATAAAAAGTGTATTTTGCACTTCATTAAGAAAATTTTCTAAGATTATAATCGCCAACTCAGCGCAATACCTCAACGGTGTCGCTAGGCTATAATTTATTATTACCGTGTAGTTCTAGCATGATGTTCAATTAAAATCGATACCACCAATGCCACCAATCAATGGTAACTAGACAGCTTTTTCTTACGCGGTGTCTGTATTTATTTGTCAATGCGTTATCGATCAAGTCAGGGCATAAGAAGATCGATATCGACGGATTCGGCGTACCTACCAGCTGTCCCGGCAGGTTTATTAGTGGGCAGTGGGCATCATCTTCTACGGGGAGTCCCACATACCGCCATGCGCAAGGTAGCGATGCGTAACACATTTCCCCAGTCAAAAAGGGGGTGGGATAAGAAAATGATAAAATATACTTCATTTTCTCTTACTTTTAGGTACATTCCGTCATTTTATCCTTCCAGCTTAAACTGTTATCAGCTACGGGTGCATTGTCGTTTAACATTACTCGAGACGATGGTCGTCGTGGCTAAATACCTATGACGAAAGATAAAAATTCAAATTCCTCATTGTAATCTCTTGTTCTCCATTGTCCACAGAAGAAGCAACAAGCCCAGAGACCGGCGTGAAGGAGCGAGGGGACCGCGCTGAGAGGCGGGAGGGAGACGAGGCATCGCCTGAGTCGCCCGCCTCCCGCGCATCCCCACCGCCTGAGGCGGACATCGAGCATAGCATACCGGCCACGCTGATTCAGGATCCTAATGCTGAAAGGTAAGGTTCTTCTTCTTCTGTTCTTCCACAATTTGTCCACATTCGTCATGTATTCATATCTACTTGCGAACATAGTATCCCAGCCACGTCGATATAGGATCCTAATGCAAAAATTAACTTTCTTCTTTTATTTTTTGTTTTTGTTCTTCCGTGTATCTTTGTACTCTATCATCAAGATAAAAATATGTTCTTTAGCTTTTTCTACCTTAAAACGGATCAAATTATCTAGCGGTCTAGAAAAGCCATCAGTAGGGATAAGGATATCTGGAAAATGTGTGTAATAGTTTGAACTACTATAGATACAGGTACAGGTTCTATAGGTTATTTTTTTTCTTTATCCCTCTTCATTCTGTAGTTTCCGTTGCATTGTTTTTAGATGTTCTGACTGCACTCTTTGCCGCGATCTTGATATTGTATGTTGGACGTTATTCTCCATTATCATCTACTGGAAGTAATTACTTAACCAATTGTAGGTACCGTTTACTTTAAATATGAATACAAAAAGATGACATAGGACACTTTTCAGTGCGCGAAACTACGAAGTACTAAAAATATCCTTCTAAGTGTGACAAACTTATTTTTTATTACCCCTAATGCGTCTTCCATTATGATAACACTTGACTCATATTATATTTCAACTGGATCGATGGACTGTCACACAACAATTTTAGGATCATTTTTAGTAACACTGCCTACAATAACTGTCACTTTGTATTGACCGTTCATTTCTCTTTCGTCAACAACTTTAATTGTGTCATTGGGATTGTTGAATTTAGCCTCTATGTCATTGGTTTTAAGGTCTTGTGGTGTGGAATTGTGATTGGTTGACGTGTGATCACGAGAAACAATGGGATCGTTAAAGTGGACTGTATGGAGTGATGTTCGGACCACCGCATTGTCATTGCAATGATATCAAATGATATGTCTCATACATTACGTCGACTGAGTACATAGACAATCGGAAAATAAAATATCAGTCTTTAAAAATTCTAAATATTATAGAGCGATGCATCAGTGACATGTGTATAATTATATCATTAAAATCCTGAGTTGTGCCGTTTTGTTATTTTAGTAATGAAGAATACTCGCGGTAAAGAGTGTCGGGAAAGAGGGTTAGGTTTCGACTTATTCCAAATCTGGTCGAACTAAGTCAATACCTAGATCGGTTGCTGAAATTTACGAAAGTTACATAATCTCTCTGATTAAGGCCAACTACTCAACTCGTTCACTCAATCCGATATCTGATATCCTTCGAACACTATTTTTCGAAATCCGGGAAGCTAAACGCGACATACACTTAATACGACAAACAGACTGACGGACTAGATAATTTATGATATAGATGATATAGATAGAGGTTGGAAATATCGAACTAGATGACGTAATACAGAAAAGGAATTTCCTAATTCGTTTATAATTATTTTTCTACGAAATTAAATACTTGTGATGTTTGATAAAATTTGAATTGATATTTTTTTAATGGAAATTTGAAGTATACATCATGACTGCCCATATCGTATAGAGTTTTTTTACTATAGTTGACTGTTGCCCTGGCTACTACATAATATTAACAACTTAAAAATTACATTCAGACAGAGACAGCAATCCCCTATTACACCCCGAGATATCAGTTGTTGAAAGTCGTCATCCACCATTAATTTCGATGGTAGCATCCACCAGTAATTTCGATGGTAGCATTGTTCCGAACATACTTTGCATATAACTGCTTGGTAGATGAATAACTGGCAAAGGAGCGGTACTTCCCCAGACGACCTCTACAATAGAAGCCTATAACTTTATTAGATTTAAAGATTGACATAATACGAGTAATTTTTATTATCTATTATGTAGAATAAAATGAGTCTTTGTTGCATACCAAAATACAAGAAATAGTTATGAACATAATATAACAAACTTAGAACTAGAGATAAACAATCGGCGGTCTTATCGCAGAAAATAATCTCTTACAGACAACCTGGCCTCTATTATGTACTAATGATAACTTATTTTATTAATTTTATATGATTTATATAGTATTTATATAGTCTTTAATCAACAATATAATTTTGTAAATTGTGCTGTATGAGGATGTAATTTATGAGTAATAAAAAACTGACGCAATTCGTTCACTGTAAATTAAAATAATTATTATTACAAATATTTTAACAACAATTACAAATTAATTTTATAAAATAAAATATTAATTAATTAAATGACATTATAAAAAAATTGATTGGAAACACGTGAACGAGAACCTTTTATCGGATCAAGATTAAAATGAGCTAAAACTGTTCTAGAAATTAAACAATAGCAGATTATTACTAAAAATGTATAATCAACACAATTCCGACTATTGATAATTAGCAGTATCTATATTGCTCCGAAAATTTCGTGTCTCTAGACACGAAATTTTCGGACACTTTCCGAACTGATACTTTTAAGTTCAGACGTCTACATCAGCAAAGCCCGAAAATATTAAGATATGTGTTGTGTTTCTGTGTGCTTAGACGTAATATTATCCCTTTCAGAACTGGCGTGCACAATTGTAGACATATGTATGTAAATTACAATGAAAAAAATTGCATACCTTAATCTTAATACTAAGTAGAACGGGATTCGACATTTATGCACATTAAGAAAAACTAGATTTTCCGAAAAGTTGAAGACTACATTTTTTTATTTTTTTTAATAGTCGCCTTACTATACTTTAGACACACGGA
This sequence comes from Hemithea aestivaria, assembly GCA_947507615.1. Classification (NCBI taxonomy): domain Eukaryota; kingdom Metazoa; phylum Arthropoda; class Insecta; order Lepidoptera; family Geometridae; genus Hemithea; species Hemithea aestivaria. Next base: position 1,131,575 of record OX382331.1, read on the forward strand.
ATTTATCAATTCCACAGGATGAAAAAAATAATTCAGTTCTGAAAGGGTTATATAACTATTACCTCTATATTATTATTTACCTCCCACATAATACAATTAATAATTGTCTTTATTTTTATGTATATTCATTATAGTTTTCAACCTTTCTCGATATGCCAAAGTTTGTGATTGAGTGTGAATGTTTGTTACTTTCTCACGCCTAAACGGGTACAGATTGAGCTGAAATTTGGTATAGACATAGCTTAGACCTTTGAATAACACATAGGCTATATAGTACAGCGGGTAAAACCGCTGAGCGCAGATAGTATTATGAAAAGGTAACTAATTATGAAACATGTTTTTTATAATTTTCTTACGCATGTATGCTCGTTCTATTTGTATATCAGGAACTCGCATAATAGATTCCTGAATGAAATATAGATCATTAAGCAATTCGATTCTAAGCCGAGACAATATATCACCAAGGTCTATTGACCCATTACAATTAATTTTATTTGTTCCTATCTCGTTAATCAAATCTCTATTGACAATACGATCTGACGCCGCTTTATTAGAAACAGGTGTTTCTTATTCAACTATATATACTACCATATTAAAAGGTTATATAACTCATTAGGTTTAATTAGATTTATTAATATTATTGCCTTTATTACTAATTACAGTCGTTAAATCTATTTTTGAGTATTCATGAGCAATTAAATCAGTTCCAATTTTATTTTTCTTATTATTGTGTGGTATAAAGTTTTGTATGATTTAGGTACCTATGGAAAAGTTTTGTAATATATCATGGTGCGAGATTTTTTTATACCTACTACCTACGAGAAAATTTGAATATGTGTTTTCCTTTCCCTTAATTTATGAACAGATTGAACTGTAATTTGGTATTCAGATAGATTAGACCGTGGAATAATACCCTGGACTTTTAAGCGGGTAAGCCTGATAAACTTAAAAGCTATAAATAATTTCATCTATTCACATAATGTGGAATAGGTACCTTTCTTACGTTATTTCTGCACCTGCACTTTTCATCAGGTGAACTGTGAATTGACGAACTTCGCATCTATTCTATTCTAGGTGTCGATATTATAAAGCGAATTGCTGATGACCATCAGTTTATGGCCTCGTTTTAACATTAAATATGATTAGTGTAAAAATATTACAAAAATAATAACGCAAAATACCTGATACTATAAGATTTTATCAGATAATTATATAATATGGGAATACTAACAAGTTTCGACATAAATAAAAACCTATTATAAAGCTTGAATATCATTAAAACAAAAAAAAAATTAGGTTTGTAGTGAACTAAATGGCGAACCAGTTATTTTATGCATGAATGAAAAATGTTAATTAGAATTAGAATAGAAATCAGTTTCCTTCATAAATACAAATCCTGCGTTATCTCACATCCTGTCAGGTACGATTGTCATTACAAATATTAAAGTCACTTGTGAAATTGAGAATCAATGAAATTTGGACTCTATTTCTTGATTTATAAGAGTGATCGGTTGTTCGTGGGGTGTGTTATTGGTTAGTTCTGTTTGCCCGTTGGCTGTTCCATCAATGTCAATTAGCCCTAGTGAAGAGTGTTCATCAATCATAAGAGTCGCCAGTCGCTTGGTGACTAGGCCTCCATTCTCAAGTTCTATTGTTTACATTTCATATTTGTTTAGATTTACCATTATGGTCACCACCTACGTTTGCTGTTCGTGTGTCTTGAAGTTATTGATCGCTTTTTTGTAGCCTTGGAGTTGATTTTTTTATCGATATGACGTTAAGTGATACACTGTTCTATATTTTAGCCTCTGTTGCTGTTTGTACGTGCACTTAATATCCTACACTCGATACGAAATCCCACGTAAGGCTAAATACTAGAGACATAAAATATTAAATTAAGCTAAGTCATCATTATAAGCATAGTAATTTACTTGGTCTGGGTCTCTACACATTATTCCTAAAAGAAACCGTAATTTTTTAATGGCTTGAATGATTTTGATTTATAAACATTTCATGATAAAACTACTCAATTTCTGTTCAAAAATCATTTCTGATATAATCCATAGCTACTTAATATTATGATGTTACAATTAAATATTTACAAAGATATCTTTATTATATTAATAATTTCTTTTCAAAAGTGATTTATAACTGCGCCATTTCGAGAAGGTTCAATCAATGACTCATTTGTCGTCTTACACCTTTTGCGAAAGCATTGTGAGTCAGCAATCAATCTCATATCTCCTTATAAGAATTATACCGTGATGAATTCTGAACCTGACTTAATATTAACCTACTTTCAAATAACCTGTTTTGGTTTCAATTTCGATTCCGTTCCATTTTGGGACACATTGTCATTTCTGCATAATTACTTTAATAATTGAAAGAATTTCAATTTGGTTTTCTTTATTGATATCACTGGATGCTGATTCGGATTAATTATATTTTAAAGAGAAAGCTTCGTGCAAGGATTCACCCAAAATGTCAAATTATCGAAATAATAAAATTCAAAAACACGTCTTTAAAAAAAAATTTGCGGGAAGCGGTACACTGGCTTATGAAGTAGACAATTTTCGCTGATTATGATGATATTATTTAGCAATAAAAGGAAATATAGTGTCGTGTACAACAATACTAATAAGTTATCTAAGAATACGTTTTACTGATTCGATCGCATCAGTGCGATTTTTTTTTTTTTTCAGTCATTTCATATTGTCAAATTATTTCATGCGCTGCGTAGTTTTAGTTATTATCATGAGTAGCAAAAACAATTTCCGTAAACTCATTACCCTATAGTTTATTTTACTTCTTACTAAAATTATAAACATGAAAGTTTGTAAGAATGTATGGATGTATTTTTGTTAGTCTTTCACGCCTAAGCGGGTAGACCGATTGAGCTAAAATTTGCTAGAGATATAGCTAGAGATAGCAGAATAACACACAGGCAGCGGATAAAACCGCTGGGTACAGCTAGTAAAAAATAAATGTATTCAACTAACAGTATTATTTATTGCACTTGGATTCTGTTTGGTTTTAAGATCATTGCATTATGTGTTTTATCCCAATTCACAGAACATTGATTAATATTGTCTTTGTGCCTTTTACCTTAATTTTTGTAGGTGCCTCAATTACGAATATATTTTCGATAAAACCTTTATATCAGTCGATGAATTCTATATTACTATCATGTCCTTATTGATAACAAATGATATTGGAATTTATTAATTTTATCATCATTATCATGACAGCATAATTTTGTTTTAATAAATCATGTCATTATCTGTTTTCGTGACAGTTTTTTTTCGTGACGGTTTTACCATTTTTTTGATACACAAGGATAATAAATTTAGCTTATGTTTCGTTTAGCACTTTTATAGTTTCTTTGACATCTGGGTCCAAGATTGAAAGTCATTTTGATTTGGTAATGCAATATTTATTGTCCTCAGTAATTTATACCACCGTAGAAGATAACTTGATCTGAAAGAAGATTTGCCGCCTAAAAGTGTGAATGTTCATGTAAAAATTTGATAGGTATATAATTATATTATATTAAAAGTAATTGATTAGCATTGTCGTCATTACAATAATTAATATTTTTTGACAGTGTAGGTATATATTATCGTGATAACTCTGCGTTTCCTCTAAATCATACCTAATTTTCCATTAGAATAATATTATTTGAAAATGTTTCTACGAGCTTTGTATAGGTAATGATAACTTTTTTGTTTTTATGTTCTCCGTCCGATATTTCAAGGCTATTACTATTTTCCATACTAAGCAGTTAATGTTATGACTTAAGTACGAAATATCACTCCAAAAACTTTACAAACTCAGCAATACAAACCAACAAAATGTTCTCTACCATCGAGTTGATGTCACCCATCGAACGAACCGTGCCATTTGCGAAGGAAAGAGAACACAGTAGTTGTCACATAAATACAAGTGATTGATTGACCCGCACCCACAGCTAATGCTTATAGGAAGCCATAAACAGCTGGCTTTATGGAGAATGTAAAAAACCTAATTGGATCTTCCATGTTGCCATCGCCAAATCATGGTAACAGTTGGCAACGCTGTTTTGTCATGTTTTATAGAGAAAAACATTCGGTTTGTTTGTTTTAGTTGTTACTTTTAATATTGACGACATCTTCTTTCGTGTCACGTATCCTATCAGATTCCAATTTAATATATCAATTGTATGACAGTTTTATTGTCACTGTCGAGCCAGTCCTTTCCCTGACGTGGAAATAAAATAATCTCGAGGAATATTTTCCTTTGTCAGGACAGGAAATCTGTTCATGATACGCGTAAATCCGTCCTCGTCCCCTGTCGTCCGTGAGTCGTTAAAAGGACTCGTCTCGGCGTTTTGTTAACGCGCCATTTCCTTGTCAACGCCGTCAACCCTGCTCGAGTAATCTTCAGTAAGCCAGGACTTCTTTAGTGCGGCCGACGCGAGCAAACATCACCCGTCTCTAAATGGGATTCCGTAAACAGACTCGTTAAAATTATACCGCGCCTATTGGCCGTCGAGGAAGCTTTATACTCCCATACAGCATACAATCTTGATACTCGCGTCTCGAGACGTCGCGATGCGGAGAAGCTTCGTCGTGTCAGTCGGCTGTCATCGGAACGATCGCCCGTCACTGCATGTCCACCTCGCGCATCGCACGCACGCTTGCATTACGCAGCGCCACCCCTCGAAGTGAGATACGGCTAGCCGTCTCTTTCTCTCACGTTGGAAGCGCCGTCGCAGGATCGGCTATCTCGCTCGGGCGAGGGGCGTGCGGGGCGGGGGCGCTGCAGGCGGGTCGTAAATCACGCGGCGTCTCATTCCACGCGGGACCGCCGCCGCCGCCGCAGGCACCGCGCACTTCCCTCTCGACCGCCGGCGTCGTGCCGCGTCTTCCGCGACTTGTAAACATTTCCAACTATCTTTGGGAAGTCACCATTGTTGTCATATCTACCAGTGTTTCTAATGCAAAGTGTTCTATTGATGGATCGGAGAGCTTTTCAGCTCTCTGTGTGTGGAATATATTGAAAACATTACGTCGAAGATGATCGTCGAGCCCGACCACGTGAGGTAGGTTTCTATTTGTTCAAGTGTTAAATTGTTTTTGGGTATAATTCATCAAGTTGTCTATTGTTTTGTAGTTTCAATTATTTTATTTACCGTCTCGTTCTGAGTCAGTCGTGTGTGGAAATTTGAGTAGTGTCAATTTTGACTCGTCCAGTTCCTTGTTCGCCAATTCTTCTTCGATGGATTTACATGTGTTTTGCAAGTGAGATTAATTATAACTGTTGAATTTCCATCTCATTTGTATTTCTATAATAGATAACATTTAAGTTATTGACGTCTCATCTACATTTTTGTTATCAAATTTATTTGTTCGAACAATAAGAATACTAATCACTTCATTATAAACTATAATATTATGAAAAGTATGTTGAAAATCGTTTAGGAGTGTGTAAGTTATAATATCTGCATTAATTTAAAACTGTTTTAGGATTTATATCGCAGCGTCCGCGTTAGGTGTTGTGTCGGTTGATTCCATTATTCCGAATTTATATGAATTTCTTTCTGTTTCCTGCGACGAAACTAGTTTTTAATTAAGTAAATGTTTTGTGTAGGTATTCTCTATGCCATAAATAATCCGGTAAGGTGATCCACCGGCTGTTGTGTCCCCAATGTTGAGGAAATTATGTCTTGTAGATATTAGTCCCACCTATTTAGATACTTTATGTTATGTGTAGGTAATAAAATAGAATGTTATCGTGAAAATTATCTTACTTTTTTGATCAAATGTGGACAAATTGCATTATTATAAATGTTCTACAACATGAAAACAAGAAACAGAAGTTAATATATTTTTTAGTTTGCGGTTATATTTATGTTACAATTATATACAAAAAACTGTATTATTATTTTCTGTTCTGTTTTATTTCTATATTATTTATTTTCAAAATACCATCTATGATATTGAGAAAATCTGCGATGTCAAAACAAATGATATTTAAAGCATCATCTGAATCAGAATCCTTTGTATATTTTTTTTTCTGAAATATAAATTAAACATCACCACCTATTAGTGTGGCCATTATCATAATATATTCACAATCGACTCATTAATTTATTAAAAGAGCTATTATAGAAACTAGCGCTCGTTCAGTCGATATTCAAATACCGGTTTACGGTAACACAGCGAGTAACAGGCAGATTGACAGTAATTGTGTTACGTGGAGTGACGTGTGTCATCGTTTGTCCGCAGGGAGAGCCCGAGATGTCTGTCACGGGAGTCGTCGGGCGCGCCGCGGTGTCCCTCCAATGACTCGGTGTACTCGGGGCGCAGCGGGGCCGGGCTGCCGCTGCCGGCCGCGCTGACTGCCGCCCTGCCTGCCGCGCTGCTGCCCCCTCACTCTGCAGCCGTCGCTGCCTACCTCGGAGCCGCAGCCGCAGCCGCAGCCCAACAACGCCTTCTCATGTCATGCCACGAAGACATGAACGACTCTGACAGGCCCGATGCGGTCCTAGACTTCAGCACCAAACGCAGCGAATCACCCCGCGACGACGACGATGATGGTGACGATGTTGTCAATCTTAGCAAGAATGAAAATGGGCCACTGGACCTGTCAGTCGGCACAAGAAAGAGGGGATCAGACGACCCTCCTTCGCCGGTCCCCAGTAGAAAAAGCTCGAGGCAGGCCGAGTTTAAGCCTTCCCCGTCCCCGTGGATGACACCCGTAGCACCGAATCTGCCTTATTTCGCAGCTGCGGTCGCAGCGGCTAGCCTTTCACCTAAAGGTGGTGTCCCGGGCGACTGGAATGGTAAATTGAAACATGGTCCCACACCGAGCGACGCCACTAAAGCTCTAGAGAAGATGAGCGAACTGAGTAGATTAGGAGGCGAGGAATTGTTCAGATCGGTACAAAGCGCCGCTTTAGGCGCCGGATTAGCACCTAACGCCGCCGCCAGACACTCCGCCTGGCAATCTCACTGGCTCAACAAAGGAGCTGACCAAACTAAAGACGTTCTCAAATGCGTCTGGTGCAAGAAAAGTTTCAACTCATTGGCAGATCTGACCATTCACATGAAAGAAGCTAAGCACTGTGGTGTTAACGTTCCAGTGCCACCGTCTTCAAGCGCACAACTGCCGTCTTCATTGCATCCTCCGTCAAGCTCACCGTCTACACCGTCACACAACTCATCCTCCTCGAGCGGCTCGTCCAAACCTAACCCCAATGATTTGAATATGCTAATTAAGGAAAATATGCCAATTCCGAGAAAGCTAGTAAGAGGTCAAGATGTTTGGTTGGGCAAGGGCGCAGAACAAACGCGCCAAATTCTTAAGTGCATGTGGTGCGCTGAAAGCTTCCGCTCGCTCGCTGAAATGACGAGTCACATGCAGAGGACTCAGCATTATACCAATATTATATCTCAGGAGCAAATTATATCTTGGAAGTCATCGGATGAAGGGAAAGGCTCCAGTTCCAATGCACCGGGTACTAACAACGCGGCACCACCCACCACTGGTACCAGCAGCCACGTCAGTGCAGTTCTTACTTGTAAGGTTTGCGACCAAGCATTTAGTTCATTGAAAGAGTTGAGCAATCATATGGTTAAAAATTCTCATTACAAAGAACACATTATGCGTTCAATAACAGAGAGCGGGGGTAGGAGACGTCAAACACGCGAAAAACGAAAAAAGTCATTACCAGTACGTAAACTTCTCGAACTGGAGAGAGCACAACACGAGTTCAAAAACGGGGAAGGCAACGGGGTTCCGATGGGTAAACCGATTAGGGATTTCGGTAGCGGTAGCCGAATCACTTGCGAAAAATGCGGCGATAAAATCGAGACGGCTGTATTTGTCGAACACATTAGGCAATGTATAGGTGCACCGATGTCGAATAGTCAACGAAACTTTCTAAAAAGCGCGCTGCTTTCGAATAATGTGATCCCTCCTGACATGCCCGGGCACATCACTCCCACGGGACGCGACGGCCGCAAAAGCATCAACGAGGAGCTGCCCTCGCCGGGCTCCGCTCACCACCGCTCGCCGTCCTCTATCAACGATTCGTCCCCGAGTTCCAAAGATCCCAACGCTAGCAACGAAAAAAGCTCATCGCCTTCGGTTCTTAACGCCATAGAACAATTAATCGAGAAGAGTTTCGATACTCGATCGCGGCATTCGGTGCCCGGTATGCCGGGTGGGGCCTCCCATGCTCCGATCGGTTCTAGTATTTTGAAAAGATTAGGTATAGATGAGAGTGTAGACTATACAAAACCGCTAGTAGATCCACAAACAATGAACATGTTGCGTAGCTACCACCATCAAGGCTACGGACGGCGCGAGCGCAGCGGCAGCGAGTCTAGTTCGATGTCCGAGCGCGGTGGCAGTAGAGTCGAATCCCTGACTCCCGACAGGAAGCTCGACGCCTATCACATGACCCCTCGAACTACTCCCGATACGCGCGGCTCTCAGACTCCCGCCTCAGAGGATCGTCCCGCTGAGGTGAGAATAAAGAAAGAAATCGAAGACGAAGATCGCGAAAACGGAGTAGATCTGAGCAGTCAGCCGGTGCGTGTCAAGACTGAAGTAGAGGACGAAGAGGAGCCACCGAGGCCGGGCAGTTCTACCGAGGACGATATCAAGCCCGCGGTGCCAAAACGTGAGAGCGAGGGTCCGAGCCCGGCCGCTAGCCCTGCGAGCGACCGCTCTGGCAACACACCCAGCTCGGAGCGTAAGCCCGCCTCGAGCCTGGGAGCTCTGTCCTCCATGTTCGATAATCTAGCCGGCGGTGGGTCCTCCGGCGAGCCTAGCTCGTCCCGTCGCGGCGGCAGCCATCCTCTTGCTGCTCTTCAGAAGTTGTGTGACAAAACCGAGACAAACCCGTCCCGAGCGCCTGCGCCGGCGCAGTCTCCGGCCGGTCCGCCCAGCATTCTCACGTTCAGCTGGGCGTGCAACGACGCCGTCGTCACCGACTCCATTATGAAATGCGCTCTCTGTGACACGCCTTTCATATCGAAGGGTGCGTACAGACACCACTTGTCCAAGATGCATTTCGTGAAGGACGGTGCGCTGCCGGAGCCGGTCCCGATGAAGGCGCCAACGGGGGCCGCGTCCCCAGGCGCTCATAAGAGCGGGGGCTCGACAGCCGCCTCACCGCAGGACCCGCGCAGCCCCTCGCAATCGTTCGACGAGAGTCCTCACTCCAAGTTCCTCAAGTACACGGAGCTGGCGAAGCAGTTGTCCAGCAAGTATGTGTAGGGAGCTCGCCGGCTTGCCGGCTCACTGGGGGAGTGAGGAGGAGGCTGCCGCCATCCGTTGTGATGATACCATATCCCGCTACGTTAAACCTTGCTAGGGTTAGGTCGCCGCGGCGACGCTAAGTATTTCGAAACTCTTTGCCAATTTAATTATTTAGGTAATTATTGTTAGAGTTCACCGCATAGTTCGGTTAGTGTAATTAACGACTAGCGACTTAAGTATACGCCAAACGTCTTACGTTCGTATAGATTTAAGAAAATATTTTGAAAATATTGCCTATAGGTGATCGGTTGTTGGTCGGCTTATCTTCCACACTACGTTGTAATTCCATTTCAATAAATTGTAAATATAAGTCACATTAAGTCATAAAGTTCGATTCGATCTCTTTGTAAATGTATATTTTTTGCTAATAATTCTAAAATAATGTAAAATTACTTTCGTAATTTGAATTGCAATTCGCCTGTAGCATGTGATCGCGCGCGGTCGTCGCGAGCTGCGGTCGAACACTCCGCTAGCAGTCGTGGCGTTCACTTTCAGTATTTATACAAAACGTTGCAATATCATTTTTGTGTTACTTAATTTTTATGTAAATCAGAGTTATGGTTAAACGTGGTTTTTAGTTTATTCTATGTATATTTTGAATTGTTTTAATGAATCGGAGATCGACGCTATAATCTCGGGGATTCAATCTCGCACGGTTCGGTTCGTGTTGTACATATACATATACGTATATACATACAATTCGACTCAATGCAATATAATACAATCTCTTTAGTGTTACATTCGCTATAGGTACGCTCTCACTGCGAGGAAGCTATTTATTATATAGTGTTAAGTACATAATATTAGATAACGACGTCTGTGAAACTTGTATACCATTATACCTACTATCGGTAGGTTGGAGGAACCTTGTCAAAGTGATATACATATATACATTTTTTCTTCTTATTTGAAAAGGAACGATTACAGTCGTATACGTTTAGACATTCTGATATACTGAGAGATATCTTCCAATTAGAAACAGTTATACGATGTATATACGGTACTTGCGAGTGAAAACTCTTTTATATTTAATTATAATAAATATTGTAAACTGTCTAATATAAGGTCGGACGATATCAAAATATGACGCAAATTGTAATACGAATATTCGTGAACTTACAAATGTTCGTCTTATTACGTGTTCGGCGTTATTTTGTAGAGAAACGGTGACGAATATTCGTAACAATTCAGCTAAAGTTAGACTACTGTTGTGTGATGTGGAGTGACGCGCCAGAAACGTGTCAGAATCATATGAGTTCCATACATTTATTAGTGCAACTAGAAATGCGTCTGAATCATAATATTATGACACATTTATACAATTGTGTTGACTCTAAAAACTATTTTAATGTGTGATAATATTAAGATTTAGACGCGTCACAATACTGTAATAATGTGTTATAATATGATTCTGACGCGTCAAAACACTGTAATAATGTGTTATACGGTTCTGACGCGTGACAACATACACCACAGTAGTGTGGCTCTAGTTTTAGCAATTTTAATGAAAAGTATCATTTTAACGATAATGAAACATACGACAAATATGATGTATACGCTAGCTCTGTTGAGAGATTTTTGCTCATTCTTTAAAAATGGTGTTGAAATATTGATTTTACCAAATTTAATAATCTTATTTAATATTTTATGTTGTATTTCAAAATGCAATTAAAAGCTCAAAGAAATATATATGTTACATACTTGAAATGCTTATTTTATTTCAAATATACCTTTTATATTTTATATTACATACCTAGGTAGGTAGATAACTATATAATTTAAAAAAATATACTCAAACACTCCACCTTAATTTATTTATCGTTAATTTACTGCAAGAATTGGCCCATATCAAAAAAAGAAATTTCAATTTATTAATTAACTACTTACATGTACAAATAATATTCATAGATATTTTGTTTTTATTAGAAGTATATTTTTGAAAAATAAATAATTCTTTCAGTAAATGAGCGATGAAAACTTTTAAGGCTGCTAGCAAACGGAGCAAACTAGCAGAGCAGTGAGCGAAGTAAAAATTTACCAAAGAATCCGGAGTTTTATGGATATAATATATTGATAAGATAAGATAAGAAACACTTTATTGATCCACAACATATAAAGTAAATTTTACAAACAAAATTAAAACTGAGGGTGTATTAATTGGCGGTCTTATCGCTCAAAGCGATCTCTTCCAGACAACCGTGATATTGGTGAGTTTTTAGCTTGTACACTGGTCAACCAACTCAGCAAAGTAAAAATACATCGGCTGCTGCGGTGTTTTAGAGAACTATCCCAGGGGCCTGAAATTAATTTTGTATGGACAAATATTTTGACAAAGCACAATGTTTGTGTTTTTCAGCACTTGCATTCCGACCTCAAACGCTATTGTGTTTTCCGCAACGTGTTAAGCAATTAGAACATAATAATACATGCCCTTTTTAACCTCCGACGCAAAAACGACGGGGTGTTATAAGTTTGACGTGTCTGTCTGTCTGTCTATGTGTGTGTGTGTCTGTCTGTGGCATCGTAGCTCCCGAACGCATGAACGGATTTTGATTTAGTTTTTTTTGTTTGAAAGTAGAGTTAGTCGAAAGTGTTCTTAGCCATGTTTGGTGGAAATCGGTCCAAGATGGCCGCCGCTACAAAATGGCGGATTACATTTTTCTTCCACGACCCCCTCAATATGGGTATTAAATGAAAGGGCTTAAAGCCTTATTACACTTGGCTGAATTTAGTCACTAAATTCAGAATCTAAATTAAGATGAACGATACTTTCTTCTAAATTTAGGATGCTAAATGTACACTTGACTTAATTCAGTGGTGACTGAATTTAGGCTTCTAAATTTAGCCAGGTGTAATAAGCCTTTTAACTAGTAAAATACAACCCACTATATAAAAATTAAAATCCAAGATGGCCGCCACCATAAAATGGTGAATTACGTATTTCGTTGGGGGTTTTTTAAATTTTTAATTTAATTCACTTGTTAACACATTGACTGCTTTTATTTAAAATTTACTCTTTCAAGCACATTTTTATATACCCAATTAAAAACACAATGCACGCGCATCATGCGAGATCGTGGTCAAAGACTAACCTATATTATATTGTATACAATAAACAATATAATAAAAACAACATATTAATATGTAATTAATAAAAAGGTATTAATAAAAAAAGGCCTTAGGCACTCTTTAACCTACAACCCTTTGTTAAGAGCACACCGCAAACTATAAAACGCGCGTCTAACAAAATATTAACCCTTTAACCGCCACCGTCGGATATATCCGACAAGCCTGTTCTGTTACGTAACCGCCAGAGTCGTATATTTCCGACAAGTCGTATTTTTCCGACTGCACTTTAAATCTACATTTTTTAAGTCATAACACTGTATTTTATAAAACTATACTCGTAATTAGATAAATAGTGAATGAAGTTATGATTTACAGTTGGTTTTATGCTTCTCTCCCAAATAGAATAAATATTAGACATCACTTTTATTGTAGGTATTTATAATTCAAAAAACTTGCCTGGCGCTAGGGGCACGACAAGTGATTTTAAGTCTGGCGGTTAAAGGGTTAATGACAGGTCGTAAAGGCCGGCACACACAACCGCATCTTAATCTGTCCCCGAATCACTCAGCGCGCGTCTCGCCAAGGGGCCAGTACGAAACAAATTTAAATACGAATATTCGCATTCATAGGCAATCGGCGGTCCTATAGTCTACTGTACTGTACTATGTGTTATTCCAGGGTCTAAGCTATCTCTATACCAAATTTCAGCTCAATCAGTCCACCCGTTTAGGCGTGAAGAAGTAACAAACATACACACTCACAAACTTAGTTTGATAGGCGGTCCTATAACACTAGGCAATTTCTTACAGACAACCTGGAAATGGAACAGGAAGAATAATACATCAGTAGAGGTGGTGTGAATTATCGGAATACATAGACTAATTATTAATTTCAATAATTAAAAAATAAAAAGTTTAAATACCTATTCTCTACACCCTTTGGGCTCACCGCGGACTACAAAACGCGCGCCTAACAAAATATTAATGACAGGTCGTAAAGCCCGGCACACACAACCGCATCTTAATCTGTCCCCGAATCACTCAGCGCGCGTCTCGACGGTGAGGCCTCGCCTTAATCATCCTAATGACATCATTCGTCGCCATCACACAATAAAACGACTGTTACAAACACTTTCACATACATTGCTGGCTATGGCTATAATATAATAAAATTTAAATAATAAATTACTTCTAAACAATTAACACACATAAGTTATGAAGAGTATTCCTATTGGTTTATGTAAAAAATATTTTAAAAATAGTATTAATTTTACAATTTTTACTAGTATGATCAACATGATACACTAGATACAAAATTATTACACAGAGGACACAGAGCGGATACACAGAGTTCGAAAAAAATGTATTAATTATAATACGTAATATTACTTATATACATAAAATACAATAAACAAATACACTAAATATTAAAATTGTAGAGATAGGTACGATGGACAGCTGAAACATGATAATAATAAGTCAGTGTAAAACAGCAATGGATCGGAAACACGCGATGGGATGGCAGTGGAAGATGGATACGCTGTCAGTCAAATCCTTGAGTTTCTACAGGTAATGGAAAATACGGGAGCGTTTTTCGACTGTAAGGAAAAGTTTAAATACAGTAAAAAAGTTAAGATAGATAGATAGATAGCACACAAAAAACTACAAAAAAACAATAAACAGCATTAAATACAATTTGAAATTGAACAGTGTTACAATTGGCGGTCTTATCGCTAATAGCGATCTCTTCCAAGTTATTAACCAAGTTAACAGTTATTATAAACCAAGTAAAAATCTTAGTTGAGTAGTTTACCTACTGGGGGTAGACTTCCTTTGCAGGAAGTTGACTAGGTGGGTACCCTGCAGTGCCAGTTATTCTACCACTTGAGCAGTGATGTGCTTCGATAGGAACCCACAAGATTTATTTTATCTTGGTTACATCTTACTAATATTATAAACGTGAAATATTGTAAGAATGTATGGATGTCTGGATATCTGGATGTACGTTTGTTACTCTTTCGCGCCTAAACCGGTGGACCGATTGAGCTGAAATTTGGTATAAAGATAGCTTAGACCCTGGAATAACATATAGGCTATAATTTATAATAGAACAGAGGGGAAAACCACTGAGCACAGCTAGTAATTATACATTGTTTATTTGATTAGCACCAGCTGGTTCATAATACAGAATTTTCCAGGCTTTAGCAAACAAGTGCAATTTGAATACATAGGTATTATATTATTATAATATAACGTGAATAAATTAACGATTAATGAATAAAACATAAATTAGGAAAATAAATAAATCTCCTTCACGAGGTGATAAATCTGAAATGGACAGAAGATGAATTGTAGACAATGTTTTATTACACAAATAAAGTAGTGGTTCACCTTGACGTATTTTTCGCGTTTTATGCTATTTTATTTTTTACTATTAATTAATTATCTAAATATATAAAAAAGGTCGCACATGGACGAGATTGACACAAGACGGTTAAATGGCATAACATGAAGGAGGTCTATGCCCAGCAGTGGGATATAGAAGGCTGTGGATGATGATGATGATAAAAAAGGTAAGCTTAACTGATTGACTGAATGACATCTTTCAATGTACAGCTCAAATCCCTGTTGAATTTAAATTTGGTATTATATATATTTATGAAGTAGACTTTAAGATTAGTCTGATATAAAAACTAAAGATCAATAAATAGGAAAATTTATCAAAAAATCTACATATTATTTACTTCGTACATACATATTTTGTTTATTTATTTTTACGTTACAGACATTATAGGTTAGCTTTTGACCACTATCTCGAGCGATATGTTAAATGACGTCGCAGTCGTAGATGGTAGCAGACTAAACCAAGAGGGTGGGAAAATCCCTCCCTGGCTTCACTGCTGACAAGCGGTCGTAACGACTCCTTGGTGACACGGTTTTGTCCAGTGAGGTAAGTGGTAACTAACCACGGCTGAAGTCTTTTAAATCCAATTCCTCTCCCTCCTCCTTGAGTCATATTTCCGATTACTGGGGGTCGTTACCCACATCTCTCAGGATGCGATCATAAATGATGGAGCGCCATGTGGGACGATTGGAAGCGATTCTTATAGCTTCGTGCACTGGAGTGTCGAGAGTGGTGCGGATCTGGTCAGACCAACGCATCGGGCTGCGACCTCGAGGTCTCCTTCCTTCAATTTTCTCAGTAACCAAAGCTTCTCTAGGTTTGTATCTTCATTCCTTGCTAAAAAAATCCAATTATACCGGGGGTAGACTTCCTTTGCAGGGGGTCGACTAGGTGGGTACCCCAACAGTGCCGGTTATTCTACCGCCTGAGCAGTGTTGTGCAAATATTACTGTGCTTCGGTAGGAAGGCACTGTAGCTAGTGAAATTACTGGGATGAAAAGTCTTAACATCTTATGACTCTGAAGTCTCAAGTAAGAAGCGTTGGCGCAGTACACTGGGTAGGGCAGCGTTATCTCTTACCATCAGGAGAGCGTCTTGATCGCCCTCTTACTTCGTTGTAAAAAAAAAAATTGTATGCAATAAATTGTCATTTTATTCTCAACTTATGTTCTATTTTCTATTGTGTAATAAATATTTTCTTTGCCAATATTAATTCCCGTATGTTTCCATCGACCCTCGCGGCCTACTTGTGTAGGTTGTACGTGCAGCGACCGCGCTGTCTGTCACCGCCTAACGACAACTAATTAAAATGACGTTTTGTTTTATATCAAATTAATTAATACCAACCCTGCAGGGTATATTACAATGGCAGATACCGCGCATGAAGAGGTAAAGTGAAGCCAACTTTGGAAAAAAGAAAAATTTTATTTGTTTCAAAAACTAACTAATTAATCATTATTTATTTATATAATTGGCTGTGCTTCTCATCATTTTCTTATAAATTACGCCAATTGTTCGTCTTCTTTCTTACTTCTTCAACCAACCTCAGCGACCTTTCAGACGATGTCGCTCCAACTCGCGCAGAAGCCCCTCGTCACCCTCGTCCTACACTACAAAATTTTTACTGAAAGTAAATTTAGTACTCGTAGCTACGTAATAATACTATGACAAGTAACATTTTAAAAACAAGTTTTTATTATAATTACCATCTAGTATAAATCTCCTCAATACGGAGTTACCTTTGGGCTACATGATCAGATCAGCTCCATGTCATATAAATACTGCATTGTCATCCGATTTATACAAAATTTTAGCTCAATGGGAAATCGGGAAATGGATCAAATTCAACTTGCAAGATTTGATTACAGACAGACAACAGACAGGTGAAAGTAAATAAAAGCTTGTAACAATTTCAGCACTGGCTCAATACTTTTCTAATTTTTTCTTCAGTCACTTTTGAGCATGATTCATCATCAGTCACTTACGTTTCGTGGAGAGCGCTATCTATTTATATTACTATAGTATGTTCACAACCCCAGCCCAAGCCCGTGACTGTGACGTCATCCCCACAATTTATGCCAGAGATGGATAGTTTGATTTATGCGCTGTTAATCATTGTTTTACGTTCAATGAAATTATTCCGTGTTTTTCGTTTAAGGGTCGCGACTCAGAGAATTCAATTGAATTCAATTCATTGAATTGAATCATTTCAATTGACCGTTTATTGAAAAAAAATGGTAAAGCAGAGACATAGATAAAAAAATAGGAAGATGCGGTACTGACGTTTCTGACACGGTCCGCTTCAATTAGGCTTAGGGCACAATTTTACTTGCGCGCGGCAACCACAGCAACCTTTCCGATCCAACAGACCCAAATTTGGTATAGCGACGATAGCGCCAAGCCGCATCTTCCTATTTTCTTTTTATCTATTTTTTTTCTTTTTGGCTAAAATTTTGAGCTTTTCTCATCTGGGCGCTACCGTGTTTCAGAAGCTTTATGGGTTCTTTTTTTTATGTGATGATGTAGAAGACGAGCAAGACGCTCTCCTGATGTTAAGAGATAACGCTGCCCATAATCAGTACAGTGCTACTTAGGATTTCTTGATGTTGCCTTTAAGTTATAAGTGGCAATCGTTAGCGAATATAATATAGGTTTAAACATGCCATAATATTAAAGGCCAAAGGGTATATCTAACCTGAAAGTGACCTACAAGACCCAAGCTTTTACTTACTGCTTTTTTTTATTAAGAGTCATTTTATTCTGTTCTTACTTATATTTTTAGGGTTCCGTACCTCCAAAGGAAAAAACGGAACCTTTATTAGATCACTTTGTTGTCCGTCCGTCCGTCAGTTAATTTTTAGCGGCATGTTTTCAAACTCGCAACTACTCGCAAGGGAATCAAAACCTACAGGGTACTTCCCGTGAGCTTGGAATTTTGAAATTTGGTATACTACGGGTTTGTACGGAAACCTCGGTGCTCAAGTCCGACTTGTACTTGACCGATTTTTTGTATTATTATGACTACACATATTGGGACAAATCACATTGTAAAATTTAATTTAAATTTGTCTATTTTGAGATGGTGCTCTTAATTGCAGTGGTATATTTATGAGAGAACGTAGTTTGTTATTAATCGAATCGGTTGCGAATTGATTTATCACCATCTTTAGACTTTTAGGTTTTTGTTGTGTCCTAAAAGTGAACTTGAAAAGGTCAATTTGAATATATCTCTGCTTTAAGTGGTTTGTCAAATTAATCTTTGATTTATTTGTTAAAATTAAAATATAATATTATTATACTAACTAATAAATTTTACATTAATAACTAATAATATTAAACTAGATAAATGCATCATTTATTTTATGTAATACAAAAAGGATTCTCAAGCTAAATTTCATTTAAACGAATGCCATTCAAATACAATCGCACAATAAATTACGAAACTATAATAATAAGATTAGCTTTTAACCACGATCTAGCCTGTTCTGTCGTAAGTGGTAGCAGACTTACAGATGATGATGATGAGGTTCACTCATCATCATCATCATCATCTCAGCCGTAGGACGTCCACTGCTGAACATAGGCATCCCCTTTGGACTTCTATATGTACCGGTTGGGAGCGACCTGTATCCAGCGTCTTTTGTTTTTATAGCAGACTAAACGAACGTTTGACCGCAATCTCACCTGCTGGTAAGTGACGATGCAGTCGAAGTTGTAGCACGCTTGTTCAGTAAGAACCTATTCACTCTTGATTTGAACAAACCCACGTTATATCGTCTTCCGGCAACCTTATGAGGTCGTCTGTCCACCTTTTGGGTGGACGTCCTAAGCTTCGTTTGCTAGTCCGTGGTCTCCACTCCAGCACTTTACCTAGAAGCGAGAAAAATCCCTTTCTGGCTTCACTGATCTTCGTTTTTGTTTTTTTTTTTATGTGGAGAAGTAAGAATACGAGCAAGACGCTCTCCTGATGTTAAGAGATAACGCTGCCCATAATCAGTACAGTGCTACCCAGAATTTCACAATGATGTGCAATTCTAGGTGCACTGCACCAACGCTTCTTACTCAAGAGTCATAAGATGTTAAGACTCTTTAGCCCAGTAATTTCACTAGCTACAGTGCCCTCCTACCGAAGCACAGTAATGTTTGCGCATTACTGGTCAGGCGGTAGAATAGCTGGCACTGTTGGGGTACCCACCTAGACGACCTCCTGCAAAGGAAGTCTAGCCCCGGTTTGTGCCGGAACACAATTGTAATGACCGCTTGGAGACACGGTTTTGTCCAGTGGCTAATAACTAATACCTAAATTACTTATTACCTAAAGAAATTAAAGACAGACATGATAATTTACAAAATATACAAAACTAGCTTGTGCTCGCGGCTTTGCCCGCGTGGTAAAATCCTTTCTTAGCGGATGTCTACGCCTTAAAACCTATCTGTATGCCAAATTTCAACTCAATCCGTCCAGTGGTTTGCGCTGTGGGTTGATAGATCAGTCAGTCAGTCACTCGTTCCTTTTATAAATTTAGATAATGTTTATCACTTGGTAACTATATAAATCAATACAAAGTCCAAGGGTATCATTTTGTCTTTATAAATAGGTATTACGAGTATATTATATTAATTACCTTACAATATTTATCACACAATCACAATTAATCACATAACCCTGATATTTATTTTAATCCTGTCATTTTCATTTATAATAACATCGTAATAGTTACAATTTACAAAGGTAGGGGTTTTTTACAAGGTTTTATTTACTTTCACCTGTCTTTCTGTTGTCTGTTTGTCTGTTGTCTGTCTATAATCAAATCTCGCAAGTTTAATTTGACCCACTTCCCGGTATCCGATTGAGCTGAAATTTTGCATACCTGTATGAATTGGATGACAATGCAATATTATTATGACATTGAGGGGATCTGATGATGGAGCTGAAAGGTGGCCATAGGAACTCCGTAGTAAAACGACACAACCCTATCGAGTTTGGGCTCAAACGTCCTGAAATATAAAATAAATAAAAAAAAAGCTTGTTTTAAAAAAGTATTTTTAAAAATTTCACTTGTTGTGGATCAGCTTAGTCATTTAGACTTGAAGAAATTACAAACACGCACTAAAAACGCAAAGTAGTATACCTCTAACTAGCTATGCTGAGCGGTTTTGTACGCTAAAAAGCAGCCCATGTGTGATAAAAGGGCCTAAATTACTTCATTATTATAGTAGCATAATGTGTAAATAAAAACTGGTGGCCTAATATTGCTATATATACCTGCTACCTTTCTTAGGGTAGGTATAGTACCTACCCTAGAAAAAAAAACAAAGATTTCGAATTTCGAGGCTGATTATTTGCTCAATCAGTCGATATAGATAAATACCCACACATGATCAGGATAGAATAGGCTTGTGTGTGGCTCCTCGCATTGTATGCATGAGCATGAGTTGTGCTGCGGCAGCGGCCGGCGATGTGCCAGGTGTGATTTGTTATTACTAGCTGCGCCCAGCGGTTTTTCCCGCTATATACTGTAGCCTATGTGTTTTGCCATGGTCTAAGCTATCTCTAAAATTTGAGATCAATCGGTCTACCCGTTTAGGCTTGAAAGAGTAACAAACATACATCCAGACATCTATACATCCAGACATCCATACATCTATCTATACATCCAGTCATCCATACATTCTTACAAACTTTCACGATTATAATATAAGTAAGATTACAGAGTTCAAAACTCTTTCGGAAAAATACTGAATCAAAACTTCTTTTTATGAAATCAGATGTAGGAACTCGTACCTTTACGTTAAGTCTACCAATTTTCTTCACAAAGCTAAAACAGTTAACAAGTCCTAAGCCGAGCAGCTGGCGCCCAGCACTATCGCGTGGCAAATGGCCGCCCGTGACCCTCTCGTCAAGTAAACTGCCAAGATTGGGATCGCAATAAATGATTTACTCCAGGTTGCCGTAATAAGTGGATGGATGTCGCTCCACGGCCCGCCATTTGTTTGAACCGAACTTGAGCGTTGATCTTAAATCTAGAGCGATGGGGTGTCGGTAGGGTAAATCTTTAACTAATCTGTCTTTTAGGACAACTCTCTTAGAATCATTTTTTTTGGTCTTTTGGGTGGAATATATTGTGACTCACTTTTACTTGTTTATTATTTCAAAGAATCCACAATAAAAAGTGAGTGAACACCGTCTTTAAAGAATTATTGGAAACGTAGGTAGTAGCAAACTCATCTTCACAGATGGCACCTTATAGATCATATTATTATTTATTGCAGACCTTGTAGCATTTATTTTGTAGCACCGACAACTGACTATTTAGTTACTTTATAAGACTTTACTACTCTTTCGAAAAGCATAAGAAGAACGAGCAAGAAACTCATAGGCATTGTTTATACATATAAACAATCCCACCCAAAAACCCCAATATTATCTATTTATCAGACTAATTTAGTGCATACCTATAATATTATAACAGCAATCTCATGGTAAGTTACAACAAAAAATATGCAATTAGTAACCTAACTTGGTACCTTGAAAGAAGTTTTACGAGTCTCTAATTATACTTTTGATAAAGATATCAGAAAATCAAATTAAACTGCAATAATCCTCTGTCCAAGAGGGCAATTATTATAATTCTTTTCTAGAAATCTTGAATTTGATAATAAAATTGAAAGTAATAAATTACGGGTAATCTTAGAAAATATCGATTTTATTGAGCCTAATTAGGTATTTCTCAAGATACCTTATTAACATGACAGGCAATTTTTATTTCTTATAGGCCCTGAATAGAGTAATTTATTAACAATATCTAAAAATTAAAATATATAAAAGAAAAGAGTGACTGATTGACTGACTGATCTACCAATGATCAACACACAGCTAAAACCGCGGAACGGATTCGGACGAAATTTAGAAATGATTTCGCAACGCGGGCAAAGACGCGAGCATAAGCTAGTTTAAATAATAAAAAATATATATTTCTTTTTGTATGCGGATACAATACTGATTATGGGCAGCGTTATCTCTTAACATCAGGAGAGCGTCTTGCTCGTCTTCTTACTTCTCCACATAACAAAAAAAAACAATATTATAAGAAAAAAATAAGTGTCCAACTTTTTTTTACATTATACTTGATCGACAAAAAAAGTAGGTAATGTGCAGGTATTACTGTGTTGTCACCGAAATGACTAGGTATCCACACAGGGTGTCTGAAAAAGAAACAACAACATTTTAGTTATTAAAATAAACACTAACCTACCGCACAGCGGTTCTAAAATACCCTTTCTGCGACACAAGAGATCGATGGACGTAAGAGTGTGAGGAGCGAACGTCGCCGGCTATCTGTCATCGTCAGAAAGGGACGGAGGGGGAACTTGCAGGTGGGATATTACCCGACTGTGCAAAAAGGAAGGTTTAATATATGGAAATAAGTACGTATGTACTTATAATTTTGGAAATTTTAAATTATAATTTTTGAAGGACATTTTTATGACTCTTTACTTTACTTATTATTTGAAAACACCTGATCATATTTCTTTAGACCGGAGTCTAAATTTAGAGATTTTTGTGTTGGACACAGAATTTCATTTAACAAAAACATAAGAAACTATACCTAATACATAATATTATGTACCCTAGTCATTGGTTATTGAGTTATTAGCCATCACTGACCTTTAGCATATTATTATTATTATAAATTATGGTGGTTTAAGAAGCAACCACATAATTAAAGGTTCAACATTTACGAAAATGGCCGATACAAAATGACATTGTAGATAGCCCAATTATAATATTATTAATAACTTTTCTAAAATAATATACAAAACTTTACGGAAATCGCCTAAAACCATCTAAGTAAGTAAAATTAAAAACATCCTGAATCCACCACTAAATTCAATAAGAGATTTAAAATTCGATAGACGTCCACCGCTTGATTGAAACGCATTATAAATCAGAATTTGAATGATCCCCCATAATTCCTCTATCTAACAAAAATCCTACACAACTGCAGAATTTACGAGCGTGCAAATTTATTGCACTGAAATCGCATATAATTTGATTAATGACTGTGACCGTGTTTTTTGTCCGTCTTTTGTTAGTATCGGCCGTAGATTCAACCATAGAGTGCGCATTACCGGAGGTGTGCTGTCGCCGACGATATGCATTGACGCTGCATAATACACGTCAAATGTCTTTGAACCAAAGAGTTTCTTTCGATACAATCAAAACTAACCGTCTTTATAAATTACTTTGACAAAGATTGAACCAAAGAGTTTCTGCTTTGAACGAGTAATTCAACTCGTCCTACAGGCCTAGGGTACTTATAGAAAGAGTTGTAGAAAATAAAAAAAAACTATTATCATTCTGCAACTAGGCACAACTCTTTTTGTGTGGAACTTTGAACTTTATCGACATTAATAAAAAAATCAAAATTAGCCACGCTCCCGCATCCCGCCATGCTATTGCGATTTGGTTTTCATATAATCACTAGCTGCGCCCAGCGGTTTAACCCGCTGTTCTATAGCCTATGTGTTATTCCAGGGTCTAAGCTATCTCGATACCGAATTTCAGCTCAATCCGTCCACCCGTTTAGACGTGAAGGAGTATCAAACATACATCCAGAGATCCATACATTCATACAAAATTTCACGTTTATAATATTAGTAAGATGAAGCGGGGTCTATTCTGATTCTCTTGTGTTTGGTATCGGCGCAGTGTGCGGCGATAATGGACACATGTCCTGCCATCCATCAAGAGCCGTGATGGAGGGGACAGATGCCCGTGGACGTTTGTTTTCAACTACTTTCGAACATTATGCTTAAGGAGAACCGGTACATATCTTACTAGTGGACCCGCGCGCACTTTGTAGTGCCTAAAAGAAAATTATTAATGATTTTCTACAATTAATATAAATCATGTAAACTTGAATCAATCTATCTATAAATAAAACCACATAAAAATCCGTTGCGTAGTTTTAAAAATCTAAACATACATAAGGACATACAGACGGGATGCGACTTTTACTATTTATTATGATGTTGAAGTAATTTTTAATTTAATTTTGAGTTTGTGTATTGTTTTAAATTTTTATTTTTTCGTGTTTTTTACCGTATTTGGTTGGTATTTGGTATATGCGAAGTGTGCGGTGATAATGGACACATGTCCTGCCATCCATCAAGAGCCGTGATGGAGGGGACAGATGCCCGTGGACGTTTGTTTTCAACTACTTTCAAACATTATGCTCGTGTAGAACCGCTGTCTTATGCTGAGGAGCTGTAATACAACTAAGTTTTGATGTAGGTAAGTAAATATTTTTTTAACACGCAAATTTTATAAAAATCGAACCGATTTCAGGCCTACTCTCTGTAACCGAGGGAGAGACGCATCTTCTAAGTAAAAGCTGAATTAGCACTGAATATAAATATTTATCATGAGTTCGATTAAATATCTCGTAAGATGGAATAAATGTTAAAACACTTTAAAAAATAGTTTTGGAGAAATAAAGGACATAACAATTTAAAAATATATATGAGAGATATATGAGACATAACAATTTAAAAATATAGCTAGTAATGCATAATATGAACATTTCCAATTAATTATTTCTTATTTGTCATACCACGATATCTTCCTTTTACGTGTCCTCTAGACGTCCCGTCGGTTCCTTTCCGACGATGACAGATTATGGACACCACTTCCTCGTTTCTATGTACAAGCAGATATAGATTGAGGGGATTTGAGTATGAATTATGAGAGGTGACAAGATGCCTTGGTGTCTATAATTATTGTGATTGTAATTTATATCTGACAGTGTAGTCAAACTAACAAGGCTACCTTTGTTACTTTAACAGGTTACCCTGTTCTGTTGGGGTACCAGTAAAACATACAAGCAACTATTATTCTTCTACTTCTTCTCGTGGTGCCATCTCCAATAATCATCGCCATCTTTATTATCGAGCTTTATTACAGCCGCACGTAACAGGGATCTTGAGCTCATATTGAACCACGTCTTGAGGTTTTTGAGCCAAGAGGTACATCTTCCCGGTTTTCGGTTCCCCTGTTTATCAACAAACCATTATAATTAATATTATTAAACATTAAGTTACATGATGTGGAATACGTACATAGGTCAGATTGTGATAGGTGATATTTTTAGGTGTAAGAAGTCCTAAAAATAAGGTACTTCGTTTTTTTTTGTTATTTTTAGTCGTATCCTCGCCCTCAACTCTACATTTTTCAAGGAAGAGGGTTGAGTCGATATTCTTAAAGCAAAAAATGGTCGAGAAGGCGCCATTTCTTTTAACTTCGAAGTTTATTAGAGGGCGAAGGACACAACTTAAACAGACGGGGGTAAATCTCCTAATTTGATCCCCCAATGATGTCATATAAATCAGACAACCGGTGAGTGACAGTGACGGGTAGCATGAAATGGCCGGGGGTATTTCTGACCGGGGGTATTTCTGACCCAGGGTATTACAGACCGCCGGACGTTTTGGACGTTTTCACCGCTCCGTTTGATGGCGACTAATTAGAGATGAGGTTATTTATTAAACTTGATGTCTGTCTTTGAGTGTTTGAAGTTTTGCCTTTTGTTGGCATGAGTAGATGTCTTAGTGGAAGGTTAATAATTATTAATAAGATTTGGTATCAATCAATCAGTCAGTCATGCTTTCCTTCTGTATTTGTACACCGGAGCTCCGGTAGAGTATTTGAAACTTCGAAATTTAATTACCTATGTATGTACAATACTCTAACAAATAAATGCTTTTGATTTGATTTTGATTTGATTCTATTAATAATTAGATTAAGTAATGTACCTTATCTACAATAATATTTTGTACTAATACATTTTACTTATTTTCTTTTTTATTAATTACTAATTAAACTACACACACATTAGTGTTACGTAGAACTTCATCGTCGGTTATGTCTAATCATCGAGAAAATAAAATATCCACCGTCTAATTCACTTGTGTGATAAAAATAAAAAATGAGGGCTGGCTATCGCCAAACGACATGTAAACCACTAGAATCCATAGACAATTTTGCGTACATTACTTGCTTAAACCTCCTCATTAAAATGAGTAAAGTAACAAAAGCAGCAATGTACATTGAAGTTGCCCTCAATCGTAGTGGG
Organism: Hemithea aestivaria; assembly: GCA_947507615.1. Lineage (NCBI taxonomy): Eukaryota > Metazoa > Arthropoda > Insecta > Lepidoptera > Geometridae > Hemithea > Hemithea aestivaria. Next base: position 1,157,491 of record OX382331.1, read on the forward strand.
TGAGAATTAGCCAATAGCTCCTCAGGTGTCTTTTCAAGGAACCATCCCTTTGCAGAGACAGAAAACTTTTCTACATCGCTTTACCTACATTTTAATACTAATGATGGCCAAAATTCGTCAAAACAAACCATAATCCTCCACAAAATTGTAAACCGAATCTCAAAACTTTAATTTCCACCATACCTCATGACCGTTCGACTCATTAGCTGGTACAGCACTTAATCGATTGAAAAATCATTATTTTCGGTGCCAAATTGAACCTTATTGCTGTGAGGTTAAGGACGAAGGGTGGGCTTGAAATATGAGTGGTGGAGCAGCTTTGAACAGTGATTGATGGGTCATGACTGACGTGTGCACGAAAGCGGGGTGGGTGAGGTGCTGTGTGAGGAATAGGCTGTAGCGGATTTTGTGGACACACCTGTTTCAATGGGTACGATATCAATTTTCGAACACCGATTTCGTGACGCACGTTTTTGCGAAAGAATCAAGTGATACGTTTTTACGTCGTTTTAAAACCGTTTTTTTTTTTCCAAAACACGCTATATTGATAGTCCTTGTTTTCTTTTTGAACATATAAGGCACGCACGGTTTTTTGCTTCCCGTGATGGATTTAATTATAAATTTTCACAATTTTCGAAGATTAAGAAAAAAAGTTGAAATAAAAGCGCTAGCACCGCTCAAAACAATTTATTTTGTAGATTTTTTCTATGTGTAAGCTGAATATCAATATAGAGTCGAAATAGAGGAACATAAAACGCGAAAGCTCACAACTCAGGCCGTTTGTTTGAGTTTGTTTTGTTACAAAAGTAAGCGCGAGCCCATTATAGTGGTGACTCTCAACTCTTTTAGTTTCAATTTACATCGATATCGATTGCCCAAGGACGGACCTTCATTTAGACAATATTGATTAAAGAGAAATGTCTTAAAATGGTGATTAATCTGCTTTGACACATTTAGGGAAACATCTTTGATATTATGTGTCCAAATGACTACCTACCTTAGTAATGCCATAAACGTGAAAGTTTGTAAGAATGGATGTCTGGATGTCAGGATGTTTGTTACTCTTTCACGCCAAAACGGGTGGACCGATTGAGCTGAAATTTTGTATAGAGATAGGTTAGACCCTGGAATAACACATAGGCTACATAAGTACTGCGGGTAAAACTGCTGGGCGCAGCTAGTTAACATCAATAATATTGTTGAAATCATTTATCCTTCTTGGTTTTATCTGCTACTATATGCTAGCAAACTTAACATAGAAGACGGGATAACTCAGTTTCTGACTTAACTGAACTTCGTACCGGAACACTGCATAATGTCCGCTGTAGGTGGTAACTAGCCACGGCCGAAGCCTACCACAAGTATGATGTAAACTCACCTATGATGATGTAAACTCACCTCCCCCCTGTTTCTCTTCTCCCTGCACAGTTGTCTGGAAGAGATCGCTATTAGCGATGAGACCGCCAATTGTAACACTTAGTTTTTGTATTGTTTTAGTTTTTAAGTTGTTTTTGTACATTTTCTCTTGTGTTTCAATAAAGGGTTATCTATCTATCTTACTCATGCACGACGGAAACACCATTGTGAACTATCGTTACAAGAAGTTCAAACATTATAATTTGTACTAACACATCATGCTAAACTTGCATGAAAACACAAAGGAACCGAAAAACATTTTCCCCAGAACATAAACCCTAACACAGTATAATCTCACTCCCAATAAGGCACACACATCATTCACCGAACACCCTGACGTACCACCCCAAGAAGCACTAAATAACCCCCATAACACCTCCTAACCCCCCTATATTTCCATCAACGGGCAAAAATGGCCAAAAATACAGGCCAGGCTCATTATCAGGGCGATACATCGGAGGGTTGATTCATAACCGATAAATCAATGGAACAGGGGAGGTAATAGGCCAAATATGGTAGATTAGGGAGGAAGGGAAGCCATAAGGCACGGTTTATGGAGCGGGTTTTTGGTTGGCGGGCCCTAGATCGAACACTGTCCTTCAACGGTTTACGGTTCGTTGTAACAAATCCTTTTCGATGGAAGTTCGATGGAATCGTGTTTTGTTTTTGTCATTTATTTTAATAACATGATGCTTTTTTGAGACGTTGTTTATTTTTTACATTTTTGTTTAATTGTGTAAATTGAGTTTAAATCAACGGTTAAGTACTTTTGTTCTGTAGCAAATGTCTTTATTGATTTATTAAACACAACGCTAGGACTAACCTTTCTACCAGTTGTCCTTAAAACTGGGAAAAAGTATTGGAATTGTCCAGTACTTTTACCCAGCCCCAGTTTCCAGTGTTTTTTTTTTACTTCTCCCATTGGGGAAAAGTGCAGACAATGTTAAGTAGATAAAATGATCTTAAAACTAATAAATGAAAACATACTAAGCACTAACACTAAAAGCTATACTAAATACAAAAGCTTTATTGAGGAAAAAGGAAGCAATGTACTACAACTACTTCAACAGTAAAAAGCACTTTATATTATGTAACACATAATAAATTGGCACAAAGATAGATAATATTATACTATATTAAATATATTATTATAGTTGATGAGAACTCGATGAGAGTGAAGAAAACCGCAAAATCAAGTAAGGGAGGACTCCCAGCAGTTTGTTATTTTGAGGCTGATGCTGATAGCGTCAATTAAAACCTCAAATAAAAGTAGAATTTTAGCAACTGACACTTTTCTATTTTACAAGCTTATACACGTGATTTAATTATTATCAACTCTATCTCTCCAGCAATTTGAGCTAACGATTTTGTTTTATTAGTTATAGGTTAGCATTTGACCGCGATCTCGCGTGATGTTACGTGACAATGCGCCCTTAGATGGTAGCAGTTAAACCTAGAAGGCTGGATAAATCCCTCCCCGGCTTTATAGATCGGTCCGTCAGGCAATCAGATGCTGTCGTTTTATATATTTAAGAAGATTATAACTATAAAAAAGTATAACAACAATGCTTAACTTCTCTCCAAACAACGCATTAACGATATAAATCGATAGCTGTAACAAAAACCGTGGTAAGTCAAAATTTGACGTTTTATTCAATAGTCCTCGGAGTGACGCGCGTCAACGATAACGTCACAGCTGACGGCTGACGAAGGATCAGATCGGTGATGCTCTTCCGCGACTCATTCACGATAAAATTGATACTTTTATTTAATTTTGAAATTAATTTTAAGGATTTTTCGATTTTTGGAGATGTTAATTACTGAGCAGCTTCTATTCTTTATGATAAGTGAAAATAAATGTACTATATAAACCAAGCCAGCTCGATTTCAATAAGCGCACATTTTAATTTTAAACTTGACCGTTTGACAGACTTCGATAAAAATAAGTGGAAAGTAAGTACACATTGAAAATTTGAGAATATTTTTACCATCACAAAATCATGAAAGTAAACAGTATTATAAAGATGTAGAACGTCGCTCGAGCAAATATTTTTAAATGATCTAAAGTTATACAAAATCAAGTTCAATAAAGACAACTGCGTCTATTCGACTGCCAAATCATTATAATTGTACAAGATGCATTTTGATAAGGTTGCTTATGTAAAATTATCTTATGTTTATTATTAAATTAGGTAATTTATTTGAACAAAATTGACGGACACTAACCAATATTTTAAATAATCGTCTGAAGTAGGTACCTGTGTTCTTACTTCAATCATTCGTAACCGCCAACCGCATTTCATCTGTCAACCGTCATTCAATTTTAATTAATGACATTGTCTAAGAATGTCATAAAAACCACTAATGATGTATCAAAAGTGACCTAACATTCAAATATTCATAAATCGAATTCTATTGTAACAGAATAGATAAAAACGTCAACGAAACTGCCAGTCACTTCGACATCATTTAAAAAAAAAAATTAATCATTACTTGAAAAAAAAAAGATACAAAGAAAGTGCGTTCTTTGAAGCGCGCGCTCAAATGCTGACATTTGTCAATCAACCCCCATAGGTTGTCAGCTGTCAATGACAATAAATGGTGTCTCATACAAAGTTTTATGGGTTTTATTGCCTTGATTGTATGGATATGATTAATGCAATCACTAATGCAAATCCTGTCGGCCGGAGCACGGACGTCATTGTACTTCTGATAGTTTTGTACTAAATTGATTTATTGTGGTTCGTAGAATATTATATTTGGTAGAAGTAGTTTCACAGCACTGGACTAGAAGGTGCGCGTGTGGCATGAAAATGAGTAAGAATAAAATAGAATAGAAGTACTCTTTATTGTGGACATATTTACAAAACACTGCAATAAAAATAAACACAAACTAATACATAATATTATGATTAACTTATGATTTACTTATAGATAAAAAAATACTAGAGTAGTGAGTGAATGTGGCTTTAATAGAATAGAATAGAATGACTCTTTATTACATACCAAAATACATGAAATCACATAGACAGGTAGAGTTTATTTAAAACATAAATGAAGTGACCAGTCAAATACTGAAAGGACGAAAAAATTAAATTTGGGGCCTAAGCTTAAATAATATTAATTAATTATACTCACGCGTACAGATTTGTTTTGTTTGTATCTTCTTTACGCCTAAATGGTTTTAGACTATAGTTTTAGTTTAGACACATAGGTTCGCTTCTTTTTGACAAAAACAAGCCGAGTGGTGCAGTTAGCATGTAGAGAATATAGAGTTTGTGAGCTTACTACAGATGCCTCGAGTTTTATTCATCTAGCTCAATCCAGATATTTATATATTTTTGTATTTATGCAGTTTTGTCGTTATACCGTCGAGTTAACGACCGTGGGCGGTGTTGCGAAATTAATGTGGAATAGGGATTTTTTGGAAATTTCCTAAATGGTGGTCTATTGTGCGGTATAATTGATGTCCCGTTGGTTCGGACGTCGCGTCTCGGTTGCCTGAATACAAATAAACAATAAATAATTATACTACCGATAACTAACACTTGCTTTAAATATTGATTTTACTCATATCAGCTATAGGTACAAGTAGGTATATTTTATGCTCGCGATCTTATCTGGAGAGAAAGCCGCTCATAGCAATAGCATGAAACCTATGCACTATGCATGTTCCAAGTTTCAATCTATTTAATTTGTAATTAAAATGCGAATTTGTGACGGTTACCTCTTCACGCCAAAACCGCTGAACCGATTTAGATTAAATTTGGTATTTGGTAGAGGTATCTCGAGAAGTCTCAGGAAAGTACATAGGACTGTTTCTATCCCAAGTCCCAAGGCATAAAAACTTTATAATTCGGTTAACACTGCGGGGCATTACTACGTGTATTATTACTAAGTATAATATTTTACATAATAATATAATATAACCTCTCTTTTTAAAGTCTGTTAAAATATACTAAAAATCCTAAACCTTAACCAGCCGGCTGAGCAGATAAGGCCGAATGAAGCATGTTCCGAGCATGTGTTCATTATTAATATCGATCTGATCTGAATGTCGTTCCATTAATGTAAGACGCAAGATGAAAACGTACAGCGTTTTATTTTATTCAGCGATATGTTTTTCAAATTATTTATTAAAAACGTATACAATTCATAGGTATACCTTTTTCTATATTTCGTTCATGTAACAAATATACTGGACGGAATGTCAATATATAATGAAAAACAATAAGAAGTACCAAAAAGTGTTAAATTGTTGATAATGTATCCGTTTGTGTTTATTTGAATGTCAGTGTTATTCTATAATTTTGTGAATGTTGGTCGACAATAACGAGTATTTCTATTCTTTTTTTCGTATTCTAATGTAAGGAATATTACGACTGCCACTGATTTGTCAAAAACTTAGATTAAAATAATTTAAATCTATGGTCAAAAGAGTTATATTTTCAATTACCATTACTTTTTAAACACGCCCACATACCGTCTGAAATAATATTCATTTAATCATGCCTAGAACTTATTACCAAGGTATATGTATATATAACCCTACGATATTTTGTTTATATTCCGCTAATCTCTCCCCTCTTAATCCCAAGCTGTCACAATTTCATTACAGCGAGATCGTCGGCGGCGCTTCAACGTCACATCACTGTCACTGTCACGTCACTGTCACTGTCACCGGCGCGTCACTGTCACCGCGCGTCATTTACCTGCCACTGCTGGGAGTGACAGATTGTTAATTAGACTGTAACGTCTCTTTGTGCAGTTATTTACATTTCGTGTTTATTTTTGGACGGTTGTCTTGTGTTTTTCAGTTTTTTGTTAAAGTTTTCTTGCTGTTGATCCGTGTTTCTCGAGCGATACTACTTGGAAATCTTCGCAAGGATACTTTTCTATGATTCATAGTAGATTGCATCTCCACTTTCTATCTGGTCTTCTATGTAAACAAAATTAGGCCTATTTAGTATAAGAAAAATGATTAAACTAGTAACGCGCAAACCAAACCGCGGATTATTAAGTTGAAATTTAGCGCAGAGGTATTCTTATGCCACAAATATAATTATTTACATATATATCTAAGAAGAAATTTTTAAAATGCGGACTATGCTTATGGGTAACATTAATTTACGTACAGTAAATGGCTGACCTACCCCAATAGAAAAGTTCACTCGTTGCCGAGTAGGGCATCGAGCACTTGATCCACTTGACTGCCTTTGAAATGCCGCACAAGGTGCGGTATACTTGTACTAGTAAAAGGGGTCAATCATTTTATATGTAAAAGTATATGCAGGTTATTATAATAATAATAATTCATCATCATCATCACCATAGAATCAAGATCGCGCCGTGAAAAGAGCATGTGAGGGACGGCCGAAGGGTCGTAGACCAGTTGGTCGCCCCAGGTACCGCTGGAAGGATGAGGTGGAGAAGGACGTGCGCGCCCTGCAGGTCGAGGACTGGCAGGAGGTGGCACAGGACAAGACCAGCTGGAGGCTCTTATTGTCGGAGGCCAAAACTCACTTTGGGTTCTCGCGCCAATCTAGTAAGAAAGTAGCATCATCATCACCATCATCATCTTCAGCCCACGTTCGTTGACTGCTGGACATAGGCCTCCCCATGGCACGCCTCACGCCATTCAACTCGTTCCTCCGAGGTCCTCCTTAATAATAATTACATTGCCAGAGTTAAAACACAATAATTAGGTATAAGATTGTGTGGCCAACTTTTGTGCACCTAATATTTTTACCACTGTTTCAGACAATTACTATGTCCTTCATCAGGAGTTCACACCTGCCTATGTTTACCGTAGGTATGAGGTACTAATGTCTCTGATTACCTATAATAGTTTCTGAAAACTTCATAATAATTAATTAAGCCACAGAGTAGGTATTGTTTAGGACAAGATCTAGGTGAAAAATTTGTCAAACACTGAGATTTGAACTCAGGGCTTCCAGATTACAAGCTGGACGTACCATTGCGTTTTCTTTTTTTTTTGGCAATCTTTGGTAGGTACGTGTATTTTGCCAGTGTAAAGTTTACGAAAACTTTGTAATTAGGCCAGCGTAGTTTAGGAGAAGGTCACAACACACATTTGAGTGACTTGAAGCGACTCCCACGCTGTAGATAAAGCGGTAATGCGGCGTTTTTGTCGTCGCCACTTGGGCTTGTTAAGCGGTTCATGTGAGCGCCCTTTCGTGACGGAAGATTTGTGTGGATAAGACAATAAATTTGGGGTTTATTATGTTTATCTGTGACTAAGTTGATCCAAGGTTGAGTTCAAGGTTCATTATGTATACATAAAAAAATACCAAACCAAATATACAATCACTGAAAGCACGGGAAAACGATTATGTAGTAATACTAGCTTATGCTCGCGGCTTTGCCCACATGACAAAATCCTTTCTTAGCGGAGGTTTACGTCATAAAACCTATCTATATTCCAAATTTCAACCCGATCCGTTCAGCGGTTTAGGCTGTGCCTTGATAGATCAGTCAGTCAGTCAATCAGTCACTCTTTCCTTTTATATACCTATACTATTTAGACTAGATAATAAAACTTTATTTATCAAACCAAATATTATACAATCACTGAAAGCATGGCAAACGATTATGTATATAGTAATATTATTATGTGTAGAAAGTTACTTTAAATTAAAATTTATTTATTATTGAGTGTTATGGAGGTTTTTATTTTAATAGGAAGCGAAACAAATAGAAATAAATTTAGCCCTTCTTGTTGTTTACTAACTCTCTAGAACACAGAAATTTTTTCTACTGACCAGTAGCTAGTGTGTTATTTTAGAGTCTATAGCCATTTACACACTACGGAAATAACGGGGCTCACAGAAGGTAAATTCAAAAGTCGTGTTAAAGACATATTACAAAAGAAAGCCTATTATAAAATTAGCCAATACATAGAAGACAAAGATGCCTGGAAACCTCTGCAACCACCTGTAAATAAATTATGTAACCAAGATAAAAATTGTAAACACATTTAAAAAAAAAACAATCCCTATGAGTTTCTTGCTCATTCTTCTCATAGAGGTGCCTTGCGAATGAGCGGTAGAATATTAAAATAAAATGTAAAATTGACTTGCAAAAGTGCTCCATTGTAGCCTATTTGAATAAATGAATTTGAGTTTGAGTTTGACACGTACATTACATACAAAACACACCACACAAATTCAAATTTCTCTTAATCGCTTCAGTAATTTAGACGTAAACTAGTAACAAACATCCACCCATCCCAACAAAATTATTATCTTACTAATATTATAAACGTAAAAGTTTGTAAGAATGGATGTCTGGATGTTTGTTACTCTTTCACGCCTAAACGGGTGGACCAATTGAGCTGAAATTTGGTATAGAGACTTAGACTCTGAAATAACACATAGGCTATAGTAGTACAGCGGGTATAGTAGTACAGCTAGTTTACATATAATTTTAGCAGGATAAAGTCGTATCCACACAATACAACGCTGACACCACTATCACAAGTTCACGTTGTTTCTGACAATTGATTTATGTCAGTCAAGTCTCGTCACAGAGGCGACTGCGCGCGCGCATCTGCGCACATTATCCCCCCTCCTCAGCCTGAGTAAATAAACTAACAACATAGAATAAAAAGAAAATGGTTTTTATAGAAGGTATAGAGAATACAACCACGGTAATGAGATATACAGTAATTTGACTCCTTAGAAGCGGTTGAACTCAAGGTCGTGCGCGTTTGCAACGAGGTGGGTAGGATTCGGTAGGCAGCGAGGTGCCCAATTAGCGTAATTATTGTGAATTACTCAAAATATCAAAAATAATTAAATGCTTTGTGATATTTTTACTAATTCACAACCATTTTTCGGAAGCTTATTGCATAAAAAAAAACTTGAGAGGTGTCAAGGGACACCCGGATGGAACGAAGTTCCTTTCGATTAATGAAAATATCTGGCTTGCTTTGTATAAGAGAGAGGAGAGAGAGAGAGATAGAGAGAGAAACATGCGCACGCCGCACAGCTTACAATAGCTTACTATAGCAAAAAGTGTCGTGACAACTTTTCATAAGATTTTTTTCCGTCTAGCCCCCTTTCACAACGCGCGATAAGGAACTTCGTTCCAATAAAAACGTCTGTTCGGCACCTCACTTCTTACCGATCCCTGTTGACCGCGTTGCAAACTCGCGCGACCTTTAGTTCAACCACTTCTAGAAAGTCAAATTACTGTATACCTCTTTACCGTGGTTGTATTCTCTACACCTTTTATAACATTCTGGGTGCACTGCGTCAACGCTTGTTACTTGAGAGTCATAAGAAGTTAAGACCAGTGATTTCACTAGCTACAGTGCCCTTCTACCGAAGAACAGTAATGTTTGTACATCACTGCTCAAGCGGTAGAATAACTGGCACTATTGGGGTACCCACCTAGTTGACCTCCTGCAAAGTAAGGTAGCAATAAATATTATGTTATAAATAATACTAGATAGGAAAAAAAGGCCAACCTTGAAACAAATAGAAAAAACGTGACTTGAAGCATGTTTAGGAGTCTCGAAAAATCTAAGATTATTTCTACTTTTGAGACTTTTATTTATTTTAATCAAATCCCCGTATCCGAGATTATTGTGTTAATAAGGCGTTTGATTGATTAGTTTGTTCTACTGAATTTTTTTATCTGCTTTCAATTAATTGAAGGATTGTTAAGCCCATTACACACGGCGCTATACTATATCTTGCTATATGACTCCTGGTACCATATAGTATTGTATCGCAAGGCCTTGCTATACCTCGCTATGCCGTGCTATATTATTTTTAGTGATGGCCGGGTTACTGATCGGAACTATATTTTTTAATAGTTCATTCTTTGTGATTGAATCTTGAGTCGATCTTTGAAATAAAATCAAGTGACATTAACATTCCTTTTTTCACAAATCAAGTGATATTAATGACTACTTTTTTCCTCTTTACAAACGCACTCAAATATTTGGAATAACTTGTCAATGAATGCTTTGAGTGCATTTAGAATAGGTTTATTAATACAAAAATAAAGAAAATTTATATTATTTCAAAATAAAAACAAACAAGTGCAAGTTGGACTTGCCTATGTGGCAAGTTGTATGAAAAAATGTTATCAACATGTTGCGTGTAAAATTACGTATAAAATATTATTATTCCAGAAATCTGCCCTTAAGGGGAAAAATACGGCGTTTAAATTGGAAATCTGTAACCGCTGCTCCTCTCTATCTCTCTTCTCTCTTAATATTAACGTGGTTTAGTCTTCAAAAAGGGCCCAACAGTTTTTTTTTCCTATGCGGGGTCTATTTTATGCACTTTCATATATGCACGCACGTTTGTGCTTAACAGACCACTTTTCATCAGTTAAAAGCTAGTTAATATTTTTTAGGAAGTAGGTACCAGGAGTACCAGAAGTAGGAACGGAGATTCAATCACTTGATTGCATATAGTTCCACAATGATTCCCCAACACTACTTAAACAAATGAATTTGACAATTTTTTCTACATAAAGGATGTTTCTTTTTTCCTTGATTTTGGTTTCGTTTCAGTCTGCTCCTGGTATAATTTAAAAAAAATGACGATTCAAACTACGTCAAGAAATCCAGAAAACTTTATTCGAAATTATCATCGTTTACTAAAAGTATGAGAGTTCATCGAATAAGATCGATTTGAGTTAGATTTGACCGACTTTATCAGAGAATTCTCGAGTACTTTGGCCAAATGGCATGGATGGAAATCTAGATATGGTCATTGTTTCGGGCAAAATCAAAGGAAAGCGGTCCCAAGGCGGTCCGATGTGCTGGTCAGATCAGATCCGCACCACCCTCGAAGTTCCTGTTAAGATAAGATAAGATAAAAATATATTTATTATCAGTTCCAAAAAGTACATACATGAAAAAATAATACACATAAATATAGTGACATGTTAGTATGAGATACGAACAGAAGATAATAAAACAACATAAACAATAGGTACCTACACTGATAAATGGAATAGGCTCAGCATAATGCTGGGCAGGGAAGGTCCTGCACAGCGCTGATTTTCAGCCTGCCCCGTGCCCGAATAAGATGACGATGTTGCTGTTGTCCTGTTGTCTCGTGGCTCCTGGCCATGAAAATCGCATCCAACCAACCCAGATAGCACTCCATCATCAGAAATCGAATCCTACAAAGGACTCCCAGTAATAGAGAATATGACAAGGACAAGGAGAAGAACTCCAAACGATCCATTTCCGAGCATAAATGTCGAAAAAAAAACTAAAAATAATGATTTGTTATTTTTTTCTTTAGAGGTACCTACAAAACCCTTGAAACAATGTGTTTGCATTATTACAGTTTTAACTGACAATCACTTTTGTAAAAAAAAACCATGGCAAACTCCTGGTACGTACTTTTTAAAAATGTGAAAAAAAAAAACATGAATTTTTTCACACGTCCTGTATAAGACTCAAAATTGACATTGTCAACAGCCATGTTGCTGTAAAACCATACAATTTGGCAAATTCCATTTGAACTAGATAAAAAAAAAATGCGTAGCCATTTTGTAGCATGACTTAGCCGGTTAAGCGAAAGTCTACTGCAAGGTATTCAAAGCTTTCAGTTATTCGGACAAATAATCATTATGCATAATATGAGCATCTATTACAAGTAAATAGGAGGTGAAATTTAAAATACAAATTAAATTAATTTGTTTCGAAATACTAACACAAAGAACTGTAAACACAACAAAATATTTAATAAAAATAAAAAACATTTTTTTCAAATTTGTTACACAGCGGTTAAGCATTTGCTACTATTTAGTTTAATATATCGCGTAGGTAATATGAGTTTGTTTTCTTTTGTCTCCGTAATACAAAACGGCTTAGTCATTTTATCACCTAGTCAAAATGAAAAATGGCGGATTCTACGCATCAACTGTAAATTATAGCGCGATATAGCGCTATATGTCATTTATAGCTACGTGTGTGACGGATGCCGATTTGTACTGAAGCTATGCCGTGCTATGTGAAGCTATATAGCGACGTGTGAAATGGGCTTTATAGTTAGCAGTTATCAAGAAACGTATTAGTATTTTTTATTAATATTTTCCTTATTTTCTAAAACTATAACTAGTTATTATATGTCATGAAATAGTTCTCTAACCACCTTCCTTTCTCCGTCTTTAAAAATCCTACAAGAAACTCCTTTTGATCGTCATATCATGAGGTCAAAATACTAAATACTTTAAATACTGGAAATGAGAGTTTGAAGTGATTCCGTGGACCACAATTAACCATTTTTGCAGACACCCATGGACAGACACAGGATGTTGGAACCCAAACAATATAATATAATAATAATACCCGAACTAATCGATAAACCCATAATGACCAAAATTCTTAATTATTGTTCAAATTGTCAGCAAGATAATTTCAGGTACACTGTGATAGGCTAGGGCCTAAAGGAAAGGGAAGGGAAGGGTAGGGAAATATCATGTAGACAAAACTTAAAACTTCACATCTGTACTCATAATCTTTGCCCAAAAAACAGCCAGATCTACGTAAAGTCGGCAATTCATCACGAAAACTAAATATAAACTAAAATAGTCGATGTTTGCGGGAGCTTTTCAGCAAAAAAGGAGTTTAACATTAATATCCACTTGGTGTAATTGTTACCATCTGTCGGATCAGTCGTAAACTGAAGATGATGATTTACGATATTGATAATGCTCGTTTTAAAAGGCTCGTGAGAATATTTTTAAGTCAATAACTATTAAAATTATCAACATTTGATGCGCTTTTAACAATGTTACACACATGAATACCTACTAACATTTCTTCATTTAAATGAAACGGTGGAGACCAAAGGATTGTAATGTGATGTTCTTTATTAGATTCTGGATTACTGAATATTCGAATCATCATCATCTGGATATCATATATAAATAGATAACGCTTTATTGTACACAAAAGTTACAGAACAAACAACATCTAACATCAAATTAATAAATTTGTAAAAGTGTAACAATGAATGAAACACAACGACAACGATGACGACGACGTTGATGTGTTACAATGAGTGTCATTTTGCCGGTCTTATCGCTAATAGCGATCTCTTCCATATAACCAAGATTCCGGAGCCCAAATTACCTATATACCAAAATTCAGCTTATTAAGAACTACTGCTGTGGCTTGAAGATGTGAAAACTTCATACTTTTGCATAAATACCACTAACAAGCTTATCGTCGTGGTTTTACCCGCGTAGAAGATCTTTTCTTAACGGAGATCTACGTCATAAAACCTATCTGCATTTTAAATTTCAGCCCTATCCGTTCAGCAGCTTGAGCTGTGCTTCGATAGAGCATTCAGTCAGTCAGTCAATCAATCAGTCACTCTTTCATTTCATATATTTACAACATACATTATATATATAGGTAGAAAGGCAAAAACTAATGTTAACGCCCATCCTTCAATTCCATATTTGCCAAATTTGTCACCAGCTTTAACTTACAGCTTCAACTTTTTCAATAAGCACAATATCAGAAGCGGGACAATAGCCCCTATTAATTTGCCAATAAAGCCGCATTATTTGGGTAATTTTTCACCCGAACATGGCAACATTTGTCCAGGGTGCGTCAGCGAGCATTTGTCACTTGTCATGGGTTGCCAGGCGAAAGTGACGTGGATTATTGCACTTATTGAAAAAGATTTTAAAGCGATATTTTTTTAGAAATTGTTAATGTGTTATTTTAAGATCATGCTTAGAAATTTTAAAACTTAGACTGCCTAAGAATATTTAGACTGACGATGAAAAGAAAAAAAAAATTCTGAAAAATGCTGACTTATGCTTTTAACTTTGCTATCGTTACGAAAATATGTTTCATTGGATGCCTTCATATCTTTTTGTGTACCAAATTTTAACTCCAATCCATTGAACTATTATTAACAGATCCGATGTATTGAACCTCTTTATTTCCCGGCTAAACGTAGTTGCAACCTTATAGGATTATATTACTATCTAGAATCTAGATAAAGGTCTGATTTTGTCACATAAAGTGTTGTTTTTTCGTTTGTGTTTTCTTACTTTTATACATTTTGTCAACGAATAAAAATATTATTTTTCTACTCATTCCTAATAAAAAATTAGACAATAGGTACCTGAAAAAGAAAATATTAATTTACTTGGTTCCATAAATTAAAAGTATATTTCCGTATATAAATCCGAATAAAACCCAAAAATAACGATGACATCCATCAAATATTCATCAATACAAATCTACCCCAAGCGATACATCGTGGGTTCAGCAGTAAAGTTATTAAAACCATAAAGTACCATTTTTATAGTTTTGTACGAACCTCAGTTTGACTGGCACACTCCGGCATAATAAAATGAAATGAAACAATTCCATGATTTATTTTATACCTGTGGTCGGTGCGCAGGTAATATAGCCGGATCGATCCGGATGAGTGCTTGGTTGTACCCGCTGCCCAGGCACTATGGCGTCCCGCAGGAACACCCCCAGGTTTTTTCGCGGGTATCCCCGTCGCGCCCATCTTCGGCTGGGGAACCGCACATACCGCTCCGCGCCCCCCGACGTGGGTCGATGATGCGTAAAGCATTTTTCCTGGGTCAAAAAAAAGGATCGTTGCTATCACTAGCGTATATGAATATCTATAAAATGTATAAATCTAAACCAAGCGGATTTTTTCTGTTATTATTTTTCAAAATATCAAGAACGGGAAGACGTCTTCATACTATATTTCTACCATTTTTTTCTAATCTATATTTCACACAAATTTCACCGTGATATAGAGGAGGTCAATTGAAATATATTTTTTTCCCAATATTGCAGTGAGAATTAAGTAAGATATTACAATTATGTCACGAAATCATTCATCAACCGTTTGAGCTGAAATTAATTAATGTTAGTAAAGAAAGACCTTAGATACGAGTACCTTACCCCTCCTTTCTTTCCCTTACCTTGCCATCATAATATTGTCTTTCAGGGAGTGCAGAGTACTGAGTACGAAGTACCAATGTAATTAAAACATTGGAGCATTGCTCTACTTGTTTTACACGCTCAGCAGGCGACATAAGTCTCAGTATCTATTTTAATAGGTTATCTTCAGGTCGGCGTTATGCAATCGGTCCTGAGGCTTAATTAACTTTTTTCTTGTTTATAAGCTTCCTTGTTTTGAAGCCGAACATAATAATAATTTGAGTCGGGAATCATTCGAGTACATAAATATGTCACTGGATCCTATAGACTGTCTTAATTTATTATTTATGAGGGATGATTTGGGAACTTAAATTGTCGAAATCAAAAGTTATGATGTTACGAATCAATATGTTGTTTTTTACAAAAGATTAATTCCGACCTTCCGATTGACTTAGATTAGAGGAGGACGTTTTTACTTTTTCAAAAAATATATACTAGCGTTTTTCTGCAACGATTTTTTTGTTTTTCTGTCCTGAATATATAACGGCAAAGATCAAAGACCATTATAATATTAGGCATTGTTAAAATAGTCACAGTTAGATAAGGTTGGCCTAGATTTTTTATCACCACAAGTCCTAATACATCCGCCGCGGCCGCTGAATATTGACATTCTTTGTGTAAAATTTTTAGTCTGCATCATTTATTTGTTTTCTATATTTTTACGCTTGACCTGTCCCAGTACCATTTTAGCGTGCTATATCCAGATATAGAACCAGTTCTAATCTGATATGAATCTGCCATAGATAAACAACTAAATATATTATATACCTATGCGCATTACCTTCTGTCCGTATCATTCTTGACGTACAGATTTCCACAGCGCCCCTAAGCAACTTAATGCTTGTGTTGTGGTGGTTAGGATAACGGATATAATACTTATATACTTTTTTTGTAAATACATACTGATAATAGATACAGAAAACCACTCAGACCAGACACAAATATCTGTGGATAACAACAAACATATGTCCCATGCGGGAATCGAATCCGCAACGTTGCAGGCGGGTATTGTGTTCTAGAGTGGAGACAGCGTCTCGGCAAACGTAGTGTAGGGCGACCTTGGGCGAGATGGGACGATGATATCCGGAGGGTCACTGGGAGCGAGCGGTTGGAGGAGAAAGACGGAGGACCGAGTTGACTGACGTCCCATGGGGGAGGCCTATGTCCAGCAGTGGACGAACAAAGGCTGATGATGATGAATAACTTTCTTTCTTTTAATTTTGACGTGAGTTTAAGTAATTAATAATCACCTTTTTCCAAAATAATACCATCACCACGGATGACCTCATACGTAGCATATTTCTATAATAATATAAACAACATAAAATTTATGGTTAAACATAAATTTTATTAATTACATCCACATTGATGATTAATAGCTACTATGTAACGAAAACGTATTTATTAAATAATTTGAAAAGGTAGCGTGTCTTTCAAGTCTGGTTTGACACTATGATATAATGTTATAAAAGAATATCTGGAAGAGATACTTTGAGCGATAAGACCACCAAATCACCTTTGATTTTGTGGTTGCAAAATTTACTTATACCACTGATATAACAGAATATCTGGAAGAGATTGCTTTGAGGGATAAGACCACCAAACCACCTTTGATTTTGTGGTAGTAGAATTTACTTTTCTTGGTATCAATAAAGAGATGCAATTCTCGCATGCATATGAGGGAAGGCGGATAGTTCATTTGGTATGGGCATCGTTTGAATTCCTCACCACCTTTTAATACTTAGTAAGACTCACAACTTAGAACGTAACTGTCACTAAATATTGATAAATAACTAATAATTACTTTAGTACAAAAAAAACTTTAGAACATAAGAAAACATTTCAACCGCTTAATAATTATTTATCGAATAATTAATTAAGTTTATTGCTAAAAATTTCGCTCACCTAAACAGCTGTGTAAATATCCTGAATTATGAGTATTATAAAATGTGTCACGTTTTAATATTTATATTAATTTATATCTGTCTGGTACATGTAAGATGGTCGCATGTTTATCATCAGTTCATTCAAACACGTAAAATACTGAAAAATACAATTAATATGAAAGTTTGACTATAATAATTGTCACGTAGTATTGTAATACTACCCTGTAGGGCACTACTGTACCCTGTAATGTAGGGTGACAGTATTTTTTAAATTATTCTTTACTAGCTGCACCCATCGGTTTTTACCCGTTTTTCTATAGCCTATGTGTTATTCTAGAGTCTAAGCTATTTGTATACCAAATTTCAGCTCAATTGGTCCCTCCGTTTTGATTTCTCAAAAAAGTTAAATTTTGTCTTATTACGGTTTATTATTTAACATGCGATATTATAATGTCCGTTTGGCGACACGGTTTTTTTCAGTGGTAACTAGCCACGGTCAAAACATTGCATCTGATATGTGCAGTTATGATCGTATACTAGTCCAACGAAGGAAATACCTTGGAAAAGATTCACACACATCTTTTAGTAATATTTCAAATAATATAACGCTCTCTCGTTGTTATCTTTATCAGATTAACAACAAATTTATAAAGATATTCGTTGGCGTTTAATAGAGTAACGTTCCACAATAAAATAGGTAAAAAAACGTTAATTTCTCGTCCCTTTCCAATAAAACTCCATAACAATATGCAGGCAAGTGGCGACCAAGAAAACCGGCACACTTAATAAATCCAAAAATTATCTCGCATGACATACCCCCTTACAGATATGTCTGACATATTTACGACGACGGTTTAGGACATAAAACTAATCCCTACGACGATGAGGGGGCCAGAGGGGAGGAAAGGCCCCCGGGGGGACAAGGGGGACAAGGAGGGACCTTTATTTCTAACATTCGTCACATAGTAGCAGTAAATTATCATACTCCGCTATGATATGACGTGGGCCGCCCATTAAAACGCTTTTGATTTAGATGGGGCTATAAAATTGATTTATGCCTTCACGCCAACAAACCCGTGGTACTGAAGCAACTATTATATTAACATTTTCGTGGATAACCTTTTT
The DNA here is from genome assembly GCA_947507615.1 of Hemithea aestivaria. Classification (NCBI taxonomy): domain Eukaryota; kingdom Metazoa; phylum Arthropoda; class Insecta; order Lepidoptera; family Geometridae; genus Hemithea; species Hemithea aestivaria. Next base: position 1,175,899 of record OX382331.1, read on the forward strand.
GATTTTGCAACGTTATACGTTAATTTCGAACCAACTTAAATTCAACCTTTAGTCTGTATCTATAGGGTTGTAAGTCGAACGCGTGCTCGAAAACAAATTATGTCTTTTTTAATTGAAAAAACTTATTCACTTGTATAGTTGCATACACGAAGCGACAACACAATTTGAACTTTTCCCGCACAACACAGAGTATCAAATCGTTTGCATTTTTTCGGTGATCGAGGCATTGTTTTTGGATATCGGTCGTGTAATTTGGACTATTTTATGACACTGTACTTGGGTATAATATGTTTTGTTAAGTTAGATGACAGCGGCGCGATATTATGAGGGCTATTTTGTTATTGTATCGCTTTTTGCGATCTAGATTGGCGGACAACTGATGGCCTGCGGATGCACGTATTTATTCACTGAATTTGTGAAAGCTGGATGCGGGTGTAACGGCCATTTGGATTTTTGGAATTTAAATTTGGAATATATTTGGGCTTCTCATTACGACAATATAATAATAGAGCTGATAGAGTACTGTAATAAAGAAATCGTCAATAGATCTAACTTCTGGTAATACCAGTGCAAAGACAAAACGAAATAAATCAGGTTCTCGATGGTAATCATGATTGCCCATAATATCTGACATAGAATAGAATAGAAATACTCTTTATTGTGTCCAATGTAACAATAGGTACTCAAAATTATTATGACAATATTTAAACACATTGGCCCACAATGGGCGGCCTTATCGCTCAAAGAGATCTCTTCCAGGCAACCGACTTTGACTTCGACTTTTGACATAGTGCCACACAGTGCCACCATGTGTTTGGAAAAACAAAATAGTGCATTCACTGCACTGCACCTGAAATCCTGAGAATCTCGTCGAATCTCCTCATGCCAAGTAATTTCGGGGGTAGACTTCCTTTGCAGGATGTCGTCTAGGTGGGTACCTCAACAGTGCCAGTTATTCTACCGCCTGAGCAGTGATGTGCAAACATTACTGTGCTTCGGTAGGAGGGCACTATAGCTAGTGAAATTACTTTTGACTATTGAGTAAGAAGCGTTGGTCCAGTGTACCTAGAATTTCACATCATGGTGAAATCGTAGGTGGTATTGTACTGATTATGGGCAGCGTAATCTTTTAACTTCAGGAGAGCGTCTTGCGAGTCTTCTTACTTCCTCACATAAAAAAAAAACGCTGATTTCAAGATATCTGTTTTGAAAAGCTAGTTCAAACCTGAGCGATATCCGCTCCCGAATAACACTTAGGTTTAAACTGTCCTTAAAGTTGGATATTATGGATGAGTGAAATGGGATAAATCTAGTTTTTAATACATCAATATCGAGTTGCATTTCAAATAAAAGCTTCAAGTCGTGTGGGGTACAGTCGTGATTTAGTCAGTATTTTGATACGCCGGCTGAGATAAGTCCATTTTACGACTTAACATTATATACTTAACAAAGCTTAATAATATACAGACTCCGCACTCGAACAATGAAACTTAATAAATAAGTAAATACTCTTTTCTCATCGGTACTTTGTCTAAATTTTGCAAAATCATGATCATGAATATGACAAAAATATATTAAATATTTTTTTATGAATTAATAACATAAATAAAAATACCTTAAAGACTAGCTATCATCTACAACTTAAACAAGTGAAATTTAAAAAAAAAAAACTTTTTAAAAACAAGCTTTTAGTGTATTGTCATCCGATTTATACATGTATGCAAAATTTCAGCTCAATCGGACACCGGGAAGTGGGTCAAATTAAACTTTCAAGATTTGATTACAGACAGACAGACAGACAGACAACAGACAGGTGAAAGTAAATAAAAGCTTGTAAAGTACTGATAAATTATATTATCTATCTTACTAATATTATAAACGTGAAAGTTTGTAAGAATGGATGTCTGGATATCAGGATGTTTGTTACTCTTTCACGGCTAAACGGGTGGACAGATTGAGCTAAAATTTTGTATAGAGATAGCTTTAAACCTGGAACAACACATAGGCTACATAAGTACCGCGGATAAAACCACTGGGCACAGCTAGTAACTAAATAAAAACTAAACTAAATCTAAAAAGGGCCCCCGCGGCATCGTGCCCAAAACGCTGGCAGTATTACCTCTCTGGAGGGCAATACTGATTATGCGTTGTCCGAGGTAGCTGCTGATATAATTAGAATTATTAATAAAACAATGTCAATATTATTGTTGAGCCACTCGTAAGTCTTAATATTGTACCAGGACTTAACCATAATGTCTTAAGCGAAAAGATTTAAGTTTTTTTTCTAAATTCCGCTGTAACTGATTTCGTGTATTTGCTATTGTTAAGTTTTGACTAACTTAGCTTCACTTTGTTTAATGTAAACGATATCTCCTTTATTACCTCAATGTGTATCAAAGGTTTAAGAGACAGATGCATCATCATCAATAAAGTTCCAGCACATTATTTATCTATTTTACGAGTGGAAACGTCAGGGATTGGTGGTGTCGCACGGCAACCCATAAACCAAGTCGCCTGATTGGAGTCACCGCTTTAAATCCACCATTTTATTGTCACCATCTTTATGGTGCCCATAAAACCCTGAGGTGACAATTGCTCCAAAAAAATTTACATCATCACAAATTAGGCGCGATCTAAAATGCTTTGTCGGTGCTGTGTTTTGGTGCTGTAAAAAATTTAATGTTATTTTTAAGGCGTTAACTAGAGAAATGTTTATTGGTTTGGAAAAAATCTAGAGCGAAATTCTTGTTTTTTTTATGGAGCGGATATATTTGATAAATTTTATGTCCATCTTATTAGTAGAAAATAGATTTGTTAAAGTATCTACTTTTATGTTTTTTTGATGGTAGTCAAAACTCGAAAAATCATCATTCCATCAATATCTTTAATATAGTTTTTTTTTTTTGGTGGGGAGTGGGGATAATACTTCAAGAACAGGTTACTTATTCTACTTACTGTCAGAGTCAAATCAAAATCACAATTATTATGATATTAATTATGTTATGAATGTGGCTAACCTAAATATGTGTTGCAGTTTCTGGTCGCCAAGATCTACATGACCTAAACATGACTGTCTCCCACATATATTATAGGAAACAACCGGGACTCTTGGTTTAGAGTGCCTTCTGAAACACACAGGAACACTCGAGAAACGCGGATGATGGCAATGTGTTAATATTTAAAAAAAAACAACGCATTTACTAACCTTTTTTATAACACATCTACTAGTACAATGTGGTAGTGCGTGTTCACATTCGGACAAGACGTGGAGTTGCCAAGTGGCCGCGAGTAGAGTAGCACCCTACCGCATAAATCAATTTGTCAGACCGCCGTGACACGAAACTGTAAGCGGAATAAATACGGAGAGGAACGGCTATTGTTATAGAGGAGAATAGACAGTCTATAGAGTAAAAGAAAAAGAAAGAAAGAAAAATATTTAATTAAGCAAAGAGACACAGGCACATAGAAAAAATAAACGAGAAAAGAGCAAAAAATATTACATAAAAGAATATTATACGTAAATACTCGTACTAATATATTTAACATATAGGGAGGTTATCGGAATTATAAGAAGACTAGCTTATGCTCGTGGCTTTGCCCGCATGGCTAAATCCTTTCTTAACGGAGGTCTACGTCATGAAACCCTTCTATATTCCAAATATCAACCCAATCTATCCAGCAGTTTAGGCTGTGCGTTGAGAAAATGCTACTTTAGCATTAAGTTAGTCCTAGCGTTGTGCTGAATAATAAAATAAAAATAAAAAATAAATAGATATACTGATCTCACTATCACACAATGTCAATGTCACTTTTTCAGGAAAGAGTGACTGACTGACTGACTGCAGTCAGTTAGTCACTCGCGTTCTTAGTCGCATAAAAATTAGCTTCCAAATTATGAACTAGAAGTTTGGCTAAGCCAAAGTAATACATTATACTACACACTAACCTAGCGCCGCCTAGATCACTATTTATATCATTGATTTATATTCTCAGTTTGAACTAGCGACGCCGATTTTAATACAAAATTAGAATGCTGGCCGATCTAATTTTAATACACAATCTGCGATAGCGACTCACGCACCACGCGACTTTTTCGACTAGCTATTTTTTACTGATTTATTGATTTAGTTTATTATATAGCAAATTTATTGGCTTTGCTGTTGAATTTTATTTATTTATTTTGGGGTTCTTGGGAATTTTATAATAATAATTAAAAAATACAGTAGTGAATTAAAAAGTAAATATTTATTGCACTCTATACAATAGCTACAAAATTGAAATTCAATAGTGAATTGTAACTTTTTCGCTAAATTTATTATTTATCAAGCGACATTTTTACAGCAGCGATAAAATTATTGCACGTTCATTAAATTTGTAACTAACTTTGTTCGACAGTTTTACCCCTTTTTAACACCTTATGTTTTATTTGAAAGGCTAAGGTACATTCACACTAAATTTCTGCTTAAAAATGTTTTTATGGTTTGAAGAGTATAAAGGTTAAAAAATCAGCACTTTAGCGTACTATTTAAATTTAAAATCTTTCAGTCCATGTACACCCACGGTTGGGCATGACATATGCCCAGCAGTGGTCTTGTTTTACTCGCAATAATAATTATAATACAAAATATAATATTATAATTTTGGCTTAACCAATTCAGCTTTCTACACGTGAAGTGGTACTCACATCCACACACACGCTAACACACATCCGTACTTTAACATTTATTACATGATATTCGCTGAAACTTATGTTTAAAAACGGCTTTAACTCACTTGTATTTACTTCGGCTTCGTGCCGACCGTTTCGATCCTGTACGAGGATCTTCTTCAGGGAGTAGCTGCGGTTACGCGCCGGCGCGGCGTCCGTGCACGAAGCCGAAGTAAATACGAGTGAGTTTATGCCGTTTATTTACAAAGATGAATATAAATACTCACGAATCGTTTAGTGTAAATTATGCTATTGATTAAACTAAGATCTAAGCTACTTGTATACCAAACTTCACCTCAATCAGGTAACAAACACACATCAACATGTTCATCCTTTTATATAGGTATTTCCTTTAGACGTTTGTTTTTTTATGATATAATCTTGGAAAAGAATTATTATTTATTATTTTACCACTTTATAAAATAAAACTGCGTAAATTAATATATCAAGTAAATAATTTAAGTAAAGTCATTCCTGCTCGATGATTCATCTGGCACCATTTTATCAGATAAAAACATCCTTGTGTTAATGCGTCAAGTAGATTATTGATTAAACCAATCAATCAATTTTATATAACCGTCGCCAACCTAAAGTTAATTATACACAAACACTAGTTTTTTTAAATTTTTGCCTAATTAATTAATTTGATTATTAGGCTGGTCCTCTAATTGACCTCAATGTCAAAATAAATTGCGACTTCTTAAGAACGTTTTTTAATTTAGAACACCTAATTATTAATAAATTACGTTGAATATGGGATTAAAGCACAACTAAAAATATAATATGTGAAAAATTCTCATTTTTGAAATCAAAGTTCACTGAAGCACAATAATTTTCGTGTTTTTTGGTCAAGCGGTAAATTTTATCATAAAAATATGTATAAAAGAAAATATAGATCATAATATTATTATTGTAATAGCAAAACATAAAAATGTTTTATAAATACAATTAAAATCGTTTTTTCCTAAAAGACATCATTTTTAAATAATATGGCTTGTAACTTTAATATAATATTGTTGTCTACTGCCTACTGCTTGCCACTATAATAGCGGTAACGGCCAGTAGTGTAAATAAAAGATCTAGTGTAAACTGTCCTTTGAGTAAATCTTAATAATTAACTAAAATAACACTGCGATCAATCAGGGGATTTCCCAAAAGTCACCAGTCATTACTGATTGATCTTGTAAGTTTTTATTACTTTTATCAGATTGTAAGGCCTACTAAGGTATTATTGTTTATATTGATATGAAAAAACTGCCTTTTTGTTATACAGACGCGTGGAAACTTCTGTACGATAAACCAGCTTTGGATGGCAAACGAACAATACTCGTAAATAGTTTTGTAACCAAAATAAACATTGTCAAGAAACAATCCCTATGAGTTTCTTGCTTGTTCTTCTCATACAGGTGTTTTCCGAGCGAGCGGTAGAGTTTTAAAATAGAATAAATGTGAAATGTACTTGTGCTTCATTGTAGCCTATCTGAATAAATGAATTTTGACTTTGAGTCTGAGTTTAAACATCGACATGAACGAATATTTACATTTATAAAGTCTGCTTAAAATAACATTTAATATGTTTAAAATATAATATTATTTTCAAAGTCTCTATCACAGTCATACACATTTTAAAAAAATATTTTGTAATTTTCTGAAGTTTAAAAAATAAATTTTCATACGTTTTAAAAATATTGTTAGTTTTTAATTCACTGCTGAGCAGATGCAAGCGAGCATTTTGTCACAGTCAATAAATAACAAACAAACAAATAAGGTAAGGCTAGTTTATACAATGGAAGTAATTTTTTCCTTCAAATCCTATTACAGCGATCGGCAATGCGTATATAACAACTGTTATTAACTGGAGAAGGCGCTGTACATCACTTTTAGTTCCGTTGAACTGCGGCTGTTGAGCTGCAATACGGATGTTGACTAACATTTTTTTAGTCCATTATGTAGATTATTGAAAAATATTGGACATGTATTTTATTATTTGTAAATCTGATAAAAAACGTGAGAGATACAACGCACTAAAGTTGCTTGATCGTGACGCCCCACCACTAAATCTAGTATTTTTTTGTTGAGTGATGTGACGTCACGCGTCCCAACACAGAATGTTATAAACGTTAATATTATTTCAGCCAATTTTTAATTTATTTGCAAGACAAAAAATATTTTTCAAAATATGTACGTATTTGCTACCACTTGATTAAGTAAAAGATTCAAAAAAGATTGTCACATTTAATATAGGTTTCTGTGTGTATATTACAGTAATTGCGAAACATAACGAAATCCAAAGGTTATTTAAAATGGAACAACTTAGAAAGATATAAACTTCCTTTGGGTTAGCGCTAAAACTGAAGATGGGTTTCGTCTCCTGTCATCTAGATTCCCAAGTTCTGTGCCATCTCCCCCTCTTGGAGATTGTTCAAGTCCTTCTCGAACCCCCCTCCAGCAATACCTTGGAAGACAGACTGGATAACTGAGGTAAAGCTGAAGCAAGAATAAAAGAGGGAAAAAAACTTGTTTTTTTTTTCAACATTTCCATTACAATAAGACTTATGTGTAATAGTTTTTGTGCAACGAGGGAGTCAAAAGTCTCTTTAAATGGTTGGTGTAATATAACACACGGTGCGGTCGCCAGTTCTGTTGCTTGAACTTGGTTTGACACGCTACGGTGTGTCTAGATAACGTATCTAGCTGCACATACAAGTCAATGCGGGGCGATCGGCAGTGTATATTAGAAATATACGAAGCGATATATCTCCGATACCCTTACGGTCGCATTCTAAATGAAACGGTCGCGATTACTGCGCGTGTTTACTCAATAATTCGATACGAGATATGTTTGGGCCAAGTTAAAAGAGATAATCTACTCAACTCCTTTCAGTAAGAATACATACCTTCAAATCCGGGGTAGACTTCCTTTGAGGAAGTCTACCCCCGGTATTCACTGGAGGCACTGTAGCTAGTGAAATTATTGCGCTGAAAAGTCTTAACATCTTATGACTTTCAAGTAAGAAGCGTTGGCGCAGTGCACTGGGTAGCACTGTATGGGCAGCGTTATCTCTTATCATCAGGAGAGCGTCTTGCTCGTCTTCTTACTTTGTTTTAAAAAAATAAAATAAAAATACCTTGAACACCTTTTAACGCTTCACGCCCTTTTTTTGACCCAGGAAAAATGCGTTACGCATCATCACCACACACCGGGGGCGCGGGTTTATGGGACTCCCCCAACGCTTCACTCCCTATACTTACTAGAAGTTTTAAAAAAACTGTCAACATTTTCGGTGAATTTTGCATAATATAATTTACCTAGTGTCGTCAATTTTTATCTCAATATTCGTTCATTGAAGGTAATTTTATGTAAAATTAATTATTTTACAGTTAATTAAATAAGCACAACATATGGAGCATAATATAACTAATTTTACTGCACGTTTTGAGGCAAATCCATTTATTGACAAAAATACAAGGAAAAATACTACAGCTAGAATCACAGGCTTACTTCACTTTTTCCCACCGTGGGGATTTCTTTACATTTTTGTAAAAATATCCACACGTCCCCGAAATTTAAAAATGTGGCACACATTTGTGTATTATATGATTTTGAAGATATTTCTAGTAAAATCGCAACATTCCACAACTAACACCGAACAAGCATCGTTTGCGATCCGGCCGCGACTCGTCATTTCTCGCATTGTCGTAATCCGCTGATTTACTAGCGACATTAATCAGGTTGACGGCCGATAGGGACTAAATCACTGCCATACACCATCTGCCACCGACAACAACCTTAACTCCAACCCGTAAAGCCTATATTCCTTTAACAAAGTCATCCGTCTTAACATTAACACTGCATGTTATTGCTTGTAATTCTTTTTGCGAATTTTGTGCAAGTTTTTTTGTTTCGTCACATTTGTTTGTCTAGCTGATTTACTGTTTCCTGCTGACGATTTAGAGGGTTTGACTGGAACATGATATATCTAGAAAACTGCAGTACGTAACCTCCTGAAAAGATAAATGATGCACACTTACTACGCCCAACTTGCTGCATATAATACGTATGGAGTTACTGACCACGGCCACGCTCACAACGTTATCATACTCGTAGTACGCCTAATTTTGTCACCATCAATATTGTCTCATATATGGAGTCAGTTTGTTTGGTGCATAGAATAGAATTATATTTTATTGGCGGCTTTGTAAAATACAGAAAATAATTAACTGTTTAAGCAAAAAGACGTTGAAATTGTGATGAAACGCCTTTTAGCATAGGTACTGTAAAACAATAATATAAAGAGACTGATCAATTTTCCTAACTCTTTAAACTTGCTTATGTTAATTTTATTAATAAATTAGTTTAATTAAATACATAATATATGTACGCGATAAGCGTCCAATTTTCTTTACTTTTTTAAAATCTCACGTACACACATGTCATGTTTGTGCTTCTTTGATTTAATAACAACAATCCCCCTCGCTCGATATCAAAGATTTTCTACGGCGTTGAGTTTTGAGTGATATATGTAGTTAATTTATTTTTATGTTCGTGAATGGGGCTTATGAATTGGAAAATAATAATTCTTATGAATAGACGTACAAACAAGGTGAGTGTAATAAAATATTATTTTAACATAACTTTTTATTGCAGGGCAAAAGTTTTAAGCAACGGTTTTAAATTTAGCTTACTTGTAACTTGTAAAAAAAATATCTAGGTACTTATTTGGGTTACTCGTACCTTAGAAAAAATAACTTAGATACCACTCGTACACGCGTAACTTGGCCCGAGAACCCATAATGGGTTTTGACCTCCTCGGTGTGTTCCACGTGAAAATTTTAATTAGGTCAATGAAAATTAGTGTTTTATTATCTATAGATTTAATAAAAAAAAAACTATTTTGTTATCAGATGAAAAAACACTCAGCGCAGACTTAATCTTGAAGGAAGCATACAGTCTTTATGTACTCGTATATGCAATTCTGTCTTCAAAGATGAGAACCAAGACTGTATGTCGCTATTACCTGCGGAAGTCGCTTGATCTTGATATTAACACCTTAACGAACCTTATGAAACAGAACCATGGATTCACTAACTAAAAGATGCGAAATAAGGCTAATTTGGTCTGCAAATAGTTTATAATATTAAAATAATAATTTGTAGCGCGAGATGTCAATGACAACGGCAAAACTATAATGTTATTAAAACTAGCTGAACCCAGTGGTATATAACCACCAGTGGTGTAGTGGTATATTAACTGCTAAAAAGCCTACAATATGTTATTTTGAATTTTAAGCTTTGAGTTGATTCACCCATATTTAACTCAATCGGTCTAGAGTCTAGATATTATCGAAGACGCTCCGATTTCACGCGAATATTCACGCGAAGTGTCAAATTCAGTTTTAAGTTGTTCATTATTTTTATCCTTTCAGGATTTGACATTACTAAAGTATATTTTGTACAACTAATACATACTAATATTTGCACACGATATTCGAGTTATTCAAACACCTAGCTCAGTTACCAAAACGACAATACTAAAATCTAATCCCCTAGTACCTACAGATTACATTTTCCCAACCATCAAAGAGCTGTCGTCTTAGTTAACCCGTGGAAACCCGCGCGGAGCTAGCAGCCAATAATTATTCATTGTGTTTTTAACACCCGCGCCAGAAGGCCGCGAGATATTATACCTATAGAGGCCGCTGGCGCAGCGTTGCGCCTCAGCTATGTCGTAAAAATTGTAGCACAGAAACTGTGGAGACGCCTTTTAAGGGTTAGCTTTTAAGGGTTTCGTACCTCTAAAGGAAAAAAAAGAAATCCTTATAGGATCACTAGTGCGTCCGTCTACCAGTCTGTCAAGACCGCGTAGAAAGAAAGAAAAATATTTATATAAGCTAAGAGTAGTATGTACTACAGGCACATAGAAAAAAAAAACAAGAAAAGAGCAAAAAATATCAGTACTTCAGAACGCGTAGAGCTATCGTGTTAGATTTTTTTTAAGGCTAACGCTCTGTTTATTTGGCTTTTGAGACACCTCGTAAAGATCTCATGGATGACGTTTCGCTCTTCTAACTCAATCCTCAGAAATATACAAATCAGGGAGGGCATCGTCGCCTGTGCATAAGCGAATTTTGTAGTTATATGGTCAAAAATCTAGGAAAGACCAAACTATGAAGAGAAACGTCGTCCAGGGTTCGATTGAAGGGGATAGAGTCCAAGGTCGTTCTACAACTCACTGAACTGATATCAAAAAGGCCATAGATACATATATTATGACCAAGTGCTCTTGCAACGCCATTAATAAACAAAAACGGCGTTTCGAGTCTCATCGTTAAAACCAACGGAAGAACCGGAGCACAAGACCGAGCAAAAAGTAGGTAAGTGTCTTGTGTTCTATTTGAATGTAATATATTGAGTGTACCTAGTATAATTCCACTTAAAAAGTTATTAGAATAGGGTATTCAAAAGAACACTGGTATAGAATTTTATCGCTGTGATAGAAAACACGTGTCGATACGTTATCATTTTGACAATCTGATAATTATAATATGAAGTGATTAATTATATTTATTTCTAAAAATACATATTGAGTAGGTATTTCATCACATTTTAGGTACAAATTATTGGAATTTACAAGTAAATACTCTTTTGTAAAAAAATTTCTTCACAATTACATATTATTTATAATTGATTTCTAAACTAGTAATACCTATAAAGTATTTTACGTTCGCGGCTACATTTTCTTTAATATAATAAATAAATAAATAATAAATATTTCAGGACATTACACACAGCGCCACCTAACCCCAAGCTAAGCAACTTAATGCTTGTGTTATGGTGGTTAGGATAACGGATATAATATTTATATATACTTTTCTTTTGTTAATACATACTTATTATAGATATTGAAAAACCACCCAGACCAGGAACAAATACCTGTGGATCACACAAACATTTGTCCCATGCGGGAATCGAACCCGCAACCTTCTGCGGGACCTTCTGCGGTTTGATATAATCCTTTCATAGTGGATTTTTATCTCCGCGCCAAATTTTAGCTCAACCCGTTCAGTGATTTCAGCTGATCAATGGATCATCAGTCATTCATTACAATAACTACTTTTTTTATACAAATAAACCTACGTTTGACCACATCCCTGATGTAAAGTGCTGATGCAGTCGACCACGCGTCACGTAAGATTTAAGATGCCTTAAGGCTCCCATGATTGTACATGTATTACATAATATGTACATAAAAAGATGATAAAAACATATTTTATTTTTTTCAGATCGACTCCACGCATTCCCCTGTACACACCCGAGCACAACCATCTTCTGACTTGTTAATGCCGGCAGCCTACTATCTTAGCATATTGCAAGGTTCTAAATAACGCCATTATTTCCACGATCCGCCCGTCCAAATACAGAAATGTTATCGCCCAGAAAATATTTGATGGCTGCGAAAGCAAATTGAATTTATTATTTAAGTGTAATCAGGGGGCGTCGGTGCTTGCATATTTATGAATCGGCCATTGACGAATATGAGAGTGGGGTAAGAAAGTTTTTCGTTTTTTGAGGCCGTTGAAGTGTTGACTTGGGACGAGTTAAGGAGATAGGATGTGAAACTAACGTTGGCTCGCGGTTTTGATGATTGGAATAGTGAACTATCTTACTATTGTGACATTGGTATAATCTTCTGATAGAACACATTTCGGTAAGGTGAAGACAATAAAGCTACCTGTGTTCCTTTAGAACTAATAAGCTAGTATTCTAGTACTCAACTACACTACATAGGTATTCCGGACATTGTTTTGGTCCCTGCCCCCTGCAGTAAAAAGTAACCCAATTTTTCGCTCCAGTAGAAACGCATTAATAGCCATCTAATGAAACCATTATTATTAATAATTGTTAGTAATATTTAGTTATTTCATTTTTAACAAGATTCTAACAAGATCAACAGCTCAATCTGGGTTATGACCAACAAAGGACGTAATCCCTGTGAGTTTCTTACCAAATTTTCTCATAGAGCTACTTTCTAAATGAGCGGTAGAGTCATAAAATATAGTTTACTCGCAAAATGCTCCATTGTATTTAAGGAAATGCAGTTTGAGTTTGAAGATAAGGCGAGCGTCAAGATGGCGGGACCAAGTCTTGGATTCGCATGAAACCTATACCAATATTTAGTACCTATTTAGTATACCTCCGATCAAAAAATAGCCGCCACATAGCTTCTTTTGTTTGTTAATTATTTATGTCACAAAAATGGTATCAATTTCTTATCAGAACAACGAACCAATATTGGCAGGCCAACATAAAAATACTAGCTACATTATCAAACCTTAGCTATCTAACTCTTTCAGAAACAATAAATATCTCAGTCCAATAATAATGTTGGCTTCAGTGACGAGTGGTTCACTTCGTCACTGGGCGAGGATTTATGGCCCACGGGTCAAGTTGGCCGTGGACGGAGGGTTGATCCCGCATTCTACTGTCGACTACAACTGTACAGAATTAAATGCTTTCGGAATTTGTTACTGAAGGAAGCGAAAATGTTTGGCATTACACTTTTAGAACTTTTCACAATTTAGAAAAGTTTTACAAAGGGTGTGTAATTTGGAGTAAAAATCTTAGCTAGTAAATTATAGCTTTATAGCATATTTTTAATATTTCTGAGATTTTCTATTTACCTAGAGAGCAATAATTATTATTATTATTATTATGAGCCTACTGGATCCCACTGCAGGGCAAAGGCCTCCCTACCCTCCCTCCAACTGTCTCGGTCAAGAGCTATAGATTTCCATCCTTCCGCATGCGAGTCGATGTCATCCCGCCATCTCTTCCTAGGTCTGCCGCGTGGCCGTTTGGTAGTAGGGGCCTATTCGGTTGTTATTTTGGCCCAATGTTTATCTGGCATGCGACAGACATGTCCTGCCCAGTCCCATTTAAGAAATGCCGTTTTTTGGGTGACGTCAGCTATTTTGGTATAGGAGCGCAGCGTGGTGTTTCTGATGTGGTCTATTAGTTTGACGCCAAGAATACTGCGTTCCATCGCTCTTTGGCAAATTTCGAGGGCGGACCTCTGCTGGCATGTCAAAGACCATGTTTGTGCTCCATATGTGAGAATAGACATAAGAATAGATATAATAGAATGCACGTGTCCATGAGTTTTCTTTTTAGAGAAATGGGAAGGGTTCCCTTCAAAAGGTCTTTCATGGACCAAAAGCTCCTCCAGGCGTTTTCTGTGCGACGTGCAACTTCTTTATCTTGTCGCGCCTGGAAGGAGACTATTTGGCCCAAGTATATGTACTCCTGGACATATGCAACCTCCCCACCCCCAACATGGATCTTATGTTGAACACTGTTGGTCATTAGTTTAGTCTTTGACATGTTCATTCGAAGTCCGACCTCAAGACTTGCCTTGCTCAGGTCTTCAAGCATGTCTCGAAGTTCAAAAGCTGAGGAAGAGAATAGGACTATGTCGTCAGCGAATCGTAGGTTAGATAGCCTCTTTTCGCCAACGACGATGCCCTTACATTCTTCCCACCCATCGGCTAGTTTCTTAAAGACTTCCTCTAATACGGCATTAAACAATTTGGGGGATAACGGATCGCCCTGTTTCACTCCTTTCAATATACGGAAAGATGGACCTAGGTGATTTAATTTTATAGATGCTGTGCTGTTTCTGTATATACTTGTGAGTAGTTCGATGTATGTGACGTTTATTGTTTGGTTATGAAGTGCTGCAAATATTGATGAGTGAGTGATACTGTCAAATGCCCTGGAATAATCAACAAAAGCTAGATAAAGAGGTTTTTTTTTTTTTATGTGATTAAGTAGAAGACGAGCAAGACGCTCTCCTGATGTTAAGAGATAACGGCTGCCCATAATCAGTACAGTGTTACCTAGGATTTCACAATGATGTGAAATTTTAGGAGCACTGCACCAACGCTTCTTACTCAAGAGTCATAAGATGTTAAGACTCTTTAGCCCAGTAATTTTACTAGCTACAGTGCCCTCCTACCGGAGCACAGTAATGTTTGCACATCACTGCTCAGGCGGTAGAATAACTGGCACTGTTGGGGTACCCACCTAGACGACCTCCTGCAAAGGAAGTCTTCCCCCGGTAAAAATTCAACATGGTGGTTTTCAAGGTAATTTATATTCAACATGTTTTTCTAAAATTTGATTGATTGAATGTAGGTGGTCTGTGGTAGAGAGACCGCAATAATAGGAAATATAATAATAATATAATAATTATTATTCAAAGAATAGCAAACTGCGATATTTTTTTATAGGCACTGAGATTTCTGTTATTTCTAATTATTTCACGGAAAGTACAAAGACTAAAAATATTAATAAAAAAATAAATCAAACCTAATGAAATTAAATGAATAATAGCTACGTTGAAAATTGGCGCCCAACGTGGGGCGAGCCCATGTTGGGCGCCAATTTCTTAAAAACCTTTCTTTTTGTAAGTCCAAGAATCCAACTCAATAGCAATGAACGAAATAATAAATTTTCTTCATTCGCACCCTAATCGAGAAAGTATTTGATTCACCCGCCCAGACCCGGAGTGATCCGCTGTTTTTTATTTTGTTTCTCTGTTCACTGTTCACTGCCATTCTCTGCGAGTTGGTTAAGGAATAGGCTATAAATTTTTTGAGTGTCTCCCTTTAAGTAGGTATGTGTGTACAAAGTTATTTATTGCTTATAATTACGTTCTGTAGGTATAAATTCGGTTGTTTTGAGGGTAGAATTATGGAGCTTTCTTTTTTCAGAGCTCTGGCAATCTTTGGACTAGAGTTTCTGTAAATCTTTCTGGTTTATGTACGGGAAATAGGTGACAATGATTAACTTGGGGGTCGTAATAGCTAATCTAAACGTATTTACGTTTTTATTTTCTGAGAAGAATTATAATATTATTATGTATTTACGATTAAATTTCTAGTCGTTATATTGTTGATGCATATAAAATATTTAGCAGTTTTTGATTTAATTTGGCTCTTTTCGGTATCAGAAAAAGTTCATTAAGAGCTCTGGAAGAAATCATAATTTTTATCGCCGCTTGTAGTCTGGTAGTTAGTAATAATAACCTACAATAACTATTTTAGCATTGAAATGTTATACAATTTTAATAGGGATTTACACCACTTTCTAGGTTTAGTTTGCTACCATCTTATGATAAGGCATCTTGCCTTTAAAAATACAAAAATGTAAAAAAGACTAGTATCTAAACATAAGCTTAGGAGTTGCTATTAGTAAGATGTAAAATATTAAAATTATACAACTACTTCGTTTCTTTAAAGTGGTGTCACACCGTATTGTAATGTTAATAACATGTTCCTACGTCACAGAACATCAAGCCATCGCACTTGTAGTGTCAGCATGATTTACTGCTCCAACACATATGGTGACTGGATTAACTGGAGGTACCTACTTAAAGAGCTAGTTATTAATGTTCTATTTCGATAAATTATGAATTTAATTACATTGGAAGACATAATTTCGTTAATAAATGAAAATTTTATATTGTAATACTTCAGTTTAACTGAGAATATGGGAGCGTAAACTAACGCGGCGCGGAGTAAAGTAGCTAAATTAACTAGTCACAGAATCGGATGGATATTAAAACAATCAATACATATTATGTATTTATGTCATTTTTCACAATATTATACTTGACTATTATATCCACTCAAACGTCCCGACCGCTATAGCGGTCTGAAAAAAAGTTTAGTTAAACGTTACAGCCGCTATAGCGGTCCTAGCGACTTGCTACTTTAAAAACCTGTTTTTATCTATGAAAACGGTGAAAAATTGCGTAAATATGGTTGTATATGGCTTTGTAATAAACATTTTAAATCTGTAGTCATTAAATCTGAAGCTAAGCTCCTGGCAACATTTAAAATTTATTTTTTGAAATTATAGTTTCGAAGTTTTCATGCGTGCCAGTGAAATCTGCGTATAAAATGTTTATAATTCACCTTATTTTATTAAAATTATATATTATTATGATCCTCATGATACTATCTTTCGGAATTGGTACAGATATTAAGGAAATAAACACAATCGGGACAATTTTACATGTCTTAAAGTCGACATGTAAAATTTTTGTCGCGCTTGCCGCGTTTCCGTAATATTTTTCCATGATTAATTTTAATCAACTATTATTTTATTAAAATACAACTTAAATTTAGAAAAACAGTTCAACATAATTAGTTACGTATACCTAACATTTAAAAATATAAACTAAAATAGTTTGAATTCATTGATTTAATATATCCATTCTAAGGATTTTGTTCTAGGCGACTTCCGCGTTATACAAGAATGGGTGGTTTGTTTTGATTTATTGTGTTACACTGTACTTTCCAAGTCATTATATTTCTATATCAAAATAAAGCTTTTATAATCTAGTTTAATAATGTGCAGGTAAAAACAAAAAATATTTAGAGGTGTTTCGTAAAAAAGTGTTTAAACCAAAAAAATACCTAAAATTTACACATATTGCCAAGTTAAATTTTTTTTACACACTTTGTGTTAATATTTGAATCAAAATTTTCAGATATTTTATTTCTTTATAGTTTTAACTATATAATGCTATTTTTTCATAGAAAATGGTTCAATAGTTTGCTAGAAAATAGACGTTTAGTAGGTATCGGTAGTGAGCGCTCGACGCGATTCTATTTGGATCGCGGACGCGGACGTTCAACGCTTTTTCAGCTGTCAAGCGCGGACGTGTGAGTGGATAAGACATTTTGTCTACTAATCGGGACATCGCAAAATGCGTAATTTTACAAAACAGACAGTGTTTTTTGCTAGGATTGTTCCTAGCGCCATCGCAAGTAATAAATGATTTATTTTCTCAAATCCATGTCATGTTTAACGTGGGTGTACATTTTCTATAGTAAACCAACCGATTGTACACTTAAAATATTTCAAAAAACAGATGTTACAAAACCACAAAACTTATCTCTGTTCAATTATCACTACACTTGCCGCCTAAAGGCCCCGAAATCCACTCTAAATCTCCTCAAACATAGAGTAGAGACGCGTTTTTGAGTCGCTTGCGCTTACGCAGGCTCCGTGTCAACAGCGGTGCTTTGAAACTGCGGTCGGATGGTAAACAGACATTGTTTTGATGTTTGAGGTTCAAAGTGATGAAATGGGACTTCTGTGCTTTGTGGAAAGTAATGCCGCTATGAACATGTGTGCAGAGTTACGCAATTTTGGATGGCGTGAGGTAAAGTTGTTGAAAATGTTTAAGGATCGTCATAATAGAAAAAAATAGTTTTAAGAACTTCGTTAAAATAATGTCCTAATTTTATAGCCCCAATAATAATATGGTTGGCTAACCCAATTGTTTTTTTTTATTGTCGCATGGAATTAAAATGAGTTAACCGACGCTATGTTATTACACTAGTTTATACTTGCGACTTTACTCGTGTGGCAAACTCCTTTCCTAGTAGAGGTCTGCACCATAAAACTGATAAAATGATTATAATATTATCTATGTCCCAATTTTCAACCCTATCTGTTCTCGAGTGTGGGCTTTGCGTTAATAGGTCAGGTAGCAGACATTCTTTCGTTTTAAATAGTTAGAAAAAGATGTTATAGTTGTGCGCTAGAATTTTTTTCAGCAAGTTTATGGTTTATGAATATGCATCGTCTCGCGTATTGAAAGCTATAATAAACTTAATAAATTTTTTTCACTAGTAATAACGAAATTCATTGTCCTGAGAGTGATGAACAGTAAAGCTAAGTGCACACGGTTTTCCCGTTACACCGTGACGTCACAAGATCTAAGGTTGAGTAAATAACTCGGCGCTACTCGGGCTCCGGAAGGCATGCGTCTTGTTGATTTGTGACGCGGACGGATGGCGGGAGATCCTTCTAGCAGTGGATACAGATACTTGATGAGGTGATGTTAATGGAGGAGATCAAAGTTTGTTGCGTATCTTTTAATGGCATATTATGGGTATGTTTTTTTTCGGGTATCCTTTTCGTATTATCATATTTCAGAATATATCGGATAGACATAATTTTATTTATATTCTATCTTTTTATTGTAAAGATTTTATAGATTAACCTTTGAAAAGGATTTCATCTAATTGGCACCTTTTATATGGCAACAATGCCTCAATGAGAAAAGTATACAGTGAAACCAGAGTGGCATAATTTATCTCGCCTTCTATGTTAAGTCTGCTACGATCCTCGACCGCATCGTAGCTTACGAATACAGGTAATATCGTGGTCATGAGCTAGCTTAAACAGATATTTTTACAGATATTTTTATTTATCAACCAAATATACAATCACTGAAAGCATTGGAAAAACGATGGCACCTGCTTTAGTTTTAAACAACTGTGTCGCAGGGGCCATCGCCCCCCTCCAGAAAGGTAAAAAATACATTTGTGGTTATTAAATAAAGACAGAATTAATAATGCGTAAGTTAGATCTACATAATTACTAGTAGATTTACACTTTTGAATTACATTTTTTATTTATGATATAAAATAATTTTAGCATGCAAGATATACAATTAACACTTCGAATTAGCTAACTGAAATACTCTCGTGTGTGTGTGTGTGTGTGTGTGTGTGTGTGTGTGTGTGTGTGTGTGTGTGTGTGTGTGTGTGAGTGTATGTGTGTGTGCGTATGTGTGTGGAGCAGGTATACTACTTTACTAGATTTTCTGATTCCTCATAAGTGAGATGCAATAACCATTCATGGCATTTTAGCTTACATTCATGTAAATTCAAAGGATATATTACTAATTCTTTATTCAATTTATTATATAATTTTGAGCTAAGGAATGAATAAAATCTTCTTGCAAAAGCAGTTTGTTTTGAGGTGATTTGGCAAACTATATCTGAGCGTCGTTTTGATTGGGCAAGTAGAGGGTCAAATAACAATTCTGAGTGTCTACGTAGAACGGAGTTTAAAATAAACATCCGTCGAACACTAAGTACCTCAGCAAGGGAGTAAAGCTCAGTAGTAGGAAAATAAATAGGTTTATGTAACATAACCTTTAAAGCAGCTCTTTGAGCTCTTTCTACTCGTATCAATGAGGTTTTCACTGATCCTCCCCACGCAGTAATACAATAGGAGATTATTGATTGGCCGAGTGCGAAATATACAGTTTTCAGTGAGACAAGATCAAGTATACAACGAAGTGATTTGAACACAAATATTAATTTTCTAATGCGGGAGGCGGTCACAGCAATATGTTGCTTCCAGCTAAGCGTGTTATCAATTGTGACGCCTAGGTACTTAATAAGATTTTCACGTTCAATGGTAGAGCAAGAACAAAGAGTCGGATTTAGCGTGTCAGATGGTTTGCAGGTGTGGACTTGAAGAGTGAGGGTTGATGGTGGCTGTGTGCTTTTGTTAATGGTGAAAGGTATGAATTTTGTTTTAGAGGTATTTAGTGTGAGAAGGTTTTTATCCAACCAAGTCGTGACCTGTTTTAGCGCGTATTCTGCATTGGTTTTTGTTTCATCCCATGTTCTACCATTAATTATAATCGCTGTGTCATCGGCGTATGTTAAAATTTTGCAGTTGGGTAGAGTCAACTTACATAAATCATTTCTATAAATGAGAAAGAGGGTAGGGCCAAGGACACTACCTTGAGGCACGCCAAAATCTATAGAAACTTCATCACTAGCAACCGAATCAATGACTACATATTGAGCTCTATTGTTTAAGTAGCTGTAGAACATGTCCAGAGCTACTCCTCTTATACCAATAAGCTCTAGTTTGGAAATTAAAAGGGGTATGGAGACAGTGTCGAATGCCTTTGAGAGGTCCAAAAAAATACCAATTGTTTTAAGCTTCCTGTCGAGATCTTCAGAAATAGCATTTGTCAGTTCCAAAACTGCATCCTCCGTCGATGTTCCTTTCCTGAAGCCAAATTGGTTTGAAGCTAGAATATTAGCACCTTCTAAAAATCCCATCAGTCTCTTGTTCAGTAATTTTTCAAAAATTTTGGACAAAGTTGATAAAACAGATATTGGTCTGTAATTTGAGACACTGTCTCCACTGCCACCTTTGAAGATGGGGTGCACAATGGCTGTTTTGAATACTTTGGGGAAGATGCCATTACTCAAACAGAGATTAAAGATGTATTCAAGAACTGGAACTAATAAATGCCGTGATGCTTTGATGATAGAAGCGGGAATATTGTCCCAACCAACTGCGCAGTTTTCTTTAAGATTAACTATTATGAATTCAATCTCTGCAGTGGTTGCAGGGAATAAGGCCATAGAATTTATAGGCGTCATCAGAGCCATGGTAGGTGGGATCACGTAATTGTTTTTTGTTCTAAGTATGATTTCGGATGCCAATGTCTTACCTACATTTACAAAATACTCATTTACCATGTTTACCGATTGAGAGGGACTGTTTGATAACGTTAGAAGAGCTGATGATTTTTTATTATTTGTTTGAAGGTTTGCCACATCTTTAATAATTTTCCAAGTTGCCTTTGGATTTTTTTTAGCTTTCAGAACTTGGTTCCTATTAAAGTCTTGTTTGACTTTTTTTAAGAGGTTATTGCAGAAGTTCCGATACCGTATGTATATAATTTTAAGCATTTCATTATTTAGATTTTTCTTAGATTTGCGCTGTAACTTGTCTCTATGCCTAATACATTTTAAGAGACCGGGAGTAATCCACGGTTTTTTAATACGTCTGCGGCTAGGAATAACAATTGTTTGGCTGTGAATTTTGACAATGTGTGATATAATTTCTACCAGTTTAGAGGCCGCTACTTCGGGATCAGTTTCAACAAGAACAGGGGTAAAATCTGTAGATTCCAGTGCTTCAACAATGGCAGGTATACATATTCGATTTTTTGTTTGGCTCATAGAATTAACTTGCGATATTCGCTTGATTGTACAGCATAAAAGTATAGGAGCATGGTCGGTAATAAACGGAATAAAAAATAAAATAGTAATATCTGTTAACAATAAAATACCTAATTAATATTTAAAACTCAAACCTCAACCCGTCAACATAAAGCAGCGTGTACATTGTCACGATGAGCGGGACACGTGACATTTTTTCCAGTTAATGACGTGATTTATGACTTCCTTCACGCGGGATTAACCGCCGCAATGTAATGCGTGCCAAATGTGACGCCACTTCGCGGGTGACGGCCGTAATTGGGACAAGATGGTACATTTTTAAGAAATATTTTGGCATATGTTATAATTTTTATTAATGAATAACAATATACGAGTATTTTGGGTTACTTTTCCAATCAAGCGATTATAAAAAAATAATACATATTATACCTACAACACAACACATAGTACTACTGAGTATCGACTAAACTTTGGACATTTATGTACCTTTTAATTTTGGTTGCAAGTATTTTGATTTACTTCAAAATGGAAGTTATAGGGTACTGTATTAAAATTGTGTTTTTTCTTTATTTAACAATACAACGCTACCAAAAAATTATAATTATCAACAAATCAAAACTCCTAATGTTTGCCTACATAAAATATAACAATAATAAATATCCTTGACCAAGTTAAGCTCCACACTTTTTATGCAAAAAAAATATTTGTACAATTCAAAAAGCGCAATAATTTATGCTCCAAATACGTCACGCGTATTATCATCAAATAATACGCCGCATGTGACGTCACCTCTCATCAATCTGCATGCGCTCTTATAATTGCGACAAAGTAAAAAGGCAAATTCTGTTAAAAATAGTGTTTGTTGCAAGTCTTGCTTCAAAACAAATTTAAAAAGATTCCTTACTAAAATTGAGTATTTTCTTTATCACAAACTCAAATTTAAAAAATAGACAAGGTAGGGGGGGGGGGTAAGGGTAGGGTGGGGTGGTATAGGTCTGTGCAATCAATTTTACAATTATTTAATAGGTGTACAAATAAGTTTCCGCCGTTTTATTGTAGATGGCACGGCACTGAGTTTCGGTTAGTTTTCGCAGATGATAACCAGCTTAAAAAATAGTTTGGACATTCAAAAACAACATAACCTATTAATATTATTGATTTTATATTGGTAAAATATAATTTTTATAAGTTGAAAATGTCCAAATTTGAGCCAAGTAAGCGTCATTTGCGGGAAATTATTAGTTTAATTTTTTAATTTAAAGAAATCTGCTGCTGAGGCGCATCAATTGCTCGTAGAAGCATATGGTGAGGGTGCTTTGAGTGAGAGAACGTGTCGAGAGTGGTTTCAAAAGTTTAAAAACGGTGATTTCGACGTAGAAGACAAAGATCGCAGTGGAAGGCCAAAAATTTACGAGGATGCAGAATTGGACGAATTATTGGAGGAAGATTCATCACAAACACAAAAAGAACTTGCTAATAATTGAAATAAATTTATATTACCGTTCTTCTATAATAAATATTTAATTTGTGTTAAAAAACGGCGGAAACTTATTTGTACTCCTAATAGTTTTATATTTTATATTAAGACTCGATCCTGTGACGTAATGCAACAATATTAAAAAAAATATATAATTTCATCAAATTCTTTATAGTTGTCCATAAAATAAAGCAACAATAAATATCTTTTAACAAGTTAAGCTTTACACTTTCTTTGTACAATACAAAAAGCGCAATAATTTATGCTCTGAATACGTCACGCGTATTACCATCAAATAATACGCCGCATGTGACGTCACATCTCGCCATTCTGCATGCGCCCTTATAATTGGGACGAACAACGCATAAATCTGTCAAAAAGTATTTTTTGACAGATATATGACTGTCGTTAGATGAGCTCGGTTATTTTTAGCATTGAGACGGTGGATTATTTCTTTCATTTATACTTTTTGAAAAAACTTGTTCACACGAACAAGATTGATTTGATGAGTTATGTTGTCTGGATTGTATGATTTGGAATAGAAGTTTGTTTAAATTTCATTGAATAATCGTTTTGAGTTGGACTACCTGTATCAATAAAACTTGTGTTGAAACTATAATATACCGCATACTAATTAATACTCACAGAAATAGATAGTGTACCTCTTTATTATTTTTATTATTCTAATATTTATATTTTATTTTCTTCGTTTCAGAGCATTTAAATAAGTAAATAAGCTTTTAAAATTAAACAAGTGAACGTTGCAGATATTTTATAATATTTTGTTACCATTTTCAGCTTTTCTCTCCATATAGTGAGAATCATCGATATTCAGCAGAGTACCGCTAGCGCCACCTATTGACTTAATCAGATACGTACATGTGAGACAAAAACGCGTTCACTGCCAAAAGAAACTCATGTACTGTCAATAACAAAAGCTATTTCACAATATTTTAAACTAGCTGCTCTATACCCAATTTCTGCCTATGTCTTATTTCGGGGTTTCGGCTATACCAAATTTAAGCTCAATAATAATTAGTCTAGTATAGATGTGAAAGAATAACATCCACACATACCATATTGTCACGTTTTATTATTATTAATAGAATAATACGAGTAAAATTACGTAAAAAGACCAAACCACGTATTTCGAGTATAATGTAGAGCTACCAAATAATTACAATAAAACCTATTTTATTAAAATACTATTACTAGCGGCGCTCAGCGGTTTTCCAGCTGTACTGTGGCCTATGTTATTCCAAGTTCTATGCAATGTTTATACCAAAATTCAGCTCAATCGGTCTACCTATTTAGGCGTGAAAGAGCATCCATATACATTCTCACAAACTTTCACGTTTATAAGTAGGATTATAATTTACAAAAAAATAATGATGGAACAAGTTTTAAGACTTTAATTTTAATTTCTTACTGATATTCAATAAAATATTTTCTTTGTTGTAGTTATACTGTATCAGCAAGAGTAAATTATAATAAATATAATTATTATAATTTACACAAAAAATTAATAATAGAATAGAATAGAATAATGCTTAATAATCAAAGTTTTAAGACTCGTCTATTTTCTTTTATTTTCTTACTGATAGGTACTTTATAAATTCTTTTCTATTTTCTAGATGACAGTACTACCAAGCGCGGCATATCAAAAGCAGTAGTTATGCACAATTTGTGTCCTAAGTGGTTACTTATCCGCGCCGGCGCATGTGTTGACTGTTTATCACTAAACTTATGTTTGAGATCTCAAGTATTTACTACCTAATTCTTTAGATTACAACATAATAACTAAAAATACTAGTTCCTAAGTAGGTACTAGGTACATACAACACGAATAAGTACGAGTTGACAGTTCTCCACGGTAAACTGACAAGAATAAACACATATATGTATGTAGGTATGTGTAGTATGCATAGAGTATGTGAAACGCAGTAAAACGTCTATTGAGTGTAAATTCAAGGGATATATGTGATAGGTGGTAGCGGACCTTCTGCCGGTGCGGTGGTAGCAATGACATGTTGGACTAGTATGGAGAGAAACTTAGACATGCGGTATTAGTCATCCAGAGAGGCTATTGGCTAATTCTCACTCACTACGATTGATGGCAACTTCAATGTACATTGCTGCTTTTGTTACTTTACTCATTTTAATGAGGAGGTTTAAGCACGTAATGTACGCAATTTTGTCTATGGATTCTAGTGTTTTACATGTCGTTTTGCGATAGCCAATAGGCCCTCTGATCCTACTAAAATAAATGCGAAAGTATGGGTCTATGTGTTTATTACCTCTTTACGACTAAACGCTTGCACCAATTAAACTGAAATATACTCACTTTATAACACCATTGCGTCTTGGTGACTCTCCGATGACTTTTCGTGGCGTCTATTGCCGAGTGGTCAAAAAATCATTACCTACATATATGCTTTTGAATTATGGGAAAATTACCAGAACATTTTTGTTAGCAAATTTGCAAGTGAATTAAAAAGAGTTCTATTTTATGACTCTACAGCCCATTCGGAAAACGCTTCTATGAGTCTATATGACATCGCGATGTCTTCGCGACTCGCCGAAGACTTTCGTCACTTGGCTAATAATAATATTAAAAATAAACACGATAAGGCTTGGAAACTTCTACATTATTTACCAACTAGCTTATCAAACAATAAATAAATCAAAATTTAATTTCAATCGATTCAACTGTAAACTCCTAATAAGACAAAGTATTAAGTGTACTCCATACTAACCTAACCCAATATAAAACCTTATAAAAGCTACTAAATAGTTATGTTTATCTGCACTAAACGTCGGAGCCTTTCAAAAAACTACTATAAATTTATCAAAGACAAGTTTTTTTGATCTCATCATTTTATACCGATTAATGGCATAGGAAAATATTTATAAATTTTATAAATCGTAAAAATGAAAATTGAATGTTTATAGTTAGTTCTAGTAGTAAATTCATAGATCTATCATAAAAGTAGATGAACTGACATTCGAAATATGTACTAATACCGAGGCGCTAGTTAGTCATTTGCAGGCAATTCATTCAAACTTGTCAACCAAAAACGGTCATAGTCAAACATTTATAAGTTTTTGTGTGAGGACGCGTGACATCACTCCGCGGTACAAAAATGTACCAGGCTTAGTGTAGTGGCGTCACGACCAAGCAACTTTAGTGCTTTATATATCAGACGTTTTACATAAAATTACCAAGAAAAATACGTGTTTAATATTTTTCTGTAATTGATGGTATTTTTTTGTCGGCATTACATTTTTATATTTTCAGCCCCTCAAGAACAGACGCTGCGTAGACTTGTCCTGCTGTCAAGTAAGCTGTCATTCCATACATTCACAAAAATACAATGTATGGGATGACAGTTCTACTCTTGAAGTTTCGTCGGGATCCCGTGTGTCATGAGTCATGCTACGGCCACAGTATGAGATATTTTTTGTCTTGCTCAGTTTTGTTTCTCTATACGTTGGTTACAACTCTATGGTTACCTTAGAGTGAGGATCGTTGTCAATCCAATATTAATCCAAATAGATCACATCGTAAAAACTTGATGAGTGTGCATTAGGTTTTATATTTATAGGGAGCCTTAGATAAATATTTATAGCTAGGAAGTTGTGAAATAAATTTTATTTTATTGAAAATGAGCTGTAAAACTTGAGCCTCATTACGAGAAAATGTTTTTGAAACATTAGCTTAATATTTTTACTATAAAAATTAAAATCTTACTAATCTGTGATTCTGTTCCATTCCTTATAACAGATAATGATTTTCACCAATTTCGAACGATTGTCGTTAATTTGAACTAGCTGTTACTTCGTTTTGGTTAAGATGTTTTTCTTAGCGGATCTTTGTAACAAATTAATTATAATACTCGTATTATTAATTGTGTTCATCCAAAATGAAGATCCTGTATTGTTGAACCTTTAAATGATCATCATTTTACTAAAAGTCACAAACATTTCAATTTAATTATAAATATTTTGACGAACTGCATCATACATAATATATGTAGTTTGGGCACAACACACATAATAACTATGATTGTGACTTCAAAAGTGGGGTAACATTGAAAAGGTTGGAGTAAAAGTATTACTACTATATTATTATTCTTAGTTATTACAATAAATAGGTATAGTATGTCCAAAATAACAGTAAAATTGACTTGCAAAAGTGTTCCATTGCTTTAAATAGATGCATTTTGAATTTATTAATAATATATATTCAAACAAAGTCTTCCTATCAATCAAGCCTATTTGGACGGAACTAAGTTAAACAGTGTATTTCGGTACAATATGACCATATAAATTAGGATGAAAGCTCAAATATTTAACCGCCTTGTATACGACTTCTAAATGTAACGCATAAATTCGGCCAAGTAAAAAGTCGTCACTCCCCGGCAGGGTAGCGTGATGTGGACATACCCTAATAAATTCACACATCTAGAGAAACGGTACGGCGCCATCGCTACATGGTTAATATTCCGTTTGTCCGCACGAAGCGATTTGCTTCGACCTTCATAATCCGGACGGCGAAGATTTGGAACTCCCTACCTGCTTCAGTGTTTCCCGAAAATTACAACTTGGGTGTCTTCAAGTCGAGGGTTAATAGGTATTTGCTAGGCCTGTGTGTAACAGCTTCGACCACGTCTTCACTTACCAACAGGTGAGACTGTGGTCAAACGCAGTCCTATATTATATTTAAAAAAAAATACTAACACGTTTTTAATTAAGTTGCACTATGTTTTTCTTATGTGTAAATAATAATATAATACCCACATATGACACTTACACTAAATCTTAGCTGCATATTATTATGCGGAAAAGTTAAGATACGCTTTTGATGTTTACCGTTCTGTTTTTTTTATTTCAAAGGCATAGTTTAAAATCATAATATTATTATGTTATTGTGTCGATTTACAATAATAGTGAAGATATTTTTCACCGTCAGCCAATACTCTAGTCGATTTGAATATGGATTTTACGAGAAGGTAGGTACTCGAAATAAGAGTCTCAAATCAAATTTAGAATAATCCTACTAATGTTATGGAGGTAGATGTGAAAGTAGAATTTGTATGTAGATTTTTATTACTTCTTTACTTTTATTAATTTGTAGAGGGCAGAAATCAATTTTCGGATCTTAAACAAGTGAAATTTTAAAAATACTTTTTAAAAACAAGCTTTAATTATCATTACCATCTTGCATCATAAAGTACTCGTCAAGACGAATCAAATGAGCCCAAACTCGATGGGGTTGCGTTGTTTAATGACAGAGTTCCTATAGCCACCTTCCAGCTCCATCATCAGATCAGCTCCATGTCAAAATAATATTGCATTGTCATCCGATTTACACACGCATGCAAATTTTCAGCTCAATTGGAAACCGGGAAGTGGGTCAAATCAAACTTGCAAGATTTGATTACAGACAGACAGACAGACAACAGACAGGTGAAAGTAATATAAAGCTTGTAATGAGGTGCGATACTGAGCGGGATGTTGCAGATACGCGTAGTCGTTTAACTTTCTCGCAGACTTATAAAAGGTACAGCCACACTACTCCGCCGAGCGATCGCCATTAAACGCAATAGTTACGCGTACAAAATTTATTGTTTTTCATCTTTGAAATCTTAGCGGAGTCAAGTTGTATAAATCATACGTTAATGCCCGGGCATTATACAAATTCAAATTTATAACCCGATAAAATTACGGAATGGCCGAGAGGGTGAAGGGAGGGCGCCACCTAGCGGGTGCCATCGCTAACTAACTAAATGATGCTCCTTTGCGTATTGAGGTGTCTTCTAATTATTATGGGTCGCCATTTTGTTTGTGAATACCCTCAAATTTTAGATTTTTTTAGTAGTTGTCACTGGATATGGTAAAACTTAAGATCGTTTCACATATTAAGTGTATTAGCTATTAGCATTCATATCTCTCAATTTACACCTTTTGACAATCACTATAAGCCGAAAGAAATAAAATTTCTTTTGATAAAAAACTGTAGTTTTCCTAATTCTGTCGTATAATAGGTACACAGTTGCAGAATAAAGTCTATTAATATATAAGTCTATTATATTAACTGCTCTATTTATTTAAGAATATTCTTTTTTTTTTAAATTAATTATAGTGACAAAAAAAGATCAGTACGAAAAAAGACTTCCTCAGGTCTTTAGTGCAACTTGGCATCTACTCTAACTGAAAATCCTGCAGTTTCTAGAAGTAAGCTGCTATGGTCAGTGGTGAACTCTAGCGCCGCACCTACGGGTCAATCTCACCATAATAAGTGCGATCACAATAGGCCAAGCATGGCCGCAGTGATATCACAGCCGCACCAAATAAATAAATAAAAAATTCTATCTGAATATATCATAATAATATACTTAGGAACTCGTACTAAGTAATCAATTCTAAAAATAAAAATTATCATTTCATTATCTATAAGCCAGACATAATTCATTCAAAACAAAAGCCGATCGCGATCACAATTCAAAAATAGAACCGCATATCAAATTATCGAGTCAAAGGAGATTTCGATCGCGAAGGGCCGTCCATAATCGCGGCAATTATTATCAGCCAGTTTGATTTGTGGGGATTTCTGAGTGTAAACCTCTTTTCTTTCCTTTCACGTTAAATCGGATGAAATCATTTGAATTTGGAACCATTTTCGCGCCATTGTCTATGGACAGAAACAATGGGGATCAATCGGCTTGCGGTGCTTGAACGAGGTTTTTTATCGGGAAATAATTTGCGCGGGAAATTTATTTTTCGTTCCACCTTTTTTAAAATGTTGATTGGTTGGCATTAGTACATAAGTGTTAGACTTTACCAAAGTAATTTTGACTTAGGATTTTAGGTTAAATTAAAACTCATTAGTTTTAAAGCATAAAAAATGAAGTGGAATATTTTTTTCCAATATTTAACAATATTTTATGTCAATACTTATAATAATGGGCCATATTATACTAACTTTTGCGAAAGTATCAATAAATGCTCAGGCATGTCAAAAGCACTTTTTGAGGCAACGAATAAACTTTATTCACTTTATTCTTTGACACTTCCATTTTTTTTATTAGAACACTGGCTTAAAAAACAAAATCATATCATATGTCTACCATAAAATAAAAACAAACAAAACATCGCGACCATAATTCCATAATTAAATTTGATTTACCGAGTACGGTGACCACAATATCAGTGCAAATATCACCTAAGGGATGTATTTGTTATTCGTTCGGATACAGTCCGCGCTAATCATTAGTTATGCGAGAAGTTTGTCCGCGTTTATATTGATTGATGGTCATGCTACTTCTGTTTTGGGTTTGGTTAATTTGGGTTTTCACTGTATTATAATAATAAATATTATAATAATACGAATACGAAGATATTACGAGTACTTAAATGGGTTATAATATTTTATTATAATAGTTTTAATAAATGGAAACCATAAAAAAAAACAATAATTAATACTTGAATAAAAGGGATTTAAAAACATATTTTTTTAGAATCACAACATATTTTGAACATGATTTTTTTACAAGAGAAAACTGGAAATATCTACTTTTTATATAATTAATATGTTTTGCCTGAATGTACGATAAAAACATGCTAAAGTACGATTTTATTACATTATGTATTTTATTACATAATTCGTCGTATTTAATAATTTACAGTGCGAGTAAAAGGATCCCAAGCCTAGTTTGAGGTCTTAAAGTTACTTTTTAGTTATTTTAGTCCTTAGAACGCAAATATCTTCAACTTCAAAGACAACATAACAATACCACCCACAAATGATCCCAAAATACTTTCGTCGTGCAGACACACCAACAAATAGACAGGGACACAACGACAGAAATACAGACAAGTCGATTGATGGCCGCTCTGTCGCTTGTGTGATCTATGGACGTCGTTTGTAATTGCAGTCGCACTTACTTGTAGAGGTGCAATAATTTACAAAATTAATTTAATTTTATAAATAAATATTATGATAATTTTGTTATGAGCTAAGAAGCAGGTTTTTACGTCAGTTTTATTTTTATATGTACTTGACACCCTATATTTTTCAAATTGGTTCGAGAATTGATTTCTGTGCTGTATTCAAGTTAAGAAAGGTATTCATTTTTATTAATTTGTAATCATAGATAGAATAAGCTAATACTAATTCCCTTAATAAATTTCTGTCCGCTTCACTAATGTTTTATTGCTAAAAGTAAAAAAGGGTTATTTATGTTTCAGGCTAAATAAAACAAATATATTGTGATCGATCACGACATAACAATCAACACTATATTTTTACTATATAATCTTCAGCTTTTTTGTAAATTAATGTTGCAATCAGTAAATCATTGAAACCTCCTCCAGACACAATGCACCTAAGTTTCTGAGTCATGTCTTTGATTCGATCAATCAAAGTTGATCACCGTCAATTGGAATAGAATTGCCCCAGTTTGACCTTTCATTAATATCCATGTAGCTTTGTATTATCTGTCACTGAATATCATTGACGATTACCTCTGAAATGAAAGGCGAATGCGAGATAGTCGAAAATATGTAGAATGTATATGAAATATGTACCCAGGACCCAGTGAAAAAGTCTTGTTACAATAGGTAGGAGGACACTGTAGCAAGTGAAATTACTGGGCTAACAAGTCTTAACATCTTATGACTTTTTGGTAAGAAGCGTTGGTGCAGTGTACCGAGAATTTTATATCATTGTGAAATCTAGGGTAACAGTGAACTAATTATGGGCAACGTTATCTCTAGGAGAGATTCTTTGTGATATTTTGAGTAATTCATAATCATTTTACTGCATAAAAAAAAACATTACACAACTCACAACATCCTAGCTGCTGATCCCCGTCGACCGCAATCTCGTGAGATCTTGAGTTAAACCGCTTCTATGGAGTCAAAATACCCACTGTATAATATCTCTTTTACGTAACAAAACGACCTCTGTGTTTGACGACCTCTGTGGCGCGGTGAGCTAATACCCGCTTGCAACACAGTAGGTTGCGGGTTCGATTCCCGCATGAGACAAATGTTTGTGTTATCCACAGGTCTGGGTGGCGTTCAAAATCTATCATAAGTATGTATTTACAAAAGAAAAGTATATAAGTACCTATTATATCCGTAATCCTAACTACTGTAACACAAGCATTAAGTTGCTTATCTTGGGGTTAGGTGGTGCTGTGTGAAATGTCCTGAAATATTTATTTTATTTAAAACTATGTCAGTATAATAGGTAAATATAATTTTAGTAAGCTAATCATTTGAATAGGTTCGAGGCACCGTCTTACACCCAAGAACCAATTATTCAATTAAAAGTAAGCACTAGGCTAAGTTAATGAGATAGCATTATTTATTGTTAATTGTATGGCATAAACAACAGTGTAGCAATTAACTTGAGGGCGATCCGATCGCCGCTCGTTTAATGGCTCTGAGTTTGATGGTGTTTTATGAAATTAGGTACTGCCCTCGGACATAACTCATAGGAATACAGTATGGACTGCCTCTACCATATTGTAAACGCTATAGCCCCTGTCCCATATACTTACATCTACACCAATATTGCAAAAAGGTTTTTTTCGTTTATTACCCGTGAATTTACTGTACATTATGAGGTTTAACAATTAAGGGTAGTAACGTGTTTGATATGGGCAATAATGATGCATCTGATTAGCTCGTCCTGTCGCTCAATGTTATTAAATATATATATATCATCGGAGTCTAAGAAGTGAAATTAAACCAATAAAAGTCGAATTCAAGCTCTTTCAATAAAAATATCTAAATTGGTCCAGGCTGTCTTGAAGTAGATACCTAATAATATCAGTGAACATACACACAGAAAAAGATTCCGACGAATTAATTGTGAACGTATTTTTTCCTTTACCCTAATATTTTAATAAAAGCATATGACATCATCAATACTGACACTTTGCGCGGCCTCATATTATATTAGGCGATAGATACTCTTGATGATATCTTCTTGTCCCCTTTACGTTGTCGTCTTGACTCCCTGGCGACCGGCGAGTGACTTTAAAACACGGCGACTTTCGTCAACCACTTCAGATCAATGGTTTGCCGCATTTCGCCACCCAATGGACTTTAGTAAAGGTTTAGGAAAGGTTTAGGGTTTAGGTTAGGTTAGGGGTTTAGGATGGAATCCTCGATTTGTTTACAGGATTACAGATGTTTCAAGTCCCCATACTGCCACACCAGTTCTAGCAATAAGACAGTAAATTAGAAATGTATCTGATATTATCACGGGAGCTTAGCACTGGATCGAAGGAGCTCATCTCAATAATAATAAGCTTGAATAACATGCCTTCAATTGAACCTCCTGCGATTTATAAACAGGCTGTATTTACTTGCATATTACTAAATTTACATAAATTTTATGTTTTATCCTACTATGCGAAGAATGATAATACTGACACATTGATAACGCTTTATTGAAACCCCTTAATTAAATAGATAAATAACATAAGATTAGATCATTATTTTCTAAACTAAGGGTGCAACAATAGCAATCTCTTGCAGACTACCGTGCAGGTAGAGGACAGTATTTGACTTTCACTCGCGTTGGTGGTGTGCTAAGAAAAAGGTATTTCAAACATTATATAAATCCAACCATCGCATGCTGTGCTTATTGCAAGTCAGCGTATAAATGTTTATTTTTTAGTAACAAAATTTTTAAATAAAATATTAGAAAATATAAAATATAGAATTGTTCAAATTGTATGCTTTTTTTCATGTGTATCTTTACTGTTTTTCTACTGTCAATAAATGGCTTTTTTAAATTTTAATTCCAATAATCTAAAAAATTACCTATCTAGCACTGTTTCAACACAAAGTATGAAGCAACTTAAGTGTTATTATTGTATTTACAAAATAACATAATATTTTATATATCATGACCTAAATACAATAGACCAAGTAAATATTTCACCGTCTCTATTGCAGCTTTGTGTCGCGAAAACATAGTTTTTTTATTTTCATTTACACGAAAAATTCGTATTGTAATGTGTGAAAGTGTCATCATATTTCATTTTGTGCCGGATCACTTAGCTCGGGACTGTTTCCATTGTTACAAACGATATTTTGTTCACTTAGAGAGAACGATATAAATTTTTCTAATTCAGTTTTTTAATTCCGTTTTTTTAATAAAGATATTTAGGCATTTTCTGTATGAAATTAGCCAAATTGTATATGAATTAATATTATAATAATAAGTAAAATATGACCCGCAATTCAACAGTGGCTCTGCGTACAATTTTTAAAGTTCATTATTTAATTTGTACTTACATCAAAAAATGATTACTTGGTTTACTTATTTCACAAATTCTCCAAGAACACCCCCTGAGGGATTTATACGCCTTTTGTCCACAAATCCTCGCAGCTCTGGTTCGGAGCCCGTTGAGGTCAACGGCTCGCTTAGCCTTTAACAAGCGATGTGACCGTTAATGCTATCAGACTAAACCTAGATGGCTCGTCCACCAAATCTATAACATCACGATTTTTCCATAACCGTGTTACAAGGCACACCCGCCCAACACTAGTGGCCACTGTCCGGCCTGTGCCGTCCAGATAGTGGCTCATGATTTAACGCTCAACTTTTGACACAACTAAGCTTTTTGGACACGGCCGCCTCTTGCCTATAAATAACATCTTACGTGTATCTGGAGTCTACTTGGGTGGAGGGAGGAGGGAGGAAGTAGGGAGGGGAGTATATTGATTGTTATATAAAATACTAATTTATGATTTTTTGTGTTAGGCTTTAACTACACCATTGCCGTCCTTGTAGCGTCCGTGGCCCAGTGGTCGTTGGTACGGCTTGTAAGCCGGAGATCCTGGATTTAAATCTCAGTGTGGCAAAGATTTTGCCTGGACGCTACCGTGTTTCAGAAGGCATGTAAACTGTGGGTCCCGGCTGTTTCCTATAAGATATGTAGGAGGCAGTCGATAGGTTATGTTGCAGGCCCTGTAGTAATCCCGGTAACCTGAAACTGCAACATATAGGGTCACACAACCCATAAACTGTGATTTGACTCTGACAGCGTAAGTAGAGTAACCTGTTGGGTGTTCTGTTGAAGTATAAACCCCCAATTATTATAATTTGAGTTAACCAGCATTTTACTTGATACTTGATGGCTCATTCTCATGGAATCGATTCTCATCGTCACCTTCATGGCAATTCTTATGTATTGCTTATTTGTAATGTTTATGTATAATATTGTATAGAGCTGGATAATACGAGTAAACTTTTATATAAATGATTTAAATCATACGTTTCATTTCGAAGAAAAACAGTTTAGAAATTTTCAACGCCACGAAAGTGATTCCGACATAATTTTTTTTACAACTTTTTCAAGTAAAACCCTTTTAAAAGACTAAATCTACCAAAAATGTACAATAAAACGACATTCTACGTAACAATAAACCTCACAACTGAAGAAAATATGCGTAATTTGAGATATTACTTTACCTTTCACTTTACTTTTTTATTAGTCAGAAATTTGGTGTGTATGTATTAAAACCCTAACATAACAGATAAAGTACTTTTTAGTAGGTAGAAAGGCCTTTTTAAAAGAAAAATATACAAAAAAATCACTTGCGTGGCTTAAAAATCACCTTCATGGTAAAAACCGCTATGAAGGTGATGCCACGCTGGTGACGAAAATATCCCTTTTTGGTGAAATTCTGGAAAGTTTAGGTATAATGTATAAAATTAAATACTACATCTTTATCTCGCACATTTTGGCGTTTTGAAAAGCTAGCTTTGATTTAAATAACTAAAATACAATGCATAAAAATGTTGTCCGTGCAAGTGATCGGTACACCCATGAATAAATTGAAACTTAGCAATTTTATTTTTTCCCACGGCTAGATAAGTCCTAGATCCTACTTCTACGATTGCAGAACATGGCCATCATTGAAATGAATCGAACTCTGTATTGGATTGTTGATGTTGTGTTTAACAGCAGCCGTTAAACTACGCAAGTCTAAAGCACCTAAAATCGTGTGACCGCCGCATTATATTATTTTAAATTCAAAATAATACTGAAAACTCTTTTTTAGCCTGTAGACCTTAAAGTATATGGGTAAATCCTGAGATCGGGCGTATTTAAGTGATTTCCGTGGCAGATTTTAAATCAAAGTATTATTGCATTTTACATGTAAAACATCAAATTTCCCATAATTATAAACACATCAATCAAATAGGCATCATTATAACTTGTTTTGTTCAGAAGATATTTAAATTTAAATTTTTGGTGCCACGGGAATCAATAAAGTGTGGCATGGGAATCAAAATTAAAACTATTTTGTTTGAATTCTATGTTATTATTTAAATATTGACCTCTACATACTAATCATATTTCATATAAAATAGAAATGATTAATAACAGTGATCCAAACAAATGTACACCAAACTTATAAAGTATTAAAAAGGTCTATATTGGCTCTCTATATAATAATCATGTAAACTAAATAAAATCAACGTATTACAGTCTTAAACAATGTAAAAATATTGAATATATAGTCCTAGAATATGAGATTAAGTTCTCAGTCACAGTCACTGACAGGATTCACTCCAGAAGCTGTCATCAGATTGTACATTTATCATTAGTTAGGTTAATCTGGACTGAAAGTTGCAGTCAGCCCATAGTTACGTTTTATTTTTTCATCATACATCATCTCAGCCATAAGACGTCTACTGCTGAACATAAACCTCCCCTTTAGACCTCCATATATAACACCGGTGTTGGAAGCGACCTGCTTCAAGCGTCTTTCAGCGACCTAAATAAGGTCGTCTGCCACACTTGTAGGTAGACGTTCTACGCTGCGTTTGCTTGCCTGTAGTAGCCACTTGAACACTTTTCGACCCCATCAGCCATTCGTTCTACGTGCTATGTGGCATGCCCATTACCACTTCAGCTTCCTGATCCGCGGAGATATGTCAGTGACTTTGGTTCATCTCCTCATTCCTGATTCGATCACGTAGAGAAACCCCGAGTATAGCCCTCTCCATAGCTCGCTGAGCGACTTTTTAATGTGGGGATATAATGGTGCCGCATAAGCCAGAGCGGCTGTCTACTATAGTACAATATAAAAAAATCTGATGTATACAATATAAAAAAAATATCTGAAATAATGAAATATACAAATATAAACTGTCAAAATCACTTCCATACCTGCGGCTTCGCTGTAGTTGGGTAAAAAGTGAAAGAATGCGCAAGAAAACTCAGGGGAAAATTGATCACCGTGGTAAAATACCATGAGAATCAATACCATGGAAATCAAAATTGTATAGTTTTTTGTCAATATTTTTAAATACCATAATTATAGACCAAAATTAATAAAATATATGATAAACAATACCCTTTTTCTAACTGCACACACTAGTCAAAAAACCGTAATGGATAAAAAAATATTTTTAAACATGGAAAAGGTAATCAATGATCTAGTGAACCAAAACCACGGTAATCAATTTCTCACCTTCGTAAATCCAGTTTATAACAACGAGAGGAGGAGCCTCTCTTTACTATGTTTAGAACGCAATCGAAGTTAGCCAATAACGTGCGTACAAGCTTCTAAGTATTGTGGTTTGTGAAATGTGGGTAGTTATGTCGCGCGCCATGGGAATCACTTTTTGTCCGGGGACAAACCTAAATTTGTTATTTTTTCTAAAACTACGCTAAGTACAGCCTTCGCGTATTTTTTTGATCATATAACAGTTCACCCTTTACAGCTTTGATCACAGGAATTAATTAAATTCCTTTTATAAATTAGTGTAAAAAATATATTTTGTTCCGAAAATGTGTAAGGGACAGCCCACGGTAATCAAATTTCAGGGCTTTTACATTTTTTTTTAGATACTTGCAGCTAAATATAACCTGATGTCTATCATGCATTAAGTAGATTGAACCTTAGACTAACAGGAAAAAAATACCTTTGGATAGAATTTTTATGTTACT
This sequence comes from Hemithea aestivaria, assembly GCA_947507615.1. Taxonomy (NCBI): domain Eukaryota; kingdom Metazoa; phylum Arthropoda; class Insecta; order Lepidoptera; family Geometridae; genus Hemithea; species Hemithea aestivaria. The sequence continues at coordinate 1,213,933 of OX382331.1, forward strand.
GGTAGTTTATTCCCCCAGACACGTAAAATTTTGACTCTCAGGAATCACCCATATTTGTTTGCGATAATTTTGGTATATATAACATACAGATACATCAAAATTTGTTAAAGTAGTGCCCAAATGTTTAACTGGAACGCAAAGTGTGACACCATGAGAATACGAAAAATGGCCCCGATTTTGAACTTTCATGTTAAATTTTAGTATTATTTTTTGCGTCTATTAAGACAATCTTCATTTATTTTGTAGCTTAATATATACTTTATACACCTATCTTCAATTCATATCTCTGTCTTTAACCGTTTAGGAAATATAACCGTGTGACCATCAAATTTGAGCTAAAATGAGAATGAGCCTGATATGATAAGATAAGAAACTCTTTATTGATCCACATATAAAGTTAATTTTATAAACAAAAATTAAAACTAAAGGTGTATCAATTGGTGGTCTTATCGGTCAAAGCGATCTCTTCCAGACAACCGTGATATGCTTTTTTATCTCAAGGTGACAAGCACAGTTCAGTGCCACACAGAATTTTATATTTCAAAACACTGGGTGGCACTGTGCACTATTTAAAATATTTTCAAAAAACAAATAGATGAAGAGTAAATAGATGTATCAAGAATGAAGAGTAATATCAAGCAATATAATGTTCCGAATGAACCATTTGTTCCGTAATTTCACGAAGTTTATTTGAGCTTTAGAAGTTCGATGCTATCAAACTTTCTTCCCCTGATGACCGGCGTCGTAAACGCATATATTATTATAATAAAAACATATATTATTTCGATAAAAACACTATAATTTCGGACAGTGAGTCGTTGCGAGGCGAGCACGAATTTTTACTGCCTTTATGGTATAGAGAGTGGAAATGTTTTTGAAACGGTTCCGTATAGAATATTAATAATTATCTTTGAAATATATTAATGGAAAGAGTGACTGATTGATTGACTGACTGACTGACTCGTATAGCCATACCAATAGCCTAAACTGCTGCTGCTTACGTTGACGTTTTTTTTAATATGGATTAATTTTAAAGCTAAGAAAGGATTTTTCTACGAGGACGAAGCTGCAAGAATTAGCTAGTTTGTAAATTTAATATGACTCGATGGTCCGTAATGGGAGGCCTTATCGCTTAGAGAGATCTCATTCAAGACCTTTGCATGGAAAGTAATAAAATTAAAGATGAGGGTGTAATTTAATTTTGTTTACACATGAATTTGCAATGTTTTTTGAATATGGTAATAATATATGGCAGGTATGTTGTAATATGATCACAGTGGAAATTAATTATTTTCTTAAAATTGTACTGTTAAATATATTAAAAGGATTTTCTTTTTTCTCCGAAAAATATTTGAATTTACAACAACCCTAAATAACACAAACCGAACTCTCAAAAACCCTTGTAAAAAATATCGAGCAGAAAAAGCCAATGAAAAACACAGAATCAGCAGCTATCACGCTAAGAATTGCAATCGAGCCATGAACAAACATCCTATTTGGCGTTTCGCTGTCTTCAAACGGAACCCTAATAAATTGTGTACATACATCCACGAAAATTACTGGACTGAGGTTTGTGAAAAAAGATTTGAAGCACTCATAGTATGGCCACTAGTACAGGACTCACTACATAATTACAAAGTAATGAAATGAAGCACCCGAAGCTAGCTCTACTTGTTACTCATCTTTATCTAGTATTCTTTTATCTGTGTCTTTATTAAAGAAAGCGTACTACACCACCGATGAATATATAAATGACAAAGATGCCTGGAAACCAATGTAATCTGTTCAATGTTAATATTATTATTACTTATTCCATAAATAACGCTAATGTAGTAACAATTATTGACATTCAAAAGTGCTGTTATAAAAAGGCTTATTTGAATAAATTATTTGAATTTTGCTTTTTTTTATATTAAATACCTACACACGAACACACGCTCGGACAATATCCTATACATATACGTAACAATACCGTGAGTTGAGTTATGACCGGGTCGAAAATTGGCCTGTTAATAAAAAAATGTGCAATAACAATTTGTGAAAACTAGCAGAGATGCAGTAATTTAAAGTTCCACATACACATTGCGTGTAAGAAGACTACACAAGCAAGACATTGTTACACTACACGAGTTGACTACACGAGAGATTGTGTAGTCTACTACAGAAACTTGAATGGCTTACTACATGTGCTTCATTTGTATATGTGACAAACAAATTCTTATATTTTTGTACTCATTGTGTAGATATAAAACTTTACGACAAGTAAGTCCGTCAATGGGCGACATTTCACGAAATGCCGAATTTCTGGAAACTGGCGACTCCGTAATAAGATACGGCTGAAATGCGAGCCAAATTGCAAATGAGTTTAGATTGCTTTTAACAATCACTTGCTTTATAAGTGTTTGTTATGACTTCCAAGTATATTTTTGTTGCGTTATTTTTAACTTTTATTTTTATAATAATACAATTATATTTATAAGAACCAAGCGAACAGAAATTTAATTTCACCAAAAAATAAGTGGAAAAAACGAAAAAAGAAACCAAATTTCTTGTATGCAAAGTTATATTGTAAGTTTTTCAGAATATTAATTATAAATAAAATATTTTTAAATTAAAATTGTAATTAATTTTGCATATATTCACAACTAATATAGCTGTGAAGCTGTTACACGCTGCAAAGTAGCCTACTTGGAATTCCATAGTCTAAACTACCTATTTTACCAAATGTCAACTAAATCTATTCAGCCAGTCAGACGGAAAGCAGTAACAGACAAACACATATCTTTACTTTCTTACTTATAATATTGAACACTAACTGGACACTTGAATTATTTTGAAGAGTCACAGATTTATATTATTGCAATAATAATTGTTAACATTAAACTTTGATAGTATGTTTTTATTCAAGATCCGTGAGTGAAGTCTGCAATAAGTTCATAATTATCGTTTTATTATTATCCTTGTATGATCGAATCTTTTTGCGAAATATTTGTAAAGTAGGATATGATCTCAGAATCTGGAAAATCAATAACATTAAGGTAGCAACTTTGTATCGTGTTTATAGGTCATTCAGTTATTTAAAAAAAATGAATTATTATTACAAATTCGACACGGTTGTACTCACGCAATTATTTTGTTGAGAATTGTCTCAACCACGTTTTCGGACAATTACGATGCCCTTATCAGGAGTTCACGTTTGCAGTACCCGACGCGACGTCGATTGCACTCACGGTAGTTTCCAAAATCGTATGAATTATTATTACTAGTAGTCACTAGTTATAATAATTCATTCGTATTGCTTAAAATACATGCATTATATATTAAATATTACAAGCTTATGCTTGTGGCTATGCCCGCACGGCGAAATCCTTTCTTAGTGGAGGTCTATGTCCAAACCTATCTGTGTTCCAAATTTCAACCCAATCCGTCCAGGGGCTTAGGCAGTGCGTTGATAGATCCGTCAGTCAATCAGTCACTCTTTTCTTTTATATATTTAGTTTAGCTCAATAAGATATTTGTAATTTTGCCTATTTGTTAATCTTGCATAATATTAGGTATCTGTTATTCTAAAATTATCTTGTGTATTAAGTTTTATTCTGTAACCGAATTGAGAACCTGCTTTGAAGTTTAAAAAACTAAATCAAAATCCTAAATCCATCAGCGACGTTAAGCCGAGTACACATTGTCCGACCAGATGATAACCATATCAGAGTGACAACTGACAACGCGATCCGTTATCGTGCTTTATGATGTGTACACCGCTTTATGGTCATATAAAATAGGGATTTATTTATGGTGGCTTTGTCGTATGTAGAGTTACAATATCTTACCTATATATATGAATAATTACCTATCTTATGTATGCAGCTTTGCCCTCGAGGCAAAACCCTTTTTTAGCAAAGGTCTACATCATGAAACACTGTGTTTCAAATTTCAACTAAATCCGTTCAGTGGTTTAATTTACTCTGTAAGACAATGTGTCTTGTAAAAGTGCTGTATTATTGTCGCTTATTTAAATTAATAAATGTTGAGATTGAAAGATATTTTTGAAGAGCCAAAAGGTTATTTTTGTACATATTATGTGTCAAAAAATGACAGTTTTACGACACTTCTGATGTGTTATAAAAATACCGTAAATTGCAATTTAGGTGATCCTTTCTTACCGAACGGTGGTGAATTTGCGAGTTTATGATTAATAAAATTTGATCATGTTTGATGCAAGATTTAGGGTCTTTTTGAGATAAGATAATATAAAGCTCGGGTTACTTTTGCCAATTAAATAAAGTTTTAATTTCATAGCAGCATTTAGCATCATTTTTTGTTTAGTCGGACTGAGAATCCGTCAATTTAGACTCGTGTGATGGCGACTGGCTTAAGACTAAAAGATTGACACGAAAATAACTTACACATAATTAAAAAAATAAACCTAACTGCTGCAGCTCTTTTAGCATAGTAAAACATTAACATAAGAGTAGCTCTCATCCCATTGTCAAGACTAAATTGCCATTTATCAAGAAACTACTCTTACTACTTGCACTGTCATTGCATACAATGTGTAGCTACTCCCAATGTCATTGTGCTCTTACAAACGTCAATTACTCTTGACAGTGGGACGGGACTTGCTAGTCTCATGTCAACGTCAAAGTGTGCTACGGCTGCTGCTACTAGAAAACAAAAAAAATCACAACCAATAATAATAATAGAGCTTTAGCTAATTTAAAAATCATTTCAAGTACTATACATAAAGTATCTAATACCTCTATGATTTTATCATAGAAAAAAACACTATAATCTGGTAGAGTTTAACCAATTAATAATAAGACTTATAATAATTTAAACAAAATGTTCATACGCCTTAAGACACGCGCTGCAATTTAAGAGTGGTCAAAATTTTAATCTACGTAATATATGAATGTATAACATTAAAGTGATACAATTAAACAGTTTATTTGTTCAAAGTCATTTTAAAAATATTTTCGTAACATTTAATAATAATAATTGTAATTACTAATTATTTTCAGAGGTTTCTCTGTACATTATCGCGAGCAAATCGCTTGCCTTTCACACTGGCGCTTAATAATCGTAAAGGCGATCGTGTTGAAATCGTCCATTTTGATGTGGTTACAACGACGCATTGCGATGGTGTGCGTTTCCATTCGTCTATACTGACTGGAGAGTCACGTGTTGACTGAATGACTGAACGAGTACCAGTTTAGCAAAATTTTTCTCATTTTGAAAATAAATAAATAAAAAATTCTTTATTTCCTCTCACAATCGGTGGTAGTTAACAATAATGAGTACAATTATAAGTAGTGAACATATTGACTAATGTGAGAGACTGTTGCCTACTGTAGGTCTTATTTAAAAGCCTGTAATGCAGGACACCAGTGCCCCAACTCAGGTAATTCATTACTCATTAGCAACATACTCACTGGCCTAGCCCATACAAGTAAGTGCCGACTGACCGAGTACTTGGCTAACGATACTTTTTTCCGTGGCATAAACCACGAAGTCATAAAACGAGCAAGACACTCTTTTTTTTTTTATAAAATGAAGTAAGAAGACGAGCAAGACGCTCTTCTGATGTTAAGAGATAACGCGGGCAACGGCCGGCGGATAACGTGGGCAGCGGCCCATAACCAGTACAATGCCACCCAGGATTTCATAATGATGATGATAGTTTCTCAAAGATACCTCTCGCCAGTCAGTACGCGGCAATTGAAATATTATTAGACAAGCTTCACTTAGAGCAATTTATGTTCGCACGAGGTCTGACATTCTCAAACAAACTGGGGAAACTTTTTGGAGTTTTTTTTTCATTGTTGGTATCATAATATTATTATGATAGAGTCTTACGTTAGAGTCTTAACAAGTGAAGTAAATTAAAAATTTAAAAAACCCCCGTTATTAAAAAAATTAAAAAAAAACCGTCGTTTTTGCGTCGGGGGTTGAAAAGAAAAAAATAAGTATTATTGATTTACAATATTGCTTCTGTAGCCTATTTGAATAAATTATTTTTTTATGTTTGAGAACACATTTTGTTCATTATAACAATGGAAACATACCCCAATCAGGTCAGATTGGAACGTGTCAAAAGTTCGAAAGGATCGATTCGCGCTTCAGTCTCGATTTAAAAATCGTTAAATTTTTATTGAAACAAATACCATCTGAGATATTTCCAAAATCGATTATTGTAAAGAGCTAACGAGTTTGGTGTTAATCGAGATATTATTGTTATAGGTGATATCGATTGCCACACTGCCAAGACTTGCCACTCACATTGAGGGTTTAAATGCACCGCGACAAAAACTTTGGAGTAACGTTCTAAATTTAAAATTTAATTCTATATTGCTTACGAAAAAGCGCCTCAAACCTTATAACTTTTTTCTTTATATAAAGAAATAAGACGCTCTCTTGTTGGCAAGAGATAACGCTGCCCATAATTAGTACAGTGCTACACAGGATTTCACAATTGATGTAAAATTCTAAGTGACTGACTGACTGACTCTTCGTCCAATAATTCCACTAGCTACAGTGTCTTCCTGTAATCTGTAATGTTCACATAGCACTGCAAACGGAAGAATAAGTTGCGAAATAAAAAGCGTGCGTGGGGCCGAAGCCAATACAATTTTTATGCAAAGTACTAAGAAGACGAGCAAGACGCTCTAGACGGTAGAATATAACGCTGCCCTATAATCAGTACCTACCAAGAGTCAAAAAATGTTAAGACTTTTCAGGCCCGTAATATCATTTGATTCACTGCTACTTTTCTGCTGCTGATTCTTGCTGTTTATCCGACAAGCAATAATGTGCAGGCATTATTGTTTCGGACTCCGGACTGAACGGCAATGTTACCCACATGCCGTAATGTATTTAAACCCTAAGAGATTGTGATGGCCGTATTAAAAAATCATGTGTAAATGGTTAAAATTAAGCGTACGGTAAACGGTAGTAAACGACACTATGTTGCGAAACGATGAGTCGTCGTTATTTCCGAGGATACACACTTTGATCGCATATTAATATTGTTTGCTTTAAATTGTGGCACTTCCTTGAAATTCCTTCGAATTGTATGCTTAGCCCTGCAGTTTTTAACTGACTTTTAGTCACATTAAGGTTATTGTAGGCTTTTTCTCGGACGTGAAACTCCTCTTCACCTCACCGCGGAGGGGTCCTCCTGTCAGTGAGGACAAAACGCTGTCGTGGCCGCGGATGAGTGCTTTGGCGTACCCGCTGCCCCGGCATTATGGCGTCCAGCAGGAACACCCCCAAGTTTTTTAGTGGGTATCCCCGCCGCGCTCATATTCGGCGGGGGAGTCCCACATACCGCCCGCGCCCCCGGCGTGTTGTGATGATGCGTAACGCATTTTTCCTGGGTTATAAAAAGGCTTTTTCTCAGACGTGGGAAAAACAAAGCTGAAAATAAAAGTAATGTATAAAAATCTCATGTCACAAGTCCTGTGTGATCCTCGGCAGGATCGAAACGGTCGGTTTACAAAGATGAATCATGTCACAGTGTTTATAATCGAACTCCAAAATTACTTTTTTGATTGCTTAGTTGGTATTTGGTATATTCTGACAAAAAGTCTATTATTCAATAGACACAAAAGATGTTGCACGGATCAGTAACAAACAATAAAAACAAGTAATAAATAAATAAAATGTTTAATTACCTACATGGTTACGAATTAGACTTTTAGCTTACATCATTATTTTAATCATAGGAGCAACCCACTTAAAGTTTTTATTGACAAAATGTTAATTAGCTACTGGTGTATAATTATTGTAATTTTGTCCATCAAAATTATATTTTTATTATTGTTTTCACGATAAAATGATCTCAAACGCCAATCACCAATTTTATTGAAATCAATATAAAAATTAACATACTATTATGATTACAAAATCATAAAACAAAACGTTTTATTACTGTTTTATCTATTTCTTATAATAATATTATTTATTATACAAGGTAAGTATAATATTAAAATTTGTAATTTTTCACAAAAGGTACTAATAAATATTTATTATTAATAAACATTAAATATAACTATTTAAATTGTCATAGTAGGTAGATAATAAAATACATATTATGTGCTTTGTGGCCTATAGTACTCGTACCTACCCATAAATGACGCCCTAGCCAGAAATTTCTTTGGAAATTTTGTATAGGTAGGTAATAACAATTGCGTTAAAATAATATTTTTTTTATAACATAGTTTATTCCAATCTTTGACCACGATCACGCGTGATGTTAAACTACAATGCGGCCGTATATGCTAGCAGACCTAGAAGGCGGGATTAATTCCTCAGGAATCCTTTTCTGTGCCTTTCGGAGCAAGGTGACAATGAATAACGCAATTTTCCCAATGGGTCAAAAAATACAAAAAAAGTTTATTTTTCAACCAGAAAAGCCACTGGGCGCAGCTAGTTAAACTCATAATTTATAACGTAACAACCCAAAATGAGAGCAAACTTTCGTTTTCCATACATCAAGTAGTTACGTTAGATCGGGCTCATTGTGGACGAACAACAAAAACTCATAAATCTGGGATAAATTTCTATGTTTATAGCAATTAACGGACCGAAGCGGTGTCATTCTCCGACCGGATGTGATTCATAGCTAGTGGGTAGGGCACATCTTGGATTTTTAATATTAATACTTTTGAAAAACGTAGTGTAGGGCGTCCTTGGGCGATGGGATGACGATATCCGGAAGGTCGCGGGGAGCGGGTGGAGGAGGAAGACAGAGGACCGAGTTGCGTGCCTGTGGGGAGGCCTATGTCCAGCAGTGGACGAACGTGGCTGATGATGATGATGACTTTTGAAAAATAGATTAGATAATAGTTTATTGTCCACCGCACGAAACTACTACTGCACTAACTACACTGCTATTTACCGTTAATATCTGGGGGCACGGTAGTGCCCCCGCCAAGTCGAGCGCGAAGCAAGCACTGCCGTACCATCTTTACAGGAACCATTTCGTCGCATTTTCAGGCCCCTATTTGAGAACCTCTGGATAAGACCAGAACTCAGAAATTTTCGTCATCCAGTAAGCTATAATTACATACTTAAAATCCAAAATTTTAAGTCTGTAGGTCATTAAGTTCCGAAGTTAAGCGAAAGCAAAGTTTCGCATTTTCGACACTCACTCACTCACTCATGATCATCAAAATAGAACTAGTACTTCCCATAAACTCAGAGAGCTGAAATTTGGTATATACTTAGAATTAATTGTATAAGCCATAGGAAAACTAAAAAAACATGCAATTTCGGTCTCGTTTTCGAGATAATTCATCTGCATAAATAACTTTGTAATCTCATATAAATGTATAGGATTACAAAGTTACATTTGCAGTCAATGGTTAAAATTGTGTAATATCCAACTTATTAATTCAAAATATATTTTAGGCATAGTATATGTATATGTGAGTGTGTATATGTGTCGTAAATCGTCAGTTATGATCAGGCGATATCTAGCGTGGCCAACTAAAATAAGAGCCCAACCAAACTATTAGAAGAGATCGACATACCGCCTTTACTACAAGCTTTTATTTCACCTGTCGGTCTGTCTGTCTGTAATTAAATCTTGCAAGTTTAATTAGGCCCACTTCCCGGTATAATATTATGATGCATTGGACTAAGAGTGAACGCACACGTATCTAGATGGCGCTGACTGTATTTTAAAACGCGCTTACGGTTTGTATTTCTGATAACCTTATAATATAGCGTTTCTACAAAAATAAGTGAAATCCCACCAAAAACATTCTGTAAAAAACTAGCCAAGTCTCGATGGAGCTGCTTGTTTATCTCTAAAAAGTAATGAAATCTAGACAAAGTCGTGCCAAGTATAAGGTTCCTTACTGCGATTTCTTTATTATTATAGTTAATGTTGTGTGACTTGGCCGTTGAAGGGTACACAAGGGTATTATTACCAGGTGCTCCATGACACTATTGCACCAATCTGTCCACTACCCATTCACGATAGAAAATTTCCACTTGGAAAACGTTGATTGGATAACCAGTCAATTGTAGGCTTGATAAAGCTGCGTATTTCAATAATACTTATGTTTAGGCGATCCAAGTGTCATGGAGCATCTGGTTTTGTACCCTTGTGTACCCTTCAACGGCCAAGTCACACAACATTAACTATAATAATAAAGAAATCGCAGTAAGGAACCTTATACTTGGCACGACTTTGTCTAGATTTCATTACTTTTTAGAGATAAACAAGCAGCTCCATCGAGACTTGGCTAGTTTTTTACAGAATGTTTTTGGTGGGATAACTATTTAACGATATAATATATTTTTTACTAAGAACTATATCGCAGTTTGCTAGTAAAATTACTGGGCATGACGATGACAATCAACAACGAAACACTACTAACGATATAGGCTTAGCAGAATTTTGTATTTTATAGTGGATGTCATATAAAAATGGCTTATTCCTCGAAATAAGTTTAGCAGAGTTGTGGGCGAAAACTTGCCTAAAATTAGATAATATTTATTATGGATGCTGGTTTAAATTTACGTAACTCATTTTTTTTTAGATTGACTCCCTGCCTCATATATTATGTCCTCAGCTTAACAGTCCCGCCTTAAAGTAAGGTTATTTATCGTTCCTCATAATTACGAAGTTTCGATGGTTGAATACACGTCCATACTCCATACCTACGACGACGAAATTTGAATAGTGAGGTCCTAGCTTTATTTCGGGTGAAACTTTTTAATAGGTACACGATTTTTTTATGCAACAAAGTAAGAGAGATTTATCCCGCCTTCTAGGTTTAATCTACTACCATCTAAGGTCGCAATGTCGGATATTATCACGCGAGATTGTGGTAAAAAGCAAACCTATAGCGAATTAAAGAAATAACGCCCATTATCAGTACAGTGCCACCCAGTACTTCACAATGTCAAAAATAATTTGGTGCACTGCACCAACGATTTTCACACAAGCACCTCACCTGTGCACCACGCCCTAGTTTTCAAACTCGAAAACAGATTTATATTATTTAAATTCACTTTATATTAAAAAATTTAGCTCAAACTATGCTATAATATAATTCCTAATAAGATACAAGATAGTCATCAATTAAGACAAATTTACAACCAAAAATATAACCTCCAAAAGGCAATATATTACGATCACGCCTAGAAACCATAATTTAGGTTCTAATCACTAACTAACCAGTACATTGACAAGTTATTGAGGATCTGATTGTTACAATAGAAACACATTACATAAAGCCTGAGGCTGTTTTTGTCTATCTGTACATATTTCATTTTGTAAGTGGAAAAGAATATTATGTTTGGGCAATGAATTTGTTACATTTTGGTACTTAGGGTTTTTAAATATAGAGTAGTTATAGCCCAAGAGACTGGTTATACAAGTGAGTTTATGCCGTTTATTTACAAAGATGAATCTAAATACACACGAATCGTTTAGTGTTAAATTAGTTAAAGCCCGTGATTTTTTTAATAACTATGAGCGAAAAGACGACCAAGTCAGGTGCTCGATGTTTCAAAATATAAAATTCAATGCGGCACTTAAGTCCGCCTGTCATCCTAACTGAAAATATTTTTTCTTATATGAAGAAGTAAGAAGACGAGCAAGACGCTCTTCTGATTATGGTAGGAGAAAACGTTGCTAATAATAAGTAGGTATAGTGTTACCCAGGATTTCAAAATGCTGCAAAATTCTAGGTGTACTGCACCGATGCGGCTTACTCAAGAGATCGACTTTTCAGCTCAGTAATGTGATATTTATTATTCGTTGTTAAATCTCATCATTGCCAGTAATTTCGTTGGCAACATTGTAGTACTAAAGACCAATGTTGCCAAGCAATAGGGCTTTGGTAAATGAATAAACTGGCAAGGCACTTCACCAGAAAAGTTTACAAAAAGAAGTATTTTTTGCAATCGCTAACCATCTCTACTCTATTTAAGGTTTTATTATTTTAAGAAAATCATTTTTGAAAGAAAGAAAATACATTTATTTGTGCACATTCATTACAAACTAGGAGTGTTAACTACACACAATACATAATTAATAGAGAGTAGGCAATGTATGCCACAAAATGGTTCCAACTCAGCATGATGCTGACTGTAAACAGCCAACGCTGGTCTCCCTGCTGGTGGTGATGGTGGTGTTTTTTGAATTATGCCAATATTTCCTTAGGAGTGTGGTTAACATTATCTAGTTCTTATTACTAAATGAACATTATAATATCTTTGAATGTTATTAAAATAGTAAATAATTCACATAAGTCATAAGAACAATGTACCAAGCTGAGTATAATCGTAATAAATCGAAGAGTCAGATGCTCCCCGGCTATCCGCCCCTTCCATCTCTGGACGCTTATTTATAATCTGCAGCTAAAATATTGTTTATTATCTCCATCTTCACGTATTGGAAGGAATTTAGTTATAATGATTCATTATAATACTATAAATTTAATTTTAGTTACCTATGCCAAAATAGCCACTGTAAAATCTAGACAAACTTTTGGATTAGCAACTTTAACTGTCCCTTATTTCCCCGAACGGCTCGATCGAGCCAAACCCGCGCATGTGAATTTGAACCTTATTTTAAAGAAGCTAAATATAAAAGATGTCAATTTTGATTTGAACCGGAAGTGTTTCCAATATCAAGGGATTAAATCAACGTTTATAAAACTATTGCTGCGCCCAGCAGTTTAACCCGCTGTACTGTAGCCTAAACTTTAACATTTGTAATATCAGTGTGATTAAGTATATTTTAATAATTATTGTCTAAAACCGTGGTTGAGATAATCACAAGAGAATTAATATATTATGTAGCTATAACGTATTTCAAATTAAAAAGCTAAGTTTATGTTAATACTGTCTTAGGCTCGCAGTTTAGTCTCCGAATGTCTCGATCCCACGTGAAAATATTTTAAAAAACCCTCCATGTTTTATTTCAAGTTTCCGCGATCTGAATATCGAGTTTCTTTTCTGTTCTACTATAAATATTATAAAATAGTTGTTAGAGAGATAGACAGATAGATAAATAACTCTTTAATATAACATCAAAGTTATAAAACAAACAATGAATCATAGAAGCAGTTGTATGGGAGCTTAGTCTGATAATAAGATTGGTGAGAACAGCTAGTTTAACATTACATTATTTCATTGAGTATTGGTGCCATGAAAAAAACTTACAATTTTTCTTTTTCTTTCAAACTCAAAAATAGGAAACAATGTGACACTTTTGTTTTAACCTCGCAGTTATCATTACTCGATGTGCTACCACCCTAATACCTTCTGACGAACATGCACACCAGATTCCTAGAATCTTATTCATCCTAAAATTAATATACAACAAATACAAAGAATAGGAATTATATAAATCACGTAAGACATAAAACGTCAATGCAAGATGCGGTCTCATCAAAATTCAAACAAGTCGGCCCCTCGTCCGTATGTCACACAAACCTGGTAGGTTTACCTCTATACAATGTTGCGATTTATGTAGGAACAAACGGATTTTCCTGCTTTAAAAGCTGACTAAGATTTAGGATTACATAAAGAGTGAGGCCGTCGGAGGAATCCTTTTTAAAAAATATGTAAATTTAAAATTAATTATTTGTTTTTTTTTTATAATATTTTTCCCAACAAAGAGTATTGTATCGTATTGTTAATAAGCTCAATTATTTTTATTTGTTATAGCCATCGACCACGATCTCGCGTGATGTAAAGCGACGATGCGGCCGTAGATGGTAGCTGACTAAACCTAAAAGGCGGGATAAATCCCCCACTCGTATTTTTCTAGTTTATGCTGTATATGTATAGGCCAGCTCCATATGTTGGAAAATGTCCACAAAATGTCAAATTATATAAAACAAAAATATTGTCAAAAACACTTCTATGAGCGTATAGAACAGTGCGCAAATACGTGCGGCTTAAGACCATCAGTCGCACAAAAAAATCATAAGCGTAAAATGATTTACACCTGTATTCCAATGAAATATCAATCACAAATGAAGTCGGGCCCGTCCCATTTGGTCAGAACAAATGAACGAATGAGCGAATGAACATAATTGTCGGTCCAGCATTATGATTATCTTGCGCAGGCTTTGGTTTTGTTGCACCTTTAGATTTTATCTGGTGATTGGATACTAGCTGATGTTTCTAGATTCAGTTAGGTCGGTCACTTATTATAATATTTAGTGAAATTGTAAGAAGGGTATTTATTTAAAGGGTAAGATCACCTCTTTTACTTAATATTAACAAAAACAAGCTAGGTACATACATTTTATTTGGTTGGTAGTAAAAAAATGATCTAAGCTCTAAAGGTTTCTGAATTCAGCCAAATGTAATAAGCCCTACGTCTAAATTATAGGGCAAATGCCACTCCAACCGTTACTGATCTTTTTATATTAGATTTATATTCTTAATAATCATAGTGAAATTACTGGGCTGAAGAGTCTTAACATCTTATGTCTCTCAAGTAAGAAGCGTTGGCGCAGTGCGCTCATTAGCACTGTGCTAATTATGGGCAGCGTTATCTCTTACCATCAGGAGAGCGTCTTGCTCGTCTTCTTACTTCATTGTATAAAAAAAAAATCGACTGAGTACTGAAAATTGGTTAGTATTTTTTTATACGCATAAAACACTACTAGTATATATATTATGTTAAGAGAGACTGACTGGTCTCTTAACGCACAGCTGCACAACACATAATATTAAATAGCGCAACCTAAACCTCTGGGGTCAAAATATAGAACCCAGATGGATTTTTGTAACGTAGACGTCCGATAAGAAAGGTTTTAGCCACGGGGGTATTGAGTATAGCCACGAGCATAAGCTTGTATGTAAAATAATATAACAAGTATAAAATAAAGAATTAGAAGTCCAAGTTCATTACAAAAATCATAATTCATCAATCGCATATCTCATCTGTCCCAATAAATATAGAGAGCAATTAATGCCCTACAGATAGTACCCACCCATCCGTCCCGGCCCGAGGTAACTTACAGCGATCTACAGCCAGCGAGATATGAACCCCGCTTTGATTTACTTGGGGATAGCGCGACTGACTATACGTGATACTTTGACTGTACTAGACATTTAAATTTCAATAAAAAGGGCGTAACGTAAGTTGAACTATGACGTTTGTGGGTAAATGGAAGACCTGCCACACATCAAACCAGGTCAAGCTTTAATGAATGCCAGGCATCAAAGGCTAGTGACGGAAGCTACGTTGGCACTCTAACTTTGGATAAGGCTTTATCCACAGTATTGGTGCCCTGCGCTTGCGCGGACTTTTGATTCAATCTATGTGTTTAGTAGTAAGTGTACAATAAATATAGAGAGCAATTAATGCCCTACAGATAGTACCCACCCATCCGTCCCGGCCCGAGGTAACTTACAGCGATCTACAGCCAGCGAGATATGAACCCCGCTTTGATTTACTTGGGGATAGTGCGACTGATGTTGCTTGATACTTTTACCATTTTTTTGAGACCGAGACCGAGACGTAATGTAAGTTGAACTATGACGTAGATCTACCACCCTAGGCAGGCATCAAAGGCTAGTTAGTGCCTAATTCTAGCTACAATATTAGGCTATAGCGTTAGCCACACAAACGGCAGCAATTTTGGCTCAATCTATGCACCAAGAACTGTGGCAACTGTGCCTCTTGGTAAGTTACAATAAATTAAAAAGATGCCCTACAGACAGTACCTATGATGCCTTTCGTTTACCACAATAACTGATAAGCTAGTTCATCTTTAGCTTGGGCATACTAATAAGACTTTTACGGGATCGTGATACATTGATTAATTTAATAGATAATATTTCACCTATCTAATATATAAAATTCTCGTGTCACAGTTTTCGTTGCCATACTCCTTCGAAACGGCTTGACCGATTTTGATGAAATTTTTTGTGCTTATCCGGTATCTATGAGAATCGGCCAACATCTATTTTTCATCCCCCTAAATGTTAGGGGTAGTCCACCCCTAAATTTTTTTTTAATTTTTTTAGACAAAATTTTTAATTTCTATTTATTTATGATACAACATACAAAAATACATACAATCCTCAATTTTCACCCTTCTACGATCAACCCTTATTTTTTAAAAGCCATTTTAGTAATTTAATCATTTTTCCTCTCCGGTCGAAAACTGATCAATCGTCATTTAATTAGTTATCCCCGCCAGATGTCTACAGGTGTCACTTCTAACCCAGTAAACAGCACGGAGTAGGGATGAGAACGAAGCCGGTCTCCTTTCTTTCTCACTCCCTACACAGTTGTCGGCCATCATTATTGTTTATGCATCAAGTGTAGTAGTAATGTTCACAATTATTATTTTGATATTTCAGTGTAACTCTCATATTAACTTTTAATCATTCCTATTTTATAAATAATAATTAAATTATCAATTTTGAGTGTATTTTGCACGATTAGTTAATCAAGTGATTTTATAACCTCAAAAGTACTCAACACGTGACACGAGCTTCCAATAACAACGGATTTTGTGTTGTAAGTATACTTTTTTTTATTTATATCGAAAATGTTGTTGATCTTATAAAAATGTAATTTAATTTTATTAAAAAAATGTAATTGAACAATTAAGATTTTCATAGTTTCCAAAAAATCAATCATTGTGAATCTTTATTTTGAAATGTCAATGGAAATATTGGTTGTATGAAAAAATTATAAGAGACAATGTTTTCATAAAATTTAATTTTTTACTTTTGTTTGAAAAATTTTTCAATAAAATAATGCTTATTTCACGCATATACCACATTCTTACATACATACAATATACACATTCTAACATACATACATACTTCCAATAAGTAAGCTATTTTTTGTCTACACTAGAAATAACTAGGAAATTATTTATATGGCAAAACAACGTTTGCCGGGTAAGCTAGTCTAATATATAAAATTCTCGTGTCACAGTTTTCGTTGCCATACTCCTTCGAAACGGCTTGACCGATTTTGATGAAATTTTTTGTGCTTATCCGGTATCTATGAGAATCGGCCAACATCTATTTTTCATCCCCCTAAAAGTTAGGGGTAGTCCACCCCTAATTTTTTATTTTATTTTTTAGACAAAATTTTTAATTTCTATTTTTTTATGATACAACATACAAAAATACATACAATCCTCAATTTTCACCCTTCTACGAACAACCCTTATTTTTTAATAGCCATTTTAGTAATTTAATCATTTTTCCTCTCCGGTCGAAAACTGATCAATCGTCATTTAATTAGTTATCCCCGCCAGATGTCTACAGGTGTCACTTCTGACCCAGTAAACAGCACGGAGTAGGGATGAGAACGAAGCCGGTCTCCTTTCTTTCTCACTCCCTACACATTGTTTATGCATCAAGTGTAGTAGTAACGTTGACAATTATTATTTTGCTATCTCAGTGTAACTCTCATATTAACTTTTAATCATTCCTATTTTATCAATAATATCATTAAATTATCAATTTTGAGTGTATTTTGCACGATTAGTTAATCAAGTGATTTTATAACCTCAAAAGTACTCAACACGTGACACGAGCTTCCAATAACAACGGATTTTGTGTTGAAAGTATACTTTTTTTTATTTATATCGAAAATGTTGTTGATCTTATAAAAATTTAATTTTAATTTTATTAAAAAAATGTAATTGAACAATTAAGATTTTCATAGTTTCCAAAAAATCAATCATTATGAATCTTTATTTTGAAATGTCAATGGAAATATTGGTTATATGAAAAAATTATAAGAGACAATGTTTTCATAAAATTTAATTTTTTACTTTTTTTTGTAAAATTTTTCCTTAAAATAATGCTTATTTCACGCATATACCACATTCTTACATACATACAATATACACATTCTAACATAAATACATACTTCCAATAAGTAAGCTATTTTTTGTCTACACTAGAAATTACTAGGAAATTATTTATATGGCAAAACAACGTTTGCCGGGTAAGCTAGTATAATAATATTTATTTATTTTGTAAAGTATCAAGACACGTTGAGCAATATCATCTCATCCGCCAGACGAACCAAAAGCTCACATTACAACAAATCATTCATCGGAGCCGTCTCACCGACAATTCCATTCTTTCATTGATTTATTCACTTTTATTATAAAAAAATCAACATTATTATTAACTTTTCTCATAAAAAACAAACGGGTTACTCGTTTGATCAGATATCGGTTAATTTATTGCCGTTTTTCTTTTAATTTTGTTTCTTGATTGTCAGTTGTTTGAAGCTCAGCCCTTCTTGAATTTAGATGATGCCAGTATCAAGATTGGTTGTAAATCTAACTTTTTTAAGGTATGACAAGTGAACAGAACTTAATGAATGTTTTAAATTTCATGTGAAAATAGTTATTATTATAGGTACTTTACTGTTTAAGTAGAGATATAAAATATTTAATTTCGGTATAACATCATAATCTTAATATTGTTAGTTTTCTGCTGGGAATCGAGTATGGTATTGTTCTTTTCTATTCTATGAATAATGATTTCCTCAGATTGAGGCGGCAATTAAAATAAAATCTCTCCATTATTTATTAGTCAAAAATTTATTTGAAGTATATGTAGTACCTATATAAAAAGATGCTAATACGAGTCATATTATGTTATTATCGTTCGAATAACAGGTAAAATGACGACTTTAATGGACTGACGTCGAACATAAACACGTTTAGCATCAGACGAGTGTCGATTGTTGATCTCTACTCGTTCTTCAAAATAAATAAAAATGTTTTCGCTATGGTACACACACTTTATGGTACACTAGATGCGCCCAGCTGTTTTACCCGCTGTACTGTAGCCTATATGTTATTCCAGGGTCTAAGCTATCTCTACACCAAATTTCAGTGCAATCGGTCCATCCGTTTAGGCGTAAAGAAGTAACTAACATACACACACAAATTTTCGCAGCAATTGCATTTATAATATAAGTGTGCATTTCCATTAGTAATATTATTGTAATGCGAAAGATTGTGAGTGTGTACATATGTACATATGTATGTTACTTCTTTAAACTTAACGCGTGGACCGATTGATTTGATTGCTGAAATTTGGTATAGAGATAGCATAGACCCCAGGGTCTTATTCCGAGAGACGGGAACCGGGACGGGTTTCCGATCCGGGGTCTTATTCCAGAATAACACATAGAGTACAATACAGCGGGTAAAACCGGGCGCAGCCAGTTTATAATATTAGTGACATGAGATGAGATGAGGTGATTTGGCAGAGAACCAGAGTTACCGACATAGCCGAAAGGATTAGCAAGTTGAAGTGGCAATGGGCTGGTCACATTTGCCGCAGAACCGATAACCGATGGGGTTATTTTTTTTTTGTTAACGCCGGGAAAAAATGCATTACGCATACCCTCCCATCGAGGGAATGGGAGGGTTATGTGGGACTCCCGTGCAGGACAGCTGCACGGTTTACCCTCTAAAACGGCGCTCTACCCGGCGGCACTCCCGCATCGTCTAAGTGACGGAGGACTGGGAATCGGCAGAGCCTTGGCATCCAGTCCCCCGTCGACGACCGCCCGTCTTTATAAAGACGGGCCCTTCACGCCCCTCTCAACGAGGAGGGGCCCGGGAACGGTCCCGAGTGCTCGGCCGTTCCCACCGACGGTGGTGGTGAATTGTGCAATGCGGAAGGCGCCCTCACGCCAATCATCCGCTAACACGGGTTCTAGAGTGGAGACCGCGTCTCGGCAAACGTAGTGTAGGTCGTCCTTGGGCGAGATGGGGTGACGATATCCGGAAGGTCGCGGGGAGCGGGTGGAGGAGGAAGACGGGGGAACGAGTTGAGTGGCGTGCCATGGGGGAGGCCTATGTCCAGCAGTGGACGAACACAGGCTGATGATGATGATGATGATGAGATGATATTGTAACCTGATGGAAAACAAAAATCACACATCCTTCCAAAGATTTTCCACAGATCTCGTAGATCGAAAAACCAACCAGTAAATAACATCAGAGATTCCCATCCAATTCTGATAGGTGTATGTGTGAACAATCAACCTACGCCGTTCACGGGAGTCAAGCTTCGACACTGAGATATGTATTCGATCTGCCTGAAGACAATTTTCAGAGACAATAGGGTTGTCGACAAAAAAAAATTGTCCGTCAAGTAGAGGTTTATTCCGCCTTTTAATTTTAGTCTGCTACCATCTTCAGTCGCTTAATCGTGGTCAAAGTGGTATATTAAACAAAAACAAAAAAAAGATTATTCAGAAATATTACAGACGTATTTTTTCTTTGTAAATTTTGTTTAAAAACGCGTGAGATATAACGCACTAAAGTTGCTATGTCGTGACGTCACTGGTCAAACTTGGGTAAATTTCGCACCGATTGGTGACGTCACGCGTATCCATCCAAAAACTTTTAAGCGTTATTATATCTCAGACATTTTTTATATAAATCTCTCACCAAGGAATAAGCACGAAAATTTAATTTAATTTAACAGAGTAGTTTATTTATTAAATTTTTGACTTTGTCAACATCCCTATTTTCCGAGTACAATTCTAAACAGAGAGATCTCGCCCACCGAATAAAACACGTCTACAATATGTAGGTGTCACTGGTTGATAGGAGCTGTCTTTCAAACTATCTTCTCCCTTGGTTCCTTGTTTACCTCTGAACTACGGCTACACTGCATTGGACTTTAAACTTTATGATCTACCACGAAAGTTTGAAATCCTTTGATAAGACTTGCCGAGTAAAGTCGTTTGGTATTTCAGTATTCGGAAAAGCTCGTAGCACGTGCTTCTACACTTCGACGATATCGCTTCAAACATCAACCATTGCTTCTTCAGCTACGCAAGTCGAGTACAAATTTAAGTTTGGCGCTCAATGGTTAGTAAATGGTTTTGAATATAATGTTATTTCTTGTGGTAAAAGTAATACAGGTACGTTTTGCCGTCTCTCGGGACTAGCTAGGTGTTGAGGTTATCCTGGCCTGGGATAGATCAATGATATGTCAAAATCGTGTTACACTTATGGGATTTATGCAGACTACCCGCAGTTTCTGTAAGCAACGGCGACATTGATAGATTCAAGGTGTGGATACGTGGTCTCTGGTGGCTGGTGGCTGCAATTTCGAGCTGAGATTTTGGCTGCATATTTGTCGGTAGTATTAGTAAATGCAATTGTATCGATTTGAGTTTGAGAAACTTTTACAAGGAATTTACCGGGGATAGACGACGTCCTATGTATGTTTGTTACTATTTATGTAGACTTTATTTGCCTAGGAGGTCGACTAGGTGGGTACCCCAACAGTGCCAGTTATTCTACCGCCTAGCCTGAGCAGAGTTGAGAACACATCACTGTGCTTCGGCAGGGTGGCACTGTAGTTAGTGAAATTACCGGGCTGAAGAGTCTTAACACCTAATGACTGTGCAAATAGAATTTGAAATCATTGTGATATTCTAGGTGACAACGTACTGATTATGGGCAGCGTTATCTCTTACCATCCGGAGAGCTTGCTAATATGTACCTATATTATATCTCTAGTGATTACCAAGTTACTGATCGGAACTATATATTTTAATTGATCACTCTGTGAATGAGTCTCAATTCAATCTTTTAAATTTTGCTCGTTAACATTTTTTTTTATAACGTCTTTATCATAACAGTAGCGATGTTTGATATTAAAATAAATTCAAACCAAACACTGTCTCCGCAACAAACCAACAGATTACGAGCAACTTTACCCGCGGCAATCTAATAAATTTTTCCCATTATAACCACACAAATCATCCGCAATCGTTGATCGCGCCATCTTTTACTCTAACTACATATTACGAAACTCTTGTCAGAGGTTTCAAAACACCATTAAATTAAGTTTCATTGTCTCCCAACTTATATCGGATCGGATCGCACAAAACATCGTACCTGAGTAACCCAATAATTGTGTACATAAATCATTTGAACGACTTCTGATAATTCGCGAGCGAAACGATTGTTTGGTGCGAGTGAGGAGCGATGGAAACACTTTATAATCACTTTTGGAAACACTAATGAAAATGTTGGGGGTGTATCTATTTTTTTATTCACTTAATTTATAGATATTTACTAATAATAACCTGTTTATTTTATTCTGATAAATCTTCCTAAAATACACATGAATTTGAATGTGGCTCTATAAAGAAGCAGTGAAGAACGTTTGTTTAAAAAACAGGTAGCGCCATCTAGCGTTAACCCCTTAATACCGTATTTTAATCTGTATTAAAATTTTCTTCATTTCACACATTATTTACACAAAATTATTACTCTTTATTGATTATAATAATATATTTAATACATAATATTATTATGTATTGAAACAAACTTAAAAACTTTGAAAGTTACAAATTATACACTGACCAGCTTATAATAATTTGTTACTTTGTCCCCGTAATAAAAATCTTAGCAGAGATTATCTTCATCACATTTTTTTATTCAACCAATTTCAACCCAATCCAATCAGCATAGCAGTTTGAGCTGTGCATTGAATGATTAGTCAGTCAATCAGTCACACTTTTCTTTTATAGATTTACAAGCTTATGCTCGCGGCTTTCCCCGCGTGGAGACGATCTTTCTTAGCAAAGATCTAAGTCATAAAATTATCTATCTGTTTCCAATTTTCAACCCAATCCGTACGAGTGATGGCCGTAGATGGTAGCAGACATAACTTAGAAGGCGAGATAAATCACTCCCTTGCTTCACTGAATATCATGCCGTAACACGGTCATGACTGCTTGGCGACACGGTTTTGTTATTAATATTATGTATGTGGACTCATTTTATAGATTTTAGAATTCTCTTTTGTGTAAAAGCCATCCCGCTCCTTTCCTATATTTTGCACGTCGACATAATTCTCTCTAACGTAAGGGTTTGAACAGACCAGCGATAAGGCGATACGTGCGAAACGCGACTTTTCAGCCTTTTGTAGGCCAGGGACGATAATGTACCAAATGTATGCGCTTTGTTGGGACATTTTTGCGTTTGTCATATTTATGTTTGATCGTGATGTTTAATTTATGGTTTCTATGGTTGGGGTAGAATTTATCGCTGTCTTTGAGATGCTTTTATCGGGGAAGATTGTTTGAGGGTTACGTAGCTGTAGGTTAACAGGTACCTACTACCTATATATAATATTTACTTTTAAATAAACATAATCCGCGTTATTACAAAACGCGGACTTACGGTCGGTTTTACCGGGGGTAGACTTCCTTTGCAGGAGGTCGTCTAGGTGGGTACCCCAACAGTGCCAGTTATTCTACCGCCTGAGCAGTGATGTGCAAACATCACTGTGCTCCGGTAGGAGGGCACTGTAGCTAGTGAAATTACTGGGCTAAAGAGTCTTAACATCTTATGACTCTTGAGTAAGAAGCGTTGGTGCAGTGCTCCTAGAGTTTCACATAATTGTGAAGTCCTAGGTAACACTGTACTGATTATGGGCAGCCGTTATCTCTTAACATCAGGAGAGCGTCTTGCTCGTCTTCTACATCATAACATAAAAAAAAAAAAAAAAAAAAAAAAAAAAAAAAAAAAGTACTAGGACTAATTTGTGACATTTGTTCGCTTAGTACTTGGTTTAGTCCTGGTACAATCGTAAGTCCACGTTTTGTAATAACACGGATAGTATCTTACTCTTCTAATATTATAAAGGTCCTAGTGGTAGATACGAGGTTTGCGAGTGTGTTATATTATTATATTTATGTTGCTTTCACGCAAAAACTGATGCGACAAGATAAGAGACACTTTATTGATATCACTTATAAAGTAAAATTTTACAACCACAAAAATTAAACCTAATGGTGTACAAATTGGCGGTCTTATCGCTCAAAGCGAACTCTTGCGACAACCGTATGTAAGGTATTTGTTTTAATTAAAAACTCTCTCTGTAAACTTGAGCTGTTAGATATATAGCCAATAAATTATTTTCATTTTCATTTTTTTTTCATTTTCTTTTTTTTTTTTTAAACACTTGTGTTACTTATGTAATTATTGATTTGTCCTGCCTAAGTTGTGAAAAGCTACAGCGCGGTGATAGCAAATAGGTAAACGAAAAAAGAACGAATTTTTACGAAAAGGTAAAAATAGGTATCAACCATTTAATCCACGAATTGTATGTGTAAACCTGAAAAATCATCAAAACAAAGACAACAAAACCTTTAAACACTCATAAATCAAAGACATATTTATTCCCAACTCTAACACATTTCCTTAAGTGCTGCGAACAATTTTGTAAAGAAAAAAAAACTTTTGGGCAGTGAGTCCACCATTCATTAGCACGTAGGAGCTGTGACGTCACGTGATGATTTAAGGGTCGGCGGTGTAATGGCGCGATAAATAATGCGGTCACAACGCCAACCCGCTTTAAGTAGAGGCGAAAATGGCGCCACTTAACGGCCACTGCCATCTAGCGGCGGCGGGTGGTAACTATGAGGGGATAAATCATTCTCTCCGTTGATTAGACTGTCATTTTTTTTACAAAATTGTAGTTTATATTTCATGTTGATACATTAAAAAAAACTGGAAAATAAACAGATATTGTGCATCTTTCAATAACAAAAAAAAAACAAATATTATCAAAACTCTGTAGTTACCAAGGTATAGTATAATAATTTTTATTGTAAAAAGTTACAAGAAATGTGAAGAATATAAAAAATAAAAACCAGTAACTGAAATGTTTAGTATAACTACATAATAATATAACATTTATCTAAGGTTTTAGAATATATCAATATTCATAAAGTTGTTCTAGATCCTTTTGACCATTGTGATCTGTATGGTCGTTTTAGTTCATGCCATAAAACACAGATGTCGCTACTAATATGGTCAATGACCATAGTTCTCTTTGCTTATGTTATCGATGTATCTTAGAGTTTTAATAAGTTTACGATAGATAGCGCTACTTGTGTGTTCTGTGACCATTATGACTTTGAAAGTGTGAGCATTAAATACAACAGAAATCATAAAGATGGCGTGATGTCAAATAGATTAATTATAATTTTTTTTTTAATTATAATTAATAATTAATATACCTTTCTGCCATTAATAGTTATAAGACTACTGCAAATTCAAAAGAATAGAGTTAATTATTATTATCCTTTTTACTTGCGTTGGCGTTTTGTTTCATCCCCTACCTATCAGTATTATAGGTATACTTTCATTATCAGCATCAGGCCACGTTTCCACTGGACATGGACCTCCTCATGGCACGCCATTCAACTGGACCAAGTTTCTAGCGGCCCTCCGGATATCATCGCCCCATCTCGTCCTTTTCCTACTTTGTTCGTTATTTAGCTTTTATCTGGGGGCACGGTAGTGCCCCCGCCAAGTCGAGCGCGAAGCAAGCACTGCCGTACCATCTTTACAGGAACCATTTCGTCGCATTTTCAGGCCCCTATTTGAGAACCTCTGGATAAGACCAGAACACAGAAATTTTCGTCATCTAGTAAGCTATAATTACATACTTAAAATCCAAAATTTCAAGTCTGTAGGTCATTAAGTTCCGAAGTTAAGCGAAAGCAAAGTTTCGCATTTTCGACACTCACTCACTCATGATCATCAAAATAGAACTAGTACTTCCCATAAACTCAGAGAGCTGAAATTTGGTATATACTTAGAATTTATTGTATAAGCCATAGGAAAACTAAAAAAACATGCAATTTCGGTCTCGTTTTCGAGATAATTCATCTGCATAAATAACTTTGTAATCTCATATAAATGTATAGGATTACAAAGTTACATTTGCAGTCAATGGTTAAAATTGTGTAATATCCAACTTATTAATTCAAAATATATTTAAGGCATAGTATATGTATATGTGAGTGTGTATATGTGTCGTAAATCGTCAGTTATGATGAGGCGATATCTAGCGTGGCCAACTAAAATAAGAGCCCAACCAAACTATTAGAAGAGATCGACATACCGCCTTTACTACAAGCTTTTATTTACTTTCACCTGTCGATCTGTCTGTCTGTAATTAAATCTTGCAAGTTTAATTAGGCCCACTTCCCGGTATAATATTATGATGCATTGGACTAAGAGTGAACGCACACGTATCTAGATGGCGCTGACTGTATTTTAAAACGCGCTTACGGTTTGTATTTCTGATAACCTTATAATATAGCGTTTCTACAAAAATAAGTGAAATCCCACCAAAAACATTCTGTAAAAAACTAGCCAAGTCTCGATGGAGCTGCTTGTTTATCTCTAAAAAGTAATGAAATCTAGACAAAGTCGTGCCAAGTATAAGGTTCCTTACTGCGATTTCTTTATTATTATAGTTAATGTTGTGTGACTTGGCCGTTGAAGGGTACACAAGGGTATTATACCAGGTGCTCCATGACACTATTGCACCAATCTGTCCGCTACCCATTCACGATAGAAAATTTCCACTTGGAAAACGTTGATAGGATAACCAGTCAATTGTAGGCTTGATAAAGCTGCGTATTTCAATAATACTTATGTTTAGGCGATCCAAGTGTCATAGAGCATCTGGTTTTGTACCCTTGTGTACCCTTCAACGGCCAAGTCACACAACATTAACTATAATAATAAAGAAATCGCAGTAAGGAACCTTATACTTGGCACGACTTTGTCTAGATTTCATTACTTTTTAGAGATAAACAAGCAGCTCCATCGAGACTTGGCTAGTTTTTTACAGAATGTTTTTGGTGGGATTCAATATACCAGAAATTATTTATGATTTATTATTATCAATAATGAAAGATGACCATCGTCACCAAACATCAAAACACCCTAATCCTATCTCACAGCGCAAGACCGAAATTGTTCTGTTATTAGATTTATCGGAGGAGCCAACAAAGGCAGTACCTCATCGCTGACAGGTTTATGATGTTCACAGTTTTTGCTAACAGCCACCTCCATCGCTTCACTTTATTTATGGTTCAAGTTTTATTAATTAGTGATTTTAGGTGTGTGAATTGAAGACGGTTCAAACTTGGCGCTTTGTTTTGCTTATTGAAGCATTGGAGCGTCTATCTTTGAATGACGGTAAAATGAGATTGAACTTTATTTTTTTTTATTATTTAATGCGTGTTAGGCGCTCGACATATCGCAAATGTTCGCGCAAAATGTTAAATTCCTAATTAAAAAGTGCCTGAGACATTTTGTTTTGTTTAAGAATTTTACACTTATTACTTCTTTAAAGCAATGTTAGTCAAAAGTACTTTTTTTTAAGTTTTCACTCTAAGAAAACTCAGATGGGTTGAGGTCGTAAATCACAACTTCTAATTAGATTAACAGAGATTTATTATGGAGAAATCACAATTCGCGTACGCACAGAAAAATGGTAGCGAGCAGAGAGAGTGACATATTTGACAGCTATGACATACATTCAAATATTGTTGTCAACGTCAAAGACAACGTAACCTTTTTTATACAGAGTAGGTGTTGCAAAGAAGTTTATTATCCAACACTAGGCCTTAAACTTCTGTAACATTATTAACATAATATTATATTCAATATTACAACATATCTCTCTGCAACAAACATTTACAATAAATATTTAATGCTATCTAGGCCTTAACCAAAAACATATACATAACTAAATTAACATTTTAACAATTCAGATACAAACTTTACATGTTTTTCCCTAGATAATGATTTTGTCAAGACATCAGCTATCATTTCTTCACTACAAATGTAACTCAAACCAATTTGTTTATTAATTATCAAATTTTTAACATAATGATGTCTGATATCTATGTGTTTAGTTCTAGAATGAGATATAGAACTGTTATTACAAATTCTTTGGGCAGACTGATTATCATTGAACAGATTTACTTTACACATGATACTGGTACATTCATAAATAAAAGTTTTTATGAAAATAGCTTCCTTACATGAATCGGAAATCGCCATATACTCTGCCTCGGTGCTCGAGAGGGCAACGGTCCGTTGCTTGCGACTCTCCCATGATACGACCGAGTTACAAAGACGAAATACATACCCAGTATACGATTTGCGATCATGCTGATCTCCACCCCAGTCTGCATCTGTAAACCCTGTGATAACCATATCACCTTTTTCAAATGTAAGACAGTAGTCAGCTGTCCCCTTCAGGTACCTCAACACACGCTTAGCTGCTTTCCAATGCACCTCTGAATAGCAGTTGTTGAACTGGCTCAGGTAGCTGACGCTGTGAGCGATGTCAGGTCTGGAACATACTGCCAAATACATTAAATAACCTATTAGGCTTCTATAGTCAAAATTACAGTTTTTGCTTTCCCCCTTCTGCAATTTCAGGCCTACTTCCATTGGAGTTAATGCCGGCTTACAATCTGACATGTTAAATACTTCTAATATTTTCTTAATATATTTTGTCTGGTTCAGAGTGTATTTCCCGTCGGTAGTTTTATTAACCTTCATCCCCAATATAAAATTAGCTTCACCTAAGTCCGCCATCTCGAACTCACTCATCAAAAGTTTCTTTATGATATCCTTTTTCTTCGAATTTCTTGTAGAAAATACAATAATGTCATCAACATATAATGCTAGGATCAAGATTTCATTATTTTCATTGTTATGATGAACATATACACAAGGCTCAGAAGACAATTTCTTAAAATTCAATTTATTAGTTAAAACATGATTAATTTTCTCGTTCCATGCTTTTGCTGCTTGTTTTAAGCCATAAATTGCCTTGTTAAGTTTATAAACCTTTTTTTCATTTCCTTCCTGTATAAAGCCCTCGGGCTGTTCCATATACACGGTTTCATTCAAGTTACCGTTCAAGAAAGCTGTCTTAACATCCATATGTTCCACTGTCATATCATACTGGGCAGCCAGAGCTAGCAGGATTCTAATTGTAGAATATCTCACGACCGGTGAAAACGTCTCATGGTAGTTTACTCCATATTTTTGTGTAAGCCCTTTGGCCACAAGTCGTGCTTTGTATCTAATAAATTCACCATCAGGCCCAGTCTTTTTACAAAATACCCATTTGCACTTGACTGGTTTTTGGCCTTTTGGTAGGTCTACCAGTGTCCAGCAATCATTAGCTATAAAAGAGTCATACTCATCTTTAATTGCGTTTTTCCATTCTTGTGCTTCTTCACATTTCACAGCTTCCTCCACTGAGTTTGGAACATTCTCAATGCCCGCCAGCCTGGCAAACCCGGATTCTGCAGCATCTTCGAATGACGATGAGTTGGGACTGCTCGTCTCTGGAATGTAAGTTTCATCCGAAGAGTTATCTGAAGTAGTGAAATTCTCACTCGGGCTATAAACTAGAGGATTTCTGCGGTGATTTCTGTTTGTGATTGTGTCATCAGATGTTGTGTCTTCTTTGGAATCAGATGAAGAAGACAATTCTAATATTTCATCTGAAGATTGAAGCACAGCCGATACAGTAGCATCACTGTCACCAGACATATGCATGTCCAGTGGTATCACAGTCTTTGGTGATATGCGATTATCATCATGTGACACATCTTTACCGAAGAATTCATTTTCAATAAAAGTCACATGCCTCGCCTTTACTATCTTCTTGGGATAAGAAGGATCTATTAGCCTATATCCTTTAGTATCTTCACAATACCCTACAAAGATATGTTTCTTGCTTCGTGAGTCTAGCTTTTTACAATTCTCATTGAAAGCATATGCTACACAGCCAAATATACGCAGATGACTAACATTTACCTTTTTGGATGTCCACACTTCTTCCGGAGTAAGGCCTTTAACAGCCTTAGTTGGTGAGCGGTTCTTCAAATAAACAGCTGTGTTTGCTGTTTCAGCCCAGTACTTCTTACTCAGGCCAGCATCCTGAAGCATGCATCTAGTCTTGTCCATGATGGTGCGGTTAGCCCTCTCGGCAACACCGTTCTGTTCACTGCAGTGAGGAACCGTAGTTTGATGCTTGATTCCGCAGCTCTCCAGAAATTTCTGAAATTCACCATTAACATATTCACCACCATTGTCACTGCGAATGCATTTTATTTTCTTGTTGGTCTCATTTTCAACCAAAGCTTTGAATAATTTAAATTTTTCAAATACTTCACTTTTCTTTTTCAAAAAGTAAACAAAGGTTTTTCTAGAATAATCATCAATGAACGTCACCAAATATTTGGAACCACTGAATGAAGACTCTTGCATAGGACCACACACATCTGTATGTACTATCCCTAAAGGTTCAGTCGACCTACTAAAACTTTTCTTTGGAAAAGGCAGCCTGGTCTGCTTTCCTTCAATGCATGCACTACAAGGATTAAATTTAGTAATTTTAAAATTCATACCTGTTACAAGTCCATTCTTCATTAAGTTCATTGACCTGGAGTTGAGGTGGCCTAGTCTCTGATGCCAAACCTGTTGCGAGACATCACCACCAGAGATTACACCCGAAGCTGCAGTTGCCTCAGTCTCCAGTCCAGCCTCCGAGGCTGAGTGCATGGCGTTCCCTATATTACTAGAGTTAACAACATCAAGTTGATATACACCGTTATGACATGTACCAGTAGCAATTATCTCATTGGTTGAATCAATAATTTTACACTTATTTTGATCAAACCTTACACTAAAACCTTTACTAGTTAACTCATTAACTGATAGTAAATTAGCAGATAAATTGGGTACAAAATAAACATCACTTATTAACCGTTCACCATAATGTTCAAGGTCCACTTGCACTTTTCCAACTTCCTTGGTCACCAACTTCTCACCGTTAGCTATATTTATCTCCATACGTTGAGTGCCTTTGATGTCGAACATTATTCCTTTGTCGTTGCACATGTGGTGGGTAGCTCCGGAGTCAATATACCATGTTTTGTCCTGCATTCTTACTGATAGTGCAGCAAACATTGACTTCTTGTCTTTAGACGTCCCTTTAGTTTTATTATCAGGACAATCCTTCTTAAAATGGCCTGTTTTCTTACATTTGAAACATTTCACAGGTCGCTTTACCACCAATGCATTCATGTTTTCTTGTACGACAACCTCGGATCGTCGCTGCTCCTCCTGTACCAATTTGGCTGTCACCATTACCGTGCTCATTGTTGCATTTGAATTCTCAAGAGCCATGATCAGGGGATCGTAGTCAGATGGCAATCCGCTGAGCATTATTACTGCCACAAATTCATCCTCAATAGGAGATCCTATGTCGTGTAGTCTCTGTGCCAAGTCAGTAATCCTTGAGATATATGCCTCCATTCCTTCCGCTTCCTTGAGCTGCACCCGAAATAAAGTTCTAAGCAAACCAAGCCTTCTGCATAAACCTTTGTCTTCGTAAGCGCGTTGCAGGTTGGTCCAGGCCTCGTGGGGCGTTTTAGCATTACGAATATGGGGTAATGCCGTTGGACCCACAGCTAGACATATCTTGGCTAAGGCTTTTTGTTGCTTTTTTATGTCGCCGACCGCACCTTTCTCATCCAGATATTCGTACAGATCCTCGTGGATCAAAATCATCTTCATTGAAAATTTCCAGGTGTTGTAGTCGTCAGCTCCTTTAAGTTTTTCGGGAAGTAAAAATCCATTTCCCGTAGTTCCCATGGTTGCGGTACAATGGCTGGTGTGACTCTTCTTACGTACCGGCGTCGATCACAACTTTAATTATTTTTGATGTTAGATACTCGCCGTTCTCCAAAAAATATATATGTTGCGCAGTTGGTGGCGTGACTGGCCTCATAACCAGATGGGTTGAGGTCGTAAATCACAACTTCTAATTAGATTAACAGAGATTTATTATGGAGAAATCACAATTCGCGTACGCACAGAAAAATGGTAGCGAGCAGAGAGAGTGACATATTTGACAGCTATGACATACATTCAAATATTGTTGTCAACGTCAAAGACAACGTAACCTTTTTTATACAGAGTAGGTGTTGCAAAGAAGTTTATTATCCAACAACTCTTTCATCGCAAAAGCTATAATATTTTAATGCATGCCACGTAATGTGTAAACGCCTCAACAAGCATCATAGCAAAACCTTACAGACCAGCCTAGAAGCCTTCTTAATCTTAGACTCTATATTTATAATAAGTCTAAATGAACAATGTTTAATAACTAGTTCCCTCTGTAACTTATATAATAATATTTATTTTAATTTATTACAACTACAAAGGGTTGATTTTCTTAAAAAAGTTCTTTTAAGAAATATAGTGAAATACACAACCTTCTAGAAGTTGTGTTTTTGCCCAATAGTTATGGAAATATATTCAAACCGTTTAAACGCATCCCAATAACACTTTCCAAAATCACACAAGCCACCTGCCACAGTACCATTAGCTGCACCCCACGGACCATGGGGAAAAACGGCATCACCCGAGGCAACCCCATAAATAATAAATACTAGCGCTGCGTCTGCAGATAATGGTAATTTACTGCCGCGACCATTGACGTCAAATCTTTGGCAGGCGGTCGGCTAGATCCACTACTGTTACACTGTCTGCCATGGTAACAAACATGCCATATACCTATATATTAGTTTTTTGAATAATATACAATTATTACCTATACAATGCAAAACTACTGGTACTAAGTACTAAATGATGTTTGCCATTGACGTCGAATCTGGGAGACGGTCGGCCAGATCCACTACACTGTCATGGTAACAAATAATAACAAATATTTTAGATTAGTTTAACTATTTATTGCATTTAAAACGACAAGTTTTGATACTGGTAGGCTTCGGTCGTGTTTATTGTTTATTTACCACTTACTGGATACGACAGTGTTTTCCACGATGCTAGATGTTCAGTGCAGCCAGAGAGGAATATCCCACCTTCTTGGTTTAGTCTGCTAACATCTTCAGATATATGTATATCTAAATTTTCTTTTGTGGGTGTATATGGAAGTGCCATCAATTTATAATAATCCTGTTTCAGAAACCAAATTCCCCTTATTCAGTTGCTATATCACTTAAATTTCCCCAAAATCACCATCATAATGAAATAGGTATAATCGATTCCAAATAATGGTGAAATACGAACAAACGTTTGTCAGGGCCACGGATCGAATAAATTACAAAGATATATTATTATTAAAATTTGGCTTCTAACTTTGGGACATTAACTTCGAGATGGTATAGAGATGGCGGCACACTGAGACTGGGATGTTTCGGAAATTTATGATTGTAGATTAATTTACATGTTAATGTTTACATAAAGAAAGAGTAGAAGTGTGAAGTGATACTAAAAATAATGGTAAAACAGTTCTACGCCTAGATATGGATTGGGACTGAGGATGATTTAAATCACGTAGCTAAATTTGTCCAGTTCAAATTTTTTCACATAGTTTAAAAAGTCCTTTATCAGACGCTCATCAATAGGTCCAAAGACACACTCACTACAGTGTAATGAAACACGAAGTGAAGTCTTATCATCCAGTAATTACCTACCTAAACTTGAAACGAAGCATATTGTAGCAAAGCATTAAGCAAGGCAACATGATCCAATACGGTGCGTTCCTTTCAGGATGATCGTAGAAGATCCAGTTGGTTCTTGTCCCACTTCTTTCTGCGCAGAACCTTGCGTTAAGTACTACGACTATTAGTGACTTTGACAAGAATTTACGTAAAAACCATCATATTTATGTACGAAAACAAAGTGCTCTACATTTCAGGTAGATAACTGCTCCACTTAACACAAATTAAGGCTACCGGTCATAATTACTAGCAAATGTACACTCACTGTGGCTCAACTTAAAACGAGCACACCGCGTCTTGTGACATCCGCACAAATTAACGAGTTGCAAACCGACGTGCGATCGGTCCGATAACGGCCCTTCCGATACCGCGCCGGGACCGGTGCGATACCGGCGCGGAACTGCGTAAATCATCGCCGTCTTAGCGCCAGATCGATTATGATTGCGGTGAATTATGGCTCGTGATGACCGTTTTGATGTTTGCGGGCTGGAAAATTGGGTTCAAAAATATTGATAGCTAGAAGAAAGTGCTTACTTTTTATGTATCGATCAAATTATGTTCTTTTTGGAAAACAATTCTAAAACACGGGTATACCAACTAAAACAACGAGGTGGCACTCTCGCATCGTCTTTGAGATGGAGGACCGGTAAACCGACGAAGCCTTAACATTTAGTCTCAGGAAGTAGCCATTTTACAAGCTTTTATTTACTTTCACCTGTCTGTTGTCTGTCTGTAATCAAATCTTGCAAGTTGAATTTGACCCACTTCCCGGTATTCGATTGAGCTGAAATTTTGCGTGACTCTATAAATCAGATGACAATGCAATGTTATTATGACATCGAGCTGATCTGATGATGGAGCGCAATCCCATCGAGTTAAGGCTCAGTTGATTCGTCTTGACGAGTACCTACTTTGGTGCTGGATGGTAATAATAATAAAAAATTGTATTTAAAAAGTTTTTTAGATTATACCTACTTGTTTCGTAAGAATTTCTTAAAAAATAGCTACCTACCTATTTATGGGCACGTCATCGTGCCCGCATCATCACTGATTAGTATCGAAATAATTCACTCCAAAACAACCAAAACAAACACGGCTTACGTGAGAAAATTCGGCATAATGTTATTACAAAACATCAAGTTGCTTATAAAACGGTCAGCAGTTCGATAAATCTGTCAACGGGTGCTGCCATCTATCAAACGCCCGAGGCAACGCAAAGGTGTAATGTGTTTCGGTGATTGACAGATGGCGGTAGTGTGTTACTTTTAAACGTGCGAGAAAAGTATGTTCTTCAGTTTTATTTAAGCTTTGTTTATTTCACCTGATTTGTTTAGGTGAAATTAGTATTTATAATCTGCTATCTTAGTGCTTTATTTTTAGATCTAGACTTAATTAATCTGCTTCATGATAAAAGATAAAGTGGGCATATTCAAAAAGAGTGTAGTAGGTCTTTACTGAACAACACTGATTTCGAAAGTTTCTTGCACTAAGTAAATTCGGTCCGAATCTGACATGTTGGTTTTCTTACCAAAATAATACGAATATACTTACCTACCTTGTGCTGTTTTTTTTTTTTTTTTTTTTATGTGATGAAGTAGAAGACGAGCAAGACGCTCTCCTGATGTTAAGAGATAACGGCTGCCCATAATCAGTACAGTGTTACCTAGGATTTCACAATTATGTGAAATTCTAGGAGCACTGCACCAACGCTTCTTACTCAAGAGTCATAAGATGTTAAGACTCTTTAGCCCAGTAATTACACTAGCTACAGTGCCCTCCTACCGGAGCACAGTAATGTTTGCACATCACTGATCACTGCTTTATCGGCAATCCGATAAAGTTTGGATTCAAATTCGAGTCTGGAGCTCTAACAGTAGGTATATCATCACTTAGGTACCACTTACCATAATTAATTATCATTTATTACCATTTACCAACAGGTAAGATAGGCAGTCAAAATTAATTAATTAAGTCATGTTAAAAAATCTTTAGATATTATAAGCTTTACTTGACTTTAGGTTTGTAGTAATTGGAGGTACCAGGTAACAAATAAACCGAAAAACTATTTTTAAAGTTCAAGACGTTAGGTACGTCAAACGTGCCGATCATTTTGTTCGGTCCCGAGGTGCAATTAAAAAATGGTCAAACTCTACACGAGTTAAAGAGTTAATAAGATAATTTATTGTTTGTCCTTCAACAGTTATCTCATTGATTTCCACATTTTATTAGAAACTAGGCATAGAGGCGAGAGGTCAAATATTAGCATTAGGCCTACATTTTCACATAATTTATTATCTTATTAATATGAAGGACTTAACTATTCATTTTCCTTTTTATTGTGACAGTAAAAAAATTATCTTTAACTTAAGCGTTTTAATACAATAAGTGCTAAATTTTAACATAGAGGTACTCGTACTTAACAATGTGCAGAGCTCCAAAAGTTTTTTTGCTTTA
This sequence comes from Hemithea aestivaria, assembly GCA_947507615.1. NCBI lineage: Eukaryota > Metazoa > Arthropoda > Insecta > Lepidoptera > Geometridae > Hemithea > Hemithea aestivaria. The sequence continues at coordinate 1,249,769 of OX382331.1, forward strand.
GGCTTAACAGTTTTTAAGAAATGAATTAAAACATGCGGTTTGCTCTTTAAAATAGAGCTTGAATTCAGTTATTTTTTTTATTAACTAGTTCCAAAACAATAATACTGAATATATCAAAAAATAATTGGCTCAAAGTTTTATCAATACCCGTCTAACGTCTAACCAAAATAAATCAAAGAAGAAGTGCCATAAACCACGGTGAAGTCTGGAGGCGATCTCGCTAATTCTTGTGCACACAACATTTTTCAGAGGAATAAATCAGAGATGTGCTGTCAGGGTATGATCAATATCTGGCATGATGTAGTGATCGCTCCTATATTTCAGTCTTGGTAGCCTGCCTCGTGAAATTATCGGGGCTTAGCTTGGGTGGAACGAATTGTAAGATGCTTTACTTCGCGGCCAAGAACCGGCGAGCATGTAGAATGTGATAAGAGTTGAGGAAGCGAAAGAGGTGTATCAGGGTCGTACTAAGTGGAGGGAAATATAGTCTCTGCCTACCTCAATTGAAACCAGGCGTGATTATACTATGTATGTTAACTTCACCCACATTTACAGTTTGAGATCGACATGATTGTTAACTTTCTGTAATTTTTAAAAAATAATTGTACATTTTCAATATATGTTTATCTTATAGAACTTGATATTGAAATTGAGTTTATAAATAATAATTAGGTATTATGTATGTCTTTGTACTTATAGTAAGTACTCACGAAAAAACACTGAACCAATGGCGATGAATCTTTTTTTATCCCACAATTCCCACTAGGTCAGGACTGACTCGGGTGAAACTGCAGAGTTAATAAATAAAATAGAATAATAATAACTATCAAATCTAGTAACCTAGCCAGAAATATATAATTTCCACTTTACCCAAGATACGTACGATTGATAAAGCACAGATAGAGCATCCTACCAGCCGTAGCACGTTCAAGTAGCCAATCTCGTCCATAGACAATTTATTTCCTCGCATCACGGAGGGTTTAGCTGGAGGTAATACCACTTCATATTTACTACTGACCTCCGATACCTAAATATTCTTATAAATACGTTAAAATATTTTTTCCGCGAAAATCTGAATATTTTACCATAACCTTTTTCTATACTTAATAGCCTACGTTTGACATCCTATCTAAGTGCAGATGCGGTTGACGATGAATCTTGTAAGTTGCCTTTAATTTATTTAATGAATATCTAAAATTTGGTAAAGTCTCATTAATAATTTAAAAGGTTAGGTCTTCATAAGAAGAAAAAAGCACTAGGTATACATAATAAAAGTTTATTATAAAATTTACCATACAAAATCAGACCCTATCTAATATATAAAATTCTCGTGTCACAGTTTTCGTTGCCATACTCCTCCGAAACGGCTTGACCGATTTTGATGAAATTTTTTGTGCTTATCTGGTATCTATGAGAATCGACCAACATCTATTTTTCATCCCCCTAAATGTTAGGGGTAGTCCACCCCAAAATTTTTTATTTTATTTTTTCGACAAAATTTTTAATTTAAATTTTTTTATGATACAACATACAAAAATACATACAATCCTCAATTTTCACTCTTCTACGATCAACCCTTATTTTTTAATAGCCATTTTAGTAATTTAATCATTTTTCCTCTCCGGTCGAAAGCTGATCAATCGTCATTTAATTAGTTATCCCCGCCAGATGTCTACAGGTGTCACTTCTAACCCAGTAAACAGCACGGAGTAGGGATGAGAACGAAGCCGGTCTCCTTTCTTTCTCACTCCCTACACAGTTGTCGGCCATCATTATTGTTTATGCATCAAGTGTAGTAGTAACGTTGACAATTATTATTTTGCTATCTCAGTGTAACTCTCATATTAACTTTTAATCATTCCTATTTTATCAATAATAATTAAATTATCAATTTTGAGTGTATTTTGCACGATTAGTTAATCAAGTGATTTTATAACCTCAAAAGTACTCAACACGTGACACGAGCTTTCAATAACAATGGATTTTGTGTTGTAAGTATACTTTTTTTTATTTATATCGAAAATGTTGTTGATCTTATAAAAATGTAATTTTAATTTAATTTAATTAAAAAAATGTAATTGAACAATTAAGATTTTCATAGTTTCCAAAAAATCAATCTTTATTTTGAAATGTTAATGGAAATATTGGTTGTATGAAAAAATTATAAGAGACAATGTTTTCATAAAATTTAATTTTTTACTTTTGTTTGAAAAATTTTTACATAAATTAATGCTTATTTCACGCATATACCACATTCTTACATACATAAAATATACACATTCTAAAATACATACATACTTCCAATAAGTAAGCTATTTTTTGTCTACACTAGAAATTAATAGGAAATTATTTATATGGCAAAACAACGTTTGCCGGGTAAGCTAGTTTTATTCTAAAAAAATCTGCTTATTAGTAATGTCTCAATGACTGAAATGGTTAAGTCTCCGTAAGTTTGATATGCATGTGAATAACTCTTTAAAACGTAGTAATTTTAACTCTTGAATTATACTATTACCTACTGCTGCCTCATAGTCTTTTCGTGTGACTTTCTCGCTCGGATGATCAGATGAAATTTACTTCTAGAAAATATTACTTGGTATTCCAAGTGTCACACAAAGGCTAGGCCCTGTCTCGTCTTTAAAGAAAGTAAAGAAAGAAAATTATTTGCACACAGGATGATAATAATATACTAAGCATATTATGGTACTTTACAAGTTCATTCGTCCACTTTAAATCAGTAATTAAGTGGTATAGTTAAATCGGCTACATTTCAGGTAGGGTTGCCACCACTGATGGAGCGGTCTCCTGAGATTGCCCGGATCACTCACTCTTGTGTCTAGGGTTGAACGTCGGTAAAGTAGTGGAATTAAGCATATTTTAAACTTTATAATGAGGTTAAGGTGGAAGCTACAAAAAGGTATATTAAATATTTTGAGTTCACTTAAACTGGGTCCGTAGTAACACGAATTTTAATACCGTGTGGACGCGTTGTCCAAGTTAAATAAAAATGTACTGAACCATCTTCAAGCTCAAATATTCAGTTAAAATATTAATAGAACCTAGAATCCTACAAATTCTTTGAGCTTATTTGGTCCTCAGGTAATTTAAATTAATTTTCAAGTTATTAAAAGGCGAACATTATAATATTAAAAATAGTCCGACGAATCAGGAACTTTATTTGATTTTTCAAAGATGGGTAAAAATAACATAATATCATAATATTGTAAGGACCTTTAAAAATTGTCGTGTAGAGGCAAATTAAATTTTCCCACATTATGTGATTGGAGAATATTCATACTCGTAGTATACTAGATATATATAGGAAACCAAAGATTAATAACTTAAAATTATTATTATTTTTTGTGGCAAAAGCATTTATTGAACAAAACAAGCTAACAATACTACAGCCACTACAGCAGTAAAGAACACTTTTACTAACCACAGATCGGCCACAATCCGATCTACAGAAAATGCAAAGTGCTCCAAACCACTGTCAGATGACAGAGTGCCCAGAATGAAGGCAGCATTGCCACGTTTTTAAAATTGTATTGATAGGACTCTAATGAACACTTTATTTCATGAATTAAATATATAGAAGGGAAGAGTGACTGATTTCCACGCGGGCAAAGCCGCGAGCATAAGCTAGTAATTTATAAAATTGTTATAATATAAAATCATCACGCACAATAATTGAATGTCCAAAATCATTACTCACAGGTATCACAAACGCACTCGTTACCAAAAAGCCCGTAAAAAGTGCGCCCCTGTGGGCCTATAAATAAGCGAAGAACCTTATTATTTAACATCTCCGCTGTCCGTCCGAACTCTGGGCGATATATCAACATTAGGCCTGTCCCCGTTGAGGACCAGACATGTGGAACAGGGATATAGGATACTAGATGTGGTTCTATTAAATTCAATTCTAGTTTAAACTCTGAACATATATTATTTCAGTAACACACAGTTTTTGAAGCAGTTGTGGCCAAGGGGTTATGTAGTGTAGATTATGTCGTGGATCACCGAGGTCGAATCTGGCCCCGCACCAATAACTATAATAATAGGTATTATAGCTAGTGCAGTTTTTCCATTCGCTATACTGGTGGTAGGTAGCGGTAGGGGTGTTCAAACCTGAACATGCTGGACCTGAATTTATTAGTTATCATCATATTGTGCATGCATTATATTTAATACTGTGTTTTGTGCAAGTAATGTATTTATAGTTACTGGACAACAACCGTGTCGCCAAACGGTCATTGTGATCATTTTCCGCCATGATGTTCAGTGAAGCCAGGGAGAGATTTATCCCGCCTTCTAGGTTTAGTCTGCTACCATCTACGGCCGCATCGATTCTTAACATCACACGAGGTCGTGGTCAAAAACTAACCTATAATGTATAAAAAAGTTTAAAATGAGTAGCACACAAGACGACGGATATTCGTAGTAAGAAGAGAGCCTATAACAGGGGAGCCAAGTCCAGCAATAAAGCTATGCGGGAAGCAAGGTTCAACTTTACTCAAATATAAACTTTCCCAATTATAATATTAGTAAGATGTCCCTTCTAGTAGAACCACATCATTGTAAACACCCACGGGACGTCAAAAATGAAGATTTAGTCCCTCGCCGCGTCATACGTTAAAGCAGCTAATGAAAACACGGCGTTGTGATGAAGCGGACACTCGCTACCCAGGATACTCTCTACCAACCTGACTGACTGACTCTGTGACTTGACTAGAGTTGAATATTATTATTATACTTTATAAAAACTCACCACCTACCCATGTAAATATTATCATTATTTCTCTCCCTGAAAAGTTGTCTGGAAGAGATTGCTTTTAGCGATAAGACCGCCAATTGTTGTTGTGTTATAGTTTTAAGTTTTCTGTATGTTTTTAGTGTTTCAATAAAGAGTTTTCTATTCTATTCTATTTTACAATTGGATCCAAATCTAAAAGTGGAGATAGTCGCTCAGGGTCGTTCCTGGTGCAAAGAATCTCCATTGCCATACAACGTGGAAACGCAGCAAGTGTTATGGGCACCTTTCCATCAGGAACGGCTTGGAGTGGTCTTTTTGACAACTTATAATTTTAAATTTACGATATATATGTTAAATTATTACATCATTATAATTATTTAGAATATTCATCATCATCATCATCATCATCCACAGCCTTCTATATCCCACTGCTGGGCATAGGCTTCCTTCATGTTATGCCATTTAACCCTGCCTTTAGAATTTTAGTGGAATATATTTTATACATTCTTTATAACATACTAGATAGTCATAAACAAACTACTGAGCTAGACTGCTAAAATGGTAAAATTTTAGATGGCTATCTTATCCTAGCAATTTCTTCCAGACAACCTTTGTAACTTGACTATTTACTGGACCATTGACTTTCGATTCAAGTTACTGGTACATAATGAAAATACGGGTGCTGTGATGAAGTGGAGACTCGCCAGCGAACTCTCTAGCCGACTGACTGACTTTGTGACTTGATAGATAGATACTCGTAGATAACTCTTTATTGCAACAAAAAAACAATTAACACTAAATAAGTACATTTCAGTTAAGCAATGTTACAATTGACTGACTGTTATAGAGCCTGTTCAATCCTGGGCGACATTCGCTACCGGTCTGGGTAGCGGAAAATGTCGCGCTGAGTATTTCCATGTAGTTTTCTTTCGTTACTATAACATTGTTATTATTTATCTAGCATAGTCATTGTACTACATCTTGCAAATAAACCATTTCATTTCATTGAAAAAAGGAAATAAACACAACCTAAAGACATGTTTGGAATGGGTAACGAGACAGGACAGAAAATACAATAATAGTTATTTTTTTATTCCTTATAGGTTAGCCTTTGACCACGATCTCGTGAAGTTAAGCACGATGCGACCGTATATGGTAACAGACTAAACGTAGAAGGCGGGATAAATCCCTCCTTTTTTACCCAGGTAAAATGTGTTACGCATCATCACCCCACGCCGGGGGGCGCGGGGTGGTATGTGGGACTCCCCCGCCAAAGGTGGGAGCGGCGGGGATACCCACTAAAAACCTGGGGGTGTTCCTGCGGGACGCCATAGTGCCGGGGCAACGGGTACGTCGAAGCACTCATCCGCGACCCCGACGGCGTTTGGTCCTCACTGACTGGAGGACCCCTCCGCGGAGGATAATTCCTCCCCTGGCTTAACTGAACATCATGCCAGAACACGTTCAGAAGGACCGCTGGTGAAGAGGTTTAATAAAATGCTAACAAAAATGTTAAAATAATTTTAACTAAACAAGTTAAGTAACGTACTGCAGTTATAATCTTTACATAATTACCATACACTGCACATAGTTGCTAAATAGTAAATACATAATGCTCCTTTCACACGTAAGGTTCGTTTCCACGAGCGACTTTACCGCGGCGATATTATCGCTATTTAAAGATTAATATAAACTACCACTTAAAGATTATTATACTCAGCACTTTATTTGCTTCCTTAGAATAAGGTACATAATAAGGTCTTAGTTTAGTTTATACATTATAAGTATTTCTAAGGACCCTGATAGGCACATATAAACGTTACCTATATTATATAATTATATCTTCCACGTGTACATTATATTATTATTATCAACTCAGATCTCAAACCTCTGAACAGGCATAAGAATAACTATTTACTTATACTTACCACAAAGAAAAGTAAAAAAAAAATGAAAGCTACCTAGTTTATTATGCATTTATTTAAACTCAGCAGCCGTTGTGGCACAATTTAGACATTGATATAAGAGTCAAGAGTATTTGACGTTTGTAAGAGCACAATGACATTGGGAAATAGCTGTGGCCGTAGCATGACACAAGGGATCCCGACGAAACTTCAAATGTAGAACTGTCATCCCATACATTGTACTTCTGTGAATGTATGGGATGACAGTTGACTTGACAGCAAGACAAGTCTACGCAGCGTCTGTACTTGAGGGGCTGTAAAATTTTATGTAATGACAGCGCGAGTAGCAAGAGTAGTGTCTTGATCTCTGTCAGTTTAGTCTCTTGTCTTGTCTTGATCTTGACAGTAGGACGGGAGTTGCTAGTCTTATGTCAATGTCTTACTATGCTAAAGGTTATGGAGTTCGAGTCAAAGTACTTATTACGGTTACAATACGGTTTTATTATGGTTGCAATAAATAAATAAGAAACATTTAAATATATAATTTGTGTGATATCACGCTGCCAACGACAAAATCGCCGCTCATGGAGCTGTCCCCTAACAACGCAAACGCAACTTGGCCATTCCAACTGGCGACATCTAGTGATGGATAGCGCCATTAGTTTTTTGAAGTTCCGCACTCGGTGTGTCTCAGTTTCATAATTAACGACAATGTTAGCGCAATTTATGACGCTGTACACTCATTCGCTGCACTTTTACACTTTTTAAGATTTTCCACAGAGAATACTGTAATTTCTGGTAAGTTGTGTTGAAAATGGCGGATTGGTTTATTTATTTACACACACAACAATAGTAATAAGTACTTACGTCTATATTAAGTATTAAAACATAACTTAATAAGTATAAAAATGTAAGGATCGCATCTTTCAGGGAAGAAGCCTGAACGTACTTAAAAACTATACGTGTAAGGTCAAATCAAAAAAAGTTACGACTTACAAACATTTGCTAGCTCATACTTATTTATTCTATTCAGCGTAAAACCACGGTTTCAAAACTATACCTTCTTAACCTAATATAGGTAGTATAAGTAAAAATATGTAAAGATCACCTGCTTACCTGCGGGTGCCTATACGTAGTTAAAGAAATAAGGTCAAATAAAAAAAATACAGCATGTGTTGCAGTTACAAATTACAAACAAAATGCTAGCTTACACCTATAAATATTATAATCAATGAAAAACCAGGATCAAAAGAAAGTATTTAAAAAAGAAAACTCCTCTAAAAACTTAATAGAATAACTTATTCAATATACTAACTTCCCAGAAAGCTCGTAATAAAAAATTCCGCACCAGTCAACTCTAATTACTAAAAGATTCAAAATCCAGGTTTCCCCTGCAGACCGTCGGTCCCGAAACTATTGCCACATTTTTCCCTATCTTCCTTCATAAACAGGGATCAGGAGCCTTACCCTTTCGCTATAAATCTGCCCCGGGACCCCCTCGGCTCTACCCCTCGAACACCCTATGTTACATTACAGATAACTACAGTAAGGGCAATAACTACGTTTTGTGAGAAACGTAGTTTTTGCCCTATGACTACTTCTGCGGTGCGGTGGGCTCATTACACGCAGAAGGTTGCGGGTTCGATTCCCGCATGGGACAAATGTTTTGTGTGATTCACACTATTTTTATTTATTATAGGTATAATAGTGTGGGAAAGAAAAGTATGTAATTATTATATCCTTTATCCTAACCACCATAACACAAGCATTACGTTGCTTAGCTTGGGGTTAGGTGGCGCTGTGTGAAAAGTCCTGAAATATTAAAAAAAAAAAAAAAATGAGGAGGGGTTTATCTCACCTTCTAGGTTTAGTCTGCTGCTATCTACGGTCGCATTGTCGCATAATATCACGCGATATTGTGGTCAAAAGCTAACCTATAATGCTAAAATACCTATAACCTATAGAAAATGTGGCAGTTTTCATAGCTGTGTTTGCAGAAATATTTCTTGCTGAACGTCAACAAATCTTTTTAACCTACTTCAAAGAAAGACGAACCTTTCGTCTCTTATCCTAATCAACATTAAGGATTTTGTATGTACGTATGTTTTTTTTTTTTTTTTTTAATAAACTATATCATACTGCCGCTCTGGCTTATGCGGCACCATTATATCCCCACATTAAAATAATCTCCATAATATTACTTACAATTTTCAACTTAACTATGTAGTACATGCTTAAATTAATTATTACTAATGTACGTATGTTACATACATATATGTAGGTTGTGCCTTGTTTACTCTTTTTCTCGAACCGACTTTAAGAAAAATTTCACATAATTGTGAAATCCTAAGTAGCACTGTACTGATTGCGTCTTGCTCCTCTTCTACTTCATCACAAAAAAAAACTCTTACACCAAAACCTATGCAATATGTAAAAAAAACTTATTCTGTTTCTAGTAAATTCCCAGGCCCTGTTTTTTTTTACATTTTTTTATTTGTGGGCGGTTTTCTAGGTGAATTCTGTCTTCAAAATTTGCATCAAATTTGACTAGCCTATCAAAAAGTGATACTGTAAGTATAGTGTGTACGGTGGCACAGCCGCGAGGTGGTTTTGAATGGAGATTGAACCAATTAAAGTAATCGCCGTAGCAGTCGGCGCTGCCTTGGATTAGTTCTGTGGCGACAAAAACTGTGGAGAGGAACTATTTATTCTTTGGTTATTGCTAATAAGGTCAGCTCTACTTCCGGCATGTCATTTCATGCAAAATGTCAAATTCATCTTTGTAAATTTACGGCATAAACTGACGTATTTATTTCGGCTTCGTGTCAACCGTTTTGATCCTGTACGAGGATTTTCCTCATGGAGCTGCTGAGGTTACGCGCCACCGCCGCTAGTAAGTCAAACTCATAAGCAAAAGATGTCAAAAATATTTTTTTAATGTGAACTCACATTTCTTAAAACATTCGCGATATATTGTGAGAGCCATCTGAAAAACTTACGCAGGGCACACCAATGCAAACTAAGTGATAGTCGTTGTCATCGAGACACATAACGACTCATAAAAAATACCTAAAACAACAAAAAATATGAATGATGATGTAATTTCAATACTAGTGAAGAAAAACACAACGTTTCCAATGTTAAACCGGATTTACCTGCACAAAAGTGGTACGTGTGTGTGTTATTTCCGGATCTACCTTTATGCCAAATTTTAGTTCCATATTGGTCTAGCCCAGTTTAGGTGTAAAAAAATAACAAACATTTATGCTGTTTTGTACATTCCTTAGACTTTTAGAGGTTATAATTTTAGTAAGTTTCCAAACTCAAAGTCAAAATGCATTTTTATCAAAATTGGGCTACAATTTTGCACGACAAGGATTAGAGGGCAAAATGTGTTCGAAATGATATTAAAATCTTTTAGTCGCAACACCGACTCCACGCCCTGTTCCAGTCAGGATTAGTATCATACAATACAAGCAACGAATGAATCCTTTTATTTATAGCTATTTATTATTATTGCATTCTCTTCCTCTAACATCGGCTTGTGTAAATACTGACGTTTCTCCGTCTGCTTTATATATTTACTAATTAACAATTAGCTTTTATGTTGATTAGGTTTTTTATTTATTCTCGTGCAGCTTCTCTGAAACAAAGAGGCTGAGAGGCCTCGCCTTTTTTTTTTTTTTTTTGACCCAGGAAAAATGCGTTACGCATCATCACCCCACGCCGGGGGGCGCGGGGCGGTATGTGGGACTCCCCCGCCAGAGATGGGAGCGGCGGGGATACCCACTAAAAAACCTGGGGTGTTCCTGCGGGACGCCATAATGCCGGGGCAACGGGTACGCCGAAGCACTCATCCGCGGCGGAGAGGCCTCGCCTACTGTAACTTTTTGAAGCGCATTTTTTAAACTAGCAACTAGTTATTTTATAACTACTTAAATAGGGAGAGGCTCATAGTACCTTTACAAGATTAAATAAAGTATATAAACAGGGTTTCAACATAAATTACGTTTACAATAATTACTAGACTACCCATGTTAGAGTTCAAATGCAAAATAAAATACTTTTTTGAAATACATCGTTTCTACTCTCTTACTGAATACATGTCTAAAACCTGGTCTAATGAAATGTTCTACTGAACTACATATTTAAAATAATAATATTAGTTAATAATTTAATTATACTTAGGACAAAATTTATATAATACAAATGACTTGCCTTTTATAACGCTCTTGTTATAGTAACGGTTAAATAAATAAATACTTTTCCATCTTTTTTACTACGATCTCGCCAGATCTTAAGCGACGTTGTGACCGAAGATGGAAGCAAGCTAAACCGAGAATAAAAAAAACAGTATAATGGATATTGAGAAATGGAATCATTTCAACAATTAAATAATAGTGATACAATTTTACCTCATTTTCACAATAATAAACCTTTCAAAAGGCTGCCACGTAAAAACGTCAATTAACCTGATTTAATTAATACAATGTGTTGCCACTGACAAAAACTTGTTCAATCTCGCAACGACCATAATGGGATGGGTTGCCATAAAAATAAACTGATAATTAAATAATTATTCCTGCCAGTTAAACTTTTAGCAGAAGTGTGAGCCTCTGGGTGTGCATGACCTTACGTATTTTTCAATGTTGCCATACTTGTATTTTTTTTTAGCCTTGCTTTGACCAGATTGGTAAGAAATAAGTTTCTCATCTCAAATATAATGATATCCATCATAATTTATGTTTAGTACTTACAGACCTTGGAGTTCAAAACCACTCGGAATGAATATTATGTAGTTCAATGTAACGTGGGACTTAGTACTCAGGTATTGGTATTGGTATTGGTATACGGGCTGTTTTCCGCAATTAGGCCGCCTGGCCCATTTTGCGTGCGGGTGGGGTGTTGTGTCACTCGAGCCACCCAAGCTCCCCGACGAATCTCAGCACGCCTCGCGGGTTGCCGACGATCTCGGAGAGCGACCTCGGGGATCCGAGGTGTTGCGCCCTGTATTGAGCCACTCCTGTACATTCAAGAATGACATGAGCCGCTGTCTCTTCCTCCTCCAGGCATGCTCTGCAAAGAGGACTGTCAGTAATCCCTAGAGTAAAGAGATGCTTATTGAAAGCGCCATGCCCTGTGATGACACTTGTCATCGTCCGTATTTGGGGTTTACTCATACGGAGGAGCGCTCGTGTTAGTCGGCTATTTACCTCAGGTAGGGCTTCCTTTGCCTGTCTGCATTCGGTGTGTTCTCTCCAGTTTATGGAGTGCTGATTACGGGTTCTATCTCTAAGGATGCTGCGGACCTGGCTGAAAGGGATCGGAAGTATGGGCTCCGGGCCCACAGCATTGGCGTCCGATCCCCTTCTTGCCAGTTCGTCCGCCGCGTCGTTACCTCTTGACCCACTGTGTCCTTTAATCCATTGTAGTGTGATATTGTTTGTCAGACTTACCTTTGACAGTAATTGATGGCAGTTGTGTACCAGCCCTGAGCTGATGCACGTACTGCCTAGTGCCTGTAGTACCGACATGCTGTCTGATAGTATTCTTATTGATTTTTGTGTTACCTTTCTGTTGTCAATGGCTTTAGCTGCTAGGAGTATACCCATGCATTCCGCTTGGAAGACAGTGTTGTGTACTCCTAGGGGCTCGGCGATACTGATGTTGAGATCCTCAGAGAAGACTCCTGTACCTGTACCCGAGCTCGTTTTTGACCCATCTGTGAAGATCCTAAGCTCTTTCAGATTAAGGCCTTCGTATAGGTGTTTATCTTCTGTAAGTTGAATTTTATATTTCTTGTCGAATACAAATTGTTTAGGTATTCTGTCGTTGGCAGCCCTCAGAATTGGCACTTCCTCGTACGCCTCATTTAAACCAGCCGTATGTGGCGTGCCATTTGCTGACCATAGGCCTAGTGTGGACAGGCGCAGCGCCGCCATTGTGGCTTCCTGTTTGATAAACAGATGCAGGGGGGGAAGGTCCAGCATTACCTCCAGGGCGGAAGTAGGCGTGGTCCTCATACCCCCCGTTGCTGCTAGGCAGGCTAACCTTTGGAATTTTTGTAATTTGTTTATAGCAGAGACTTGGTTTACCTTGGTCCACCATACTACCGCTCCGTAGCAAAGCAATGGTCGTATCACCATCTTATACAGCCACAGTGTGTTGTTCGGGGTTAGGCCCCACCTTTTACCGATCATCCTACGACATTGCCATAGGATGATACTTGATTTTTCTATCTTTGTCTCTAGATGTGCGTTCCATGTCAGTTTCCTGTCAAGAATTACACCTAGATACTTTACCTGCTCTGATAGCTGGATTTCGATGTTTTGGAGTTTAGGTAGTCTATACTCGCCAAGATTTCTTTTGAGCGTAAACATAACTAACTCTGTCTTACCAGGATTTACCGCTAGGTCGTATTCTGTGCACCAGCGCTCCACTATACGCAGCGCCGATTGTGCTAAATCGCACACAGTATTTGCTAGCTTACCTTGTATCAGGATGGTCAAATCGTCCGCATATCCTATGGTATAGAAATGCTGTGCATTAAGTTTGGTGATAAGTGTTGTATTTGACTCATTTTATTGAAGTGACAAAACATACATCAATAAGAATATATAAAAAGAATGATTCAAATTTTGATTACAATGTGTATAACAGCCAGTAATACAACATACACCCCCGTTATCAAAATGAGACAATTAACATAAACCTATCCCTTTTATACAATTCTGATGCTTAATGCGTGCTAGCGGCTTAGTGAATACATCAGCCCACATCTCCTCTGTCTGTTTAAAGACAACATTGATAACTTTCTTAGCAACTAAATCACGTAGAAAATGATACCTAGTGTCTATATGTTTTGATCTGTTGTGGTGGACTGGATTTATTGCTAATTTTTGAGCAGATTGCGAATCATTATAAATTGTTACAACAGTTGACTCACCTGTTATTTCCAACATTAGCCGCTTTAAAAATACAGCATCCTTTGCCGCTCCCGCTAAACTCATATATTCACTTTCAGTAGAGGAAAGAGCAATTGTTGTTTGTTTCTTGCTCTCCCATGAGATTGCTCCACCTGCCAAAGAGAAGTAAAATCCAGTGTATGAACGACGATCTATGGGACAATTAGCCCAATCTGCATCCGCATAGCCAACTAAATTTCCTCTATCTTTCCTGTAAGTAATACCCACATCGATACTTCCTTTTAAATACTGTAACACGCGCTTTGCCGCAATCCAGTGAGTTTTGTCGTATTTAGTATTGAACTGACTCAAATACGAAACAGCAAAAGCTATGTCGGGTCGAGAATTGACTGCAAGGAACATTAAACAGCCAATTAATTTCTGGTAAGGATATACAGTAGAGTCCTCATTACCTTTAGATGGCACTAATTTTTCCTTTTGTAAAGGTGTATGCATAGATCTGCAATCACCCATTTGAAATTTTTCTAACAAGCTCCGGATATAAGTAGCTTGATGTATTTTTATCTCATTAGGTTTCCAATCAATGTTTAAACCTAAATAATAACTCAATGGCCCAATCACTTTCATACTAAAATGATTCTGTAAGTCAGATATGACAGAGTCAAGTGTAGAATCTTTTTTATAAAATACGACAATGTCATCGACATGAAAGGCCAGAATAAGTAACTCGTTACCAACCTTCTTGGTATAAATACATGCTTCTGAAGGAGTTTGTTTAAATCCTATACATTGCAATATTTCGGTCAACTTTTTAAACCATGTCCTTGGGGCCTGTTTTAGGCCATAAAGTGAACGTTTTAATAAGCATACCTTATCTTCTTGACCAGGTTTAGCAAAACCTTCTGGTTGACTCATGTAGACCTCTTCCTCTAAGTCTCCGTTTAAAAACGCAGTATCAACATCCAAATGATGCATTTTCATTCCTGTTTCTGCAGCCAACGCAAACAACATGCGTAAAGAGGAGCTCCGGACAACCGGGGAGAAAGTTTCTGAGAAATCAACACCATATACTTGATTAAATCCTTTTGCAACAAGTCTTGCTTTATACTTAACAACATCACCTTGCGCATTTTTCTTTAACTTGTATATCCATTTGCATGGAATAACCTTTTTATCTGGTCTATCAACGAGTACCCAAGTTTTCTTCTCAAGCAATGATTTGTATTCATCGCACATTGCGAGACGCCACTTTTCACTATCTTCTGCATTAATAGCTTGTGAATAGCTTAAAGGTTCATCCAGTTCAGAGGATGAAGTCTGCACACATACATAGTTGGCAGAAGAATTAGGTTTTCTTGGTCTTAAATTATATCTTGGTTCTACAACCTCAGTATCAGAATTAATTTCTTCTGAAGAAATTGATGTATCAGCATTATGCCACTGTTCCTCACTACTATCAGGTACACAATTTTCTGATACTGGTGCAATATTAGGCTTTATTAACTGTTCCACAGTGACAGTATTTCTCTGCTCTGAACTATTTAATGAATTCTCAGACAGAAGAGGTATGTACGAGTATGCTGGTTCCAATAAATCATTACCAGTCTTACAAGTATTACCTTTACTTTTTAAATCATGAAAATGATCTTCAAAGAATGTTACATCTCTACTCTTCACAAGTCTTCTAGGACACGTAGCATCTCTAAAGAAATAGCTTCTCGGATCTTCTGAATATCCGACAAAGATGTGTTCCGATGCTTTCATATCCAATTTCTTCCGATTACAGTCGGGACATGAATTAGAGCCCTACATCCGAAGACGCGTAGATGTGATAAATTTGGGACCATACCATACCACTTCTCGTATGCCGTCTTGCCTTCGAGAGCACGATGTGGAGATCTATTCTTAAGATATACAGCCATATCTGCTGCATCCTGCCAATAGGCAGAAGAAAGAGAACTTTCTGACAGCATAGACCTTACCTTCTCCATAATGGACTTATTCGTCCGTTCAGCAATACCGTTCTGTTGAGGACTATAGGGAACAGTAGTTTGGTGTTTAATCCCTTCATTTTGTAAATGTTTCGAAAAAGCTGCATTAACATACTCTTTTCCGTTGTCACTCTTCAGTGTCTTTATCTTGGCTCCCGTTTCCCGTTCCACAGAGGACTGGAAAATACAAAACTTATTCTTTACTTCAGCTTTTGAAGAAATAAAGTAGACAAAAGTCATACGAGAAAAATCATCTATAAAAAATAAAATATATGTAAATTTAAATATACCAATTCTATTATAAGATGGATATTTAAATTTGGCGCGCATTTTGATTCCCACTTACTCGGCATAATATTATTATCTATGACATGACATTCCATTTGTCTGTCATAGATGTCATTTTTGTTAAATTGAGGTTATGTGGGCTTTTCATATAATTTTTCCCCACGTGAATGTAAAAATAGGTTTTAATAGTGAAAAGCATTAGAATAATAACATTATAATAAATAAATAGCTCTTAAATGTTGTTTCTTGATTACAGGTGAGTAAATAAACCACAGGTGATATTCTGTATTTAGATTATAAGACGTAAAATAAGATTTTATGTTTAATAAAATCTCCTTGATTACAGAGCAACACATTGAGAGTTTTATTGAACATCCAAGCAAATACCATATTATAAAACAACATTTACTGCTACATTATGGAAAAGCTACAGTTCGAGTTTGTTATGAAGGCGGCGGAGGACCCCAAATCCAGTATCATCGCAATTGAAAGTGTCACGAACGCAAAAGATCAGACATATATATTTGCAGAAAAGCTGCAAAATATCAGGTTACATGAAGGAATTATGAAGACTCAAGCTTATCAAAAGATAAAACAAACTCTCACAAAAAGACATGAGAGAAGGAGAGTCTGGATAACAATGACCACAGAAATGCAAAAAGACTACATAGACGAAGACGGAAATATGATATTTAAAGGCCACTTTCTCGAAGAAACATCATTAGAACAGTCAAATAAATCCACAACGTCTGATCTAACACAAGAAACATTATCACAAATCCTCGAACAGTTTAAGAAAACCATGCATAAAACAGACAATATCAAAAAAATTACTGACAAATTTGTTTTAGAAAAGTTTCATATAAAACTGTCAAATGCCAAACAGTGGATTTCCACATTCAATAAAGAATGCACTCGCTTAGATATTACGGACGATGCCAAAAAAATTGAGGCTCTCAGATTATTCTTGGATGAACAGGATTGGTACAGCTCGATGCTGATGAAATATACCATAAACTCAGAATGGTCCACATGGGAAAAAAACTTTTGTGAAACATATGCAACCAATGGATGGTCGCCAGTCAGATATGCACTAACATTTAAATATCGGCAAGGTACATTACTAGAATACGCATTAAAAAAAGAGAGACTTTTATTGGAGATTAATAAAACAATAGATAAACCCACTTTGATTGACCTCATTGCCGCAGGACTGCCCAATTATATAGCTGACCGAATAGATAGAAATGATTTAAAGGAGACAGAAGATTTATTCCATAACATCAGAGGATTAGAACATTTAGTGAACAGGAAGAACTGGGAAAAGAAAACAGCCCCCATAGACAAGACGACTAAAGGAAGAGAGCAGCCATGCAGAATCTGTGAAAAGGACAACAGAGGTAACCGGTACCATCCCGAGGCTATGTGTTGGTTTAAAAACAAAAATAGTGATAAGCCAAGGAGAGATCAGGTACGAAATGTTAATAATTATGAACTAGAAACCGAGTTAAATCAAATAGATCCAAAAAACTAGTATTCCCGCCATTAATACAGGTTGGAATATGTCTTAATGACACCTTAAATACTTTTGGAATTTACGACTCTGGGTCAAATGTGTCATTGATAAACTCACGATTATTATCATTAAGACATAGTCCAAATAATATTGATTGTAATGCTAATTTAAAAACAATTAATGGCGAGAAAAAATCAATAGGAACAATAACAGTAAAATTAAAAATATATGATATGGAAAAATATGTGAATGTGTTTGTAGTAGATGGAGAACACTTTGAATATGACTTCTTAATAGGCCTAGATTGTATAGAAAAATTTAATCTTATACAAAATGAGAAATTAGAAATTACACAAAATTGTGAAAACCCCGGATGTGACAAACAAAAATGTAAAGACCCTAGTGATAATATTCCTGGCTACACAGGTATCACGGTGGAAAACAAACAAAATATAAATAATAACACAGAAAATACTGAATATAGAGTAAATTTTAACGAACACATAGAAATAAATAATTTTGAAATGACTATAGAACATCTTGACCAGAACGAACAACTACAAATAAATGAACTAATAAAAAAATATAGCTCACTTTTTGCAAAAGACAAATATGACATAGGAACAGTAAAAGAATATGAGGCACATATTGACTTACTAGTTGATAGATATTGCAGTAAAAGACCATATAGGTGTAGCATCCAAGATAAAAAAGAAATAGAACAACAAATATCAAAATTATTACAAAAAAATCTAATTGAAGAATCATACAGCCCCTTTGCTGCACCGGTAACGTTAGCATATAAAAGAGATGAAAATAAAAAGAACAGGTTATGTGTAGATTTTCGAGAATTAAATAAAATCATTGTTCCACAGTCACAACCGTTTCCGCTAATCGAAGATTTAATGATAAAAACAAGAGATTGTAACTACTTCTCCACACTGGATATAAATTCTGCTTTTTGGTCAATACCATTAAAAATTGAGGATAGGAAAAAAACAGCATTTGTAACTCAGGAGGGACACTTTCAGTGGACCTGTTTACCATTTGGCTTAAAGACTTCTCCTGCTATATTTCAAAGGATATTAAGTAGTATTATCAGAAAACATAAACTTACAGAATTTACCGTTAACTATATAGATGATATTTTGATATTTTCAAAAACATTCGAAGAACACATACAACATTTATCATTATTATTAGGAGCAATTATGAAAGAAGGATTCCGATTAAAAATCTCAAAATGTCACTTTGCACAAGACTCAGTCAAATATCTAGGACACATAATAAAAAATAATATGATCACCCCATTAAAAGACAACTTAATTGCCATTAAACATTTTCCAGTCCCGAAAACACAGAAAAATGTACGACAATTTTTAGGCAAAATAAATTTTTATGGAAAATATGTTCCAAACATAACAATCATATTAGAACCATTGCATAATTTATTAAGAAAAGGGCAACCATTCTTATGGTCTGAAAAGTGTCAGGAATCCTTTGAGAAAATAAAAAAATTACTCTGTTCAAAGCCGATATTAGCAATTTTTGACCCAAATCTACCTATAAATATTTATACCGATGCTAGCATACAAGGCATAGGTGCAGTTCTCAAACAGCCTCAACAGAATGGAGAAGAAAAACCTTGTGCGTATTTTTCGCGAAAACTTAATGAAACACAGAAAAAGAAAAAGGCAATTTACCTGGAATGTTTAGCAATAAAGGAAGCAATTAAATATTGGCAGGTATGGCTCATAGGAAAAAAATTTAGTGTGTATTCGGATCATAAGCCATTAGAGAAAATGAATATCAAAGCTAGAACGGACGAAGAATTAGGAGATTTAACCTATTATTTATCACAATACAACTTCGATATCATATACTCACCAGGAAAATATAATTTAGAAGCAGACAGCTTAAGTAGAAATCCGGTACTAGAGACAAATGAAAAACAAGAAGAAAATTTAAAAGTAATAAATCTAATTAAACTACATGATATAAAAAAAGACCAAGAAAATAATAAAGAAATAGAATGCAACAGGGGAAAACTGAGTTTTAAAAATACAATTTATTACAAAAAAAATAAAAAATAAAGAAAAGATAGTGCTTACAGAAGATTTTAGTAAACAATTAATCAGAGATGTACACTCACACTTTTGTCATTTAGGCATACAACAAATGAAAAATAAAATTCTACCATTTTACACAGCAAAAAATTTGGCAAATAACATAAAAACATTCTGCGATAACTGTGAAATTTGCATTAAAAATAAATCTAGAGGAAAACACAAATTTGGATTAATGTCACACTTAGGGCCTGCAACAAGTCCTTTTCAAATAATGTCACTAGACACTATAGGCGGTTTCGGTGGCTCTCGTTCCACAAAAACATACTTACATCTACTAGTCGACCACTTCACCAGATTTGCATACATCTTAACATCTAAAACTCAAAGTGCAGATGATTTCATAAAATTGGTAAAAACAGTTTCACAGGAAAATACAATTGGCATGTTACTCTCAGATCAATATCCGGGTATAAATTCAAAAGAATTTAAAAGATTCCTTGAAAAAGAAAAAATTCCAATAATATTTACCGCGGTCAATGCCCCATTTTCAAACGGCTTAAATGAACGATTAAACCAAACATTGGTTAATAAGATAAGATGTAAAATAAATGAAAAAAATAACAAATTGGCATGGACATCAATAGCACATGCTTGCACCCAGAGATATAACGAAACTGAACATACAGTGACAGGATTTTCACCAAAATATCTAATGGAAGGCGAAAAAGTAAGCATCATACCAAATGAAATAAAACAAGACACTCCACAACATGATTTAATAGAGGATAGGAAGATCGCATTAAATAACACTATGAAATCCCATAATAAAAATAAAGAAAGATTCGACAAACATAGGCATGAGTACAAGCTACAGAAAGGAGACTTGGTCTACGTTGAAAATGGTAACCGGCTAAATAGAAAAAAATTAGATGAATTAAAAATAGGACCATATAAAATAATAGAAAAAGTATCACAATCAATTTATAGGTTAAATACAGGACATAAAAAAGACGAATCCAATCTTTTTCACATAACAAAACTGGTACCCTTGATAGTACTATAGTTTTTAGACATAGTTAATATTGGTAAAACAAAAAAAAAAAATGTATATATATATTATTTCTTGGGGAGGGAGATGTAAATTTAAATATACCAATTCTATTATAAGATGGATATTTAAATTTGGCGCGCATTTTGATTCCCACTTACTCGGCATAATATTATTATCTATGACATGACATTCCATTTGTCTGTCATAGATGTCATTTTTGTTAAATTGAGGTTATGTGGGCTTTTCATATAATTTTTCCCCACGTGAATGTAAAAATAGGTTTTAATAGTGAAAAGCATTAGAATAATAACATTATAATAAATAAATAGCTCTTAAATGTTGTTTCTTGATTACAGGTGAGTAAATAAACCACAGGTGATATTCTGTATTTAGATTATAAGACGTAAAATAAGATTTTATGTTTAATAAAATCTCCTTGATTACAGAGCAACACATTGAGAG
Organism: Hemithea aestivaria; assembly: GCA_947507615.1. Classification (NCBI taxonomy): domain Eukaryota; kingdom Metazoa; phylum Arthropoda; class Insecta; order Lepidoptera; family Geometridae; genus Hemithea; species Hemithea aestivaria. Next base: position 1,270,729 of record OX382331.1, read on the forward strand.
TTTTATTGAACATCCAAGCAAATACCATATTATATATATTTATTGCCTTGAAATGAAGATTCAGGCAAGGGACCACAAACATCTGAATGAATAAGTTCCAGAACTGAAGTTGATTTTTTATGTGAAACTTTCTTAAAAGTTTTCCTATTCTGCTTACCTTCAATACAGGAGATACAAGGTTCCTTATCGACTTCTGAATAATCAACGCCCACCGCGTGACCCTTCTTAAGTTGGTCCATTCCAATGCGGCATAAGTGACCTAATCGTCTATGCCAAAGCTTGAAACAAGATACATCAGAGTGCGTTTCAAAAGCGGATAATCGTTCATTGAGTTTAGGATTGACTGTAACATCTAATGAATACAGTCCACCACAAATAGAACCATGTAAAATTACATCTCCATTACAAGTAAAAGCATCAGAATCATAAAAATTACAACCAGTTTTATCAAAAACTAAACTAAAACCTTTATCTACTGCCTTCTTAACTGATATAAGATTCGAGTCCAAGTTTGGCACATGAACTACATCAAGAATCTTTTTGACCGATGTCAAATTATCACTGCAACTGGTAATCGAAACTTCACCAACACCTTGGGTTTCCAGTATATCACCATTTGCTATAGTTACAGTTCCAATAGGGGAATCCTTCACATTCTCCATCCAATCAGCTCGCGATGTCATGTGTGCTGACGCTCCAGAATCTATATACCATTTCTCATTATCTAATTTCTCATTTACATTCAGTGCACAGAGAGCATTCTTATGATTTAGAGATTTCTTATTCTTGTCCTTCTTATGGGGACAGTCTGGACGCTTATGACCTGGCTCATTACAGTCATAACACACAATAGGCTTCTTAGGCTTGGATGCAGAAGATTTACTTTGATTCATCCGGGAACGAAGAGCAGTATCAGGATTATCATATTCAGTTTTATTCAATTCATTCAATAATTTTGTCTTTACAAGGTCCGAAGTTATATGTGTATTCGAATTTTCCAGAGCTAATATTAAAGGCTCATATCGTGGACTCAGACCTCCCAGAAGAATAGCAGCTATTGATGCATCTTCTATTGTTTTTCCGATGTCAGCCAAGTCTTGTATAGTAGACATGATGGCATTTATATACATCTCAATTGAGTTATAATCTTCAAGGCTGCATCTATAGAGTTTACGTTCAAGGCTTATACGTCGACCCAAACCTTTGTCTTCGTATGCGGACGAAAGAGCGTCCCATGCCTCCTTTGCAGTTTTTGATGACCTTACGTGGGTTATTGCCAATCCATCCAGAGTAAGGCAAATCTTCGATAAAGCTTTCTGATCATTTCTTAACCTTTTATCGGTGGATACATTACTATCTTGGTAACCTACGACTGCTTCCCACAATTCTTCATGAATAAGGCACATCCGCATCTTAAACTTCCATGTAGAGTAGCCTTCCCTATTAACTAAAGGTTTTATGCAAGAAAGGGAATTATTATTTGACATAATTTTATAACTCACGAACAGCTGGTCAATGTCCAAAAAATACACATATGATGCACGTAATACTTTAGAAAAACTTTCTTTTCACTTTTAATGCAGAAAAACAGTTTATTCTTGTATTTTCTTATAAATTCGTGCTGATAACGTATGTTGTATTTGACTCATTTTATTGAAGTGACAAAACATACATCAATAAGAATATATAAAAAGAATGATTCAAATTTTGATTACAATGTGTATAACAGCCAGTAATACAACAATAAGGTCATTTATTACCATGTTCCACAGTAGCGGCGAGAGGACCCCTCCTTGCGGACAGCCTTTCGCCACTATTGCCACCTGTGACTCACCCACTGTTCGCACGGCTCTCTGACTTAACATGTTCTCTATCCAGGTTATTAGTACCGGGTTTGCTCGATGTCTAACGAGGGCTGTCCCTATACTTATAAAGCTGGTTCTGTCGAAGGCCCCCTCTATATCTATAAAAGTGCCTAAGCAGATTTGTTTGTTTTGTAGTGCTTCCTCTATTTTCCCTACCACCTTGTGGAGGGCAGATTCTGTAGATTTACCTGAGCTATACGCATGTTGATTGCGGTGCAGAGGTATGTCTATTAGCGCCGTTTCCCTCAAAGCTCTTTCACAGAGTCTTTCTAGGGTTTTGAGCATGAACGATGTCAAGCTAATTGGTCTGAAGGACCTCGCGTTTGTATAGTCGCTCTTACCTGGTTTAGGCAGAAACACCACCACCACTTCCCTCCATCCTGTTGGCACATATCCATATGCCAAGCAGGCTGTTAGCACCGGTGCTAGTGTGTTTATCAAAAGTGTACCCCCCCATTGTAGCAGTGCAGGAAAGATACCATCCTTACCAGCTGCCTTGAAGGGTTGAAAGCTGTTTATGGCCCATCGTAGCTTATCCGTAGTCACTACCTTTTTGGCGTAGCTCCAACTTTCACCAGTGGGAACATTGGAGCTGTCATACCATCCCACTTCCCTTACAAAGTTGCACCCCGGGAAGTGTGTATCCAGTAGGAGACGTTCTGTTTCTGCCGACGACTTCGTGTAGGACCCGTCCTCCTTTCGAAGCGATCCTAGACTGTGTGTGTTTTGAGAGGCAAAAATTTTTCTTACCCTGTTTGCCTGTGTACCAGTTTCGATGCTGCTGCAGTATTTTCTCCAACCTGCAGTGCTTCGGAACCTGATTCGTTTCTTGAAATTTGACTGTGTCTTTTTGTATTTGTCCCAATCCTCGTCGCATTTTGTGTTCATGGCTCTATTAAAGAGCCTTCTTACCTTTTTCCTTAGCCGGTCCAGCTCCGGTCCCCACCATGGTTGACTACCTGGTCTCTCATCGGCGGGATCCGGAAGTGGACAGGCTTGTTGGTAACACTCCAGGAGTTTACCAGTTAAGTTTATTACCTTTTGTTCTATCTGACTTGATTCCTCCCAGATAGTTGTTACTTCTTCCCCGCCCAGCTTTTCTTCCAGTACTCAGGACTTAGGTAGCATTTCTATTTTTGAATTAAAGCAACATCGAGCTCATCTTGTTACGTATGTCTCATAAAAAAGAAGTATTTTTTATTATAAAAATATTTTAAATTAAAATGATTCTTTAGAACTAGTTCTGGAGACGAAACGTGTAAACAAAAATTTTAATAAAAACAGTAATCGAATACAAATCAATTTACATTTTATAAGTTAAACCAAATACGGGGAGAAACTTCCCACTTGGCAACCCACTTAAGGGCAAGGAAATCAATCAATCACATTGTTTTACAATTGTGTATCAGTGTTACCAGGTTTAAATTTAAAATACAGCACTTTCACAGCGTTATTGGCTTAACAGAATTGATGTTGGTTTTCGTAAATTACATACTTTCCATTCTGTTAATGTCAAATTGAATAAGATGGGATGTTAATAAATGAAATATAAATTGTTCGGCGAATTTGTTGTATTGAAAAAACTCATTATGGAGGATTCGACCAAATTGATGATTAACTGAGAGTTACTTAATCTCGGAATGTACTCGTAAACTGATAAGTTGTGAACCATAGTGATATTCGAGTAGGTAAGTGCCATGAGATTTTTTTTTGTTCAAAGATGGTAAGAAATAACGCAGCCCATAATAATTATTATTGTATTGGTACAGTGCTACCTAGGATTTAACAGTGATGTAAAATTCTAAGTGCACTGCGCCAACACGTCTTACTTAAGAGCCATAAGATGTTGAGACTCTTTAGCCCAGTAATTTCACTAGCTACAGTGCCCTCCTACCGAAGCACAGTAATGTTTGCACATCACTGCTCAAGCGGTAGATAACTGGCATGGTCGAGGTACCCACCTAGTCGACCTCCTGTAAAGGAAGTCAAAATATGTGGAAAAGTATATTTTAGTCGAAATCAAGATTGAGCAAAATGAGACCCCGAACGCTCAAAAGACTGTGTTCTAGAACACGTGTCTGCAGAGCCTTTAGGGCGTCCTTGGGCGACGATATCCTGAAGGTAGCTGGGAGCGGTTTAGGACCGAGAAGAGTCACCTTCTACGGGGGAGGCCTATGTGTAGCAGTGGACGATCGTGAACTGATGAGGATAGAATAGAATAGAATAGAAAAACACTTTATTGCAAACCAATATACATAGTATAAGTATTGGCATTCAACGTGGCAATGCTGCCAGCATTCTGGGCACTGCCATCTGACAGTGGTTTGGAGCACTTGGATTTATAGATTCGCTTGTGGCCGATCTGTGGTTAATAAAAGTGGTATTCTGCTGTTGTAGCTGTAATAGTAATATTAGTTAGTAGTAATGTTTTTCTCAATAAAGGCAGTTGCCACAAAAAAAAAGTATTAAAAAAATATAAAGACACATAGGAAATAATTAGACTACAATGACATACTTAAAATCAAAGGTAAACAATTGTGACAACTTGTCTGGACGGCAAAACTAAATAAAATGATCTATAAAATTTGTGTAAAAATTACATACTTCCCGCACTTGTATCAAAATTAACTAAAATTATGTAGAAAACCTTGCAAGGGGCGTCGTGACGCGACCATACCACAAGCCAGCCTCGCCGACTCTAGCCGTAATTGAGGAAACCCGTCAAACTCCAATTATTTATACAACACATATAGATATACACTGCACACAGGTAGATGTCCGTGCAAGTTCACGTTACGCAATAGAAAGTGAACGTCTGGCCTCAGATATAATCGGCATATTCTCTCTGGACTGTGTATGGACACTATCTGTGTAGGAGGTCATTTTAGAATTTAAATGTTTGATTTTATAAAAGAAATGGCTTCGATGTCATGTTATACCGGGGGTAGACTGCCTTTGCAGGAGGTCGTCTAGGTGGGTACCCCAACAATGCCAGTTATTCTACCGCCTGAGCAGTGATGTGCAAATATCAATAAAAACCTTAAAGAAAACTAACACTAACTTATAGACTACATACGTCAATCTAAACGACTGGTTTTATTAATGCAAAAATTTGCACATTAGGTATATTTGCCAATGTTAGAAGTAAATAGCAGTACACCTTAAGTACCAGTAAAGAAAATGATGTCTATGAATATTGCTTCCATGATAATCATACAGGTAAATTCACTTTTAATTTTCTAAAATCGTAAACATCATAATTTGATTATCACCTTTAAAGTCGTATGTGCACATACGTCTTTATACCTGTCATTATACGGTAGTTATTTAGCACATGTGCGTCAAATTGTAGACTTAATGTGCCGTGTCATTGTTATGAATAAAGGCGTATCTAATGTTAGGTCTTTGTTACAAAATTATGTAAAATGATGTACCAAACTAAATTGATTGGGCGTTCGGCATTGTTGATATTTTGCTGTCAAATATTAAATTATTATGTAATTGAATTATCCAACTAATATTGTAATGGTGAAAGTTTGAATGTGACTATTTGAGTGTATTTGTTGCTCTTTCACTTAAAAAGTACTGGAAGCTGGAAATTTGGAAAAAAATTAGGCTACTTTTGTCCTTTGTTTTCTCTTAGGATTTGGACTTACACTGATAAAATCGCGAGGCACTGCTAGTGTTCCAATAAAAAAAAACTTATATATTAAACTAGCTTGTGCTCGCGGCTTTGCCTGCGTAGTAAAATCCTTTCTTAACGGAGAACTACGTCATAAAATCAATCTACATTCCAAAATTTCAAGCGAATCCGTTAAGAGGTTTGAGCTGAGGGTTGATAGATCAGTCAGTCAGTCAATCAGTTATTCTTTCCTTATATTTAGATGAGAAAGTGTGCAGGACCATATTGCCCTTTTCTGCTCAAGAGACCCACTCTGTTAAAGACTCCCTACTCCACTTTCTATCACCACGTTATGTCAAACGTATGTAGTTATATATATTTTCTTTTCTTCTTTGTGTTTTTTGATAATTTCGTAAATTTTTATTTTAACACACACCAAGCTTGCACTTCGCACGGCCTTTTTGAACTCGCATTCTTTTACTTTCCCACACTTACTTATATAAAAAAATATTTAAATAATAATCCTTTACAAAAAAATCCTTCCTCTAACTTAAAGGAAAAATATGCGAAAACAAATCATAATTCATATAATATTATGCTTATATTAACAAGGTGAAAGTGTGTTTTTATATCCCTACGTCTAAATAGCTGTACGGATTAAGAAGAAATTCTGTACGTATGACATAATGACATAGATCCTTTATTTAAAGTAAAAACATTACGCAACGTCACCCTGCGCCGGGGAGGCACAGGGTGTCATATGAGACGCCGGAAATATGCGCGGCTGGGATACCCACTACATCTAAAAACCTGGGGGTGTTCTTAAGAGACACTGTAGTAACCGGGATGTAGTAACTGTAGCAGCCTTTTTATATATTTTTAATTATATATTTTTTAAATTTAGATAATACTAACAATTAAGAAATTGACAGACAGGATAACCGAAATATTATAATGACTTTCACAAATTAACCGCGACTCGATGATGTAACTCAGTTGAAAGTCAGTCATATTAGTCACAACCGGAATCGTAGGTAATCTATCCGTCTAGACTAAACACTAACATTAAATATATTTCAATATCTATTAAGCATTTAATATTGGTTAATAAAAGCAGCGCTGGGTGAACATCTATCTATAGTACGAGTATATATGCTGAATGCAACACTTTTGCCAACTACTAATAAATGAAATACAATTATTTGCCAAAAGTATGGTACAGTAGGTGCAGATGTTAGCGTTTTATATGAGTGTCTACATACTTAGTCAGCGGATTCACCAACATGCAAATTTATATTTATTTAAGTTTTGTTACAAATTTAATATATCATTGTTCCTATGCGACTCCCCCCCCCCCCCCCTATTGTAATTTTTAGGTTGGCACTTAATTTTTAGTTAAGTTATTATGCTGTGTTTTTGGTTGGAAATTGGCAATCATCATTTATTTATTTAAAATTTAGTTTTTAGTCCCTACTGGCTGTGCCCATCGGTTTTACTCATTAAAAAGCAGCCTTTGTGTTCCAATAATTAAGCTACTTATAAACTAAACTAGTGGACGAGCGCGCACTTCGTAGCCCCTAACATTCTATTGGTTTGTTTTTGAAGTAAATGAGGTAATGGACTCCGAGGGGAAGGGACATTTTTTATGAATTTGTAGAGGTTCTACTCTATTAGTGAAAAGTAGGATACTATGTTCTATTAATCTTAAAATACCTACTGAAGCTATAACTTAAACTCAGCAAACCCATACTTAGAAGTGTAATAATAACCGTTCATTATGTAATGTAGAGCGGCTAATACGTGTTGCCATAGAGGTACTTCTATAGTAGCCTAAAGAGGCTAGAGTTAGAATCAAAGGATAATTCTTAAGAGGCGACGTGCTTCCTTATTAAAGTCATGTTGCGCAACTGGTCAAGTACAGGGGCGGACTTAGGAATATGTATTAAATATTCTACAAGTTCATCATCTTAATCCTACATTTATTATTGTCCACTATGCTAGACATAATATATACTCGTACCTAGTTTATATAGTTCACCACTCAATGATATCATTTTCAAAGTTAAAAGAGAGTTTTTAATGTAAAATAATAAACACAATGTGCCGTCTTTGTAAATAAACGGCATAAACTCACTTGTATTTACTTCGACTTCGTGCCGACCGTTTCGATCCTGTACGAGGATCTTCTTCTGGGAGTAGCTGTGGTTACGTGCCGACATCCGTTTATGCCGTTTATTTACAAAGATGAATCTAAATTCTCACGAATCGTTTAGTTTAAAAACAATGTGCTGGCAAGGATTTTGCGAGTGGTAACAATAAAATAAATATTAAAGATCTTATTAGTACATCAAGATTTTAGAAGACGATTATATATTTTTTTATTCATTATAGCATATTGAGCGGCCGTAGATGGTAGCAGACTAAACCTAGAAGGCGGGATAAATTCCTTTCTGGTTTCACTGAACATCATGCCGGAACACGGTCATAATGACCGCCTGGCGACCGGTTTTGTCCAGTGGGTGGTAGCCACGACTGAAGCCCACCAAGAGTAACCTCCAAAACTACTAGTAAACTACTAGTACTTTGTTTTATATACGTGTGAACCTTTAATTGGCTGTATGGCGTATAAACTGTAAATGACTAAGTTTTATTTTTAGCTGTTGGTTTACCTATAAATAAATATAAAATAAATACTCCTGAGTCCGTCCCAGCATAACGTTTACCTCCAAACTCGGTCGCGTACAGAAGCGTTGCGTTTATCTGCATACCATCAGTGACTCATCCGAATATAGAGGGAAGGCAAGGAGAGTACTCACTGGCTGAAATGAGCTGGTCTTTTAGCGCCAGCAGTATTTTAATAAAGTTTTCTCTCTAAGCTTTTATTTAAAATTTCGAAATGTATAACAGAATTTTTTTTTTTGAAATATCGACGACGTTATTACAAGCTTTATATTACTTTCACCTGTCTGTTGTCTGTCTGTCTGTCTGTCTGTCTGTCTGTCTGTAATCAAATCTTGCAAGTTCAATTTGACCCACTTCCCGGTTTCCAATTCAGCTGAAAATTTGCATGCGTGTGTAAATCGGATGACAATGCAATATTTTTATGACATCGAGCTGATCTGATGATGGAGCTGGAAGGTGGCCAAAGAAACTCTGTCATAAAACAACGCAACCCCATCGAGTTTGGGCTCATTTGATTCGTTTTGACGAGTACTTTATGATGCAAGATAATAATAATAATTAAAGCTTGTTTTTTAAAAGTATTTTTAAAATTTCACTTGTTTTAAAATTATTTTTATTCCTAAGTATTCCTGGTCTAAAACTCAAAAAAATAAGAAAGATTAGTGGTGGTAAGTAAGGCTTCTAAAATTACTTTGTTGATTTTATCGAAGATTAAAATAGTTTTTGAAATTGTCATCATCAAAAATGCGCTCAAATTTGCTGTGTGTGGGATTTTCTTTTTACAAGCTTTATATTACTTTCACCTGTCCGTTGTCTGTCTGTCTGTCTGTCTGTCTGTAATCAAATCTTGCAAGTTTAATTTGACCCACTTCCCGGTTTCCAATTGAGCTGAAAATTTGCATGCGTGTGTAAATCGGATGACAATGCAATATTTTTATGACATCGAGCTGATCTGATGATGGAGCTGGAAGGTAGCCATAGGAACTCCGTCATAAAACAACGCAACCCCATCGAGTTTGGGCTCATTTGATTCGTCTTGACGAGTACTTTATGATGCAAGATGATAACAATAATTAAAGCTTGTTTTTAAAAAGTATTTTTTAAATTTCACTTGTTAATATTATTAGTGTTGCTCTTTTTGCAGAAATAATATTTTTCCTCACTTAGAACTGAATTTGAACCGATGATAATTAGTTTTTAACCAACAAAAAATGGAGTAGGTTTAAGAGTCCACGTTTATATTTTTTGGAAAAAAATATCTGTTACAAGTCTTTTATGTGTGTGGTTTATGTCCCAGTAATATATTAAGTTATCTTGATATTACGCAAAAATAACTGTGTCTTGAGTGCCATGATCATGTCTTATGTCGCATGCCTCAACTGTTATCTAAGGTGAATTACATCAAGATTGGTTCAGCAGATTAAATCTAGTAATAAATTTAAAATGTACTTATATTTTATGGTATACTCGTATTTAAAATAAATTGATTGCTGATTTTATAGATATTTTATACCGGGACCATTTCTATTAGAATTCCTATAAAACTATTGTGTAAATGACCACATATTTTTTCAAAAATTGCATATTTTAACTTGGTCGTAATATTTTAAAGTCACAAGTCAATAAATAGAAATACCCTCAGAAATAAAGAACAAAAAAGTCAATCCAACCTAATTTAAATACCTCTATAATAACACTATAGTGAATCTAATTTTAGTCCAAAGGTTTGAATGATTTTTTCTTTTTTACAGTTGAACTATTCTTTTATTTTGTTCCGAGTTCCGATCCTCTATAAGTCTTTTGCTCCAGGCTTTAGTTAGATCAATATTACGGGCCACCGTAACGATCTACAACGATCTACACCCGTTCAAAAGACATCAACGCGACGCCCATAAAATTAATGTACCACCAGCTATAGATTTTAATATTTATATTTTTTGGGAAATTTTATTTCTAATAATAAGTGGTGGTATTTGAAAAACGTTTCTGTCATCCGTTTTTCCCGTGCGATATTTGGGACTCCAAGGTACAACAGATTGGTTACCTTTATAGGCATCTCTGTATATATTATGTACTTTTCATCAGCCTCTTTAGCATAGTAAGACATTGACATAAAGGTAGCAAACTCCTATTCCACTGTCAAGACTAAACTGACATTATAATATCAAGACGCTACTCTTGCTACTCGCGCTGTCATTGCATACAATTTGCAGCTACTCCCAATGTTATTGTGCTCTTACAAACGTCAATTACTCTTGACAGTGGGACGGGAGTTGCTACTCTATGTCAATGTCTTACTATGCTAAAGGGGCAGGTCAGATATGGTCAAACGTAGCCTACGGCCAAACGTGGTCATACGGCCTATTTAGTATGAAAACATGAATAACCAAGAACCAAAAGGTCATATAAAAAATCAACGCGCGATTTCGTAGATCAATTGAATTTTGTCATAATATTTTTACAGGTTGTAGGTACTTATTATGTTAAGCAAGACTAATACATACCATGTGCGGCGCATAATAACATCTTTATTGCTTACACTTTATAGTGGTAATACACTTTATATAGTTAAGGTGGTACATTTAGCTGTGATGTAAGGGGTCACTGTTGGTGGTCGAATGTAAATGGTCACTTTAAGTTTGGTAATGTGGGGCAGGCGCGTGATAGATCTGACTTAGGCGCTTTATACACTAAGCGACTTGCAGCAATTGGTTTTACCTATTATAATATTTAGTGTTAATTGCGCTTCAAATTTGTGAGCCTTAGTTTTAAGTAATGGCGAAGAATTCTAACGATACCAAAGAAAAAAAAACAAAAAACCCCGCCCCCCTTTAGTTATAACCCTTAATGCATGCATAAGCGGGAGCGCGGGTGGTGCACTCGGTGGTGGAATTCATACTATATTTTTCTTTGGTATCGTTAAAATTCCTCATCATTACTTAAAACTTAGTTAGGCTCACAAATTTGAAGCGGAACTAACACTAAATATTATAATAGCTAGATAATAAATCAATGTCATTGGTTAGTTTTTAAAAACCGCTGGGCACAGCCAGTACTTGAAGTATAAATTTCTCAACACAGTCGATTTCAGATATTTCTCGAAATTCCCACGTGAAAAAATCTCGGAAGGTTTCGATCGCATATTGTGTAACTTTTTATACGTTTAGGTGCATTGACCTCCAGACATTTATAATTATGGAGATCCGTAACTAAAATTAGCATTTAGCATCATGAAATAGACAAAACACATTAAGAAACTGTTTCCACAGATTTAATAATAATACTACATATGTGCCGCTTTAAATCTAATTTTATAAGTATTCCACGTGTCAAGCTGGCGCTGCGCTCTACTGATTGCAAATCTTCTTGCGGAGTGTAAAAACAGAACAAAAAGTTCTTCTAGTTCAAAATGAACAGAAAGTTCTCTTGACATTTTGCTTGATATCTTGATTTTTCCTCTTTGGTTTTTCTCAATAAAGGCATTTGCCATTAAAAGAGTTTGACATTATTTACTTTACTTCTTATTTATTCATGTAATTTTGGCTGTTATTTACTTTTTTGCTATTTTTTAAAATAAAAATCTATTGATGATGAAATAGAGAAGGACTGTATCACAAGAGGCTAGAACTGTTTGTTTTGTTTGAAACTAAATTTTCGTGATTCCATCTCAGTTTTATAAAATACAGCAAAATGTAAGTCATTTAATTATACATTTAAAAACCGGATACAAAACCTGAGCTACGAGTACTTACAAAGAACAAAAGCATCTGTTCATGATTACAACGGTGAAATCAGTAGTACTGTCTGTTTGTGAATGAAGTTAGAACTCATTATCACATCGCATGACTTGCAATTGCGAGAGAAACCACGTGGTTCGTGTGTAATAGTTACATCATTTGATATAAGATGCGTTTTCTACTTTTAAGACCAATTTGTTGATTCTGTAAGAAGTCAAGATGAATTGGTAGCAAAACGATACGCATTTTATAACCTTTAAAACTACAAAGAAATATAAATCATATAAAGTTATTTATGTACTGTAAAAAACGTCATTTATTGAAATTACCTTAAGATACTAAATTAAAAAAAACAATAAAGTTGCATTTGATTCCGCACTAGAACGGTAGGGGTATTCAAGGTTTACACAAAATGTTCACAAAATTCGTAAGTATTTAGATTCACCTTTGTAAATTAACTATGCGGGGCGCGGACGCCGGCGCATAACCGCAGCAGCTCCCTGAGGAAGATCCTCGTACAGGATCGAAACGGTCGGCACAAAGGCGAAGTAAATACAAGTGAGTTTATGCTGTTAATTTACAAAGCCATACATATGTATATATGGATGTATAAGGGTGTGTACAAATTCTATTGTTACAAAATTTAAGTCCTGGTTGACGATTGATATAACGCTTCGGCTTAAGAGCGCTTCTGCACTACATACGTCAAATAATATTATGACGATCTGGCACTGAAATCTGGCTCTCTGTGGTAACCATAGTATAGTTAGCTAAGGGCACATTGTTCGTTATACACGTTACTAAATATCAGTAATAATAATAATAAATTGACACATAGTATCAAAACTGGGCCGAAATAATAAAACATACAATAATGCTATATAAGTTTAATTACCACAAAAATATAGGTAACTACCTCGCAGACAATAGGCATTCAAAACAGGCGGAAGTCTTAACAGACAGACAAAGCGACCGAAATTCATGCTAATTATATGTAGAACTAATAAAAAGAGAATTACTGATTATGTAAGAACGCATCTGTCTTTTGCTGTGAAATTTATTTTGTTGATGGCGGCGCCTCACGACTCACGACATTTTTATCTTGTATTTTATTGAATACGTTAAAAATAATTAAGATAATATTATTATGTTTTTCGTAATGTGTTACAGGATCAATGTGTGTGACAATATTTATATTAAAATACAATAACGTCTTACAGAGTTATTTAGGATTTTTTTCGTTGGACGTTGGGATGCATTAAATTATATTAAAATTTGTTTATTTGCCTAAAAGTTTACACTGTAATTTTTACTTACTAATGAACCCCACACTAGGCTAAAGCCTGTATCGTGGTTATATTATGTACGTTAATTTAATTATATTATACACCTATTTTAAATTTTCTATATAATACATTAACATTTGCATAAAAAGTACATGTAATTTCACAAAACAAACTTTGAATTTTTTACCAAAGAACGTTTTTTTGTAGCGCTTAAGAGATGTACACGGTAACTATTAGATTTTTTGTTAAATTATTCCATAAATTAATTCCATGTTAAATTGATCAATGTAGGAAGGTTTAAAGTTAAATATTGAAACAATATATTCCGTAATATTACAAAATTTGATGGATCAGATACAATTAATTTTGAAACTCTGCCATTATCGACCATAAATCTAATAGCTTAACTTATATTTATACTTTGATTAGCAAATATATTTATGCATAAATAATAATAATTTGGTTAAAATCTAATTATCATATTCATAAATCACTAATAAAATATGATACCTCTATACGTTGATCTAAAGATGGCGATAGATATATTCTGCAATTTTTATGCAATTATTTAAATAAAACTTTCCCAGTTTTGATCAGAGGTCACGGGTTCTAATATGGCTACTAGTATTTTTTTTGTACAGTCAACTACAAAGAGATGTATCCATGTTAGGCTTACAAAATGAAGTAAATTTTCATTTGCCACAATGAACCCTTGGTTCGTGACATTTCTAGTAGCAATCAAACTTTATATTATCATCGACTCGTTTAATATGCAACAATGATGTATCCCACTACTTTTCCTTAGGTGATACATAATAATAGCATTAAAAATGAATCGAATATAGTAAAAGATTTGGTGGATACTGAAAATGTCCCGAAGTAAGGGTAAATAATTTTTTCATACTAAAAGTTCCTTCATTTTGTAAGACTAACATGGATACATTTCTTTGTAGTTGACTGTACATTGTAAGTTTTAATTTTTTTAAAACTACATTGTAGGTTAGCCTTTGACGACAATCTCAAGTTATGTTAAGCGGCGATGCGCTATAGATGGTAGCAGACTAAATTTAGAAGGCGGGATAAATCCATTCCTGGCTTCACTGAACATCATGCCGGAACACGATCCATGCCCGCTTGGCGACACGGTTTTGTCCAGTGGGTGGTAACTAGCCACGGCCGAAGCCTACCACCAGTCATATTTGTATGGATGCTTTAACGTGACACGTGTGAATTATCTTGACTAATATTATAAACGTGAAAGTTTGTAAGAACGTATGGATGTGTTTCATGTCTAAACGGGTAGACTGATTTAGCTGATATTTTGTGTAGAGACAGCTTAGACTCATCTTTGTAAATAAACGGAAAAAACTAACTTGTATTTACTTCGGCTTCGTGCCGACCGTTTTGATCCTGCACGAGGATCTTCTTCATTTGAATTTAAATACTCACGAATCGTTTAGTGTAAAAATAGATAGCTTAGACCCTGGAATAATACATAAGCTATATAAAACCGCTGACCGCTAAGCGCAGCTAGTGTTTTATAAAAATCAAGTTTAAAGCCTTTGACCAACTTGTCACCAAACGGTATCCAAACAAACCTTGAAGCCACAGCTTAAATATATGACGTGTGAATACTTTAAAGATGTACAAACAGAGCAATTTGCATTGAATGGGTCAGTAGTCTGTGGCGATTGAAGGTTGGGGAAAGTGTTGGACTTGTACATTGTTTGGGATGACCATTGTTTGCTTTAATGTAATCCTACATGTACATTAGCAAACGTAGTGTAGGGTGTCCTTGGGCGAGATGAGGCGATGATATCCGGAGGGTCGCTGGGAGTGGGTGGAGGAGGAATATGGAGGACTGAGTTGAGTGGCGCGTGCCATCACGGCGGCCTGTGGACGAATGTAGAGTTTTATCTAGATGCTATCAAATGGGTGTCCTGGTTGAATAACTGGCATCTTATAAGATCTTATTTAGGAGGCTGTTGTTAGTATAATATACTGCAGGCCTTGTAGAATCTTGGTGGACTGAGCCTACTTTAAAAAAACTGGTTGAAAACAATCAATATTGTTGTCATTTGACAGTGGTATTAGGATAGCCTGCGGGATTATTCCGGTCCAAAATAGCTTCTCGTTTTGCTGGCGCCCACTGTCAAATTTTAACAAAATTTTGAAAAAAATCTTCAAAATTCTTACGATGCCAGTACAAACTCAAAAGCAACTTTAATTTTTTTTTATTTAGCATCTTTTGGGCGCCTCAAAGTGGCGTTTTTTAAAATAAAAATGTGTTTATAGGTTATTTTTTTTGCTCACGTTTTGCTGCGCCGCCGTCTCTTTTTTGTGCAGAATTTAGGCCCTGTTCTGTTGTAGTACAAAACCTTTTTTAACAGCAAAATGTTTTTCCCCCTTGTATTAAATACTATCGCGACTTAATCAAATATTTTTCAAGCGTCTTATGATTGTTTAACTAATCGATATATAAATATTTAATTTTACATAAGCATGTTATATTATAATGGTATCTAAATGTTTATTCTATGATTTTTAAATAATTTTATTATAAAAACAAAGTCATCGTATAATTATTATAAATGCGACCCATAGAGTATTTGAATGTGTTTTACCTGTTGTGTAATAATGTGTTTTGAGTGTTGTTGTTACCTTTTCATGCCTTAACTTTTTAGAGAGAGTTGTTTAGATATTATAATATATTTTATATGTTACAGACGAAGAAGCCGAATGCCCGCGCCTGCTTTTATGAGTTGATGGACCTCAACAGCCCGATGTTTTACAACTTTGTCGTATAAAAATGTAGTATACGAAAGTATTTATGTAATATTAGCTGCCTCCAGCCATTTTACCCGCTGTACAGTAACCTATGTGTTATTCCAGGGTCTGCGCTATGTCTATACTAAATTTCAGCTCAATCGGTCCATCCATTTAGGCGTGAAGAAGTAACAAACATACACACTCACAAACTTTCGCCTTTATATTTAGTATTAGTGTGATTATACCGATGACAGTATTTTAATTGTATATCGTACAGTCAACTACAAAGAGATGTATCCATGTTAGTCTTACAAAATGAAGGAACTTTTAGTATGCAAAAAATATTTACCCTTACTTCGTGACATTTTCAGTATCCACCAAATCTTATACTATAGGTATATTCGATTCATTTTAAATGCTATTATTACGTATCACCTAAGGAAAAGTAGTGGGATACATCATTGTTGCATATTAAACGAGTCGATGATAATATAAAGTTTGATTTCTACTAGAAATGTCACGAACCAAGGGTAGTTCATTGTGGCAAATGAAAATTTACTTCATTTTGTAAGCCTAACATGGATACATCTCTTTGTAGTTGACTGTACATATACACTAGTAAACTAGTTTTCTAGAACGGATTAGGTAATGCGGTCCCTGAATCCTGAAATTACACATCACCGTTCCTAATGATTAAAAAAAAATTGTAGGCTTAAAATATTTTAAAGTAATAACATGTTCATACCCTTCACCTATTAATAAAATAAATCATGTACTTCAGAAAGCTGCGTTACTACAATCTAAAGCGAACAAGAAAGCAAGTAGAGTTCAACCAGTTTGAATCTGCTGTTCATTTTCATAGAGTTCGGTAACAATTTAACTTGTGATACAGGCGCAATTAAAAAATGGTTGACGTCTTAGGTAATTTTATGTTGAGAATACATTGACTAATTTTGTATAAACGTATGATATAATTAATAGATACTATCAAAAATTACATAAATTGTATACAATGAATAATTAACACAAATTGCCCGCACACAGCTGTTTGCTAAATTGAAATATTATGCATTGACGTACGTTTAAAATCTTATTCGTAAAGTTAATTGCTCTAAAACAAGACATCTGCGAAAATTTGCGAGTGATATAAGAAGCCTATGTGTTATTCCAGTGTCCAAGCTATGTTTGCCCTGGATGAATGCTTCGGCGTACCCGCTGCCCCGGCTTTATGGCGTCCCGCAGGAACATCCCCAGGTTTTTTAGTGGCTATATCCACGCCGCACCCATCTTCGGCGGGGGAGTCCCACATACCATTCACATTCACCCCGGCGTGGGGTGATGATGCGTAATTTTTTCAGCTCAATCAGTCCACCCGTTTAGGCGTGAAAGAGTAACAAACATACATCCAGACATCCATACATTCTTACAAACTTTCATGTTTATAATATTAGTAAGAAGTCATAATGTAATATTATGTTGTTTATTTTGTTTTCTACTCGTATCTTTTACTCAAATGAAGAGAAAATCACTCAATGACCACTTCAATTTTATTTGTAAAGCTCGCAGTCGCATTCATGTTTTCTATTTATGTTCGTCTTTTTAACAACGTTCGTCCCGCGGTGTTACGTATAATAAAAAAGATTTTTTCTCATACGGATTAAAAGTACGTTGCATATAATCTTCGAAGTATATTGCAAAAGTGCTCCAATGTAGCCTATTTTAATAAATGAATTTTGAGTTTGAAAAGGAAATAGTGACTGATTGACTGATCTATCAACGCACAGCCTAAACCGCTGGACGGATTGGGTTGAAATTTGGATGATAGATAGGTTCTATGACTTAGACCTCCGCTCAGAAAGGATTTTGCCATGCGGGCAAAGCCGCGAGCATAAGCTAGTAAATTATACACGAAATATGCTGTCAGTTAAGAGTCAATATTTAAGTCTATGGTACCTGCCAAGTTTCTGCTTAATTTTATTCATTTACCTACTTAAACTAATTTAAGTAGTAAAGTATTTTAAGATCTTCAAGCGTGAAGAAGAATAACAAGCTATCATTACTCACAATTTTTGCCTTTATAATTATTTTTATATTATTTTCGCGAAATGAAGCGTCGACTTTTAAGCGTAGGATGTGACTAACACACCAAACTCTCACATTTATAATACTAGGTAGTGAGATTTAGTCAATGAATCTTTATGTTATTTTCTAAAAAAGTTATGCAATTTGTGATGAAATTCGTTGTTTTGGAGTTAACAAAACGATTATTCTGTTTAGGTAGAGATTGGCACAGATAAGATGGCGCAATGTTTTGGATGTCCAATTTATTTTTGGGTGGGTCTCATTGAATTAAAATAAAGCTATAAAATATCTTTACCCGTGTGGCAAATCTTTTCATAGCGGTGCTCTACATCATAAAACCTATCTGTGTTCCAAATTTCAGCCCAATCTGTTCAGTGGTTCGCTGTGCGTTGATAGAAGAGTCAGTCAATCTGTAACTCTTTTTTTGTTTTGATTATATAAAAGGAAAACGTGACTGACTGACTGACTGATCCATCAACGTACGTTCCATACCACTTAACGAACTGACGAAATATTTAGACTCAAAAGTTTACAGTGGACTTCAATCTTAATTAAACTATATTAAGATCCACAATGAGCCGTTTTATCGCTTAGGGGAATTTCTTCCAAAAAGGTTTTAGATGTAGTGGATTAAATTAAAGAGACTTTATAATATATATTATATTATAATCAACATACATATTAAGTGCATGAGAATACATAACAACACATTCATAAAGTAATCGTACTCTACAGAAAACATAAAAACGCATTTTCAAAGTGGTCCATCTCCCATATTTGGGAGTAAACATTCTAATCTAACCGTTTAGGACCAAAACACGTTTGCACTTGCTAACACTCTCACGCACTAATTATGTAATGGAAGATCGACCTGAGGAGAAAGTGCATCTGCACTACGCTTCGCTAAATTATTTGCTATACTCGCTAAAAATCTGACTTTTCTGACGTAATTTGAAGAGCCTGGTTTGAGTTTCGACGCATCCGGACATGCGTAGGATGTGTTTTTTTTTCTTTAAGAGAAAGAAGGCTTCTAAAGAAATCTAAATTTTTAACCTTCTGGTATAATACTAAATTATTAAAAAAATAAAAACACCAATTCTTTATATTATCCCTATACACATTTCCATATTTGCCTGATCTTCAGCATCTCTTATGTAAGGTTTAGTGTCTCTCATATTAATTTAATTGAAGCAAAAATTACTTCTTAAGGCCCTTGAAACTCGGTCAAAAATGATTGTTACTTATAGAAATTTGATGTCAAGGGCTTATTATGTCACATGTAGGTTTGTATATCTTTTTGTGTTTTATATTTATATGTAAATTAATACTGGCCTAATTTCAAAATCGCTTAGTAACTGTAGGTGTGGAGGAATTTTTAAAAATATTTTCTGCCACAACAATTCCGAAAAGCTTTTATAAATGTATTTACAATAAAACTTGTATATTTATGGTAATTATTGCAAGACTTAAAGAGATTGTATTTTATGTTACGCATTCAAGCAATCAGTATGTAGGTGTAATGTAATATGTAAAGCCACATTATTAACATATCTTTTACAACATTCGTAATGCATCACTTGAGGCGAGATTTATGCTGATTGACTAATTCACCGGTCCAAAGTAATTGTCGAATCCACTAATTATGGCAAATTAGGTGGGTATTATGACTAGTAATTTAGTTCAGTAGGTGATGCTTAGGTAAGTGAGTAAGTGGCCAGTAACATCCGTGCGGCACTGGACCATGTTTTGAAACAAACCTGTATCACTCACCCACCGGTAAAAGTAAAAGTGACTCGCCAAAAACAATGGCCGCTAAATCGAGTTTGCGGATACCATGGGCATCTGACGGCCACCTTCACTTCGCATATCGGGAAGTCGATCGGTGAAGTCATCGCTTTCAATTCGGACCGCCTCTCCGATAGGGTCAAGCTACCTGACGTGACATCTCGATTCACGATAATGCGTAAGTCGAGTTCCACTTACAGGGTTGCGCAACTACTCCAAATCCGAATGAACACACTCGTTACAAAAAAGGAGGTTTTTATTTACAGAAAACTTACAACAATATAATACATATTAACATCTAGGATGCGATCACATGATTTACATTAATGAGTCAGTTTTAATTTAATGATGGGGGGCTCCGTATGATGATGAGGGAGCGGGGACACCGTATGAGTCAGCGGGGACACCGATCGTCGCGTAGGCGATGGGAGCGGAGTAGGAGATAGAGGCGCCATGACCACCGGAGTATCCTCCGTGACCACCGCTGGAGTAACCACCGCTGGAGTAGCCACCGCTGGAGTAGCCACCGGCGTATCCGCTGTAGCCACCAGCGTAACCGGACGCGTAACCTTCCTCAGCGGAGTGGTACTGGGCGACCTGGATGGCCTGCTGCAGATGGTCGAGCTCAATGCCTACGATCCTCTCATGAGGCACGCCGTACACGGGAGCTGGGGCACCGTAGTGGGAGGAGATGCCGTGAGAACCGGAGGTCTGGTAGGCCTGGTTGTGGATCTCGTCCTTAAGGATGATGTGCTTGACCTTCTCGAGTAGATGGGGGTCGATGTGGTAGCCTTCTGAGGACTGGTGTCCTACGGGCACTGGGTGATAAGGTCCGCCGTGGCTGAGGCTGCCGGAGATGGACGAATGGGATGAAGGGGCGTAGCTGTATCCGCCGACTGGGGGCTCGGCCACGGCGCAGCCGATCAAGGCGAGGGCGATCTGTGGATAGAGAACTATTTTAGTTTTCGAACTAAATTTACTCACTTAAAACTGGGTCATGAATGGAAGTACTAAAATATAATGAGCGATAGAATTTGGGAGATCGCTATTCCATCCAATGTTTTGTGATCCAGTTTGCAGATACATTGATTCTAGTATTTTACGCTAATTCTATCGTTTTATTTTGCACGTTTAAGACTGATGATTTTCGTCAACATTGACTACCAATTTTTTATTTAACTTTTCCCAAAAACGGTCAGAGTTTAACTCAAAACTCAGTTAAAATCCCAGAGGGTGTTAAGCCCATAAATTTGAATATCCACTGGCACAAATCACTCCAGCAAATCCATGACACATCAATCCTTTTCACTATAGCCTGATGTTAAACACTGTCACTTATAACGTTTTTTTTTTCACTGCACTCCGAGGTCCGAAACTTACAATGCTCCACTTGGCCATGTTTGATGTGTTCTGTGGCACTGGTAGGGAAGGTGTGATGCTAAAACTCGCAAAGCCTCCGCTTTTATACAGGGTATTCTGCCATACACTTTTACTTCGCGATCTGAGCCGCTGGACTGTCGAGGACGATTGGGGCTTACAAATTATGAACTATTTTTTTTTCGGGTAAAAGGTTAGGCGTGCAACTAAAAATTGATCTATATATTTATCGGTCGGATTATTATATTATTTTGTTTAGTTTTAATTTTATATTTACTGAATATTTATTGGGAAATTATTATAACGAATGTAGATTAATGTTTTTAAAATCTTAAACGTAAACTTTCACTATAATGACGTTATTTTTTTTGTTATTTCTAGACTTTGTCTGTAACGGGATATTTTTTTTATTAACTCATGTTTTATCTATTTTTCTCAGAATTAGCTTGTAATTAATTTTACTTATTTCTTATTTCGACTTTTACTGATTTAAACTTCGATGTTTTTATTGATACTTTTAAGATTTCCATTATTTAATATGGAAATCTTAATAAAACATGTGCATAAATCTATAATATGTATATTTTAGAGTCCTTAACCATAAGGTTAAGGACTCTAAAATATACATAAAGAGGGATTAAGGGTCATAAGACCCTAAATTAAATTTTCCTAATAGAAATTTACTTATTATGTAACAAATTAAATTATAACTCAGTAGTTTTCCTTATACTTTGCCAAAATTATAATATTAAAACATCTGACATAATGATCATTTATTATTATGACCTCTGGCGATTAGTTTCTACACGCCCAACAACTCCAATACTTTTGCAATATCCGTTAGAAATAAATAGTTACCTACTCATATTATGTCGTATTCTAATATTATTACCATATATTAAAACTTTATTATATACCAAGTTATAAGAAATAGTCATAACTACAAAACAGAGGTAAACAAATAAATGATGATCTTATCGCATAAAGCAATCTTATTAGAAGCGGTCTTGTGCGCTGAAAATACCTTAGATGACCTGAGACTTTAGTTATTCTGATCTGAGCTACCTACATACTAAATTTCAAGACAATCGATCTAAGCGTATATAGATTTAAGGGGATGTCATACAAATGCGACAAACTAGAAATACTTTTAAAAATAATAAAAGTGTTATCTTTATATTTCAAAATTCTTCATATTGTGCTAGCGAGAGAATTGCACGTAAGGACGAAACTCTTAACGGGTCGTGTCTGAAAATATTCTGCAATAAGCTTGCTGAAAAAATAAATGATGGCACCCTTAGCAATCGAAATGCACTTGCATAATTGCACTCAAACAAATACTGCTCGCATTAAGACATTCCTAACATTCAGGCTAATTCTAACTCAATTAGACATACTCGTACATACACAATACATGTCGCAGCCATGTGATTAAATAGCCGGTTAATTAGATGCCTAGGCCGATCGAAGATAGTTTCAAAACTTTACTTTACCTTGTTTGTACGAGTTGAATGGATTTTTGCACAAATAGTACCTGTTACAATTTTTTAAATCTAATTATGCCGACCGTCAAGATGGTGGGATCCAGTCTGGGATTTCCATGAAACATATTCCAATATTTAGTATCTATTTAGTACCTCCGATCAAAATTTAGGTACCTCAACAGAAAAGGGGCCTTTGGCCATGATCTCGCATGATGTTGAACCTAGAAGGCGAGATAAATCCCTCGATAGCTTCACTGAACATCATGAAAAACACTGTCAAAATGATCGCTTGGTGATACAGTTTTGTCCAGTGGGTGGTAGCCAGCCACGGCCGAAGCCTATACCACCAGTTGATATGATTATAATATTATACTCGCTAAGTATATTATAATATCAACAGTCGGCATCGAATCGCCAAGTCAAGTAAAAAGTGGATCTTTCCACGCCACGAAGCCGAAATCGAACGAACGGTGCCAAACGGTCGGCACGAAGCCGAAGTAAATACAAGTGAGTTTATGCCGTTTATTTACAAAGAAATAATGGCTCATCCGTAACATCCTTTTCTCAAATCTGTACTGATTTGAGTATTTTTTTATATCTACTTGGATCACTCAAAGTTTAATGACTTGCGACTCGGCGTACCTGGGCTTACTATGAAAGCCATTTCTGATTGCATGAAACTAATTCTAGTAATTTTATTGTCAGTATATTTTAAATTTATCAACAATCAAACTTATTACTGATGTAAGAATCGTTATGAAGATTTTAACGATATGAGATAATAAAATTTTAACGATATGTGAGAAATCAATTTCGTAACAAAATACTAATGTGTAAACTAATACATAGGAACATCTTAGCATCATAACATTGTTAAAAGTTATGATTTTATTTTCTGCGCCCTGACTTCAGTAGATATTTGGTATGTTGATTTTTAAAGTTAGATCTATTGTTAGATGTACTATATCGATATACATAGTTATTATATGTTATTTTGTGTTTTAAATAGTAGGTTTAGTATAGGATTTCACAATGATGTGAAATTATAGGTGCACTGCACCAACGCTTCTTACTCAACTCATAAGATGTTAAGACTTTTTAGCCCAGTAATTTCACTAAAGTCTATACATATTTTATTGTAAAATTTTGTAGTTGTAAGTTACTTTACTACCTTTTCCTATTAATGCCTTAAAATCAAATAAATTTCGATGTTTTAAAAAGGTTTTATGACCGAATCGAGTTACATAATAAAATGTCCCACGATTTGAATATTATGTTCGCAAATTCGTCTTTAGGTCAAGACTCCAAAAGAAGGTCTTTGGCCCCATTTAATTATCATTAATTTAAACAAATAATTACGTAATTGCGTAACCCTTAAGTTCAAAGTTTTCCAAATTAATAAATACACTTGTGTAGATACTGGCATGAAAGATGGGTACAGATTTGTAGGACTTGGTTATTTTCTTGCGCTGTATGTTTTACACTAGAAGTAAACGTATGGAAGAAATAATATTTGATATTTAAATTTTATCTGCAGGGTTATTCACTTATCCATCAGGGAACCGAACCGAAGACCGAAATATCAAAAATGTATGAAATGACGCATTAAATCGATACGACGTAATATGCCATTTCACACATTTTTGACAATTCGGTACTTGGTTCGGTTCCCTGACGGATAAGTGAATAGCCCTGCAGACCTCATTGCAATAAATTATTGTAAGTACAGATAGTAGGTACTACTCGTATATTATAATAATTGTTATCCAACAAGGCAATGCTGCCAGGTTTTGGGCACGCTGCCATCAATCAGATTTACTGTAAATTGGCGTATATTTAGTCGATGTGTGGTTAAAACAAGTTGATGTTCTTTATTTCTGTATTGTTCCATTTTTTCTAAATAAAGAAACATTATTTAGATAAAATTATAATAAATATTTATTTATTAACATAATTTAACAAAAAACAAAGGGTGTACAAATAAATGTTTTTACTTTTTGGTATACCTACTAATTTTCAAAATTATTCGGAATTCATTCAGCAGGGTTATTCACTTATCCGTGAAAGAACCGAACCGAATACCGAATTGTTAAAAATGTATGAAATGACGTATTATGTAGATACAACTTGACATGACATGTCACGTCATTTCATACATTTTTGACAATTCGGTATTCGGTTCGGTTCCCTAACCGATAAGTGAATAGCCCTGCTGAATATTTTTTAGGCAATCTTTTGCTAATAAAAATATTTAGTGGCCTCATCTATAATGTATAATTTGAATACATAATCACAGAGAAGAAAACTAAGATCGTTACATTAATGATTATATCAGAGAATGTGGGCCAAGGTTCGTAAAACTGTATTTTTACGTGATTTTAATTTAAGCTATGATTAATTAACAACTTGTTACGTGGTTTATGTGTTATACTATAATTATGTTGTTCGTAATTATAAGTTGAGAATGTATAGCCGACTTAGAAATTTGATGAATAATTGTTTCAATTCTGTGGTTACTTCCATGAGTATACGAGTACATTAATTTATTTAACGGATACCTATTTTTTTATTAGCCTTTGACTATGATCTCGCGTGATGTTAACCGACGATGCGACCGTAGATGGTAGCAAACTAAACACATATAGCGGGATAAATCCTACCCTTTTTTGACCCAGGCATCATCACTCCACGTCGGGGGGCGCGGGGCGGTATGTGGGACTCCCCCGCCAAAGATGGGCGCGGCGGGGATACCCACTAAAAAACCTGGGGGTGTTCCTGCTGGACGCCATAATGCCGGGACAGCGGGTATGCCGAAGCACTCATCCGCGGGGGTTAAATCCTACCCTGGCTTGACCGAACATCACCTTGGAACACGGTGGAAAAATAATAGGTATAAGGGTTGTTTTTAAACGATTCGGAATTCTAAAGATAAATTTATACTTAAATTACATATATAGATACAATTCATACAGATTAACATGTAGATTATTCAATGAATTAGAACTGACAATGGCTTAGAAATCAACTTCCGTACCGTGAGTGTGCAAAAAGTTAGAACATACTCGTACAAGTTCACACAATATACAATGTCATCGCGTGTGCACAAACTATGACAAAATGTGTGTATGAGATAGGGTTAGGGTTGGCGAGTTTCATCTAAGTGAATTTAAAATTTTTGTGCGAAGTTATGAAGATAATCGTAATGCGAAAGTGAAAAAGTTTTGCCATGTGAAAATTGATCAAATAAATAAATAATAATAAATAAATAAATATTTCAGGACGTGTCACACAGCGCCACCTAACCCCAAACTAAGCAACTTAATGCTTGTAGTATGGTGGTAAGGATAACGGATATAATACTTATATACTTTTCTTTTGTAAATACATACTTATGATAGATATTGAAAAACCACCCAGACCAGAAGCAAATACCTGTGGATCACACAAACATTTGTCCCATGCGGGCATCGAACCCGCACCTTCTGCGTTGCAGGCGGGTATTAGCCCACCGCGCCACAGAGGTCGTCAAAATCATAATTAAGCTAATAACTCAATTACTACATATTATTATGACTCTACTATTATGATTTTTATTCATTTTTGCTTAGCCTGTGACCACGAGCTCGCGTGACGTTAAGCACACTATGACACTTTATTTTATTCTTTTTTAAATACTATTATGTATACATTGAGTTATATCTGCATTAATTTAAACTTCATCTAGAATGGCGAATCATCATTAATTTAGCGCTGTGAAGTATTTTTGAGATTTTATAGATATACCGATATATTTTGTTTTTTTATTTCACAAGTTTAGGTACGTTTCTTTAAAACTATTAAATATTCAAAATTAAAACATATTAATATGATAATATTATTTTGCTAAAAACCACAGATTTTGTACACATATCTAAAGCGGATGTAGACACACACATTATTTAATAAAGTATTTACTTAAACTAAACTTGAAGCTTTAGTTTACATAATATTAAAAGTCAAATGTCACTAGAAACTCCTTCGCAGCCTATAACCTGACAGCCCTAGTTCGTCACGAGCTGTCAGTGTCAAAGGGTCAATGACCCGGGGCTTGATAACATCCGCATGATTGATGGGTTACCTACGATAAGAAGCTATTGCCTGGAGGTATTATTAAAGTTAACAATCATGTTAACTATACAATAATTAACAATTATTTATATAATTATAATATAAATAATAATTTTATCAATTAATTAAACGTTACAGAACCATTATTTAAATATGTAGGTATATATAGCAAAGCCACCCAGACTTTGCTAGTCTGGGAATTCTATTCCTATTCTGTAGATCATACAAATATTTTTTCAAGGCAGAAATCGAGCCTCGCGCACTATTCCACACATTGACCTCAGTCAATCACAGAAAATCACTACATCGTCGCACCCCTCGTCCGTCTGTCCCTATGTTTGTTTAAATCTAAAAACTACGAAACAGATATTGATGCGGTTTTCATTAAAAGTATGTATAATCTAATATATAAAATTCTCGTGTCACAGTTTTCGTTGCCATACTCCTCCGAAACGGCTTGACCGATTTTGATGAAATTTTTTGTGCTTATCCGGTATCTATGAGAATCGACCAACATCTATTTTTCATCCCCCTAAATGTTAGGGGTAGTCCACCCCTAAATTTTTTTTTTTTTATTTTTTAGACAAAATTTTTAATTTCTATTTTTTTATGATACAACATACAAAAATACATACAATCCTCAATTTTCACCCTTCTACGATCAACCCTTATTTTTTAATAGCCATTTTAGTAATTTAATCATTTTTCCTCTCCGGTCGAAAACTGATCAATCGTCACTTAATTAGTTATCCCCGCCAGATGTCTACAGGTGTCACTTCTGACCAAGTAAACAGCACGGAGTAGGGATGATAACGAAGCCGGTCTCCTTTCTTTCTCACTCCCTACACAGTTGTCGGCCATCATTATTGTTAATGCATCAAGTGTAGTAGTAACGTTGACAATTATTATTTTGCTATCTCAGTGTAACTCTCATATTAACTTTTAATCATTCCTATTTTATCAATAATAATTAAATTATCAATTTTGAGTGTATTTTGCACGATTAGTTAATCAAGTGATTTTATAACCTCAAAAGTACTCAACACGTGACACGAGCTTTCAATAACAACGGATTTTGTGTTGTAAGTATACTTTTTTTTATTTATATCGAAAATGTTGTTGATCTTATAAAAATGTAATTTTAATTTAATTTAACCTCAATGACGTTTTTTATTTATAAGTAGGTTTTAAAATTGTATGATTGTTTAATATTATTATACACGTAAAATTTAAAAGATGTGTGAAACAATAGGGATGTAGAAAAGGTCAAAAAATTTAAAAATACTATTTAATTTTATTTAAAAAATGTAATTGAACAATTAAGATTTTCATAGTTTCCAAAAAATCAATCATTATGAATCTTTATTTTGAAATGTCAATGGAAATATTGGTTGTATGAAAAAATTATAAGAGACAATGTTTTCATAAAATTTAATTTTTTACTTTTGTTTGAAAATTTTTTCCATAAAATAATGCTTATTTCACGCATATACCACATTCTTACATACATACATACAATATATACATTCTAAAATACATACATACTTCCAATAAGTAAGCTATTTTTTGTCTACACTAGAAATTACTAGGAAATTATTTATATGGCAAAACAACGTTTGCCGGGTAAGCTAGTAGTAGTATAATAATTATAATCAGTTAATGTACATAAAAAAAAGGAAAATTCAAAACCTGCCCCCTATTGAAAGTAGACATTATTAATAACACATTAATAAATAAATAAATATTTCAGTACATTTCACACAGCACCACTTAACCCAAAGGTAAGCAAATTAATGCTTGTGATATGGTGGTTAGGATAACGGATATAATACTTATATACTTTTTCTTTTGTAAATACATACTTATAATAGATACAGAAAGCCACTCAGACCAGAAACAAATATCTGTGGATCACACAAATATTTGTCCCTTTCGGGAATCGAACCCGCAACCTATTGCGTTGAAGGCGGGTATTAGCCCACCGCGCCACAGAGCTCGTCAAAGACTACACTAAGTGACCATAATTAATCAATAATAACTAAATTATTTGCATCCACACACACATGGTCAACACGGCGCACCTGTTAGTCTTTCTATTGACTATTACGTTAAGGTGTAAGGTCATACGACCATCTATCTTGTTGCCTTGACACTTGAAGGCCTCAGGGTAATTGGTTAATCAGTAGCATTTCACACTTTAAATATAACTTTTTTATTTAAAACGACTATTAGTTTGAAACTTCTAATGATTTTTGACTATTTTTGTTTGGCTACGCGGGCAAAATCGCGAGTTCAAGCTAGTAATTAATAAAAAGCGTAGATGGCAGCGGAAGAACCTAAAAGGCGGAATAAATCCCTCCAATCAATTCACTCTCTCTTTTGAGAATGTAGGATTTTTCCAAATCACACAAAAAAAAATCATAGTACTGATGGACTGAATTGATTGGAGGGATGTACTCCGCCATTTAGGTTTCATCCACTACCATCTACGCTTTTTATTAATTACTAGCTTGAGCTTGCGACTTTGCCCCCATAGCTAAATCTTTCTATAGCGGAAGTTTACGTCACAAAACCTGTATTATGTATTCCAAATTTCAACTCTATCCGTTCAGCGGTTTGAGCTGTGCGTTAATACGAGTAGATCAGTCAGTAACTCTTTCCTTTTATATAATTAAATATAGATTAGCCCTTGAATTTGACAAATTTTGAAATATAATTTCATAGAATTAATAGTGAAATTACTGGGCTAAAGAGTCTTAACACATTATGACTCTTGAGTAAGAAGCGTTGGTGCAGTGCTCCTAGCATTTCACATAATTGTGAAATCCTAGGTAACACTGTACTGATTATGGGCAGCCGTTATCTTTTAACATCAGGAGAGCGTCTTGGTCGTGTTTCTACGTCATCACATAAAAAAAAAATTGAAAATTCCTTAAGAACAGCCCTCCATAATATAATTGCAGACATTTTAAAAGTGTTTCCAGTTTGATATAATTTAAAATGGCATTAAAAAAAATTTTTTTCAAAAAAAATTCTTTCAAGAATTTTCAATAAATTTATTCTATGAATTTGTTTCCAAATTTGTCAAGTAGTGCGAGCGAGAGAGCGTCACTCGATATACATATACGCTCTTAAGCAACGATACGGATGAAGATGGTAACAGACTAAACAAAGAAAGTGGTATAAATCCCTCCCTGGCTTCACTGAACATCATGCGGGAACACAATCATAATAACCGCTTGGGAACACGGATTTGTCCTGTAAGCACAGAGTACTTTATAATATATGAAACCTGTAAGTAACCAGCCACGGCAGAAGCCAGTATAGCGAGTGTTTTTTTTTTAATATTCAAAATACAAGTTTGAGCATTCGTACATCTAACGACAATCATAATAATAATTAATATATATTTCAACTACCAAAAGGGCTGGCAGCTACCTCAGACAACGCATCAGTATTGCCATCCAGAGAGGTAATGCTGCCAGCATTTTGGGAATAATGCCTTTTTAGATTTCGTTTTATATTATAATATTAGTATAATAGGCTACGGGTGCTGCAATACTTCGGCCATATTGCGCGTAGAGATGGTGACAATCTGGAGAGGCTTATTGTAACGGGCAAGGTAGAGGGCAAGAGGCCTAGAGGAAGAAGTCCTAAACGATGGTCAGACCAGGTCACGCAACAGCTGGAAATTTCCGTCAGCGAAGCACTCCACACTGCCGAAGATCGGGCCCAGTGGAAGAAAATAGTTTGGAGAAAGCAGCATGAAGGGAGTCACGATCCTCAACTTTGAGGGACCGACTGAAGAGAGAGAGAGTATAATGGTTTCATCATCATCATCATCATCTCAGCCGTAAGACGTCCACTGCTGAACATAGGCCTCCCCTTTGGACCTCCATATGTACCGGTTCCATATATAATAGTTTAGTTTTAGTTAATTATTTAGTTTTATTGTATACACTTGTTTAGTTTTTGCATCAACGAGTATCAAATAAAATGAGATTACTCTTTCTACTACTATTAAGTACTTAATCATATAATTATTGTTCTATTTAATAAGCTAGTTCAAATGTCAGTTTACATAACTAAGCTGAAAGTGTAATCTTGTGGTTAGAATCATAATTTAGACCTACTCCATAATGTTATACTAATTTTAGAAAGCTAGGAAATGCCTTATGTATAACTTAAGCCAGACCATTTTTAGATTTGTCCTTATGTTGCGAATGGCCATGGAAATTACATAAGAAGTATTATATTATTAGATACAAAATTAATAAAAACTCCAAAATTATTTAATTAACTCATACCTATTATAAAGTAAATATATGTAATTAATCATTTTGGAACTGTTATTCATTTTAAACTCTAATTTTATAATCTCTTTCTTATTTATTTCAACTTACATTTTTTTCCTTGTAGTATCAATATTATTTACCAACGACATTTTAATTTTTGGAAACATTGTTTATGCAAAGCTATGTTACAATTTATTATTATAATACCCCCATCTATGTTTTGTTTTATGTGATGTAGTAGAAGACAAGCAAGACACTCTCCTGATGTTAAGAGATAACGCTGCCCATAATCAGTACAGTGCTACTTAGGATTTCACAGTGATGTCAAATTCTAGGAACACTGCACCAACGCTTCTTACTCAAGAGTCATAAGATGTTAAGACCCTTTAGCCCAGTAATTGCACTAGCTACAGTGCCCTCCTACCGAAGCACAGTAATGTTTGCATATCTCTGCTCAGGTGGTAGAATAACTCGACCTCCTGTAAAGGAAGTCTACCCCCCGGTTAAATCCCACAGTGGTTTGGAGCACTTGGATTTTCATTAGATCTCGTCTCCATTACTTGAAATTTTTTTTTTCGTAGGATATTGTTATTGTAGCATATTAGATACAGGCGCGCATCGGAAACTGACATAGGTAGAGAAGACACCTCTACATAGCAATACTAATAAATATTACATTTTATCATATACCTGACAGCGTGCAAATTGGTATTTATCCACAATCCACAGCCATACAAAATGACGTATCATACATATTTTAAAAAGTCATTGAAACATGACCAATTTTAAACTACAGTCAATGTTAATCAAAGACGTAACTCTATCGATTTCTGCACATTTTATTACCGCTATATCGTAAAATATAATATACAATCTATAGGTTACTTTTCCTTTGCTAACATACCAATATTCATGCTAATTTCAACTTTATCGCCTTGGTAATAAGGTTTAAAATGAAGATAATGATTGTAGGTAGACAGCCCATCACTCATCACAGAGAAAGGAATTGAGATTCACACCAATGTTTTTATGAAGATTATTTTTGATGTTTCCATTGTTTTAATGTGTGCACAACAGATTTTCGTCTGTGCTTAAGAAGTTATTTATTTT
The DNA here is from genome assembly GCA_947507615.1 of Hemithea aestivaria. Classification (NCBI taxonomy): domain Eukaryota; kingdom Metazoa; phylum Arthropoda; class Insecta; order Lepidoptera; family Geometridae; genus Hemithea; species Hemithea aestivaria. The sequence goes on from OX382331.1 coordinate 1,302,930, forward strand.
TAAAGCTTCGCCTTCCTTTCGCCACTTTTGCCTCCGGGTCGTAGTAATAGCATTGATTATATAAATATTATATGACTTCAATCTTTACCTCCTAATAAAGTTCTTAAGTCTGAAATCCATATTTTTCCAACATGAACTTTTATACAATATGAGTAGAATATTAAAAATCATAATATGGTACTTAAGCAAAAATAAAAAATCATGTAGATTATAATTGTTAAGAAACTAATCAAAGTTTTGAGTTTTAAAGTGATCAACGACATAATTTCTAAATGCCATTTATTCTAAATACTGATTTTTCCCCGATGTTCCTATCTTATGATGAAAATAATCCATATTTTTTTATACTAAATAGGCCTACGTTTGAACACATCCCACCTGATGAAAAATGAAAATGCGGTCGACGATGGATCACGTCAGATGCCTAGAAAGGTTAACCGCTCGGGAAATACGGATGCCGGCAAAGTGTTCCAAATGCGACCAGTTCTCATTAAAAACGATGAAGCAAAACGCTTGGTAGCGCCACTATGTAAGGATGCCGCATTGCCGGCTGCCGTGACGTCCGACGGTAGAGTGGGCTTGATCATCAAGGAATTAGTTCTTCTAAAAAGTAAATAATAAAATATATATATTTATAAAGAATATCTATAGTAAAAATAAATTCTAAGTCGTGTCGTAAGTGCCAGTGGAAACACACCCCAGCATATACATCAGTGTGCGGTGACCTGCGCAAGAGCATCCGTTCTCTATACCTATTATGTAAAGCGAAACAGTTAAATTCCTTGTTCTTAATTTGAAAGAAGGCGGATTGGATAAGTGATTGCTATTATATGTGTAATAATCGTTTAGGTATGTGTGTGAGTGTTATTAAAGTTAAATTTATATGTATGTGTTTGTGTGTGTGTGCAAATTAAATAAAGAACAATAATGATGTAGGTATATCATAAAATTACTAACTTTTCTTAACTTTGCATTGGAAAACACATCAATTAACCTTGGTCTCAAAAATCACATTCTATATACTCAGTTACTCAGCCACCCAATAGGTACAGCAGACCTCCTCATGATCGCACCATACCTTTTTTTTATGATAGAGACAGACAAACAAGCAAACGGCCCGCCTGATGGTGAGCGGTTACCGTCGCCTATGGACGTCTGCAACACCAGTGGCATTAATGACGCGTTGTCGGTCCATTAACACCTTCTTTATACTCCTCTTGAAGAGCCCCATATTGAAGGAAGTGGGAAATACGTCGCTTGGAAGGCTATTCCACAACCTGCAAGTGTGTGGTAGAAACGATCTCGTCGATCTCCTTCCGAACCTTTGCGAGTCTCATCCAGTTCCTTCCGCCATCAGAGTTCATTCTTGACAATATCGTTTGAGCATCGGTAAAATCTTACTTATATTATCATAATTATAATACCATGCTCGTAATATATCGTTTTTGCATCGTTAGTCATTAATTATTATAATAATTATTACTAACAACGTTAGAGGCAGATTCATTCAACATGGAGGAGGTCAGAGGTAAAATTTGTATCCGTGCAAAGATAGAAAGAAAGTTGTCTGAGCAAAATAATTAAATTATATTATGCTATATTATAGAATGTGTCGAGGAAGCGAAAGAGGTGTGTCAGGATCGTACCAAATTTTGGGGTAGACTTCCTTTGCAGGAGGTCGTCTAGGTGGGTACCCCAACAGTGCCAGTTATTCTACCGCCTAAGCAATGATGTGCAAACATTACTGTGCTTCGGTAGGAGGGCACTGTGGCTAGTGAAATTACTGGGCTAAAGAGTCTTAACATCTTATGACTATTGAGTAAGAAGCGTTGGTGCAGTGTTCCTTGAATTTATTTCACATCATTGTGAAATCCTAGGTAGCACTGTACTGATTATGGGCAGCGTCATCTCTTAACTTTAGGAGAGCGTCTTGCTCGTCTTCTACTACATCACATAAAAAAATGGAGGGAAATAGTCTCTGCCTAACTCAACGTGAACCAGGCGTGATATTATTATGTATGTATTTTGTAGATTGTGTGTTTGTTACAGCCTACTGATTGGCCTATGTTTATGAAAACCTAGTTGCGCCCAGCGGTTTTACACGCTGTACTGTGCGCTTTACTGTGTAGCCTATGTGTTATTCTAGGGTCTAAGCTATCTCTATACCAAATTTCGAGTCAATCGGTCCACCCGATTAGGCGTGAAAGAGTAACAAACATACATCCAGACATCCATACGTTCTTACAAACTTTCTAACTATAATACATGTAAGACAAAGATTTTTGGAAACCTCTGCATGATAAATCAGCTGGTGCCCCTCAAACCCACAATAAATTATGTAACGAAGATTAACACATTGTAAACACGTATTTAAAAAATGCAATCCTTATGAGTTTCTTGCTCGTTCTTCTCATAGAAGTGTTTTGCGAACGAATAGTAGAGTATTAAAATAGAAAAAAATGTAAAATTGACTTGCAAAAGTGCTCCAATGTAGCCTATTTTAATAAATGAATTTTGAGTTTGAGTTTCACGTTTATATGTAATATAGTAAAATTGGCCAATTAGTTAAAAAGCAGCATTATGATGCAAGATGATAACAATAATTAAAGCTTGTTTTTAAAAAGTATTTTTTATATTACTATTACATTCAGTTCACTTATTTGATCACCACTTTATAGATTTTGATTGCTTATAATTTAAGTGCTTTAGATCAGAGATTTAGAAATACCAATTAGATTGTAGAATTTATTTTATTGCATTTTTATTGATATACACATATTATGCACCCAGTTCGAGACACACAATCACATCTTGAACATTAACAAATCACATAATTTTATAGTCACATAGTTAGTCTTTAGCCACGATCTCTTGGCGGATGAGTGCTTCGGCGTACTCGCTGCCACGGCATTATGGCGTCCCGCAGGAACACCCACAGGTTTTTAGTGGGTATACCCGCCGCGCCCATCTTCAACGGGGGAGTCCCACCAATTATTATTATACCGCCCCGCGCCCCCTGGCTTAGGGTGATGATGCGTAAAGCATTTTTCTTGGGTCAATAACGACGATGCGGCCGCAGACTAAATCTAGAAGCCATCTAGGTCTTCATAAGATTTTCTAGCATAAACTAGTAACTTATAAAGAGTTGCAAATATTTTCATCATCTTGTGTTAAAAGCAAATTTAAACTTCTTTTAATCAACTTTCACGAATTAATTAGATTAGATAACTTTTTATTTAACCTATAACTTGTAACGTGTGGTCAGAGACATTTTTACACGACAATTTTAAAGAACTTTAGAATTATATACAATTAACATTATCAAAGTATATGAATTTCTAGTCTTATCGCTAATAGCAATGTCTTCCAGACAACCAGGCTTATGTAAAACAACCAAGCTTAATTTTTCACGTTATCACGTAGATAAAAATAAAACACTTGCCTACGTTAATATAGCTACACAACCCTAGCCCCTGCCCCCTCTTAGTTCTTATTGTTGTATCTATATTGTTTTTACATTCTATGACCTCTATAATTTATTATAATTATTAAAAAAACAGAATGGCGCGACGGAAGGGAGGCCTTTGCCCAGCAGTGGGACAACTACGGCTGATAATAATAATAATAATTAAAAAAACAAATAATTATAGTGAAAAGTATTGCACTAATTTATTCTAACCACTATGTCAATATAATGTGGACGAATATTCATAAGTTTCGTAAGTATGATTAAATAAATACTTGAAATCTTTTGCGAGCATTATTTTTTATTTTGTTTGCAAACTTTTTCCGCGTAGATTTGGGTCAAATTTTGTTTTAGTTTTTATAGTGTTAAACCTCTATTGCAGAAGCCCGAAAAAATAATAATAATTGGGGTATATACTCCAACAGAATAGCAGGGATATTCACTTATCCGTCAAGAAACCGAACCAAACGACGAAATACGTCATTTCATACATTTTGACAATTCGGTCTTCGGGTCGGTTCCCTGACAAATAAGTGAATAGCCCTGCATCTGAAGGGCAATATTATCAAATAAATTACTGGACATTCAGAGAACAACTAATATCACATTATAATGACAGTGCAGTGTCACGCAGGAATTTTGAATAAACACTGAGTGGCACTGAGTCTTATAATATGGGCAATCGTGATTATTAACATCACTAATTGAGCTGACATTTCGCATACATGTGTAAATCGGATAACAATCCAAAATTTCTATGATATGGAACTGATCTGACCGGAAGGTGAATACCTATAATATATTATAACCTACTCGGCAGATAAATAACACAACCCCACCAAGTTTGGGCTCGAATGATTCGTCTTGAGTGCTTTGGTGCTAGATTTTTTTTATTATCTAGGGTACTATTTACCTTTGTTTATTACACTATTTACAAAACAATCGCACCTTGAGTTAGGTAGATAGACTTAAACTAAAAAAGTGTCCACTTAACTTTACTTAATAACTGTAATTTTTTAGGTGCTAGATGATGATCAAGGTCTGATGATGGAGCTTAAAGATGGCCGTAGGAACTCTATAACTAAACGACATAACATATTGGTTCTTTTAGTAAAAGATAATGTATAAAATATCTTGTAATCCATCTTACAGCATCTTGTTAAAAACATCGAGAAGTATAACGGACGCCATGCACTAAATAATTCGTATCTTCATATTATTGAGTCATTTCATATTGCAGTTCTTAAATGGTAACGTACAATGTAAAATATATAATTTTCTGCCCACGTCATTTTGCATAATTTTATACTATGCAATCAGAAGATGACTTATTGTACCTAATAAATTATTTCAAACATTATTCAAGATAAATAACTGTTTTATGATAATAATCCGGAGACTTTAGGCTCTTTTCACATCTGGGCGCTATAATGTTGATAAAAACATATTATGTAAATATTTATATACAAATGTTTTATTTACAATTAATTAGGCATAATATTTATAAAATAAGTAAAAATTCTTAACTGCAACCTATTTGAATAAATTCATTTTGATTTGAAATAATATTTTATTATCCAGCTTAATACCTATTTATGACTATGATGGGCGGGGATAACCACTAAATAACCTGGGGGTGCTCCTGCGGGACGCCATAATGACGGGGCAGCGGGTACGCTGAAACACTCATCCGCGGCCAAATAGTCTCTGCCAACAACGGGAACCAGGTGAAATTACATGTATGTGTACATAACATTATTATCTAACACATGCACTAGTTCATAAATCGATGCATCAATATCAATAGGGCACTTGCCCAATACTGCCCTTTCTCTCACTTATGTAATGTACTAACGGTAACCGCTGACCACTCCTCGGCTTTTGTAACTAAATTATTACAGTTTACTGCAGATATGCATCCGTAATATTATTGGTAATGTTATGCGGATTTTGTTGTGTGAGTCATTCTCTTACATACAAGGTTTTTTTATTTATTATAATAGGTTAGCCTTTGCCCATGATCTCGGGTAATGTTAAGCGACAATGTACGTAGAAAGATAGATAGATAGATAACTCTTTATTGGAACACAGAAAAATATACAGAAATAAACTTAAAAAATAAAACAATATTATAATGATAATAATCTATGTATTACAATTGGCGGTCTTAGCGCTAGATGGTAGTAGTCTAAACCTAGAAGGCGGCATTAATCTCTCATAAAATATAGAAAATACTAAGATCAGAACCAGCAGAGTTAAGATGTTCAAAGACAAGACTTTTTTTTGCGTTTAAACGTGAAAATTACCTCACATGTAAAACTTGACCTTAATACTGCTGCATATAAAATATTAAATCCCTTACCGGCATGCCAGTGGCTCAGGCCATGAGATCAGCGACGAATAAAACAACCTGGCAGAGTGTAATTCGAAGAGTGATGGCAAATCCTGCAGACTAGACACGACCTTCACTTCGTGAAGAAAACGACTAAGAAGAAGATATAAAATATTATATGTAAACATTATATCATAAAAGAGAGAGATCCTCTCCTCTCCATTCTCCTCCCTCCCTCGTCCTCTCCTCCACTTTCCCAAGATCTATTAGTCATTTCTTTAAATACCACACACGTAATACAACACAATGGTGATGATGATAACGATGTCTTATTCTGACGTGCTTAGGAATTTCAGATGATAGTTTTTTTCTACTGACTCTAACATCGGCTCACATTATTTATAGTAATTTATTAATTAATGGAAGAACAAACATTAAAAACACATGAATTTAGATCCTTAATAGTCAATTTTGAAACCTATTAAAAATGCAAAATTAGTAAGGATTTTCAATATTATACTTATCACTCGTATTTCACAAAAGCTTTCAAAAAAATAATTGACCTTAAGGAAGAACTAATGTAATGTCGATCAAAAATTGAATTTACATTATGCAACTATTGAAATTTGAGTGAAATAATTTGTTTAGCAACAATAGAAGGTGAAATGAAAGGCTCAGAAGCTTTATGACATGTCGTAATAGTTGTATGTACTGGCAAGCTGCACTCAATGCAATTACGATAATCTTTCACATAATGCTCGCATTATTATTCAGGTTTATGTAAGGCAATAATTTTTGTGTTAATTACTACTCGTATTGGGATACGTGATGTTATGGTAGCACTGTAGATACTAATTATGGGCAGTGTTATCTCTTACCATCAGGAGAGCGTCTTGACGACCTCTGTGGCGAAGTGGGCTAATACCTGCCTGCAACGCAGAAGGTTGCGGGTTCGATTCCCGCATGGGACAAATGTTTGTGTGATCCACAGGTATTTGTTTCTGGTCTGGGTGGTTTTCAATATCTATTATAAGTATATATTTACAAAAAAATAGTATATAAGTATTATATATCCGTTATCCTAACCACCATAATACAAGCATTAAGTTGCTTAGTTTGGGGTTAGGTGGCGCTGTGTGAAACGTCCTGAAATATTTATTTATTATTTATTTATTTGTCTTCTTACGTTATATAAAAAAAAACTACAAAAGTTTCTTACTTATTTATCATCATCATCATAAACTCCATTGCCTCCAACAAAATAGTTTACCCTTCTTACATTGAGTGAAATCACCATTATAGGTTGCGTTTCCCCCTTATATTGTAGTTTCAGAATGTAGAGATTACTACGAGCTGTCAGGGAGAGATACAACTTGAGAGTCTTCAAGGCACGAGTGAATAGGTAATATAGCTTCCATAGCTTCCTAGGCAACTTACGTGATTCATCATCGATCATAATAATATACCTACACTTGCCATCAGGTGAGAATGTGATGGTAAAACGTAGGCATATTTAGTATTAAAAAAACATAGTAGAGAGTAGAGCTATATTCAGTACTCATATAAAGTGTAGCGTCAGTAAAGCGTTTTCTTTTGCAGTACCTCTAGCATGGACAATGCGTAGACTTGTCATGCTATCAAGTCAAACTGTACATCACATGTATCATAGACAGTTTGACTTGACAGCAAGACAAGTCTACGAAACGTCTGTACTTGGCCCACAGTGCTACTGAGTTTTACAGACAGATTTCAAACAAGGGCGGAAAACATGTCCAATAATTGTACTTCCTCTGACCACACGAAATTAGGTTTAAGAAGAAAAAGGAAGGAAAAGAAGGGAGAAAGTCAGTGTTCTTCGGTAAAAATGCCAGTTTGAGTCTGACACCTCACTTTCAACACAAACAAGTCGTAGTAAACAAAATAAATGATAATAATATTTTAATTTATACTAGTTAGTGAAATAACATTGTCTGATGCCTCATAATGCGCAATTCAGTGACTTCACAATAACATAATTAAAATTCCAATGCCATTGAATATGAATGAATATTTAACAAATCAACGGAAACTTTTACATTGATTTTAACCACAATTTCATCAACCAATAAATATAAAATCAAATCCTTTCAAATGCCTTGAGATAATTATCGGGTGATTACAACCTTATTCGCAAGAAATAAAGGCTATTTTAAATTATATCTGATTACTGATCGCAATCACATGTTGCACCATTAAATGCATCTGAGTGAATGAAACCTTGATGTGGTTGTTATTTTTTTAAAAATAAATTGGTGGGAGAAATGATTGGGCTTTAACAACGGTATATCAAGATGACAAGGTATTGATGTTAGTGGAAACCGTAGATAGTTGACTTACAGAGAATTCATACCCTAGTCGTCTGAAGTTATGGGGTCTAATACTTAGCTATGATTGGATATATGCAATAGTCGCATTAGCGGCGAGTTTTCAGCAGTTGGCCTTGGTATTACAACGAAATAAATAGACGATTTTACAAAGGTAAAATTCTGGGTGCACTGCGCCAACGCTTCTTACTTGAGAGTTGAGAGTCATAAGATGCTAAGACTCAGCCCAGTTATTTCTCTAGCTACAGTGCCCTCCTACCGAAGCACAGAAATGTTTGCACATCACTGCTCAGGCGGTCCTAGCCCTAAAGTCTTTCCTCTCCGATCTTCCCTACTATAGGCATGGATGTGTTACCCTCCGATTTTTGTTGTGAAAGGAAAATAGAAAAAAAAGAATTATTTCTTCATTAACAAAACTTTCCTCAGCACTACATGAGTACTTCTCATTCGATACCCTGTCGTCGACGCTGATCATCATCATCATCAGCTTATGTTCGTCCACGGCTGGACATAGGTCTCCCCCATGGCACGCCACTCAACTCGGTCCTCCGTCTTTCTCCTCCAACCACTCCCAGCGACCCTCCGGATATCATCGCCCCATCTCGCCCAAGGACGCCCTACACTACGTTTTCCGAGACGCGGTCTCCACTCTAGAACACGTTTACCCCATCGGTTATCAGTTCGGCAAGCTGAAGTGGCAATGGGCTGGCCACATTTGCCGCAGAACCAACCCTGATGATGATTAGAAAAAAATATCCCTTGCAAATGCAGCATCTTTCAATAAAATATTTAAGTTATAAATAAAATATTTTATTATTAACTTCATAGCAGCCCTAGGATTGATATTGTGACGTAACACCGTATCATATCATATACGGTTACCTGTACCCTACCGTAGCAAATACCATGCAATATTGAATGCAAAGAATAAATAAGAAAGAAGAATGATCACAATGAGTCTTCTAAAAGTGCAGAAATGTGAATAAGCAACAGTTTTAAGCCTGTCCATTAATGTAGATAGAGGCGACTGAGTGGTGAGCGAAGTGAAATACCACCATTAGAATCTACAGAGCGAAAATTTATGCAATTCTATTGATGATTTTTTTAATCGTTTTACTAGCTTACTCTGTAATTTATGGTTAAAACAAACTAAACAAATACTAAAAATAAGAGGAAATAAAACAAACTTGAAGGGGGACTGGGCCGGCCACATTTGCCCTATGAATGACGACATGACCAAAATAACAACAATTCGATGTGGTTGCCATCCAACATAAAGCGTCGTCGCGGTAGGCCTAGGAAACGCTGGCAGGACGAGATTGAATCTTATTGCACCACCTGGCAAAATATAGCACTGGATAGGATAGAATGGCCTGATGGAAGGGAGGGGGGGGGGATGGGAGGCCTTAGCCCAGCAGTGGGACAAAAATGGCTAGAAAAAAAAGAGGAAACAAGAGTGTGTGCCACCACATCGCAGCGCGTAACAGAAATCTGTCTGCATGACTTTCGACAATTTATATGAACCAGCGTAGACTAGAGCGGGCCGCATTATCCTGTGCGTTAGTTCACATAAAATAAATAAATGTACTCGGTATAACAATATTTTACTAAGCGATTTCGCTACGGTGCAGCCTGCTGTTGTTTGCGCCAGCTTTAAGATCGCGATCCAAAAGCCCGCTCGTCGTTTTATATCTCAATCTCCGCTAGTTCTGATGCCGGTTTAGATACAAAAATATGTATTAATAAAAATATGTATCTATGAAGACTGATGTAACTCATAAAACAATCTGTGTTTGTACAGATAGTATCTAATGCGCCAGACGTCTCAAGTTACGGCACCTATGATTAAGACCAACGCTGCGTATGCGCAACTAAGCGTCTACATTTCCGGTCAGACGAGCGTTTTTAAATTGCGAATACCAATCAGGTTTTTCGACCTACATTCTTATGCTAAATATTATGTATGCTGAGTAATAGTATTTTATTTGAATCTGTTTGGAAATAGGAAGGATATTTATTTATTTATTTATTTTACAATCGTAGGGAAACTTACATCTAGGTCTTAAATTAGGGTACTTAAATATTGTAATCGACCGAGCGAAGCGAGGTCTTAGAGTCGAGAGCCGCGAAAAGCCTGCGTTTTGACCAGTTTAACGTTTGACCTCTGGTCCTTAAGTTTGATCGACATTTACTCGAAAATGGTTAATCCAAATTAAATGAAACTTTGCACACAAGTTAAATAGGTTAATATAATAATTATAGTAAAAAAATAGCCAAATAGAATTTAGGGTTGTAGAGATATAGGTGACTTAAAGTCTTTACAATAGGTCTTACGATTATTTCAAAACTGGAGCGCTGATAATTTTTTTTCCAACATATACACATTTTTTATAAGCGACATAAATATATTATCAAAAGTGTATGTTTGTATGTATGTTTGTTACGCGATAACTGGAAAACCAATGGTCCAATCTTTATGAAACTTTGCAAACGCGTAATATAAATCCATAGAATTTTTAAGTTCGAACATGAGCCAAATCGGTCGAAGGGTTCAAGAGTTAAAAAGATTGCTTTATTACAATGAAACCGATGATCCAGTCTTAATAAAAACTTTTTAAACAAGTAGTACAAACTAAAAGAATTCTCACCTCCAAAAATGAGCCAAATCGGTGCAAGGGTTGTAGAGTTATAGAGAATACAAAATTACAATGTTTATCGATTGTAATATTATGAGAACTGCAGGGATACCGAACCAAAGACCGAATTGTCAAAAATCGATACGACGTAATACGTCATTTACATAGGCGGATTTATTGGGGCAGGGGGCCAAAGCCCCCCCAGAACCATTGTAGAATTCTGAATTTTGCACATATTTCATGGTCAAGATTATAATTTTTTTCTCGGCGCTCGCAGCAAGCTGCTTGCGCACTTAATTTTAAGGATATTTGAACTTTCTAACTGTTTAAAGCGAGCTAAACACACACTTTTCGTAGTAAAAAATATAATATTTTTGCCCGTCTGCACCTTGGCCTCCCCCCCCAGGACCAAATCCTGGATCCGCCAATGCGTCATTTCATACATTTTTGACAATTCGGTCCTAGGTTCGATTCCCTAACGGATAAGTAAATTTAAATGAAGAATTTAAGAATTTAAATGATCGTGCGGGTGCAGCCTGCACCGTGCAGGATATGTTTATAGTTTTTATTTGATACATCAAGTTTGATAATAATATTATCCTCGTATAGATCCTACCAGTGGAAGTAGGTACCTACTTAATTTACTGATTTTCAAGTTTGCATAATACGAGTAGTACCTATATAGGTATAATTATTTGCCCTTAATTTAGTTATTCTTTTTAGTATCAATATAATATACTTTCTAAACTTATTAATCAAACTCCAACCCATTTTTTATTCAAATATGCCACAGTGATTCACTTTTGAAAGTAAATTTTACAATTATTTAGATCTATTTTAAGACTACTGCTCGTTAAAAAAGCATATCTATGAAAAGAACGAGCAAGAAACTTATTGGGATTGTTATTTATGTGTTTATCACATATTATTATGACATTAAAACCATCATCCACTCTAGCATCTGCAAACATCCCTGACGCTCTGTAGTATCGAGACAGCGCCAAAAGCATCCTGAAAGCATTGTTGTACTGGATCCGCAGCGCCTTGAGATATTATTTATTTAAGGAAAAGTTAACAACTACATTATAAGACTTAACAAATAAAAAACACAAATAAATTTGCTGTATAACACTAGTGAAGCTAGATATTTTTTTCCAATTCCAATTCTTCTAATGTCCACTGCATCGGCAACTTTTTCGTAAACAAGTGCTACAAACTGTGAAGATTTTGTAAGATTTTTTGTAAAAGCTATAGTAATATTTATTATTTTATTCTATTATTTTCTGCAAGTGAATACACACATATCCTTTAATATTTTATTATTATTGAAACTTTGATCACAACAATAGAATAGTCACAAAGATAAAGATTATTTTTAAATATATCCGTTACGTATTTTGAGTTTTAAAATTACTTTCAATTTTGGCATTTTCCTTTCCTTTTACGAATATTTTTTCCCTTTTACGAATGTTATAGGTTAAAATTTCCATACATTTATACTTCGTAGATACTTATAACTTTTACCCATGTATATATACCTAAAACCCAAGGTTTTAACATTTTCAGGGAAATTGGGTCTGCGAGGTCCCAGTTCGAGGCGAACTACTAGTTAAGAACATTTACAAGTTTCCACATGTAGGCGACAGGATAATCAAACATATTGTGGACAAAGAACAAAGAGCAAACTAAGATATTAAACATATAAACTATATGATAATATTACATTGAATAGGTACATAGACATAATTGGTTAACAGAAAAGTCTTCTGTGGTTTTTATTATTATTTTTAATTTTTATTTTTATATTATTAAATTATGTCAAATTACGAATGTGCACCTATTGATATATAATCGTTAGTACACGTTTCCTTTTATAATTAGTATAGGTAAGCTTTTGACCACGATCTCGCGTTATGTTGACGATGTGGGCGAAGATGGTTGCAGACTTCACCTAGAAGTTGTGAAAATTCCCTCCCTGAACTGGCTTCCTGAACCCCGGCTTTGCTGAAGATTGTGCCGGAACACGCAATGATTGCATGGCGACACTGTTTTGTCTAGTGGGTTGTAAGTAGCCACGGCCGAAGCCTACCAATATAGTGAGTGAGAAAACCACGAGCCACGAGTGGAGCAGGGCCGGGACTCGAACTCAGTGATCCAGAATTACATCTGCACCTCATAACCCCCTGGCGACCACTGTTTCAAAACATTTCAAATACACCTACACATTATGTAGTCATTTAAACTACTTGACACAAAATCAATGACATCTGTGCGGAAAGAGGCACAAAGAAAAGAAATGTAAACAAAGTCAAAAAATAATAATCTTATAAGTCATCTGGCATTATAAAAAATTGATACCTACTATGGTTTGTGAATATAATTAATAATGGCTGTAACAAAACAAGTGAGAACTTTTGGTTGATTACGTCATACCATAGTACCCTACCAGTGATGTCAATAAGTATAAATATTCTTTCTGCAAATTGATACGTGACAGAAAATTAAATAATTGTTAACAGGAAACAATTAACAACAATTAAACTATAAAATTGTTGCTAATTAAGTTGAGTGTCTTGCAACATAATAATCGAACGGCACCAAGAATACCGTCCATAGACAATCAATCAAATATGTAAATACAACACCTTTCATAACACTTCTGTGCAATCAATACCTTCTCTCACTAGTCGGTTAAGGTCTAGTATTCATTATTAATCTTCTAAATATATAAAAGAAAAGAGTGACTGACTGATCTATTAACGCACAGCCTAAACCGCTGAAAGGATTGTGTAGAAATTTGGAACACAGATAGGTTTCATGATGAAGACTTCCCCTAAGAAAGGATTTCTGTACGCGGGCAAAGCCGCGAGCACACGCTAGTTATTATTAAAGTTTAAAAAACTGATAGTACAGTGCCTCGTAAAATTTAGAATTTTAAATCACTGGTGGTACTCTGTCTTATACATAATACATTATGAGCAATCATAAACGAGCAATACAAATTAATAATAATCATTATAACATTAAACATAATATATTTATTTACCAAAAACAGTGTTTTACAATTCATCTCTATTTACTATAATGATTAATTTGTATTGCTCGTTTTGTCAGTTATTATTTTATTATCACAATAAAATATTTCATTTTAATAATTATTATTCTGCAAAAATAAAAAAATGTATTAATTTTTTTCTGGTACAAAACAAGTGTACCTTTCTATGAGACACTAAATTTTCGAAATCGATTCATAAACTTGGTATTTTTAAAGTCGCTTTAAAGTCAAGAAATAGTTAACATTTAATTTGTTTACTAAGTAAACCAATAAAATATCTCAAAGTTTAGATAAAGTATTTCCAAGCAGATTTATTTATTTAAACAATTTATTGCTACCCTATTATTTTTTTTAGTACTCGTAAATACATTTATATATTCCCAATGGCCCACTAACATACCCACCAGTGGGGGGCCGATGGGAATTTTAAATATTTATTACTAGCTAACGCTCGCGGCTCTGCCCGCATTGTGAAATCCCTTCTTAGCGGAGGTCTACATCATAAAACCTATGTGTTTCAAATTTCAACCCAATCCGTTCAGCGGTTTGGGCTGTACGTTGATAGAGACAGTCAGTCAGTCAGTCAATCAGTCACTCTTTCCTTATATATATTTAGATTATTGTTTAAAAATTATATAACTTTATTTTTAGTCCCAGAAACTTGTTGCAAGAGTTAAATGCATTTATACACATTTAGAATAATAATGTGAATGTATATTATATGTTTAGTGACCACTATGTACAATGTACATGTGTGGTAACTAGATCATATTATGTAACAATAAAGTCTTAGTTTAGTTGAAAACTTAGACGGTTTGTGTAACTAGAGAGAGCGATTACAAAATACAAATTAAATATTCAAAATATTACGATGTACAAAAAAATTGTTTTTTTTGTTTCATAATGAGATTTTAATATATTTTTCGCTAGAAATTAAGTCTGTTTTTGTATAAATTAAATAATTAGCGGGCTATAAATTAAGAAATTGTTAAGAGTTTAATAGGTAAAGTTTTTGATAATGTTACTATAAATCAAACATTTAACTTTCTAATAGGTATTTAATCAAAATTTCATCGTAAAAAAGCGATAAATACTCGTATTATAATTATGTTTTGTAAGTATTCGCACCCTCCGAGGAAGAAAGTCGTAACTGAAAAACACCAACTTTACAGGAGCAACAAAAAACTGATTTAAAAAATCATCGGCAATCTGAGAAAAATTTAGTATATAGCAAAAAATAGCAAAAATTAACCTCGATTGGCCTATGTATTTCAATTTGCAATTTAATTAATCGTAATGGAGTAAATCTTAAAAAACAGCTTTACGCTAGTTTTCAGCGACATATATTAATTAATTTATGTAGTTAACAGAAATACTACTTTATTAACATGGAACGGAAATTATAATGCTGACATAACTGCACATACGACTTTCTGAACGTGTGGTGGCTTTACAAACTCCACGCGTAAGTATGATTTACGACGTTTTTCCACGAAAACTTTGTCTCGGTTTTTTTGCGTAAAATAAATTGCATCCTGTTTCTTCGAAAAATATATTTATATTAATAATGTATTTCAAATAAGCGCTTTTTTAAACGAAAAAAATCACAGACAGTTTTAGCGTATGTTGACATATTGCGTTATTCCAATCATTTATTATATAAATTATTAGTCGTTTCTTAGTACAAAAGAAATTACAAAATAAAAAACAGCATTTAAATGACTCCAGTATAAGGGATTCATGTGTAAAACTTTTAACTTATTTTAATTTCGTAGAAAGATCTTGTAAATATTACTGATTGTGCATTTTAAGGTAGCTTTTGTCGTACTATACCAAAAATCATAAAGGTTTCGTCATAAATTTAATACCAGCTATGTTGAGTAGTTATACAGCTTTAAAAGTAAACTAAGTAATATTTAAGGATATATTGTATATCTGTGCAAAATTTCATCTAGATCCACTTAGCCGTTTTGGCGCAAATAAATCAGAAATATTCATCCACTCATACATTTGTATTCAATGATTAAGTATAGTATTATGACAGGAGAAGTGTTATAATTATGTCTTTTTATTAAATTATAACATTGTTTTTCATTTATGAAGTATGACTAAAAATGATTAAACCAATTTTAAACATTGCTTGAGTAAAAACAAAGTCTATGACACAAAGAAATACGAATGACTGAAAAGTGTTTCAAATACGATCAGTTATTGCGCCACTAGGTATGGATGCCGCATTACTGGAAGCCGTGACTTCTGAAGTTGATACGAGCTTAATGAATGGCGGTAACGGACGGGATAGAATTAGTTTGTGTAATTACTGCGCCACTCTCTGAAACACATCCTATTAAAACGGTTAGAAGGGGTGACTCTTATACAGTGTTCAAAACTCTTAGAATTCACTAACGTCTGGTCACTCACGAGCCTTTTGGCGCTCCCCTGAATCGACTCCAAAGTCTGAAGCTGGTATTTGGCAGTATCATCCCAAAGACGAAAACAATATTCTATACACATAAGATCGGCTTTATGATAGAGATAAGCAAATGTCCTGGGTGAAGTAATGTTGTACCTTTGCCAAAATACCCAACTTCCTGACAGTCAATTGAGTCTTAGAGTTGATGTAATCACAGAAGTAAAACGCAAAAATGAGAGGAATTCCCAGTATCTGAAAATGATTAGCTATCGACAAACACACATTTCGGAAAGGAGAAGTTTCATTAATTTTCTTTTAACAGTAAATAACTTCTCTTCATCGCACCCCCCGTCGTCATTATTTCTTTCCGTCTCTATTGGCTCTACCGCTAGATGTTATCTGCTTACCCAAGAAGTGAGTGATATGCAAAACAGATCAACAGTAGATTTACCAGAACAAAACCCGAATTGTTGAGCACACAGGAGATCATTCGTCGAGATTGATGCTCTATTTCATGAACGTGACTGAGATATACCAGTGGTTAGAGGGGCCAGAACAACTGCCTTTTTTTGAAAACAGGCTGCACGTTGGCGTATAAGGCTGAAGGCTAGTCAAAACCAGAGTGAGCCCTGGTGCACATGTCTTTAACACTATCGCAGGTATTCCGGCTGGGAGCCAGCATATTCAAATGATTCTACTGCGTTCTATGAACCTCTGATTAATTATAATGAGATATATTAGTATAACAAACATTGAAGGAGGCCAGACGTATTCAAACGCTATGATTCCGTTAAAAGAGAGCCATATAAACTGCCGATTTCATCACTAGCGTAAATACATCCCACACATGTAGCTTGAATTTGTTTTCAAGTGAGCCTCCGGTTAATCTGAAAAATACACATCTGACGACAAACCTGTTTTTTTGGCTCCGTAAAGAACAAGAGAGTGGGGTTTTCAGATTCAAAGTAGTGGTGGTAGTGGAAAATTTGAGTGCAGACGTTGAATGTTGGAGAGGAATACTTTTAGAGAAAGGGATTTCTGAAGCTGTGAAACCGTTCTCTTAGTCATTGATTTATAGAGTGACACGGTACATAGAATCTGAAGTGGATCGAGATCTTCAGCTACAGGTCATTAGAAATCAAAACTTATACTACGTCAACCGAGAGAAACTAGAGTGAGAATTGCGTGAGAATTGCGTGGTCACTCGAACCCTCCAGGGATGTCTTTTGGGTCCTCTTATCCATCCAGTCGCTAACGGGTACGATCTTGCATGCCGAGACTTTCTTTCATGACTGGTTAGCTCATCATTTGCTACTCTCTACTCTCCAGATTTCAAGCTGAAGCAAGGCAGAATGAGTAACTATGATCTGCGTTTAGCGTAACGATACCCAGTTTACATAACTGGCTACATGGATACGTGTGCTGCTGAACTCCAAAAACATAAAAACCAATCTCTATGCAACTATTTCTTAATAAAAAAATGTAAGCAATTAGACTTATTTATTTTAATTCTGACTAAAGTTTCGTGAAAGAAGTGAGTAACTAGTAGTTAAAGTGGTAAAGGCTGATAAATGTTTCGTAGAAGAATGTGGTAACTGTAATTGCTTGACGATATATTTACGAAAATTTCTTTAAAAAGGAGTTATCTGCAGTTATGTAAAGATATTTGTAAAAATGTACGTACAATATTGACGTAAGTGTATTTATGATGTTATTGCCATGGAAAACTAGTAAATAGTGTGGTCGCAAAAGTAATTAACTACAGTTTTATAGAGTTAAATCAATATAGGATTTAATTGTAGTAATTAAATCATATATTGGTTTGATTCCTGGCGTGAACCCCGCCCAAATGTGCCCATAATGCTGGCAGCATTTCCCCTCTGGATGGCTATGGATATTTGCTGCCTAAGGAAATGGCCAGAGCGGGGATCGCCTCCACACTTCCTCAAGCGGTCGCCAATGTTTTGGATCAGCTTCTTAGCTTCAGTGCCCCAAGAACCAGCTGTTTCAACGGCAAACGGCACAAAGTCATACGTTGATTCCAAGTCAGCGTATTTGGAATGTTTATTCCTGGCCGCAGTCTCTGCACCTGCACCTGCAGTCTGTTGCGTACCAGGGAGGTGACAAGACGCGAACGTGCAGACGCATGTTGCATCCCAAATGAGACAACGACCTCTCTGCCAAGGAATCAATGTTAGCCCATCCGGCCGCTTGCCATCTGATCGGGATAGACCAGGGGGTTCCAAAGTACAAGGCACGTTGGCTGATACAAGGGCTCTCTTGATGACCTCATTGAGGGCGTAGTGTCGAGGTCTTCGTCCGGCACTACGTAGGCAGCTCAACCCATGATGCCCATCAGCCTCAACCCTACTTCCGCAAATACATACGTGCGGTTCACATATGCTACTACCGAGACGGAGCCCCACAGCCACCCTTAGGGAATCATCATCCAGCAGCGTGCCCATATGTGGAGACGGTAAGGCATGCAGCCAGGCGCCAGATTCCGGTAATGATGCGGCTTTGAGTCGGGCTGAATCGACACCTCCTCTTGCTTGCAGCAATAGATTGGACATCGAAACTTTACAGGTCGCGTCGTCCCAACACTTCTGTCGTCCTGGATTTTCAGGAAGATCAACACCCGGACTTAATGTAGACCAGGCCTCCAATGCCCCCTCGGTGAACGGAATACGAGTTGCGTCCTCGCTTAATGGAATACCCGTTATACGGGTGACAAGTTCCGCGGCCCCCCACGCCGAGGCAAGGAAAGCTATCGGGCCAGTCTCTAGCAAACGACGGACCCCCAAACCCCCATGTCGAACGGGCAAGCTCGCCTGATTCCACTGAACTTCAGTGAGACACACGTTGAGTGTTTCTTCCAGAATCGATTTTAGGGCGTTGTCGAAATTCTGCACCTGCTCCGGGTACAGCCACGTCGGAGCCGTCCTTACTACGTAAGTCAGTTTGGGCATTGCAAAGCAGCTCCTAAGAAGAGTAAGGGAAATGTGTGCTGGGAGATTATTAAAATGAGCTGCTAGTGATTTTAAAATTGAAGTTTTGGAGATCAAACAGTCTCTAACACCTTCGGCAAAGATGGGAGCGCCTAAAAGAGTAAAAGTACTCTCCTCAATCCTTTTAAGTCCGGGTATCAGCCTCGCAAAAGTAGTTTTATTTGATTCCAGTGTCGTACAAGTTTAGTTTTTTTTAAATAATTCCCTCATTTTTAGAGATAAATTTATGAAAAAAATAGACAATATGTATCGGATTTTTCTTGATTTTATTATGCAATAAAAATAAAAAGTCACAATTAGGGTTAATTCTTTCTTCCTCGAGAGGTGCGGTATATTTATTGTATGTTTATAAATTCAGTAACATACATATTGACTTGTGTACCTATAGATTTTTTTAATTAGAAATACAAGTGATGCCTTCCGCTGGACTTATACAATATTTTCTTTATTTAAGAAGGTATAAACTAAGAAAAATAAACATATTATGTATTTATTTTAATTATTTCTCGCACTGACCCTGATAGAGTCAAAAGAGAATCACAATGTTAGGCTATGTGGCCAACCTATATTATGTTGCTGTTTAGGTCGCCAAGACCTAACACCTACATCATGACCTAACGGCCGCCTTCTATATATTAGTCATCATCATATTAGTAAACAACTGGGATTCATAGTTTTACGTGCCCCTAACACAGATACACATATAATAATCCCAATAATATCTTTCAAAATGTCATCACAGTGACTTTTTAACAGAATGATTCAACTCCCGCTTCCGCTCATCGCTAGTCCCATAAACCACCCACACCCTGCCAAGCACATGGGTTTTTCGTATGTAAGCAGTCGCCTCGCGCCATTGACCTGCATTTTATGGGTCGATAGCATTAGTTCACAGAATCTTTATGGCGTTTTTATGGTAATGCCAGCTGCAATCGTCTCGGCGCCGTATGTGGGTCAAGGTTATGGCTTTTAGGGGAAATGAAAATCTAGAAAGCTTTATGACCCAACTAGGGGCAGTGGTTTTACCTGCGAGATGTTCTTTATTATCTACTTTTAACATTAATTGTGGTTGTATTTTTAGTTTTTTATGCGTAAAGAGGTAATAAATATATAATTTTATGATCAACTTTCTTTCTTATTTACCCAATGAAAGTTTAGTTGCCCTTGTGTTTTTGTAGGGTCTAAGCTACGTTCACACAAATTTCAACTGAATCACTTCAGCAATGGTTGAAGAAATAACAAACACACATCAATACATTCGCGTTCATATTATTAGTAGAATAGTAGAAATTAGTATTGGCTTGATATTATAAATATTTAAAAAATATCTGTCCTCAAGACCAAACTCTGTTTTTAAAAGGCTTATAGGCTCCGATATTGCAACAACGACGATACTATGCCAAAGAAATTGCTTTAGGAAACGCCAAAATTTTGATCAAGACACCTACAGTCTTACTTAATATTAAAATGCCCAGAATGGAAGAAAACCGATCACGAGACCGACCGAACCCGTAACGAGAGCAAAATTTAGTCATCTTATTTATATCCGACCACAACATAATTAGCATTGTAATGTAATAATAATATCAAACTTATGACATTAATTGTAATTTCCTTATATTGTTGACATTCTTTTAATTTATTTGAATTTATTATTGACATTTTATTGAATTATTCTATATTATTATTATTACACTTTGCATGCTGAAAAGCTGATTGTAGCGGAGTTATAATTTATTCTTTGTGATCTTTTTGTACCTACTTTCGCAAATAAAGAACTTAAAACAAAAACAAAACAAAAGCATGAATGTAGTCAAAAATGGAACTAAATTTTGACCAATATTAAAGTCACTGTAGAAAATCCTGTATGAAGACACTGGCGCCATCATCAATGTTGTTTTATTTTGTAGTTAGAATGGGTATAGCTTGTATTCTTGTATTATGTAAGAGGTAAAAACACTATATATCTAAATGATGAGTGTGCACAAAATGTAGAGATCTAGAGGGTCGGTTCTAGTAGTTTTCGCACAAATATTTAAGAAATAAAATAGAAGTTGTGGATAACATTGTATATAGATACTATTATTATAAGTTCAATGCGTTGTGCAGACTTGTTGCTTCTTCGCGACAAAGTTACTAAATGACTGAAAAATTAAAGGACTTTTAATGATGCATATTATGACTTTCAGCATACCGTTATGGTGGTCTTGAAATTTACTGGACTAACAAAATGTATTTAGATGACTAGCGCATAACACTGTTGCGTAAGGTTTCATACCTTTTAAATATTTCTGTAATACTGGACCTCTAATGAGCAAGCAATTTTTCTGAACTTTTTCATAACGTCGGTGGTCGTCGGTGTCGTGCCTTATATCTAAATATATAAAAGGAAAGAGTGACTGATTGAATGACTGACTGAATGACTGATCTATCAACGCATAGCACAAACCACTGAACGGATTGGGTTCAAATTTGGAATACAGATAGGTTTTATGATGTAGACCTCCGCTAAGAAAGGAATTTGCCACGCGGACAATGCCGCGATCATAAGCTAGTATATTATTTATGTATATAAAAAGAAAGAGTAACTGATTGACTTATCTATCAACGTACAGCACAAACCACTGAACGGATTGGGTTCAAATTTGGAATACAGATAATTTTTATGATGTAGACCTCCGCGAAGAAAGGATTAATTGTGCGAGCGTAAGCGCGAGCATAAGCTAGTTATATTATAACAAGCTTAAGAAAAAATGCTTAGGAAATATAGAGGAGCGGCCCTCCTCTGCGTATATTTATTTAATAAAATGTAACTAATAAAGTGGGTGTGTGATCGTACTACATTTTAAATTGTTGATATGCGCAATGAAGAGCGTTTTGAAAGGTTACTTGGTTTTATTACCTGACCAACTTATGTTCAGAGCTTTTACGATGCTTTTTAACCTTTGCACAACAATGTGGTCGAATATTATGAGAGATATAATACTCTCTCTTTTTAAGGCTATGTTTTTGGCTATGTTTTTATATAATGGTGGAGCTCATATTGTTAATTATTAACTTTATGTCGCTCTTGACTGCTGAATCTGAGCTTTTATTTTTGAAGTTAAAAACCCGTAGTAACGCCAATGTAAAATAAATCATATAAGTAACTCGTTTGCTTTTGATTCTTTTGCCACAAAAAAGTTAAAACCTAGAAGACGATAATAAACCCCTCCCAAGTTCACTGATCATTCAAAAGAAAGTTTAACATTAAAGCTAACAGAGCTTTTGATATCTATATAAAATAGAAATATATTTATTATACTGAAATATCAATATGAATTACAAAGCCTATCTAGTTAAACCACTTAGGCCTGTATTGCAATTATATCAGTTGCGAAGATCCGAAGTATTTCCAAATCAAACGATTTAAAGATAAGTAACGTTGCGCAATCTCGTTAAACATATCGGTACGGTCTACTTATCAAGGTTAGCTATTGTCTAATATTACAAAAAGGTATACAAATAATTCAATAAAATAAGTGAAATTTATTTTTTATAAAAGCTTTTGAAGGCCGTTTTCAGTAAGAGCATGAAACGTTTGTATTTTTGTTTCTGCAATTAAATAATAGCGCTGTCGAAGAGAACCGCGATATAGTGAAATTCGTCGTAGTAAAATCACTGGGCTGAAGAGTCCTAGCATCTTATGACTCTTAGATTAATAAGCGTTGGCGCAGTGCACATAGAATTTGACATCATTATAAAATTCTGGGTAGCACTGTACTAATTATGGACAGCGTTATCTCTTACCATGAAGAGAGCGTCTTGCTCGTCTTCTTACTACTTTATGTAAAAACAAATGCATTTACCATCTCTATTTGGTAAAAATTAGTAGATGGCACAATATAATAGGTACATTTGCTGCAAAGAGGCCTCAGCTTAGCATATAATGCAGGTCTATAATTTCAAAAAAGCTTGAGAGCTTCAATAAATATATATATATATATATATATATATATATATATATATATATATATATATATATATATATTTATATCCTAGAACCGTTTCGGCGTCCAATATGGAGTTAATTGCATTTAAAATGGCGTCCACCTGCTTTTGGCGTCCCATATACGGACGTCATTTTGGTTGACATTGCCAAACCACGCGTCTTGGTCTAAAGTACTATGTGAACTATGTAAAAAAAAAAAAAATTGGTCTTCACTTTACAGCCACAATATAAGAAATTGTATTTCGATTAGTTCTTGGCAATATCGTTTGTAACGTGTAGCGCTGCTGTAGCAAAATATACGTTTGACAACAATGTAACGAATGAATGCGTCTTGCGACCTTGACATTGTTTATTACTAAGAATTCGGCTTATCTACTTCCTGGCCGCCTGGCGCGTTTAACCTATGGCTTGTGCAAAAATAAACCTCACATTGATTTAACTTATTACAAGCTTTTATTTACTTTCACTTGTCAGTTGTCTGTCTGTAATCAAATCTTGCTAGGTAAATTTGACCCACTTCCCGGTTTCCGATTGAGCTGAAATTTTGCATATATGTATAAATCGGATGACAATGCAATATTATTATGACATGGAGCTGATCTGATGATGGAGCTGGAAGGTGGCCATAGGAACTCCGTAATTAAACGACGTAACCCCATCGAGTTTGGGCTCATTTGATTCGTCTTGACGAGTACTTTATGATGCTAGATGGTAATAATAATAAAAGCTTGTTTTTTGTAAGTATTTTTAATACTTATAAAAAACAAGCTTTTACCACCCCGGTGGAAAACGTCTTTTATTTAGTGTTTTGAAAGTATTTTCTTATAACTATTACATTTTACTTGCTATTATAATAAAACAAACTTATTTATTGATTTATTTATTAAAAAACCAACAGCGATTTTTTTTTATTACATTTTCATACGACCATAATAATAGAGCAGGTTTCCGTTCATTTTAAAGTATACAGGGTTTTTGGTTATTCAGTACATTGGTGTATAGGGCCTTATTGGGGAGGTCTTTGGCCATGTTTTGAGCGTAATATATGTTCCGCAAAAATTTACGGTTTTCGAGATATTTAATTTTTTTTGAAAAATCGAGGTGACAATTAAAAAAAATCATAAAAAAATAACCCTGTATAATTATTCATTTTTAATCATCCCATTACGTGGACAAAATATCAGAGTATTATTTTAATTACACAAATTAAATCTAATATTTCTCATTAAAGGAATATAAGAGGATAAGTAACCAATTCGGGCAACTTTTATGAATACCTTGAACCTAAATTGCAAATTTCTCAAAAATATCATAGAATAAAATTTTAGGCAGATTTTTTTAAAAACATTTACATTTCAGTGGCTTTCATCAAAGTTATCAAAATTAAGAATCGGATAAGGAATTACAGAAATCTTAAAGTGACAAGTCACTAAGGGAGCTCTAAATACTGAAATTTTCCTAGAAACTAGTTCATATACAAAATGTATGAAAATTTAAATCGTTGGTAAAATATTATCTGTAGCCGTCAAAATGAAGCAATAAGTGAGATTATTAGAACATAAGATTTCATACCACCTTACTTCAGTATTTTGAGACAATTTGTATGAAGCATTTTCAAGGACAATTTGAGTATTTAGAGCTTCCTTTTGTAACTTGTGGCCTCAAAATTTCAGTAAGTTCTTATCCGATTCTTAATTTTGATATCTCAGATAAAAGCTAATAATACGACAATATTCTTCGAAAATTCTGCCTGAAATTTTATTCTATGATTTTTTTTAGAAATTTTGCAATTTAGGTTCAAAGTATTCATAAAATTTGCTAATTTTACAAGCTTTTATTTACTTTCACTTGTCTGTTGTCTGTCTGTCTGTAATCAAATATTGCAAGTTAAATTTGACCCACTTCCCGGTGTCCGATTGAGCTGAAATTTTGCATGCATGCATAAATCGGATGACAATGCAATATTATTATGACATGGAGCTGATCTGATGATGGAGCGGGAAGGTGGCTATAGGAACTCCGTAATTAAACGACGTGACCCCATCGAGTTTAATTACGGAGTTTATTTGATTCGTCTTGACGAGTACTTTATGGTAATAATAATAAAAGCTTGTTTTTAAAAAGGTTTTTTTTAAATTTCACTTGTTTATATTGATTATTATCATCAAACATATTAATCCAAATAGTAATAATGAAATTGTCAAAGTAGAAATAATGAATAATAATTCAATACGCTGAAGTCCTATAGTCACTGTGTTTATGACTGCATTAGCTGGCTCTGGCCCACCGCCCTCCTGCGTCACCACTGTGCTGCTGGGTGGTAGATGCTGGGTTTGAATCGTCAGGGGCTTCGGTTCGGGCTCTGGCATCATTTCCACGTATGATGGCGACCGGTGGCAATCAATGCTTACGCTACTTGTGTCTGTGAAACAAAGTTAATAGCTGTTAATTAGGGCACGCTTCTAGAGCTAGTAAAGATTTACTAATTGACATTGTCCATTTTTTTTCAATAGTATTAATTCCGAAATCATTTTAAAGGAATAAGTTTATCTGTATTTAAACTGCATTTTTTTTCTATTCTATTCTTTAAATAAAATAATTGTATTAAAATTAGTTTACTCACCTAATTGCTCCGTTTTGTCCGAGAGATTCGGTGAATTAGGAGGAGCCCAACATACTTCTTCTTTACACGCCATATTTAAAAAATAATGAAGCAATAATTACTTTTAACTTATGGTGAATACTTTGGGTGTTGTCTCACCAAGGCTTATAAGATAACTAATGTTAGGATGGGTCACTCTCCACATTCCAAACGGATATCATTACAAAGTATTTTAGCAACGAGTGTATTAAAATGTTATTGTTTAAACTATTATTTTAAACAGGAAATATTTGATAGGTCCCGAAACGATTTTAAACATTCTTTCACCATCAGAGAGCTACATTAACCCTGAGTAACATATGACCATATTCATGCAATGCTAAATGTCCAGGATTCCCTGGCTATCCTGTAGTGGTAGCGGAGTGCTCTGAAAAGAGGGCAAGGAAAGGAATAGAATAGAATATAATAGGGAAGGATATGCTCTGAAAGCGCAAATCTGTGTTTTGTTGGCGTAAAATTGACTCACACTCCATCAAGAGTTGCCTATAGTATAGAGATATCCTTATAGTAGGTACATCATTTCCAATAAAAAAATAATAATTAAAATTGGTTCGCGAGATATTGAATTATTTTTCCATTTATCGCTCACGTACGTTATTCAAATTTAAGACTTATAATATGGTTTTGTCACGGATACCATTTTCAAAATTAGACCAAATTGAAATGAGACCACACGGACACTAGCACCAACTTTCAAGTAAAACAAGTGAATTAAATTAAAAATTAAAAAAAACCCCAACGCAATACGTTATTCACAATTTGTGATGGCGGACATCTTGGATTTTAAATTTTATATAGAGGGCTGTATTCTACTCGTTAAGCCATTTTATTTGATACCCATATTGAGGGTGGTCGTGGAGGAAAAAAGTAATTCGCCATTTTGTAGCGGCGGCCATCTAGGACCGATTTCCACCAAACATAGCTAAGAACACTCGACTAACTTTACTTCCAAACAAAAAATTAAATCAAAATCCGTTCATTCGTTTGGGAGGTACGCTGTCACAGACAGACACACACACACAGACAGACAGACACGTCAAACTTATATAACACCCCGTCGTTTTTGCGTCGGGGGTTAAAAAGAATTAACAAAATAGGTCCACCCAATCAAAAGTTTAGAGGTAACATACATGTGCTATACAGATAAATAAAATTGGAGTGTCTGTTTGTAATATTAATATAATCGTTTTTACTAAGTACATAGGTACACGATACATATACCTAAATAACCTTTTTTAGATTTTTTGTCTGTCTGTTTGTTTGATCCGGGTAATCTCTGAAACGGCTGGGCCGATTTTGACGCGACTTTCACTGGCAGACAGCTGATAACTTTGCGCGTAATATAGGCTTAATTCCCGGAAAATAGGGTTCCACATAAATCAAATAAAACCCTTATTTTAAATTGAAAGCGGGAATCAAATGTGGCGTGACAGAAGCCGCGGGCGGATGCTAGTTAAACAATAAAATTACTGACGAATTGAGAATCTACACTTGTTTTTAATTTGGTTAAAAAATACAACGTTTCATAACAGCACGCAACAAAGTATGCACAGCAAGGACGTCAATTGTACATAAAAGAAGAGGGAATAGTCGAAATATACGATGACGCCATATAGGCGTAGATATAAATGTGGGTCTCAATAGGTACCAGAATGAACAGAAATTGAATATTGATGTATAACTATAATCTTGTAATTTAAAATTCATCACATAATATTTTATAGGATTATAAAGCAGTATATGCAAAGATATAAAGACAAATGTCATTGAAACACATGGACGCAAAACTGATGTAAATTGGGGGGACGCTGAAATGGAACTGGGATGTAAATATATATATATATATATATATATATATATATATATATATTATTTTTTAAAGGTTTTTATTATAATTACGTTGTTCAATATCGAGTAGTTTTTAGTTGTATTACAATCGACAAACAATTTATTATGAGAGAGATAAAATTATGTGTTTCATGTGGTAAAAATTAATTATTATTTTTGTTAGTATGCACCTGTGTTCAACGAACCTGATAAAAATATATAATTAATGATTTCTGTTAATCGCACGAATATAATAAATAAATAATTAACTAACACATTTGAAAGTCGCTATTATAGAAATGTCATATTATTATTATAAATGCACTTGACACAAAAATAATTATTATACAATAGCTGGAAGCTTCACAAAATAATTAATTGCTTGTGTTTATTCATTATTCTAATTAGTTAATTAACTATTGAAATTTGTATGAGTTTATAATTTGATCGTTTTATTTATTTAGTTACATTTGTATGTTTTCATTTAAGGACAGTTTTTCATTTCAATTAATAAATTATTAAGGTATATTGGTGCACAAACGTTTTATATATTTTATTTGTTTCAAATTAAAAAGATACATCCTAAAAATAACTAAGTACTACTACCTATAGCTCTATGTCTCGCCAAGCATATAACAAAGCATATTTTTCACATAATTTGATTATAAGACATTTTGTACTTGTTTTACCCGCTGTACAGTAAGTAGCCTTTGTGTTATTCCAGGGTCTTAGCTATCTCTATACCAAATTTCAGCTCAATTGGTCAATCCAAGATATCCTACATAGAGTAGTATATCTATTGGTCAATCCGTTTAGGCGTGAAAGAGTAACAAACATTTATCCAGACATCCATTCATACAAACTTTGACGTTTATAACATTAGTAAATACTACAATGTACTTCTCAAGCTGAGTTTTTTACTGTAGATAATAGAAAACTTAGAGAAGAGACACTAGCTACCACAACACAGGGGATCCTAGTGTGCGGTTAGTAGACACCATAGGTAATCTATTAGTTCATAAGAAATTAATTTTTAATGCTTATGTTACCATGTACCACCCCATCTTTTCTTAAATAAATATATCATTTCAAATATTTCTATTAAAAATAACTTTACATAATAAACTGCCGTTCCAACCAGATTGATGAGCTGTCTTCGCTGACAAAACCTTTCCTTCCACTCAATACATCACAGTGTGAAGCCTCTCACAACCTGTCCCACTGAGATGATGCAGTGAAAGTGAAGTGGAACACTGAGGCGTGAATTGTATAATAACAATTATACAAACATTGTTAACACGACGATTATCGAGTTTACTATATAATTGAATTATTAAAGTTAAAGTTGAAAACATTTAAGATTTGTATGAAGAAAAAGTAAATGAGATCGATAATTATTATTATATTTACTGTTTTTTTTTTTGATGAAAAAATTCTGTGTTATTTTATCTGTCAAAATTTATTTCCAGAATATACATCATTATACTCGTACATGCATATTCATCGCGATTTAATTCGTAAAAAATCACTAACTATCGTGTAGGTTGAGATTAAAGATAATAATAAAATAAAGATATACAAAGCATAGCGTAAAAGAGCGAAGAAACGCTAGCACGATTCTTCCTTATAATATGAGTACATAATATTACATATTATATTCTCAAGAATAGATGAGAGAAGGAAGAGCGATTTGTGCCTCAAATATTATGCGCAAAAAATAGTTCACGATGACTTTTATTATTTTCTGACAAAGTCTATTAGGACAACATTATTATTTCAAACAAAATAATATATTATAATTATCAAAACAAAATGAATCTAAATGACGTTCGTTAAATCAGACAACGTCCACACAGATTCGGCTAGAGATACCGCCCTGTAAACACACGATCCATACCTGATCCCGAAATTCACATACAAAGTTATGGAATTAGTCATAAAATGGATTCGTGACTCAAATACCTAACCTATGCGATCTGCCCTCATCTCTATTCCGTATATCCTTATCTATAAAACAAAGAAATTACAACTCTAACTTAATGAGACAAAGTTGGTTTCAGTTTGTGTTGGGAAATAGTTGCGACGTTTTTAAAATAGTGTTGTCGAAACGATGTCAGTTGACATTCGATAGAGGGCGTCCTGTGACGTCATTAAATCAGCAAGCAACAAAATTTAGGGCTTAAAGGGGCTTACGATAGGGAGGTAGTAAGCATTGGGTTGTAACATCATGAGTTAGTTTATGGGTGATAGGCACCACGAATATACGATTCCAGATCGATAGTTGCGGGATCTTCAGATTTTGTTTGGAGGATTTTTGGTTGTTTGTTTTTTGTTGCTCAAGGTTGGAAAATATCCTATTGGGGAAAATAGTCCTTTAGGCGCTTTGCGGATGAGGCAACTATTGCAACAACTAGCACTGGCAACCTGTTGTTTCAAATAGGTTTGCAATAGCTACATTGAACAGGGCTTAAATGAGTAAGTTGTGATCATAAATATAATTGCGTAAAAAGAAGTTTAGGTGGAATGGTCAATGGTCTAACGTTGTCGGTTTAGTTTTAAAAAGTTGCCTTGGGTAGTAGCTGCAAATACAATTTTTAAGACTTTCTGTGAGTGCTCCAAACCACTGTAAAGGCTTTTAAAACCACTTTCAGTATTTAAAATACTTACAGTCTAACAAACATTTTCATTATAGTTACACATAATAAGTGAGATCGCATAGATACATATATATCAGATAATACAAAAAACAATCACAATACAAAACAGACCCCCACAAAGGATGAAACGGCAACAAAAGACCCAAGAAATATTAATTTTAAATTCTTGAAACGGCAATGGTTGTGATAGACACATTTTTGTTAGAAAAGGAAGCTTTACTAATTTGATTACCAGTTCAAACGGACGTCACTCGCAACGATCCTTTGATCGGCAAAAATACAGATGTGTGGTGTAGTGTGTACCCCGCTTAATGATGGGGGACAAGTGATGGGAGGCAGCGGGAATATAATTTGATGAAAAACTCACGCTATACAATACAATACATTACTCTTTATTGGGACAAAAACTAACAAAATAGACTAAAACTAAATTAAAGTACTAATATTAATGTCCACAATGGGCGGCCTTATCGCATAGAGTGATCTATTTCAGGCAACCAACTATCGCTATCTTCGTTTCCTCTTTCTTTGTCAATCATCATCATCATCAGCCTAATCAATCATTATTATTCTTCTATCTTCTTCTTCTTCCTGCCCTTATCCCCACACTAGGTAGGGTCGGCAACACGTTTTTCTCCTCCATTCTGCTCTATCTACGAGTAAAAAGTTGTTTTTCAATGCATTTTTATTGAAATGTTGTCCTGATATTATGTGTGACACTGAATATTATTATCACAAATAGGCCAACAAAAAGCCATTTTATATACTTAAATGACAAAACTATCTGTATGTAAAATGTCAATAAAAATGTTTAACTCATGAGTAAGAAGCGTTGGTACAGTCCACGTAGAATTCCACATCATTGCATTGTGAAATTTAGGTAGCACTGAACTGATTATGGGCAGCGTTATCTATTAACATCAGGGAAGCGTCTTGCTCGTCTTTGTGCTTAAAAAAAAGTAGGTATAGCTATTTATCTTCGTACTTCTTCACATTAAAAAACGTATAGCTAGTATTTAAAAAATTCGTTTCGCTTATAACCCGCACCACACCCCAATATCGCCTAAGGCGTATCGCTCCGCTAAGCTAATGAGATGTCAGTACAATCATTTGTGCTTTAACCTTACACGGATGAGGTTTTCGGCCTAACATTTTAATGCCTTTAATTCTCATATTAATTAATTTTAAGTAGGCATAGAGCTTATTTCTTTGTGAAGGTTTGGTCAAGGCATAATCCCCGATCTATATCTGGGGGCACGGTAGTGCCCCCGCCAAGTCGAGCGCGAAGCAAGCACTGCCGTACCATCTTTACAGGAACCATTTCGTCGCATTTTCAGGCCCCTATTTGAGAACCTCTGGATAACACCAGAACACAGAAGTTTTCGTCATCCAGTAAGCTATAATTACATACTTAAAATCCAAAATTTCAAGTCTGTAGGTCATTAAGTTTCGAAGTTAAGCGAAAGCAAAGTTTCGCATTTTCGACACTCACTCATTCATGATCATCAAAATAGAACTAGTACTTCCCATAAACTCAGAGAGCTGAAATTTGGTACATACTTAGAATTTATTGTATAAGCCATAGAAAAACTAAAAAAACATGCAATTTCGGTCTCGTTTTCGAGATAATTCATCTGCATAAATAACTTTGTAATCTCATATAAATGTATAGGATTACAAAGTTACATTTGCAGTCAATGGTTAAAATTGTGTAATATCCAACTTATTAATTCAAAATATATTTAAGGCATAGTATATATATATGTAAGTGTGTATATGTGTCGTAAATCGTCAGTTATGATCAGGCGATATCTAGCATGGCCAACTAAAATAAGATCCCAACCAAACTATTAGAAGAGATCGACATACCGCCTTTACTACAAGCTTTTATTTACTTTCACCTGTCGGTCTGTCTGTCTGTAATTAAATCTTGCAAGTTTAATTAGGCCCACTTCCCGGTATATATAATAATATTACAATGCATTGGACTAAGAGTGAACGCACACGTATCTAGATGGCGCTGACTGTATTTTAAAACGCGCTTACGATTTGTATTTCTGATAATTTTATAATATAGCGTTTCTACAAAAATAAGTGAAATCCCACCAAAAACATTCTGTAAAAAACTAGCCAAGTCTCGATGGAGCTGCTTGTTTATCTCTAAAAAGTAATGAAATCTAGACAAAGTCGTGCCAAGTATAAGGTTCCTTAATGCGATTTCTTTATTATTATAGTTAATGTTGTGTGACTTGGCCGTTGAAGGGTACACAAGGGTATTATACCAGGTGCTCCATGACACTATTGCACCAATCTGTCCGCTACCCATTCACGATAGAAAATTTCCACTTGGAAAACGTTGATTGGATAACCAGTCCATTGTAGGCTTGATAAAGCTGCGTATTTCAATAATACTTATGATTAGGCGATCCAAGTGTCATGGAGCATCTGGTTTTGTACCCTTGTGTACCCTTCAACGGCCAAGTCACACAACATTAACTATAATAATAAAGAAATCGCAGTAAGGAACCTTATACTTGGCACGACTTTGTCTAGATTTCATTACTTTTTAGAGATAAACAAGCAGCTCCATCGAGACTTGGCTAGTTTTTTACAGAATGTTTTTGGTGGGTTAAAGTTTTGATGTTAAGGGCGCAATGAGTAAGAGAAAGAAATAAGCATTTTTTATTAATAGTATTATTTTTTATTTGTTTTTTAAGCATTAATCATTATAGCTCCAGCTATCGTAATTAGTTATTGAGATTTTAGCATTTATTCGGAAAGTAAATAACTTTTAATAAGAATCTTTTTAAAAAGTTTTCTTTTAACAAAATAAGGGGTCTTTTATAATAGCTTAAAATTCAGTGTAGGTGAGCCAATGAAAGATCTTAGGTATAATATTATTAGTTTTAGGGGCTAGCGTCTTATCAGCAGCAGCGACAATGTGGTCCAAGCTTAAATTAAGTTTAAAAAATTACGATGCTTTCACTGTATTTTTGAATACCCAAATTTTACAAAGTTTACCTTACCTTTTCATTGTCGAGTAATTCTTTAATAAATGATAATATCAAGGCTATCTACTGGACGAGTTTACTCCAAAATGGTAACTGGCCAAATGACAGTACTTTACCAGGTCAAGGATGGTGATAGTAATTACTTGAGACTTTTGTTAAACCGCTTCGAATTGTTACGTTTGTTTACTTATTTAAAAATTATATTAAGCGTAGCGTCCGTGGCCCAGTGGTCGTTGGTCCGACTTGTCAGCCGGAGGTCCTGAGTTCAAATCTCAGTGTGCCAAAGATTTTCACCTAGACGCTACCGTGTTTCAGAAGGCACTTTAAACTGTGGGTTCCGGCTGTTTTCTATAAGATATCTAGGAGGCGGTAGTTAGGTCATGTTGCAGGCCCTGTAGTAATCTCGGCGACCTGAAACTGCAACATTTATGTTAGCCACAAAACCTATAAACTGTGATTTGAGTCTGACAGTGTAAGTAGGGTTGTTCTGTTGGAGTATAAACCGAAATTATTATTTTTAATAACGAGTTGACTGAAAATTAATTTCATCTTTACCACTTAATTTTTTTTTAGATTTCAAGGGTAAATCTTATAATAGTAAACCCCGTGACGACTCGAAGAACGTGGGTTTATGATGATATTCTATAGAATTTTAATTTAGTTATAAGAAATATTCTTTGTTAACCAACACACCGGGGGTAAACTTCCTTTGCAGAAGGTCGTCTAAGTGAGTACCCCAACAGTGCCAGTTATTCTACCGCCTGAGCAGTAATGTCCAAACATTCAGTAGAAGGGCACTGTAGCTAGTGAAATTCAGTATTTTTTAGCCCAGTGGCTAAAGAGTCTTAGCATCTTACAACTCTTGAGTAAGAAGCGTTTGTGCAGTGCACCTAGAATTTTCACATTATTTTAAAATTACTGTGTGGTACTGTACTCATTATGGCGTTATCTCTTAAGCTCAGGAGAGCGCCTTACTCGTCTTCTTACTTCTTTACTTAAAAAAAATAACAACCAAATTATGTTGTACGGTCTATACCCATACGATACAGTAGTTTTGTAAGTAAAGCGGCACAAACACCTAAATAAAAACTCTAACATCGCATCCCACCAAATATTTAATTCAGTTAAAATCTTATTAGAACACTCAAACCTATCAAAAACAAATTAGTAAATTAGAATATTAAAACACATGAAAGCCTCATCGCCGTTGCTTTGTAGAACAAATTATAACATTTAGCTACAATTTCAAAGAAAACTGTCTGCGTGGAAACTCAAAGACCTAGAGGTCTGGTTGTTCCCATTTCACTCGCATTAAAAGACTAATTGAATAAAAATAAACGTTTTTATTTACAAAGGTTATGTTTGCAGATGGGGACGTACTCAGGATCGTGCTTGGAGGCTAATCGTGTGGAAGATATTTTTCATAGAAAAATTTCAAGTTACATCTTTGATGTAATCAAGAAATAACTAATTAAATTATTAAAATAGTATACAAGTATCTTATTGACTACATTAATATATGTACCTATATTATTTTTTAAAACATATTCTGACAAATGAAGTCATCATAGTTAAATTCTTCATAGTTAAGTTTGTCACTCAAATACTACCGCCAACAATTTAGTTATGTAAGAAATTGAAAAAATTAAAGAAGGTTTAACATACTTATTTAACTAGTACCTACAGTAATAGTGCAGACTTAAGCATGGGACAAAAATAGTTAAAATAGCTGAGATTTTTTCAACATGAAGAATCGAAAGCGTTCGAAAAAACTACAAAACATTTTTTTTATTCAACACTTCAGAATCAAAAGAGGTCTTCGAACGTTGTATGTTGAGTTGGGACAGTGTTAACTTTTTATTCTAAATTTTTTGGAGTCTGTCACCCATGCCCCCCTTCCCTTAATACATCCCTGCTAACACACGGATGCGGGTTTATCTGGGACCCCCGAGGCAAACCTGGTAATTATTATTTTACTTTGTATTATGCTCTTTGTGCTGCCGCTTTTGGATTTCTTTTGTGATTCCATATCTCGTATTGTCTTGAGCACGGATTCTAATCATTGTTCAAATTTGATACGTGGACCAGTGTGTGTGTGGGCTCGGAGAGTTCAACCGTTTTTAAATTGCACTTATCCGCAAAATAAATGTTTTTAATATCTATGGGACTGACCTGCAAATTAAGTGTAGACGAACTCCATATAATTGGTAAAAAAAGCGACGGTGTTTCATGAATAGAAATCAGCAACTATTAATTAACACTAATTCCATTGATCATAATAAATGAGCTGAAACTTTTTAAAACATCTTATTCTAACTCTGTTCTTCTATCTTTCAATTATTTAAAGATTGTTGATTTTTTTATGTATTGTTAAGTGGTTGAAGATAGTAGCAAAGATTAAATCTCCTGCAACACTGAACATCGTGCCGGAACAAAGTCGTAATAATTGATTGGCAACACGGTTTTGTTTGATAAATGGTTCGTTTTAATACAAAACTAGATGAATATATAGTTATGTTCGTATTACTCATAATTTTTGTCCACGTCCTATTGCAGCGCACCCCCGGGCGTCCGAATGTCGTGTGTCAAGTGCACAGTGGTGTGATACCGTGATGTGACTGGACAACCGGACTACACAAGAAAAAAAGGAGCTTTTATAAAAAAAAAATACTCATGGACTCTTATTATTTGGCCTGGGAGGTAATTATTACCATTTTTTTTTTTTTACCTAATTAATAATAATGAAATGTTTTAGTATAGTGTGAATTAATTTGTTGGTGATAATAATATTTTGACACGTTGGTCAAAGTTTCCAACAGACCCTTTGTTAGAAATGTTGACTATTGCCTATTAATTATACTGCTTCGACGATTATCAGTAACCGAAAAAATAACACAATGATTATAATAACATATTAGCGAAACGCCTTATTAACTTAACCGCTACTTTTGAAAAAAGTTTTATTTTGTCAGTTAATTAGTAATAATCAACAGTGCATGTGCCTATAGACTATGTAGTCTATAGGCCCTCCGTCGTTTGTCCGTCCAAAGTTTGACCAACTGGTCAAATATTCAATAAAAGATATATATTATGTTTCGGCTAAAGTCCGAAGTGAGGCTACACCTTGATTTAGCCGGTTAAACTTAGGCGTAGCCAACCGCAATCGGTTAAAGTTAACATAATATGCACAGACTTGTCCAAACATTTGACACAAGTCGCGACTAGACTACCAACAAAACGTCCGATCGCATCAAAAATTAAGCAAACAAAAAACCCACAAAAATATCGTCCCATCAGTGATTGAAAGCTCAAACAGTGAAATGCACTATCAACTACCGTCAAAAGCAAAAAAATGACGTCGCTCGTCGATGGCTTATCAAAGTTGTCATGTTAAAAATATAACTGACGGCCACTGTTTATTCCCGAGCTCGACTCTAACGGTACAGAACGTTTTTCCAGATACAAGTGACAATTTACGCCAATTTGTTGGACGACGGATGTTTTTACACCGTGCTGTAACATTGGAATATTTTGTTAGTAAAAATCGACGAGTTTCCATGTTGATTGTGTTGAGATCATGTGTCTCAATTACATCTATTATTTTTATATTCCTTATAATACTCATTAGCTGCGACGTTTAGCTGTCGTAAAATTTTAGAGTTCGACTTTGAGTTGATGTAATGAGATATCACCATCAATGCAATAATAATTTTCTAGACTGTTCCAGTGTAATATCTTTTGCAAGTACCGCTAATTTTTAGCAATGCAATAGACTTTACTTAATATTAGCAGCACTCAAAAGCGTGACTATGATTAGTCACAAATCCTAATTAGCAAGATTAAATAACTTCTTCATGTAAACACTTTTTATATTCATAGAAATTTGATACAACGTCGTTATAGAATTGTATTTAGGATACTCATTTCTACGCTTGTAAAACTGTGTGTTAATTCAATACAAAGTGAAACACAATAACGCTCAAGTTATTTCCAAAATAAATATGTTCGTAACAAAATCTCACAGGTCTAACACAAGTTGATGCCAAACATTCGCTTCGATGTAAACGCGGCGATTTTTTACCAAACCATTGAGTTATTTACATTTTACGCACAATCCCTGTCCATTGCCCGGCGACTATTTACATTTTTAGACGTTTTTTCGACCGCGAGCGATGGAAATATCACATCTTAATATTTTGCGGCGGAATATTTTAAATTCTAATTGCTTTATTGAAGGGTAAAGAGTTTTTAAAAGGGCTTAGTTTAGCATACAAATTTATAATAGCAGAAGACTGTATTTATCACATCAAGTGACTACGTAACAATATAATGATGACTACATGCAAAAATGACTAACGCTAAGGCGAAAGACGCAGACACAAAAATACATATTCTGTTTTATACCCCTTTAAGGTAAGTAAAACCAATATTATTTTTTTACCATCAGGTCTTTAAACCTGTTAAATAAAGGGTTAACTTCGGTATTTTTAATACAAACTAAATTCTTTCTCTACTTTCTTCTTCTTTCTATTTTAATTTATTTTCTTTCTTAATTTCTCCTTGCTGTTTTTAATTTAATATTATTTAATTAATGGCAAGTTTTTTCTTGAGTCTTCTAAAATCTTAAATATTCTTAAAAATTCAAATTTTTCTAACTGAATGAAATTACTCATTAGTCATAATTTAGGCTATGTACTATGTAATCTGATGAAATGTCTATATTACTAAAATATGCATGTTATATCAATGGAAAAAAAATGTTTTTCTGTGTCTATCTATTTGTGTTGTTTTAGTGATGACAACTCAATTTATTTGGCGTTTTAGTTTTTAGTGATAATAAACATTTGGAATGGCGGCTCCCGGTGGACAAAGCTATATTTGGCGATCGGTAATGGATTTATTGGATTCAATAAATGTATGAATGTTTCTAGACCATTTATTGAGCAAAGGTGTCACGAATAAAACTTTCAGAATTATAATAATTAAAGAATAATTAATTTGAATTATTGTCCTTATTATATAGTAAATAATTTATATCCCTACACATACCTACTCTCATTTAGATAAGGCTGACAATTAAAAACTAAATACGAGTATTATTATGAATCATGCCACACGACGTCTACTTTCCATGATACCGGGTAATTCTAACATCTCAATTTTTTTTGTTCAGACAAAGACAAAAAAGGCTAAATAATCTTATTTATGTACTGTGATCATTCATGTTTATTGCAGACATCATCTTAAGAGCCTGTAACGGAGCCAAGAGCAAATATGTGATTTTCAAACATGGATTATTTTGAAAATACTTATTTAAGAACGGTACTTTTACTCACAACTTTTAAAAGAACTTGTAATCTAATCAATTAATTCAGAAAAACCTTTTTAGTTTTGACCGTTTTTAAATTACGTCAAGGTAAATGGATAAAGGTTTTATAGATTTACTTCTGAAGCAATGTTTGGACATGGGTATATCCAAATATACATGTCTTTATTAGAATCTAAAAAATTACTATTACTGAAAAGATCCTAAACTAGTATATGTGTTAAGGAAAAGTTTGAATTATAGGTATTTCTTATTATAATAAAATCATAAAGATGTGAAATTATCACGAAATTACTGTTTACAAAACATTTTTTTTATACATGACTCTTTTATATTTACTCAAAATAATTACTTACCATTAAATAATAACATTTTTTTGATCCAATCGTATTTTTAAATTTACTTAAAATGTAATATTTATATTTTTGCCGAATTTTTCAAAATCACTATAAAACGAGGCCCGCGTCGGTTCTCGCATTACTTGGGCCTGAGCCCTCTCAGAGAGTGGACGTATCGCTCCGCGCTCCAAATTATTCTCGTCGCTAACCCACACATATAGTGCGATTATAGTTGGACCGCAAAAATTGATACTCTATATAATAATAACGGAATTTTTTTTTTTGGTCACATAATGTTATAGTACTATTTTGCTGATATTAAAGTCCGTTTTATTACAAGCTTTTATTTACTTTCACCTGTCTGTTGTCTGTCTGTCCGTCTGTCTGTCTGTAATCAAATTTTGCAACTTTAATTTGACCCACTTCCCGGTGTCCGATTAAGCTAAAATTTTGTATGCATGTATAAATCAAATGACAATGCAATATTTTGACATGGAGCTGATCTGATGATGGAACTGGAAGATGGCCATAGGATCTCCGTAATTAATGACGCAACCCCATCGAGTTTGGGCTCAAACGATTCGCCTTGACAAGTACTTTATGATGCTGGGTAGTAATAATAATAAAAGCTTGTTTTTAAAAAGTTTTATTTAAAATTTCACTTGTTTTACTTACATCTGTCTGTTGTCTGTCTGTCTATAATCAAATCTTGCAAGTTCAATTTGATCCACTTCCCGGATTCTGATTGAGCTGAAATTTTGCATGCATATTTGAATCGGATGACAATGCAATATTATTATGATATGGAGCTGATCTGATGATGGAGCTGAAAGGTGGATAGGAATTCCGTAATTAAACGACGCAATTACATCCAGTTTG
This sequence comes from Hemithea aestivaria, assembly GCA_947507615.1. Taxonomy (NCBI): domain Eukaryota; kingdom Metazoa; phylum Arthropoda; class Insecta; order Lepidoptera; family Geometridae; genus Hemithea; species Hemithea aestivaria. The sequence continues at coordinate 1,342,894 of OX382331.1, forward strand.
TGCTCATTTGATTCGTATTGACGAGTACTTTGATACTATATAATAACCTAGACACAGAGACAGACAAACAGACACGTCAAACTTATAACACCTTGTCGTTTTTGCGTCGGGGGTTAAACAAGTGTTTGACGCAAAAACGACGGGGTGTTATAAGTATAACACCCCGTCGTTTTTGCGTCGGGGGTTAAAAACTTATAACACCCCGTCGTTTTTGCGTCGGGGGTTAAAAACTTATAACCCCCCGTCATTTTTGCGTCGGGGGTTAAACACTTATAACACCCCGTCGTTTTTGCGTCGGGGGTTAAACACTTATAACACCCCGTCGTTTGGATCATTCCCACTAGTTCCCCTTTTAGTTCCCTAGTGGATCTAGTAGGAACTTTTTTCTCAGTAGTTCCCCTTTTTTGAAAAGGGGATCTAGTGGGAATGATCACTTCTCAGTAGTTCCCCCTTTTTGGAACGAAGTTCCTTATCGCGCGTTATGAGGGGGAGAAGGGAGGGGGAGGGGAAGGGTGAAGGGGAGAGGAAGGGTGAAGGGGAGGGGAAGGGGGAGAAAGGAGGTTAGGGGGAGAAGGGAGGGGGAGGGGGAAAGTGGAGGGGGAAGGGGGAAGGGAAGGGGGAAGGGGAGGGGGAAAGGGAGGGGCGAAGGGGGAAGTGGAGGGGGAAGGGAGAGGGAGGGGTGGGTATAGGGGGAGAAGGGGGGGAAGGGGAGGGGGGAGGGGGAGAAGGGAGGGGTGGGAGGGAGAAGGGAGGGGGAGGGGGAAAGTGGAGGGGGAAGGGGTAAGGGAAGGGAAGGGGGGAAGGGGAGGGGGAATGGGGAAAGGGAGGGGGAGGGGCGAAGGGGGAAGTGGAGGGGGAAGGTGAAGGGGGAAGGGAGGAATGGAGAGGGAGGGTAGGGGGAGAAGGGAGGGGTGGGAGGGAGAAGGGAGGGGTGGGGGAGAAGGGAGGGGGAAGGGGAGGGGAGGGGGT